>JAESUZ010005027.1:0-600000 GCA_017311185.1 Proteles cristata cristata
TTTTTTTTTTGGTCCTTTTCTTTTCTTTCATAGTTTATTGTCAAGTTGATTTCCATATAACACCCAGTGCTCATCCCAGTAAGTGCCCTCCTCCATGCCCATTACTCCCTTCCCCTCTCCCCCATTCCCATCAGCCCTCAGTTTGTTCTCAGTATTCAAGCAAGAGCTTCTCATGGTTTGCCTCCTTCCCTCTCCCCAAACTTTTTTCCCCTTCTTCTCCCCCATGGTCCTTTGTTAAGTTTCCCCTGTTCCACTTATAAGTGCACATATGGTATTTGTCCTTCTCTGCCTAACTTATTTGCTCAGCATAACACCCTCAAGGTCCATCCGTGTTGCTACACATGGCCAGATTTCATTCTTTCAAATTGCCATGTAGTATTCCATTGTATAGATAAACCACTTCTTGATCCATTTGTCAGTTGATGGACACTTAGCTCTTTCTATATTTTGGCCGTTGTTGAGAGAGCTGCTATGAACGTTGGGGTACATGTGCTCCTATGTGTCAGCATTCCTATATCCCTCGGGTAAATTCTTAGCGGTACTAATGCTGGGTCATAGGGGAGTTCTAGTGTTAATTTTTTGAGGAGCCTCCACACTGTTTTCCAGAGGTGCTGCACCAGTTTGCATTCCCACTAACAGTGTAGGAGGGTGCCCACTTCTCCACATCCTCGCCAGCATCTAGAGTCTTCTGATTTGTTCGTTTAACCACTCTGACCGGCGTGAGGTGGTATCTCAGTGTGGTTTTGATTTGTATTTCCCTGATGATGAGTGACACTGAGCATCGTTTCATGTGTCTGTTGGCCATCTGGATGTCTTATTGGGAGAAGAGTCTGTTCATGTCTTCTGCCCATTTCTTCACTGGATTATTTGTTTTTTGGGTGTGAAATTTGGTGAGTTCCTTATAGATTTTGGATACTAACCCTTTATCTGATACGTCATTTGTAACTATCTTTTCCCAATCTGTCAGTTGCCTCTTAGTTTTATTGTTTCCTTTACCGTGCAGAAGCTTTTTATCCTGATGAGGTACCAGTAGTACCTCTTGATTCCCTTGATTCCCTTGCCTTTGGGGAGGTGTCAAGTAAGAAATCGCTGCAGTTGAGCTCAAGGAAGTTGTTTCCTGCTTTCTCCTCTAGGGTTTTGATAATTTCCTGTCTCATATTCAGGACCTTCATCCATTTTGAGTTTATTATGTGTATGGTGTAAGAAAGTGGTCTAGTTTCATTCTTTTGCATGTTGCTGTCCAGTTCTCCGAGCACCATCTGTTAAAGAGGCTGGATGTTTTCCAGTGGATACTCTTCCCTGCTTTGTCAAAGATTAATTAATTGGTCATACATTTGTGGGTCCAATTCTGAGTTCTCTATTTTATTCCTTTGGTCTACGTGTCTGTTTTTGTGCCAATAGCATACTGTCTTGATGATTACAGCTTTGTGGTAGAGACTAAAGTCTGGGATTGTGATGCCTCCCATTTTAGTTTTCTTCTTCAATATTACTTCGGCTATTTGAGGTCGTTTTGTGGTTCCATACAAATTTTAGGATAGCTTGTTTTAGCTTTGCAAAGAATGCTGGTGCAATTTTGATTTGGATTGCAATGAATATGTAGATTGCTTTGGGTAGTAATAACATTTTAACACTATTTATTCTCCCAATCCATGACCATGGAATGCTTTTCCATTTCTTTGTAACTTCAATTTCCTTCATAAGTTTTCTATAGATATTTTGTATATTTTGTATATTTGGATAGGTTTATTCCTAGGTATTTTATGTTTGTGTGTGTGTGTGTGTGTGTGCGCGCGCTTTTTTTAAGTGAATGGGGTCAGTTTCTTGATTTCTCTTTCTGTTGCTTCATTATTGGTGTATAAAAATGCAACCAATTTCTGTAAGTTGATTTTGTACCCTGCATTTTGCTGAATTCATGGTAGATCATGGTAGATCAGTTCTACCAGGCTTCTGGTGGAGTCTGTCAGGGTCCATGTAGAGATTCATGTCATCTGCGAAAAGTGAAAGTTTGACTTCATCTTTGCCAATTCTGATGCCCTTTATTTCCTTTTGTTGTCTGATTGGTGATGCTAGGGCTTCCAGCACTAGGTTAAACAACAGTGGTGAGAGTGGACATCCCTGTCATGTTCCTGATGTCAGGGGGGAAAGCTCTTAGGTTTTCCCTATTGAGGTTAATATTAGCTGTGGGCTTCTCATAAATGACTTTTATTATGTTTAAGTAAGTTCCTTCTATCCCGACTTTCTCCATGGTCTTTATTAAGAAAGGATGTTGTATTTTTTCAAATGCTTTTTCTGCATCTATCGACAGGATCATACAGTTTTTATTTTTTATTGTTGTTGTTGTTGTTAATGTGATGTATCACATTGATTGAGTTGTGAATATTGAACCAGTCCTGTAACCCAGGAATGAATCCCACTTGATCATGGTGGATAATTCTTTTTATATGCTATTGAATTCTATTTACAAGTATCTTTTTGAAGATTTTTGCATCCATATTCATTAAGGATATTGGCCCGTCGTTCTCTTTTTTTTCTGGATCTCTATCTGGTTTGGGAATCAAAATGATGCTGGCTTTGTAGAATGAGTCTGGAAGTTTTTCTTCCATTTTTTTCCTTGGAATAGCTTGAGTAGAATGAGTATTAACTCTGATTTAAATGTCTGGTAGAATTCCCCGGGAAAGCCGTCCGGCCCAGGGCTCTTATTTGTTGGGATGTTTTTGATAACTGATTCAATTTCTTCACTGGTTATGGGTCTGTTCAGATTTTCAATCTCTTCCCATTTGAATTTTGGTAGCGTGTGTGTGTTTAGGAATTTGTCTATTTCTTCTAAGTTGTCCTGTTTGTTGGCGTGTAATTTTTCATAGTATTCCCTGATAATGGCTTGTATTTCTGAGGGATTGGTTATAATAAGTCCATTTTCATTCATGATTTTCTCTATTTGGGTGCTCTCTCCTTTGTTTTTGAGAAGCCTGGCTAGAGGTTTATCGACTTTGTTTATATTTTCAAAAAACTAACTCTTGGTTTCATTGATCTGTTCAACTGTTGTTGTTGTTGTTGTTGTTTTATTCTGTATTGATTATTTCTTCTCTGATCTGTATTATTTCTCTTGTGTTGAGTTTGGGGTACTCTTGCTGCTCTGTTTCTAGTACCTTTAGATGCGCTGTTAGATTTTGTGTTTGCGCTTTTTTTTAGTTTTTTGAAAAAGGCCTGTGGTGCAATGTACTTTCCTCTTAGGACTGCCTTTGCCGCATCTTAAATAGTTTGTTGTATTTTCATTTCATTTGTTTCCATATATTTTTTAACTTCTTCTCTAATTGACTGATTGGCCCTTTTGTTCTTTACTAGGGTGTTCTTTAGACTCTATGTTTTTGGAGGTTTTCCAGACTTCTTCCTGTGGTTGGTTTCAAGTTTCTTGACATTGTGATCTGAAAGTGTGCACGGTATGATCTCAATTCTTTTATATTTATTCAGGACTGCTTTATGACCCAGTATGTGATCTATCTTGGAAAATGTATCATGTGCACTCGAGAAGAAAGTGAATTCCATAACTTTGGGTTGTAGAGTTCTAAATATATCTGTCATGTCCGTCTGGTCCAATGTGTCATTCAAGTCCATTGCTTCTTTAGTGATTTTCCGTCTAGTTGATCTATCCATTGCTGTACGTGGAGTATTAAAGTCCCCTGAAATTAGCACATTCTTATCAATAAGATTGTTTCTCTTTGTGATTTTTTGTTTTATGTACTTAGGTGCTCCCTAATTCATTGCATAGACACTTATTATTGTTAGCTCTTCCTGATGGATAGACATTATTCTTATTATATAAAGCCTTCCTTCATCCCTTGTTACTGCCTTTACATTAAAGTCCAGTTTGTCCAATATAAGTATGGCTACTCCAACTTTCTTTTGACTTCCAGTAGCATGATAGATATTTCTCTATCCCCTTACTTTCAATCTAAAGGTGTCCTCAGATCTAAAATGAGTCTCTTGTAGAGAGCAAATAGATGTATTTTGTTTTTTCATCCATTCTGATACCCTATGTCTTTTGGTTGGAGCCTTTAGTCCACTTACATTCAATGTTATCATTGAAAAATATGGGTTTAGAGTCATTGTGTTCTCTGTAAGATTTATGCTTGTGGTTGTGTCTCTGGGACCTTGCGTTCCTTGCAACATTTCCCTCATAGAGTCCCCCTCAGAATTTCTTGTAGGGCTGGTTTTGTGGTGATGAATTCCTTCAATTTTTGTTTATTTGGGAAAACCTTTATCTCTCCTTCTATTCTGAATGACAGGCTTGCTGGATAGAGGATTCTTGGCTGCATATTTTTTCTGTTCATCACATTGAAGATTTCCTGCCATTCCTTTCTGGCCTGCCAAGTTTTAGTCGGTAGGTCTGCAACTACCCTGATAGGTCCCCCTTTGTATGTTAGGGCCCTTTTATCCCTAGCTGCTTTCAGAATTCTCTCTTTGTCCTTATATTTTGCCAGTGTCACTATGATATATCATGCAGAAGATCGATTCACGTTACGTCTGAGGGGAGTTCTTTGTGCCTCTTGGATTTCAATGTCTGTTTCCTTCCCCAGATTGAGGAAGTTCTCAGCTATAATTTGTTCAAGTACTCCTTCAGCTCCTTTCTCTCTTCTTCTTCTTCTCCTTCTCCATCTCCTTCTCCTCCTCCTCCTCCTCCTCCTTCTCCTGGAACTCCTATGATATGGATATTGTTCCATTTGATTGCATCACTCAGTTCTCAAATTCTTGCATGCTCGTGGATCAATTTATCTCTCTTTTTCTTGGTTTCCTCTTTTTCTATAATTGTGGACTGTAATTCAGCTATTCTCTTCTCTGCCTCTTCAATCCAAGCAGTGGCTGCCTCCATCTTACTATGCACCTCATTCACAGCATTTTTTAACTCATCACAACTATTTTTAAGGTCCATAATCTTTGTAGCAATAGCTTCTCTGGTGTCTTCCATGCCCTTTCCGAGACTAGTGATTACTTTTATGACTATTGTTCTAAATTCTTGGTCAGTTATATTGCTTATATCTCTTTTGAGCAATTCTTTAGCTGTCATTTGTTTCTGGAATTTCTTTAGAGGAGAGTTCTTCCGTTTCATCATTTTGGCTAGCTTTCTGTCTCTTGTAAGTGTTAAAAGCTTGTTATGCGCTCTGCACCTGCGAGTTCTGCTATATTAAAGGAGGCTCATTGACTATCAACATCCTGCCCATTCAGAAAGTGTTCTTTTAATGGTGTCCCTTGGTCTCTCTTGTTGTGCCTTTGGTTATTTTATTTCCCTACTCGTAGTGATATTTGGGACTTTCCACCATGTGTACCTTGGCCTATTTCTTGAGGTAGCCCTGAAAACGAAAACAGACAGACAAACACACAGGGAACAAAAGCACACAAACGAGGGGCGCCTGGGTGGCTTAGTCGGTTAAGCGTCCGACTTTCGCTTAGGTCATGATCTCGCGGTCGTGGGTTCGGGCCCCGCGTCGGGCTCTGTGCTGACTGCCAGCTCAGAGCCTGGAGCCTGTTTCAGTCTGTGACTTCCTCTCTCTGACCCTCCCCTGTTCACGCTGTCTCTCTCTCTCTCCTAGAAATAAATAAAACATAAAAAAAAATTAAAAAAAAAAGCACACAAACGCACAGAGAAATCAAACAAACAAGCAAGCTGAAAGGGAAAACAGCAACAACAACAACAACAGACAAAGGACAGTCTAAAAGCATAAAACCAGAAATCCCAGCTACGAATAAGAGCAGGGTGGAGGCAGTGCTGATGGAAGAGCATATTCAAAGAGAGAAATGACAGGGCTGGGGAGAAAGCGAAATTGAACCTTGACCGGACAGAGAGACTAAAAGGCTTAATTCAGAGAGAGAAAGAGGAGAATATGGTAGGAGGTGAGGAGAAAGAAACGAAGATAATGTTACCCAAAGAAAGTATATAATCTGATTATTCCAGAGAGAGAGAGAAAGGAAGGACAAGACGGAGGTGTAGGATATGCATCAAGAAAATGGGTTAAATGTGAGTGTTTAAGCAAACCAATGCCCAGAGTGCCCAGTCCAGCGGAGGGGAATGAGATAAGGGAAAATATATCTGAATAGCAAGAATTGAATTGATCTAGAATTAATCATGGCAATGCATCCATGTTAGTTACCCCAGCGCGTCTCTGGCTCCATCCTGGTAAAAAAACAACTGCAGCTCTCCAGCATGGATGGGCGTGGTTTGGTGTAGGCAGGTCTTGACTCCATTGCAGGTCTCCCAGGTGCTCTCTGATGCCCTGCCATGGTGGTTGTGGGGAGAAAACTGGTGGTGCCCCAGTCTCTTCTCGAACCAAGCATTGCAAATCACCTTTTTGGGTCCGATCTCCCTGTGCTGTGGGTGTACCCAAGGCGGGCCGTGTTCTATGTCCTGAGCCCTGCCTTGTTTCCAGATTTTAGTCCTCATGCATTAAGGATACCACCCGAAATGTAATCCCACAGGCAGGGCCGCTTCCTAGCTGGGGATGGAGTACGGGGAATAGGAGAGCAGTTTCTCCTGGCACCGCCTGGGACCAGGGCACCCAGCCCAAAGAAAGCACCATAGCTAGAGATAGGATCTCTCCCCGAATGCCCTGCGATTAGAGATGGGATGATAGGATCCCTCTCCATCCCAGGCCAAGGTTTTCTCTTCTTTCAGGGACAGTTCTACGAGAGTTTCATCTAGTCTTTCTATTCCCCTCCTCTCTCTGTGGCTCTCTGCAGAGGGGGTTCCCTCCCCTCTCTGCCTCCCTGTGCCAGGACCCATTTTTTTCTTCCTCAGTTTGCAATCACGCACCTATGAGTCTGTCTTCTCAGTGGAATCTGTTTCTTTTCCTCCCAGACTCTTGTGGTTCAGTGTCCTATACCTTCAGCGATTCTTTGTTTGAGAGTGTGGGCAGGTGGATAGTACGAGCTCCATACTTCTCTGCCACCTTGCCTCCCCAGGTGTTTGTTAATTTACATAGTTTTAACGGGAGAACTGGAAACTAGTTTCAAGGTACATAATATCAAGTCTTTTATAGTGCATTTTGTAGAGTTAATTTCAAGCATGTTCAACTATCAATAAACATATGTGCATTCATATACAGCTGTATTACTTTATTTGATACATCACAAGAGCCCCTCAAAGTATGGATAGAAAATATTAATATCCTTCTTTTATGATGATGAGCTCACTTTGCTCAAGGTTACAGGATAATTTAGTTGTAAATGTCAAACTAGACTCAGAGTTTTTAAGTAGGTCCTCCCTAGAAGCCCATGAAATGAATAAAACCCACAAAAATACTTTCAGCATCCAAGGGTGCCTACACTACAGACTTATTTATGGGCCATCCATTTTAATGACAAATTGACTTAGGTTGTACAAGCAAAAGCATATGAAGTTTTGTCCTCTATTAATATTAGTAATGGAAAAATGGGGCTCTAATGTCTGCAGGTTGTTTTGAGACCATCTTTTCTGCATTATGGGCATTGAGATATCTAGCCAGGATATGTTTCTCTGTCCCTCAGAAGTTCCATAATATATAGTGATATGTATTGAAACAGATAAGGGACATTTGGGTAATTATGAGTCCTTTAGCATGATTTTTCCAGAAGCCTTGCCATAAAATGAAAATTGTTTGGAGATTTTCAGCTGCGAAGAATTTGTTTGGATCTTAATTTTCCTTATAATTGAAATGGGCTTATTTTATTTCTGCCACCTCCCATATACTTTTCTCCAACCTCTGTTTTGTGTTTGGAAAGACTTTTAGAAATGAAAGCTCAAGATAGAAACTTAATGACAACGTAGGTGTTACCCAGGATATTTTGTTGACTTACATGAACATGCAGAATTAAATATGACCTAATTCAAATGTATTATTTATTTTATTATTGTATCCTGGGGTGGAACCACCAAAGTGCTGAGAAACAGGAACTCACCTATCCTTTTTGTAACTGCAGCGCATACATACCTTCAACTACTCCTTTTGCTCTTCCTGTAGAATCATCTTCAGGTACCACTGGTTTCTATGTATCTAGCATATATTTAACTTAGTTTTAAGAATTTACCAGATTTGAGGCACCTGGGTGGCTCAGTGGGTTAAGCGTCTGACTTTGGCTCAGGTCATGATCTCACAGTCTGTAGGTTCAAGCTCCACATCAGGCTCTATTCTGACAGCTCAGAACCTGGAGCCTGCTTCAGATTCTGTGTCTCCCTCCTTTTCTTCCCTCTCCGACTTATGCTCTGTCTCTCTCAAAAATGAACAACTGTTAAAAAATTATTTTTGAAAAAAGAATTTTCCAGATTCTTCTTAATATGCAGTGCTCAAATTCCAATCTTGCCAAGTCCTACACCAGTTACGTATAACACAGGAGTTTTATGTCTCTGTATCATTCAAAACCCAATTAAAGAACAATGGAGTAGGATTGATGATATCAGGGTTCTGATCCCACATCTACCATTAAGTATTTGTGTCCCCTTGGGAAAATCATACTTATTTTGGGTCCCTTTCCTTTTCTTTATTTTGACAGAGTTTTGTCCTCGATGATTCAAAATAGCATGTGTACAATTTGAGTAATAGTTTGAATGTTACTGGCACTCTAAACAAATGAAGACAACTGTGTGCATAAACTGTACATCATTTCTGTGACTGTGGTTTCGAGATGCCTCCATTTTACAGATGATAAGACAGAGCAGAGCAGACGCAGATTATTTAACCAGAGGCTCCAAAGTAGATGGAACTAAACCACAAGTTTCCTCTTTTTTTTTTTCCCTGAAGCTCATTTAGCCAAAACATAGGCCAGTGAATATTAAGCTGTGAAGCATATTATCAGTGTGTTTAAGGGAGGCTATTCTTATGGGATTGCCAATTAATAGCAGGAAGATTTGAAATTCTTACAAGATACTGTAATCTTGTGAGATTTACAGATCTGTTGTCATATCAAGCAAGTCCTTCCAGTGTCAGGTAATCATCTGAATTTCTGGTTGCTTCTCCGAACTAAAATTCTGAACCTTTTGAGGTTTTCTTCTTGCTATCTGAAATTTGTGCCAGAATAGCCTTTTTCTAGAGAGTACATTCAGGTTTCTAGATTCCATATAAGAGATTCAGTGAGTCAGGGTAGGGTTAAGCCCTCCTTCTCAGAGTGGTATCTTATTTTTTTGAGAGAGAGAGAGAATGTATGAGTGGGGGAGGGGCAGAGGGAAAGGGTGGTAAGAGAGACACAGAATCGGAAGCAGGCTCCAGGCTCTGAGCTATCAGCAAAGAGCCTGACACGGGGCTTGAACCCATGAACTGCGAGTTCATGACCTGAACTGAAGTCATATGTTTAACCTACTGAGCCACCCAGGTGCCTGGCCATGCCAGAATTTAAATTGCCACTCTGAAACATCATAAGACCTTGGGACAAACTGCTTCCCTAGACTTTTTCCCTGCATCTTAGAAAAATAATGCCCTTGCCCAAAATGTCCAAGTTCTAATCTCCAGAACCTGAAAATGTCACCTTAAAGGACAAAAGGGATCTTGTAGATGAAATTGTTAAGGATCTTAACATGGAGATATTATTTTGGATTATCTGATGGGCCCCAAAAGTAATCCCAAGTGTTCTACAAGAAAGGTGGAAGGAAATTTTACTACAATTAAAGAGAATGTGTTCATGAAATAGGGATTAGGTTAATGTGGCCAAAAGCAAGGAATGGTAACAGCCACCAGAAACTAGGAAAGGTAAGGAAATGGAGCTTCTAGAGGGAGCACAGCCCTGCTAGCTCCTGTTTCAGCCTAGCAAAAATGGTTTTGGACCTCTGACTTTGAGATTTATAAGCGAATAAATGTGTTTTAAACCACCAAGTTGAGGTGACTTGTTATAGCAGCCATAGGCAACTCGTACCTCACAGAACTGTTACTCCAGATAAAATGTGTAACTGGTGGTTCATGGTTCAAGCCCTGCACTGGGCTCCGTGCTGACAGCACAGGGTCTCCTTGGGATTCTCTGTCTCCCTATTTGCCCCACTCCATTCTCAAAATAATCTTTAAAAAAATTTGTAACTGGAAATACACTTAGTAATGTGTCTAACACACAGTAACGATGCTGTAAAATGTATGTCCTGTTTTGAAACTGAAGTTTGGTTTGAGGGATTATTGAAACCAGTACAATAGTCATCATTTTTTAAAATATAAATATTTTAAAGATTTAGTTATTTTTGAGAGACAGAGAGAGACAGTGAGAGCAGAGCAGGGAAGAGAGAGAGGAAGACACAGAATCAGAAGCCAGTTCCAGGCTCTGAGCTGTCAGTATAGAGCCTATAGCGGGGTTCAAACCCACAAACTGCAAGACCATGACCTCAGCTGAAGTTGGAAGCTTAACCAACTGAGCCACCCACTCACCCCCAATGGTCAGCATTTTTGCCCATGTTCATCGTGGTAAAAATGCCCAGACACCTTCTAGGAAGATCTCTCTACTCCCCCACAACCCTATGCTTCTCTTAATCCTTAGAGGGGAAAGATTCTTCTCTTCACTTAAGTCATGTTATTATTTTCCTTTCTACTTTTTGTTTTCATTACTCTTCATTCAACCAGTCTTTCTGAACTTTAAAGAAAACCAAGTCATTTCTCAAGATTCAGGTGCTCTCTTAACATCCCAACCAGCATCTTATTATTTCTAAGCCTCATTACCAGAAATTTCTGAACATAGCTCCTCTTCATTTTCTGCTGTAATTCAATTTCTCACTTCTCCCATCTGCATTTAGTTTATTCTTGACAACTTAGTCCTTTCCTTAAACACAGCTTTTAATAAGGTAACACAGATGTGACAAAAGTCTAAATGGCCTGGTTTCAAATCTTGGGTTTTGCCATCTACACTGTGTGACATTGGACAAGTTGTTTAACCTCTCTGTTTCCCCCCCCACCTCCCCCCCCCCAGAAATGGCTATTAGGAATGATACCTACTACTATTATGGAGAGAAGTGAGTTGATATTTGCTAAGTCCTTAGAATAGTGCTATTCACAGTGCAAGCACTACAAATATGCTTACCAGCAGTGCTAAATGCAAAGTTCAAACATATAACTTTCTCAGCTTTCTGTCATAACTTTGAGATATGTATTTGGTGAAATCAATATAAGTCTTTTCAAGGGAAACACAAAGATATTTGTATCCAGGAAAATAGTTCTCAGTGATTGTCCATGTGGCTAATTTAGGTGTTTCACCTCAGTGTTTCCAAATTTCTCTATGACAGAACCTGGGTGTAGTCCAGTGAAAAATTAGGAACTTGAGCTTCTGTTTTAAACCCTTTACCTTAAGGTCTTCCCCTCTCATTGCTTTGCCTTTTAGCTTTCATTTGTCCTCCATGCTCTGAAAATCTACTTCTAGGAAAGCCTCTGATGTCCGGCTTAGTATAGACAAAGGCACAGTTTACATGAAAGGGATGAGTTTTCAGGAGTGGCTTTGTCTTGCTTTGTTTGGTTGCCCTCCTCACAGCGGCAGCCTCAGACCATATCTGGAGATCCATGTCATGGCTCTAATGCTTACCACCTGTTTGATTATGCGAGCCTCAGTTCTCCTATCTGGAAGGGGTATCTGAGGGCAACACTCTGTCTTTGGGACTGCTAAAAAGAACATTTCCAACTCAGGTATGAACTGCTGCCAGGAAGCCTGGTTATATCACATCACCCCAGGATCATAGCAGCCATTGGGTCAGGAAGGCCCTGAGCAGGCTTATCAGTTAGTGTACTTAGGGCAAGAAATGCATGCATCTGGGAGTCTCAACTACTGAAAATTTTCACAAGCTACGTTTCGGTTCTTGAGAAATAGATGTAGGGAAAATGTCCTGCTTATTGCTAATAGTTTTAGCCCAAAATACTATACAAAATTTTTAATGGTATAAAATGTTTGGGGCCTTTGGTGACCTCTCACTTAAGGCCTAGTCCACTGTTTGATACAACATGGAATGTGGACTGTAGTACTGGCTGAAATCCATATTGCTGTTTCTGTTACAAAGCGACAAAATTAGGATGATGGGGCCAGAATTATGCATTTTTCATAGTGATTAGTGAGCATTTCTGGCCTAGTCTAAAGGCAGTCTGAGGAGTCCCTCTGGCCCCCTTTCTTTTTGGATCATATCTTTCAGTGTTATAGCTTCCAAACTGAGGAGGGGAGGTGCAAGCATTCTAGAAAAGGAAGAGACCCAGCCAAGTAAATAAAATAATATCAAGTTTGAAAATAAAATATTTTTAATGTTCAAAGAGTGCAAGGATTAAAAGAGGGAAATAGTTCAAATTTTAAGAAAAATAATTTAAAGTATATGAGAAGCATAAACCAAACTAAAATGTAGTGTGATTTTGAACAACTGATGTTAAAGACAAGAAGGAGTGCTATACTGGAAGAGTAGAAAACACAATCCTATCACACTATTTTCCCCAAGACTAAGCGATACTTTATCAATACAGTTTATTGGTTTTTAACACTAAGAGCTAAACTGTGGATAAAACACAGAACATTTTGCTACAACTGTATGGCAAAATGTAAATGCTAACAGCACAAATAAAAGCAAGCACGTATTCACAGAAGATGATTTGTACAAGGGGAATGGAAATGCAGAGGGACTACAGAGCACAGCCTCATGCACTGAATCATGAGATGAAGGTGAAAGTTAATAACACAAGATATAAATAATAATAGCTAATGTTTCTTGAGCTCTCCTGTGTGCCAGATGCTAAAGGCTACAAATGCATTATTAGTTGCATTATCACAAGCAACCCCATAAGGTAGGGAGGAATCCTTTCCCCTGATTTAGGGATGAGAAAACAATGGGCATAGGTAGGATGTGGAAATTTCACAGGGGTACAGAGCTAATAAAAGTTGCAGAACAAGGATTCTAATTCAAGCAGTCCATCTCCAGGACCAGTGCTTTTAGCCCTCTGCTACCGCTTCCCTCACCAAGAGAGTCAGCAAAATTACATGAAATTACAAGAGAGAAGCAGTCAAATTAATTAAATATGACGTGCAGGGCTATTAGAAGCAAACTGGATTCCAACCCTGCTTCTGAGAGGCAGTTCTGACAACAAAGTGCAGGCGATTCTCTGCAGTCACAGAGTAGGAGCAATGCCATGCATTTTTAGGCTCAGTTATCATATTTTGCGACGTGTTTACTTCATAAAAGTAGGCACTTTTATGCTCCTGTTAAAATGGGATCTCCTATTCGAATTACCTGATGAAGGCAACTAAAGCATTGTTGCCTAAGGAACTCATTAAGTGTAGATATATATATCTCCTATCTCCATCCATGTATGTAAGTATGTACGTATGTATCTATTTATCTATGTATCTATCTACTATGCATCTATCCTTATTTATAGAACAAAACAACAACAATGATTTAAATTAATTCTTTGTCTTATTTTATGTTAGCCTTTCCAAAATCTTACAAGGTAAATAGGTCATGGAAAAAGCTTTGAGTTCACCGACACACTTGAAAGATGGCTCTACTGTTTGACATTGTGCAACCAATAAATGGTGCAGGGAATTCAACTCACATCTTCTCTGTCCTCCTCTCTTACCTCCCTTTGCTGACTCTATTCCAGGCATATTAGTTTATAATTGCTCCCTAAGGATATCATGTACCTTTCCTCTGAGAATTTGCAGTGATTATTCCCGTTATCTGGAATGCTCTTCCCTCAGACCTTTGTTTCATTCACCTCTCTCTAGCTTGTTCAAATCCCACCTTCCTAGTGAGGTTTATCCTGTCCACCATTTAAATGGAACACAGAGATTCTGCCTATAATATCAATGCTCCATAAGCTGCTTTATTCTCCATAACATTAGTTACTCACTAACCTATTAGATATTTTGCATGTTTGTATTTCTGCTCCCATGCACCTAGAATGTAGGCTCCACACAGTCAAGAATTTTGCCTTTTTTAAGTCTAGTGGAGATCCAGGTAAAAAAAGGTCTAGAGTCAACCAGAACTAGGCACAATTGTAACTTGTGTGATTTGTTACTTCAATCAGAGCCAGGCCAGTTACTGAAGAGGATCTCTTCTACTGCATATAAGCAGCACAATAAATTCAAAGAAACTGAAATTTCCAACAATTACAGAGCAGGTATGTGCTCCTTCTCCTTCATTCCTCTAGGCTCAAATCTATCCTCCCTGGGTGATAAGAGAATGTGAAAGAATGACTGGCCTAAGTCTACATTAAATATGAAGACATACAAGAAAACACTTAAACATTTCTTTAAAGAATATCATTGAGTGGTTTCCTTTGACACATCAGGGGTTATCTAGCTTCTAGTAAGGTCAGAGCGGAGTGAGAACAACAAAACACAGAGGGAAGACACAAGGGTAAGTCACCTCATCTCTTCCTCCTTTGTACCTTACTTCCTCCTGGACTGTCATTCCTTACATTCAAAATGCAGATTGCAGATGTCAGCGCATGCAGGTAGAACATGTAGCCACTTACACATCCCAGTCACTGTGACATGGAAAATTTTGCGTCCTTTAGACTGGCTCAACCCATCACCATTCACACAGGTTAATTCTTTCTGTACTGCTGAGTCAAAAAGACACATGAGAGAAGACAGATTAATAAGAATAAAGTTTTATAGATAGATAGATAGATAGATAGATAGATAGATAGATAGATAGATAGATGTAGATATACACAATGTGGGAATGGCAAAAGCCCATCGAGACAAATAAGTTGGGTAAAGGAAACCCCTACAGACAGCAGTGGTGACCTGCCAGTTCCAAGACCAGAGAAAACTGGCCAGGAGCTTGGGTCAGCTGAGGTCACAGGCATGCCAGGGATGACACAGTTGATGATTTATGCAGCTTCTTCTATTTTCCACCATTGGAACATCTTGGATCTGGTGTTGTTCTGGAGTAGTTCTAAACTAAGGCTCATGTGCCCCTTGCATTCCAATATATACACATACACAGAACACAAAAATATACCTGTGCACACAATGTACACACTTATTGTATGAAGTTATCAGGTTAAGTTTCATGTAAAGGGGTTGTACCCTTTTCTGGTGCAACAAAGTCTATTTCCAGTTATATACAATTTGCAGAGGAATCTTTCGTCCCTATTTGTTGAGATTCATGACAAAAGAAAGGAATTGTTTGGTGACTCTGATGAAGCCCTAGGCAGGTGATGAATGTGTTCTAGTCATGCCCAGAACACAGGTACAGTTGACCAGGATGAGCACAGTGCTTGCTCCTCCAGAGAAGTACCTGACTAGGGCAAGCCCAAGTTCTGATTAAAATTTCATGGTGCTATCCCACATTACACGGTCAGCATTGTGCTTAAGGGGGAGGGGGGGCACATGTGCTGTGTGCAGATGAGGGACGGTAAGTGTATCAAGTCATAGCAGGCGTGGAGTTCTTCCCCAGAGCAGCACCAGTGTTAGGTGTGAGTTCCCAGTGTTCTTAGGAGGAGTGCTGACATAGAGGCCTGTCATCATGGATATGATACTGTCTACATCTGCCACAGCACTTGCTGCATCTGCCTTCGGTCCTCTGTGATTATTCTGCACTGAAGCCAGAGTACCAGGTCCTACCATCGTACAAATGACCTTGTCTCCTCCATGCTTACTGAATGTATGCTAGGCAGATGGACTGCCGTACCTGGGAAGGAACATGGAACTACAAGCGGGTCCAAGCCCAGAGTTGGTTCTGCCACTTGTAACTGCGACGAGGCAGTGTGGCCCAGCAAGGCACAGGGGCTCTGTGGAGGGTGAACACACGTCTCTGGAAAGTGTGTCTTCTGCAAGACGGTGGCTCTTCACATGGAGCAATTTGTTTTTGTGTAGATGAGTCCCGGGAGCGCTTACAGTTTCAGGGAACAGCTGATTCTTCATCTGTGGAATCAGCGTGGCCCACTCACATTACTCCACCACCTGGGTTTTTGAAGGTCGGCTCTCTGCTGCTAGGAGTTGAGAAGACTGCCATGTGTCCTGACACACATCCCTTCTCCTCAGTCGTGGCTAGTGGGTCTAGTTAACTTTGTGTATATGGGTTCCAGGTGCGTTTAATGGTCTCAGGAACAGCTGAGTCTCCATCTATGGAAGCACAGTGCACATACCCCATTACTCCACCTCCTGTGTTTTTGAAGTTTCACCCCGTGGCTCAGATTTGACAACTAGACTGCCATGCACTCTGACATACCTCACTTCTCCTCAGTGTGGCTCATTCACGTGAGTTTAGTCTACTTTGTGTTGAAGGGTCCCTGTCATAGAGGCCTACCATCATAGATAGAATATTGTCTACTTCTGCTACAGCACTTGTTGGGTCTGCATTGGTTGGTCTGCAATTATTCTGTTGTGTAGCAAGAAAACCAGGTCCTACTATGTGTGAATAACATTGTCCCCTCCATGCTTACTGACTGTGTTGAGCAGGTGGACTACCATTACTGGGAAGGAATCTGGAATTACAAGTGGGTCCAAGCATAGGGTTGGTGCTGCCACTTAACCCTGCGAATGAGGCAGTGTGGACGGCAAGCCACAGGGGCTCTGTGGAGGGTGAACACACATGTCTCTTGACACGCGTGATAGTGGCTTTTCCACATGGAGCAATTTGTTTTTGTGTAAATGAGTCCCAGGAGCACTTACGGTTACAAGGAACAGCTGAGTCTCCATCTGTGGCATCAGCATGGCCCTAGCCCACTACTCCACCACCTGGATTCATTGCTGCTGGATTTGAGGAGGAGACTACCATGTCTCCTGACACACATCTCTTCTCTAGAGTGGTTACTCTTTCACGGGGGTCAAGTTTACTTTGTGTAGATGGGTCCTAGGTAAGTTTATGGGTACCAGGAACAGCTGAGTCCCCATCTTTGGGAACAGCATGGACCTCTCCTACTCTTCCACCACCTGGGTTTTTGACAGTTGGCCCCTTGCTGCTCAGATTAAAGGGGGAGGCTGCCAGATCTCCTGACCGGCACCTCTTCTCCAGGATGGCAACACTTTAACATGGGGGACGTTTTCTTTGCCTGGATGAGCCCCCAGTACACTTATAGTTCATGGAGACTGTAGAGTCTCCACCTGTGGGATGCTGCAGTCCTGGCCCACTGCTCCACTAACTGGAGTTAGTGCCTGGATTTAAGCTGGAACTAACATTGTTTCCAAATACTGGGACAGTATTTTCTCCTCCTACAGCAGCGCCCATGCTGTCACCATAAGGATTCCAGGTTGTCTGACTAAATGTTGGAGCAGAAATCATGCTTGGTGCCCTTTTCAGTCCTGCCCCAAGGTTGAATGCTTCAGATGCCTGTGAATGCATGGGACCTGGGAGAACACACCAAATCCAATGCCTTGCTTGTCACTAGAGGCTGGCTGGATACTGATAGCAGAAATAGATGCAGGACATGCCAAATCTGACTGTACTGCATTGTCTCTAGATGGCTGGGCTACAAGAGCAGTTGGGCCCATATCTTGTGTTGAGGTTACTAGTGACCCTAACAGGTAAGGATTGTTAGGCTTCTGCCCATTATGGTCTCAGTTGTGGGCTGAGAGGCAATTCCTGGGTCAGACTGGTTGGAAACTGAGGTCTGTGTGATGAATGACTTTTTAGGTAAATGGATAGAGTCCTGGGCCACAACCGTACTGCTACCAGGTGGTGTCTTATCAGAACCTGGAAACACTATGTAAAGAGGCACATGGTTGTCCCTGGACACAGGGGAGGAATAAATGATGGAAGCCTGAGATGGAGATGTAGTATCCATGGGTTCACTGTCAGAAGCTGAGTTGCAGTTTGCAGGGGGCTTGCCTACTGGAGTGGAGGTGACACCAGAACCCCCAAGAGGTAAGCTAGTGGAAACAGAAACACTTGCAAGAAGGGCTGTCTTCTGAGACCCAGGTGCACTGGTGGAAACTGAAAAATTTTCTGGGTGCCTCTGTTTCAAATTGCAACAGCCCTGGCAAAATGAAGGTGGTCCCACTCTGGATTCTTTGGGAGCTTTTGAAGGTGCAGTAGTGTTCATGTCGATGGCACCAGGATCTGAGGTAAGCCTGGAGGTAGATGTAGATGCATTGGCTGTGAAGGTAGAAGCCACAGCCTTAGAACTAATGAACTGGACAGTTGAAACAGGGCTATCATGGAAGGATTTGGAAGATGGGTGGGTAGCACAGGCAGGGGGATTCTGCTTTGCAGGAGGGTAGCTATAAGGTAGGGGTTGAGGTGTTAGGAAGTGTGATGAGGTCAGAATGAGGAGATGTTGTAGCAGTGACTGGCTGAAGAGGGTCTTCTTTTTTCAGAGAAATTCCCTGAATGGCACTGGAACTAAGATGAGGAACAGGTCCAGCAGGAGCAGCAGGAGATTTTTTAAAACTATATGTTTGCTGTCTCTTGACCAATATTTAGTGGTAAAGATGGAGGGACAGATGGGACTGGGAGCTTGGCAGATTGGTCAGCCAAGTCATCTGTGGGACTAGGGACTTACAAAGTGTTAAGTCCAAAGGCAGACAGTTAGCAGTCTCTGTTTCAAGTACGGAGAAAGCAGGGGCTGGCTGAGTGTCCGAGCAGTCTACTTTGATCTCTCTTCTGTCCTCCAAGATCTTATTCTTCTGACATTTGGTATTCTTCAAGGTGTCCAGGTTTTTGCCAATAGCAATGCAAGGAAGCTTAGGAGGTGGGGGAAACTCACCTCAGCCCCACAGCTATGGCTGTGATGGTGGCAGAGGCAGAGAAGGTGGCATGAATCTTTTCGGTCTGCAGGGCCTATTACTGGCAGATAACAGGTGGAAAATAGCTCCTTGATGAGATGCCTGAAGTCTCCTTAGCCTGTTTCTCTTTCCTGGATAGGTATGCTTCCCCCACAGGCTGATACTTTTCACCAGACACTTCCTTGTTGATGTCAGGCCTGAAGGCTCACCACCCCATATCTCCTTCCTGGAAAAGTCTGATGTGCTTTCAGAAGACTGATGGTTTTCACTCGACACTTCCTTTGCTGATGTCTCCTGCTGTAAGGGGCAGCATGGGGTTGGGTCGGAGAGCACGGCTGCATCTGTATGAGGCATGACATCTCTGGCAGGGCCATGTGAGGAGGTGACTACATGGACTTCAAGGGAGGAGTTAATCAGAGACTTGTGGATGTCCTTCTTCAAACTGTCTTCTGGAGGACTAGGATGGAGGTCCAAAGGTGCAGGGCTGCACTGCCGGGAGCTGAGAATTCCACTGATCTCCAGGGGACTAGATCTTAACTGTATATCCCCGCAGCTGTAGGGGGCTCTGTTCCCACCATCCTGCCCTTTGGTCTCTATAGGATCCTCCATCTTTCCTCTGGGATCTTTTTGGACCTTCTCCTCCATCCCATTTGGGCACAAAAGTGGGAAGTACCTGAATGGGAACGGGTCCGCAGCCTCCTCTACCTTCTCAGACAGCGAACGCTGGAGAATTAATTTGCATCCCAGAGGAGGTATTCTTATGGCTCTGGAGTACCCAAACATCATCGAATTTCGAGAAGACAGCACAGGTTTTCTTGGAGGGTTACTCCAGTTCACCAAGGGGCGGTTGCCTAGAGAGGTACATGCCGCCTGCGAGATGGAATACTGCCTCCTCCGCTGGACATGAAAGCTAGCTAGTAAAGGCCTATGATTCCGGTGGTATAGCCTGTGCCCAGGGTCCAGGGCAAGGGAAGGAGCAGCGGGTTGGTCCCTGCCAGGTGGTGGATGGGGATCACGGGTGGGGCGGACCAGGGGTCGATCACTGCCAGGGAGACTCCAGCGGCAGAGTGGGAAACGAAACTTACTAAGTAGATTGCCTATACTGATCTGCTTGTGCGCCAAAGGATCTCGAGGTTGGAGTATAAAAGCTGGAGAGCCCTACTGGAGCTTCTGACTCCTCTGGAGGTCAAACAGGCACTGAGCTTGAACGGCCCAGCCTGACCCTAGAGACGCATCCCTGGGACACGTCACAAAGAAGGGCGCGAACGCGCACGCGCAGCTTGGCAAGAGACCACAGCAAAGGGCAAAGGAGAGGTCCTGGAGCATCCCCCACCCCCCACCCCCACGTTAGGCTCCAGTGTCTGGGACTTCCAGTCGCCAGTGGCGGTGTATAGGCTGCCTGCTGCCCTTGGCCGGTGTGCCCGTTGGCATGTGTATATAACCAGTAAGTCCACTGCATGGGGACTGTAGGGGAGTGCAGTGGTTGTTGGGCCCCTCAGCGCCTAGGTGTGCATCGCCAGCCTTTGGCCCAAGAAAGAGAGCGCTGCGGAGCTCCTAGTGTTGCAAACAAGTGGAGTGCTACCCCGGACCCTCTCTGCTTCCCTGCTAGGCTTAGAGCTAGGTGCATCTTTGATAGGGCTGCCCAGGCTTTC
This sequence comes from Proteles cristata cristata, assembly GCA_017311185.1. Taxonomy (NCBI): domain Eukaryota; kingdom Metazoa; phylum Chordata; class Mammalia; order Carnivora; family Hyaenidae; genus Proteles; species Proteles cristata. Next base: position 20,289 of record JAESUZ010005027.1, read on the forward strand.
AACATCACCCTGCAGATGGCGGCAGTTTCCAAGCAGGAGCCAAACCCTGACCTGACTAGATGCTGCATCCCAAGACCTCCCTTCCTGTCAGGCAGGTTCTTGCTTTCTTCCTTTTGAAGAATTTGGCAAAACAACATTTACAATTTAGACCTCCCCTCAGGTTACACAGGTGGTGGTGGCTTAGCTGGATTCAAGCCCCGCATAGTGACTCCCAGAGCTCTTACTCTGGACTGTGGTGCCTTCTTACCAAATATGCATCATGTGTTACCATGTTTTCTTTTTCTTTTTCCTAGTTCTTAGGGTACTTAGCATGGTGCCATATTTATAGTGAGCACAAGCACTGGCCAGGACCAGACCTTCTTGAACAAAAGAACAATTCATAAATTAATCAGGGACCACCCTGGGTTCTGGTCTCAGAAGATGTAGGTCATGGACCACCAATTGTAAGCATAGTACCCTCCCACATTTGTAACTGAAACTTGCAGCCCAGGTTTTCTCTTTGGTCTACTCTGAAGAATCCAAATATGTAAGATTATATAGAAAGACTATTCGTAAAAATATAAAAGATTATATTCTATATATGTTGTAGTCTAACTGGAAGAAATTCACCAGTGGATTATTCCATATAGATTAGAAGCCAATTTCTCTGGCCTTCTAGGAATAAGTATAGTAAGGGACCTCACTAATGTCTAGAAAGCAAATATGTCATTTATTGTGAGTTAAGAGTGGAGCAATGTATTGGATTAAAGAAAGGTCAACACAATTTGGTCATGGTGAGCATGCCAGCAGGTTCATTCTTCACCTCACATCGTTGGCACTTAAACAGAATTCTAGAGATTCTTATCACCAAGAGGGGAGAGATATGCTTGTGTGTCTGGCAAGAGAAACATGGATTATTGTCTAGGAGCTGGAAGCTTCAGCGTGAGGAAGAAGATTTGAAAATTCTTGGCCTACATGTGGCTTTACCTTGAATCTTGTTTCTGTGGCTTACTTCATTGAAGTGTTTTCTCTCTCATGGGACTGATGTTGTATATCCGGGACATGACATGCATAAGTTTCAGAACCAAGAATCCTATAAATCAGTAAAAATATATATTAAAAAATTTTAGATATAATATATATGTTTTATTATATACATTTATACACACATAGTAAAATCTTGGAATGTGAGTAACTTGTTCTGCAAGTGTTCCACAAGATGAGTAGACATTTCTGATAAATTTTAACTTGATAAACAAGTGATGTCTTGGAAAGAAGGAGTACATGATGCCAAATGTCACATGACAATTGAGCAAATGATTTTCTCTGTCTCTGTCTCTGTCTCTGTGAGTCTCTCTCTCTATTTCTCTGCGGAATTGTAGGTGATTATCTCCCATGCTCTGATGCTCTGCCTCAGGCCACAATGTTTGACAGAAATCAGTGATTTTTCAGAACATTGGAAGGTGTCCACAACTGGCACTGGTGTATTTTTTGTCACTTCAAAGCAGCTATGGGCAGTCCTTTGCTTTTCCATACAAGAGTAAGCTTAGGAATGCTTTGCTTCATTCTAGGTCAGGCTGCCTGCAGATATGGACCCAGTTACATAAAATAGAACATTTGACAAGAGCTTAATACTGTAGTGTAGTCAACATCCGTTAACGATAATGAAACTCATCCTACACAGTAACACTTTTCTCTCTTGTCTCCTTCACACCAGCCACAAAGGTTTTCAAAGGGAAGTATGAGTTAATTTGTTTATTTTTCTTTATATTTTGTGTTTTCTTTATTATTTTGTATTATAGTGCAACATTGTAATGATTTTTATATGAATATTTTTGGGTTGTGCAACAAATCATCTGAGTTTCCATTATTTATTATAAGGAAATTGGCTTTGATAGACAAGTGCTTTGGATTACAAGCATGTTTCTGGAACAAATTAAGCTCGTGAACCAAGGCTTTACTATATTTATTTTTTCATATTTAAAATAACACTTGGCATAATTTATGTATTACAAAATTAGCTTTAGTGATCTGGTAATGAGAGCTGTTATAGTATGTTAGAGCCCATATTTGCTCAACAGAATTGGTGCTGGTAGGACACAAAAGGTTTTGCTCAGACCCTACTTCTGTTAAAAAAAAAAAAAAGGAGAAATATTACAAGCCCTTTCTAATCTAAAAGCAAAAATATTTACCAGAAAAGAAATTTAACCACAAGTCCTTTGATATCATTTGAGTTAAGTAAGGAACAGTTACTTGGTGGTGTTTGTTTGAACACAAAAAATAGCAAGCTTGTACAAGTTTTGAGCAAAGATTTCTTATTAAAACTCTAAAAAAGATGAAGATGTCAGATATATTTGAAAACAATAAATGACAATCATGTTATTTCCAATGTTTTATTTTCCAGGGAGGAAAAAATAAGCATACGATGCATGTTGGGGCTTCAGGACAATACAAGGAAATTTGGATAAGGATATCCCAGAAAAATCTCCCTCATGACTTCTCTTGTCAAATGGGAGTAGACAGATAGGATGCTTTTTGAAATATATATCATTGTCTTACTTGTCCTTACAGGCAAAATATATTAGACGGCAAGTGGTTATTCCAAGATAATTTACCTTGGCAGAAGCAAACATGTTGAGACAGAATTTGTTAAGACAGAATATTTTTATTAATGATTAATTTAATCATTAATAAAAATATTTTAATAATAATCACAAACTGTAGTTACCAGGAAGATTCTTCTCATTTGACAATTTATGAAGCAACAATCTCCAGTTACAGTAAATGAAGCCATGGGTGTGTAGTCTTGGATGGAGTTGGTAGTCGTGACAATGAACCAAAGCTGAAAGCCTGTGGTTCAACACTCCCTCCATGTTCCCTTGTTTTGCTAACCAATAATCTGTTGTAATTCCTACAGAGTTACTATAGAGGGAAGACTGACCAATGGAACTCATTAAATGAACTTTTTCCCACCTAAAATATCTTTTATCTCCTTGTTTTCAACCCCTATTCCCTCTTCTCTTGAATATAAACAAGGCTAAGTAGAAGCAGACTGGCCTTGTGCAGCCCCTTTGGAATGTCTTTTCTTGATCATTCTATTCATCAGCCTGGGACTTCACTTTTTGCCTTCTTGAAATGTATCAAAATCTTTCTGTGGTTGATGACTTCCACATTCTCTTGGCTTTGATTGGTATTACTTTAGGTATTTCTACACTTGTATTAAACATGGTGCTTTCTTTGGGCTGGGTGCCCTGGTCCCAGGCTGTGCCAGGAGAAACTGCTCCCCTATTCCCCCTACTCCATCCCCAGCTAGGAAGCGGCCTGGACTGTGGGATTACATTTCAGGTGGTATCCTTAAAGTGTGAGGACTAAGATCTGGAAACAAGGCAGGACTCAGGACATAGAACATGGCCCACCTTGGCTATGTCCGCAGCACAGGGAGATCGGACCCAAAAAAGGGAATTGCAACCCTTGGTACGAGAAGGGACTGGGGCGCTGCCAGTTTTCTCCCCACAACCACCATGGCAGGGGGTCAGGGAGCACCTGGGGGACCCAAAATGAGAGTCAACACCTGCCTACACCAAACCACACCCATCTAAGCTGGAGAGCTGTTTATTTTTTTGTTTCTGTTTTTTTTTTTACCAGCCAGAGCCGGGGGGTAAGACCAACATGGATGCATTGCCATGATTAACTCTAGATCAATTCTTCCTATTCTGATATATTTTCTCTATCTCATTCTTATCTCTCCCCTCCGCTGGACTGGGCACTCTGGGCACTCTGGGCACTCACATTTAACCCATTCTCTTGATGCATATCCTACACCTCCGTCTTGTCCTTCCTTTCTCTCTCTCTCTGGAGTAATCAGATTATATACTTTCTTTGGGTAACATCTTCGTTTCTTTCTCCTCACCTCCTACCATATTCTCCTCTTTCTCTCTCTGAATTAAGCCTTTTAGTCTCTCTGTCCGGTCAAGGTTCAATTTCGCTTTCTCCCCAGCCCTGTCATTTCTCTCTTTGAATATGCTCTTCCATCAGCACTGCCTCCACCCTGCTCTTATTCGTAGCTGGGATTTCTGGTTTTATGCTTTTAGACTGTCCTTTGTCTGTTGTTGTTGTTGTTGTTGCTGTTTTCCCTTTCAGCTTGCTTGTTTGTTTGATTTCTCTGTGCGTTTGTGTGCTTTTGTTCCCTGTGTGTTTGTCTGTCTGTTTTCGCTTTCAGGGCTACCTCAAGAAATAGGCCAAGGTACACATGGTGGAAAGTCCCAAATATCACTATGAGTAGGGAAATAAAATAACCAAAGGCACAACAAGAGAGACCAAGGGACACCATTAAAAGAACACTTTCTGAATGGACAGGATGTTGATAGTCAATGAGCCTCCTTTAATATAGCAGAACTCGCAGGTGCAGAGCGCATAACAAGCTTTTAACACTTACAAGAGACAGAAAGCTAGCCAAAATGATGAAACGGAAGAACTCTCCTCTAAAGAAATTCCAGAAACAAATGACAGCTAAAGAATTGCTCAAAACAGATATAAGCAATATAACTGACCAAGAATTTAGAACAATAGTCATAAAAGTAATCACTAGTCTCGGAAAGGGCATGGAAGACACCAGAGAAGCTATTGCTACAAAGATTATGGACCTTAAAAATAGTTGTGATGAGTTAAAAAATGCTGTGAATGAGGTGCATAGTAAGATGGAGGCAGCCACTGCTTGGATTGAAGAGGCAGAGAAGAGAATAGCTGAATTACAGTCCACAATTATAGAAAAAGAGGAAACCAAGAAAAAGAGAGATAAATTGATCCACGAGCATGCAAGAATTTGAGAACTGAGTGATGCAATCAAATGGAACAATATCCATATCATAGGAGTTCCAGGAGAAGGAGGAGGAGGAGGAGGAGGAGAAGGAGATGGAGAAGGAGAAGAAGAAGAAGAGAGAAAGGAGCTGAAGGAGTACTTGAACAAATTATAGCTGAGAACTTCCTCAATCTGGGGAAGGAAACAGACATTGAAATCCAAGAGGCACAAAGAACTCCCCTCAGACGTAACGTGAATCGATCTTCTGCATGATATATCATAGTGACACTGGCAAAATATAAGGACAAAGAGAGAATTCTGAAAGCAGCTAGGGATAAAAGGGCCCTAACATACAAAGGGGGACCTATCAGGGTAGTTGCAGACCTACCGACTAAAACTTGGCAGGCCAGAAAGGAATGGCAGGAAATCTTCAATGTGATGAACAGAAAAAATATGCAGCCAAGAATCCTCTATCCAGCAAGCCTGTCATTCAGAATAGAAGGAGAGATAAAGGTTTTCCCAAATAAACAAAAATTGAAGGAATTCATCACCACTAAGTGAGCCCTACAAGAAATCCTGAGGGGGACTCTATGAGGGAAATGTTGCAAGGAACGCAAGGTCCCAGAGACACAACCACAAGCATGAATCTTACAGAGAACACAATGACTCTAAACCCATATTTTTCAATGATAACATTGAATGTAAGTGGACTAAAGGCTCCAACCAAAAGACATAGGGTATCAGAATGGATGAAAAAACAAAATACATCTATTTGCTCTCTACAAGAGACTCATTTTAGACCTGGGGACACCTCTAGATTGAAAGTAAGGGGATGGAGAAATATCTATCATGCTACTGGAAGTCAAAAGAAAGCTGAAGTATTCATACTTATATTGGACAAACTGGACTTTAAAGTAAAGGCAGTAACAAGGGATGAAGAAGGGCATTATATAATAAAAACAATGTCTATCCATCAGGAAGAGCTAACAATTATAAATGTCTATGCAATGAATTGGGGAGCACTCAAGTACATTAAACAATTAATCATAAAGAGAAACAATCTTATTGATAAGAATGTGCTAATTTCAGGGGACTTTAATACTCTACGTACAGCAATGGATAGATCAACTAGTCAGAAAATCACTAAAGAAGCAACGGACTTGAATGACACATTGGACCAGACGGACATAACAGATATATTTAGAACTGTACATCCCAAAGTTATGGAATTCACTTTCTTCTTATTTAAAATTTTTTTAATGTTTTATTTATTTCTAGGAGAGAGAGAGAGACAGTGTGAGCAGGGGAGGGTCAGAGAGAGAGGGAGTCACAGACTGAAACAGGCTCCAGGCTCTGAGCTGGCAGTCAGCACAGAGCCCGACACGGGACTCGAACCCACGAGCCGCGAGATCATGACCTAAGCGAAAGTCGGACGCTTAACCGACTAAGCCACCCAGGCGCCCCAAGGAATTCACTTTCTTCTTGAGTGCACATGGTACATTCTCCAAGACAGATCACACACTGGGTCATAAAGCAGCCCTCAATAAATATAAAAGAATTGAGATCATATCATGCACCTTTTCAGATCACAATGCTATGAAACCTGAAATCAACCACAGGAAGAAGTCTGGAAAACCTCCAAAAACATGGAGGCTAAAGAACACCCTAGTAAAGAACAAATGGGCCAATCAGTCAATTAGAGAAGAAGTTAAAAAATATATGGAAACAAACGAAATGAAAATACAACAAACTCTTTGGGATGTGGCAAAGGCGGTCCTAAGAGGAAAGTACATTGCACCCCAGGCCTATTTCTACAAACTAAAAGAAGCACAAACACAAAATCTAACAGCGCATCTAAAGGAACTAGAAGCAGAGCAGCAAGAGCACCCCAAACGCAGCACAAGAAGATAAATAATATAGATCAGAGAAGAAATAAACAATATAGAATAAAAAAAAAAACATTTGAACAGATCAATGAAACCAAGAGTTGGGTCTTTTTTGAAAAAAATAAGGATGCTTTTTAAAAAAAAGATTTTATTTTGGGAGACCAGGCTGGCTCAGTTGTTTACGCCTCTGCCTTTTTATTTCAGTTCAGGTCATGATCACATGGTGGTGAGATGGAGCCCCACATCGAGCTCTGTGCTGAGCATGGAGCCTGCTTAAGATTCTCTCTCTGTCTCCCTTTGTCCCTAACCTGCTCATGCATGCTATCTTTCTCTGTCTAAAAAAAAAAAAAAAAGATTTAATTTTTAAAGTAATCTCGACACTTAGTGTGGGACTCAAACTCACAACCTGGGTATCAAGAGTCACATGCTCTACCAATCGAGCCTGCCAGGTGTCCCTCACGAATGCATTTTAAATGGACCAAAGACCTAAATATGAAAATAAAAAAAATATATTGGGGCTCCTGGGTGGCGACGTTTAGCGTCCAACATCGACTCAGGTCATGATCTCACAGTTCCTGGGTTCACGTCCCATGTCAGGCTCTGTGCTGACAGTTCAGAGCTTGGAGCTTGTTTTAGATTCTGTGTCTCCTTCTGTCTCTGACCTCCCCTGCTCACGCTGTCTCTCTCTCTCTCTCTCTCTCTCAGAAATAAATAAAACTTTAAAAAATAAAAAAATAAAAAATATATAAAAAACTATAAAATGTACTAGAAAGTACATGGGATAATACTTTATTACTCTAGAGAAGACCAGTTACTTCTTAAAAAAAAACCACATTCCAAAAGCCATTAAGGAAATCGATACTTCTTATTATATGAACACTAAAAACATTTTCATGGGAAAATTTTATAAATTCTGTCAAAAGATGATGGTTAAAAATATTTGCAGTTTATGAGATAGTCAAAACATTAGTCTCCCTAATATGTAAAGAGTTTCTATAATTCCATAAGAAGGATCAACTATGCACTTAGCCAAATAATTGAATAGTTTATAGAAAGAGAATACAAGTAGCTCATAAATAAATAAAAGATGCTCAGCCTAATTCATGTAAGATTAATGCAAGTGAGATGACACCAAAATATCATTTTTTTCACCAGACTAGCAAAATTCCAATATTTTGATGACATAAATATTTTGGAGAAGCTCTTTTTTTTTTTATTTTTTTATTTTTTTGCTTGTGGGAATGTAGAGTGAAGCCTCCCTTCTGTAGGCAAAACTATCACACTGCCTTTTAGAATTACAAATTCATAGGTACATTGTACTAAAAATTCAATTTCTAGGCATTTATCTGGCAGATAAAATTCAAGCATGTGTGAAGCAAAGGAGTTACATGGCAAGTCTACACAGGAGTCCACTGAGAGAAACTGTCCCATGCTGTGCACAGTGTCTGTTGTTGGAGATGCAGACTCTAATTAAACAGAGAACAGAATATGGAAATCATGACTTGGGCTGAAAACATGCCAACTAGAGCCTTGTTGGTAGTTTACACTTATCTCTGCCCATACCAAACAATTACCCGAGAATGATATATTTGATGAGTCTTCTCTAAGGGAATTGGATTAACACTCTGGAAAAAATTAGGACAGCTTAGGCAGGTCCTAGTGCTCAGATTTGGAGATTCAATCTCATAAGAGCTTCTGAAGCATAAAATTAAGCTTGAAGGTGGAAAGCCCTGTCCACATGCAGTGAGCTTTCAGGTATTCTTCTTATTACCACATCTACAATACGAGCAGGACATTTGAAGTGGTAATTAATTCTAAAATAAATTACACTAACCCCACCTCTTCCCAAAACCCTTTAAAAAACAAGTAATAAGGGGCACCTGGGTGGCTTAGTTGGTTGAGAATCCGACTTTGGCTCAGGTCATGTTCTCACAGTTTGTGAGTTCGAGCCCTTCGTTGGGCTCTGTGCTAACAGCTCAGAGCCTGAAGCCTGCTTTGGATTCTCTGTCTCCCCCTCTCTCTGCCCCTCCCATAATCATGCTCTGTTTCTCTCTCTCAATGATAAATATTTTAAAAATTAAAGAAAAAAACAAGTAGTGAAGAGACCTTTTAAAAGCTCTAACTCGTATCCCTATATAATATATATGTATTAAAAGGGTGGGAAGATAAAGGTATGGAAATCTCTTTGAGTATTTAAAAAAAAGACAAGAATATGAAAAAAAAAAGATATGAAGTTCAAGAGGATCAATCAAGAAGGCTACCCAACTATTACGAGTTACAGAAAAAGAAAACACAGAAAATGTAGGATAACTTTATCAAATACATGAAAGAAAATCATTCCCTGGGCTGAGAAAAGATACCTCTTTAAAAACACAGGAATGTGGGGCGCCTGGGTGGCTTAGTCGGTTAAGCGTCTGACTTTCGCTTAGGTCATGATCTCTGTGGTTCATGGGTTCGAGCCACGCATCGGGCTCTGTGCTGACTGCCAGCTCAGAGCCTGGAGCCTATTTCGCTCTGTGACTCCCTCTCTCTCTGACCCTCCCCTGCTCACGCTGTCTCTCTCTCTTAGAAATAAATAAAACATTAAAAAAAACCACACAGGAATGTGTCATACGTGGTCAAAACACAGCCCTGGGACCAAGGCAATTAGGAAATAATCTCATATACTCCTCCCTGATTATCTACGTGAAATCTAAAAATACCCATATGTAAAAACATTAGATGATTCTAAATTAACCAGAAGAAAAGACTTAGGCAAAGGACTGAATCATCCCAGGTGAGCCACATTTGTCAAAATCCAAATCCCAGAAAATGAGGAATTTCTCAACAAAACAAAACAAATCTAAACTAAAGCTGAACTCACAACGAAGGTGGAAAGCCCATGGGACACAGTAGCTAACTGCAAAAGCTGCCCATGGCTGAAGCTGAAACTATTGACCAAGAAAATAAAGTTGCATTGGATTATAATTCAAAGTATAAAATAAATCTGTATAAGCCTATATTAATATAAATGAGTTAATAAATGTGTGAGAGAGAAGAGGCGAGTCTTTAGTGCAGAATTATTGCTAATAATTTAAGCAGATAATTCTTCTTGAAGCAGAAGTGTCTAACTCCCCACATGTAAGTGTGGAAGTGTGGGCTATGACATAGTGACTTCCTTTCAAAGATGACAGTATGAAAAGGAGAAAAAGAGTCATTTTATACTGAGGAAATCTGACAAACCTCGTTTCAGTTAGCAGCAAGGTTAATATCAACAGTGAGAAAATCATGTTGATGGTATATATTCTTGACCTGATGTTAAGAGAATGGCACTGTTCCTCTGTGGTCTCCTCCCCAAAGCCTGTAACCTTACTCCAACCATTAGAAAATGTGAAATCACTTCCTGGCCTTTGGGCCTTTCGTAGTATCTATTTTTTATCAGTTTGGAGTCTGATATGTCCTCTATCTGAGGACAAAAAACAAAAACAAAAGCAAACAAACAAACAAAATTTAGATAGACCCTAAGTGAGGGGCAGTCTACAGATTACCTAACCAGCACTCCTCAAAGCTGTCAAAGTCTTCAAAACACAAGGAAAATCTGAGAAACCGTCAGAAATTAGTCAGAAGGAGCCTAAAAGGACATGGTCTAAATGCAACCTGGTCTCCTAGAACAGGAAAAGAACAATAGGTAAAAGCTAAGGAAATTTGAATAAAGCATAGTTTTAAATTAATGATAATGTATTGACAGTGGATCATTAATTGTGGCAAATATACTATAATAATGTATGATATTAATCATAGAAGCCCAGTGGAGGTATATGGGAAATCTCTGTACCATCTTTTTCATTTTTATGCAAATCTGAAGCTATTCTAAAATTTTAAAAGGCTCATTAAGAAAATCCAAATCTCATATCCTACCCCAATTTGCTGCCTTCTCTGAAGTGAGTGAAGTGCCACATACTCTGATGCAACTGTCCCTTGAACTCACGTCAACTTGGGCAGATGCTATGCCTTTGTTCGCAGTCTCCTGAACACACCTTCGTTTGGCAGGAACTTCAAAGGCATCAGGATTAGGGGCATTTCTGAACATTTATCGCTGTTCCTAGACCCTGAACCCCTTCCTGAAATCCCTGGAAATCTTATTATTTATTTCTAACCTCGTGCTGACCTGCCAGGCCTCCAGCCACCTGTAACTGTAATCGCCACATTCCTGGCCTCTGTTCTGGCCTCCTTTCTGCTTCTCACCACTTGATTTGTTTCTCAAGAAGAATCAGAACATTTTAGTTCTGAAAGGAGACTTAGACCACATAGTCAAATCCTTTCACGTTGAATGTACAAGGAAACTGATATCCAGAGAAATGGAGGGTTCACTAATTGTGAGCCCTATTGGGCAAAATGTGAGTTAATTGTGACCTTATGGACAAACTGACCCCTGACCTAGAATCAAGGTTGATCTTGGCCCTTCTTGACCACGTGGCCAATCCTGACAACAGCTCTGTTTTTGATTTCATGTTATATGTGTTATGTGTACATACTCAAACAACTAGCGTGGGTGTGTTTGTCTACATATATGGAGTTTGAGTCTGAAGTACATTGAGATCTTGCTCTTCTTGTACTGTGCATGCAGTGTTTTCTCCAAGGCCACCAAAGGGAAAACTTGACCAGGGGCACTGGAATAGCTATTGGCTAAGAAGACGCACCTCAAGTTTTTTTGAATATTCTAAATCATTTTTCCAAATCTGTTAGAGTAAATATAAGATAAAATATTTATCCAGTTTCTTTCTCGTTAGTCACTAAAGTTCCTACAACTCCTTTCCAAAAGAGAAGACAAACCTCTGTTTGTTTGATTCATTAGTTAATGCAACAGTGTGAAAAATAGAATTAATTTTGATTTTTAAGCCATGGTCAACACTTGCCTTTAGAAACAGAGGTCACATTTTTCTTCATCAAAATGAACCTGAGAATATTATATATTTGGGGGCACCTGGGTGGCTCAGTCGGTTAAGGGTCTGACTTTGGCTCAGGTAATGATCTCAAGGTTTGTGGGTTTGAGCCTCGCATCAGGCTCTGTGCTGAGAGCTAGCTCAGAGCCTGGAGCCTGTTTCAGATTCTTTATCTCCCTCTTGTTCTGACCCTCCGCTGCTCAAGCGCTCTCTCTCTCTCTCTCTCTCTCTCTCTCAGAAATAAAACATTTAAAAAATTTTTAAAGAATATTATATATTTGAATGAATCATTGACCATGTGAAGTTATCCTCATTTGGATGATACAGCAAAAGTTTTAGAAGCAGTCTCCAAGAAAGCAATATAAATTTAGAGTTGTGTTTTGGATAGGATGTTGCAAGCTCTCAAAATAATGTATTTACTCTAGGACTAGTGCAAATTATCCCTTAGCAATTGCAACAACAATAATAAAATTGGACACATCTCTGAAAATATACTACTGGTACAGAGTTTGGAATTCTTTTTTTTAATTTTTTAAAAGTTTTATTTTTTTTTTTTGAGAGATAGAGACAGTGTGAGCAGCCAGAGAGACAGGGAGTCACAGAATCCGAAGACAGGCTCCAGGCTCTGAGTTAGCTGTCAGCACAGAGCCCAATGCGGGGCTCGAACCCACTAACTGTGAGATCATGACCTGAGCCGAAGTCGGATGCTTAACTGATTGAGCCACCCAGGCGCCCCCAGAGGTGTGGAATTCTTGACTCTTCTGTATGGTCACATGTTTGAAAATATCCATGCTGGCCATGTGTTATGTTTTTCCTTCCAAAAATCATTTTAGATGTTTTAGATAGAAAAAAAAGAAGAAGATGATGAAATCAATTAGCACTTCCCTGAAACAATCCCATCAAATCTCACAAAACATTTTAGAAGTAGGAAAAAAGATATTTGGGATTTGGACATGATATACACAAAAAGTTAGGGTGAATTTTAAAAGTATTAGTATTTCTCAGTGCTTTTCAGTGCTCAAAGGCAATCACATCTGATGTTTACCCTAACTCCCATCAAAGCAATAAACCAAGAGTGTGATCACTCAGATTTCAAGAAAAAACGCATTTGTTCCTGCCAACTCTGTAATCCCTTTTGATGTTCAGCATTGAGAAAAAGTTATTTGAAAATTGTAACTATTTCCTAGAATTGACCATGTTAAAGTAGATCCAGATAATTTTTTTAATGAAAATGATGGATAAAATACTCTACAGTGATTAGTAGGAACAAACTATCATTGTAAGCAACAGTATGAATGAATCTCCACAAACAGAATGTTGAGCTAAATGAGGCAGACACAGAACACGCTATGTGAGTCCATTAGTATGAAGCCCAGAAATAGGCAGAACTAATCTATGGAGTCAGGGTGTGGTTACCATTTGGGGACAGTATTTGGAGGGCATGGGGAACCTTCTGTGATTCTTGTAAGTATTCTATTTCTTGATCTATGTGCTGGTTACACAGGTGTGTTACTTAAATTAGTTGAGCTGATTGCACTTATGATATGGGCACTTCTCTATATCTGAGTATAACATGTTTCAACCAAAAATTTCAGGCACTCTGACAGTCTTTGCCTCGAGGAGATGACTTTTGGTCTAAGGTTCGTAGTAAAGCCATTCTGCATCCTATCAAAGAAACTTACATTATGATTATAAACACACTAAATGTTTGCCCAGATTTTAAGATTCTTCCTTTAGACATCAGCTATGGCTTAAGTGATTACTATGATCTTTGCTAGATAGCGATCTGAGGAAGTCACTTGCTCCAAATTCTAGGCATTCTAGCATCTCATTGTATTTTTTCTAATATTGACTGTCAAAAGCAATTTGGATGTATTGAAGTCAAGGGGATTTTGCATAAAACTCAGGTAGAGAATTGAATCTTGATTGCCTGGAAATGCTACTGTCATATGGGCATTATTCGGTCTCACTTTCATCAAGATGAAATTGCTTTGTAGATACAGTATTTTCTTAAGGGAAAAAATAAAATATATACAGCACGTGAAGTCCAAAAGCATCTTGCTGGGTTTTTACTTTGTTGATTTCTTAGTACCCATCCAACTCTTGGCATTAAATTCACCTTAGAAAGCACTTTACTGTTATCTAGGGGACACTATACTTTTTCATTAATTCAGTCCAACTTTCCTTAAAGCAAATAAGCAGAGCGGCACAAAGAATGCAAGTTTCAACTTGGCATGCTAGGGAATAAAACTTGCATGAGCACAGATGATTATTTGGAACTAAAAATAGTTCCAATTGTCTATCATTTCAATTTTTAAAAGAAAGGCATTTAAAATTGATCTTGAAACATAGCATTTAGTATCATTACACAGTGTGTGTGATGTAGCAGTTTTGAAAATACTTAGTGGATATCCTGGAAGCTCTTATCACAGTAGACCATTGCACATTCAAAAATCTGTCCATCATTTGGTGGTTGCTATAGCAACAGCCTAATTCTAGCTAGAGAGAACAGGATCACTCTGGGGGCTCCCAGGGAACTCTAGGCTTGCTTTCCTTCACTATCCAGATGTAAACCACCATTTTAAGTTGGTGGGACCCAGTATCTACCAGGAAATATGGTTCTGGGGACCATGAATGCTGCCTCTTGTTTATTTGCTTGTAAGTTATCTCATGATGCCTAACCAGGTGAATGTCTTGTAGTTACTTCTGATGCTTTGGTTTTTGATCAAGAATCTATATTAAGAAAATAAATTTTACATAATTTAAACATTGTTTTTGCTCTTTCTCTGCTGCTAGAAATCTTGTTACCATTTCCTGGCTGTCATCAGAACTTGTGATGCCTATAGGGATATTTGATGCTACCAATGGAAATTCCTGCTAATCTTCTCCAGATGGGATGGGCCAACAGTGGTTTCCAGGCTGAAGCTTGCTCTGACAGATTCAGGGAGTGGCTCCCTTTCACATGTCCGATAATGGCCCACTATCCTACCATGTTTCAACATATGGATTCAATTCTGGGTCAGCACACCAGAAGTATAGCTGTCCAGTGTTCATTATAAAAGCTCAGGGTCATGTACAAATAAATCCAGGAGGCACAGCAAGCTTCTCATTAGATCTAAAGATATAGATCTAATATAGTTTTCTTGCCCTTTAAGTGCCTTAAAAAATATTCGTTAAAAAGCAAAGAAATTAGGACTATCTCTTTGAAGGATGGGTTTATGGGTTGCAATGTTTTTCTTTTCTTCTATTCAGTTTTCTATAACCATGGCACATTAATTTAATACCAGCAAGAAATTATCTTACTATTTAAATTATTGTAATTTTAACCCTTCATCTTGAAATAGTTTTAAATCCATAAAAAGTTCCCAAAATGAACAAAGAATTCCTTAATTCCTTCATCAAACTGCATCAAGTGTTAGTTTTATTTTTTTAAATTATTATTCTTTTTTTATTTTTGAGAGAGAGAGAGAGTGTGAACAGGGAAGAAGGGCAGAGGGAGAGAGAAGGTGAATCCCAAGCAGGCTTCATGCTCAGTAGGGACCTGAGCTGAAATCAAGAGTTGGCTGCTCAACTGCCTGAGCTATCCAGGCACCCCCAGTGTTAACATTTTCTAAAATCACAGTGCAGTTATTAAAAGCTTATTTATTTATTGAAATTCTGTAGTAAGGAGATTTCCCTCTCCCCAGTCACTTATCTATTCTCTCTCTCTCTCTCTCATCTACTTATCTATCATCTCTCATCTATCTTTATGTCACTATGGACTCATAGATATTTTCATTCTATGAGTTAGAATTCCTTTCTTTAGTTATTTTATTGCTCAAATTGTCCCACATTTGGCCATTGGGAGCCCTTTCAAGACATCTCCTGTGTCCTTTTGCTGTCAAAGACAGTGTCATTCTTTGAGCACTTCCTTATTCTTTGGTGTCTGAAGGGTACTTCTAGCTTATGAGGGAAGGTGACGTAGAAAATGGAGCTTTCTACATGAGCCTTGGGAAAGGCTAAGATTAAGACCAGCAAAAATAAGAAAAGGTCATGGCAAGGGACTACTTTTGTGTATAATACTTAGGGATTAAGAAGAACAATAAAAATCTGTGCAGAAGTAAAAAGAAAAGAGGTTCTAAATTGATCTTGAACCGTCTCTGCTTTCATCATGAATTTTATTCATTACTTGTTTTTCAATAATGTATGTATATGTGCATGTACATATGTATGTGTTTATTTATTGGAGGACAGTATTTGGAAAACCAAATCAGAGTGCTGGATGAAGTATATTTTATTTAAAACAAAATCTCAGATATAATTTTATTAGTTAACCTTCTTTTGGTGTTATTAAAAATTATGTTTCAGAACCAAATGTTATTTAAAACTGTATTTCTTGTACAGATTATCACTTTTTTCAAAAAAACAAATGCTATTTCCTTTCTGATTACAAAAATGATACATGTGCATTGTGGAAAATTTTTCAACTAAAGAAGAGTACAAGCAAAAAAAGTAGAATAATTTAGTTCTCATTCCCAAGTGCTAATCACAGTTAACATTTTTTACATTTACCTTTTTCTTTGAATTTTTAAAAGGTTTTTTAAAATTTATTTTGAGAAAGAGAGAGCGATAGAGCACACACATATGAGGGACAGAGATAAAGGGAGAAAGAGAGAGAATCCCAGAGAGCCTGATGCAGGACAAGAACTCACAAACCACTAGATCATGACCTGAACCCAAATCAAGACTCACATGCTCAAACAACTGAGCCATCTAGTCACCCCTTTCTTTGAATCTTTATACATTAAGATAAATAATAAACCATATTTGCATAATGTTATACTTTGCTTTTTAAAATTTAACAACGTATCTTGAACATTTCCAGGCTACTAAAAACTCTCCTAAAATATTCTTTTCATGAGTGTATAATATTAAATTGTATTGACTCTACTTGGAAATTTATGATATTTTTCAGTTTTTAATCTTATATGTAATCTGACAACAAATATTCTTCTACATAAATCTTTGAGTTCATCTCTGTATATATTGCAGACCACATTTAAAATTAAAAAAATTTATTTTTCTATAAACTAGTTTATAAGTAGCTTATGTTACTAATTTTTAAATTAGGTATGGGAGCTTTCCAGAATGCTATATAAATAGGTTATTACTTTTCAGTAGGTTGTCAAATTCAGAACCTAATTACTTTCCTATCTCTAGCCTGTGTTTCCCAGAGTATATATATACATACACATATATTACATATATATAAATACATATATTGAATTAGAGTTGAATTGCCATTCTATCTATCTATCTATCTGTCTGTCTATCTATCTATCATCTATCACTTTACTAAACTGTACTAAAACAATGGCTTTAGATGTCAATTCAACTTTGGTCAGTACTGTATATGTGTTCGTACCTATTATGGTAAGAATTTCATGCACATACACAAAACACTTTCACAATTATTATTCATAAAATAAATTGATGGCATTCTGGATCTTATTCTGCATTCTTGATAAATTTTGGAATGGTCAGAAATTTATTTGTAATAATTTAAGCATCCCTGAAATGGAAATCCCATAGCTAAGAGTTCAGCCTTTCGGAGATATACAAATGGGTTGGGCTGGTGGCACCTATGCCTGAAACCAAGTTTTATATAACTGAACATTTATAGGAGTTTATGAACTTTGGGGGCTGTAGGTGTTTCAAAGAAAGAGGGCAGTGGATGAATTGCATATTCCTGGTTGCCTTCTGGGAGGCAGCTGAACTTCTGGGAGGTCTGAAATACAGCTCAGCGTTACTAGGGCAGTGCTGGCTTCATCATAGTAAGAATAAAACAGCTGAAAGAAGCCAGGGAAGAGATTTCATGAATGGAGAGTGGCAGGAGTTTCTTGAGTCACTAGCCTGGTAAAATCACCTCCTGTGCTTTGTTCTCTAAACAGCCTTTGTTACATCTGAAGAGCTTTCTCCAAAGATGGGTAAGCCAAAACCAAATGTCAAATCCTGAGCCTAAGACAAAGTTTTCTCATCTTCCCTAACAGTGAAGAATCAGTAAGACTTGGGTTATGAAGAGACCGGACATCACATATTGTTATGAATTTTTGTAATATGATTGATTATATAGGTACTGTCAATAGTGTATCACAGTCTATTGGTGTGATGAGTTAATACATTTTTAGTCCAAATTTTATGTCTTAAAATCTATATTAAAGGGAGAAAAACGTCTCAGAAGGGTTTTATAATGACACACTCAATGTGCTATGGAAATTGACACATGAAACTGACACATGAAATAGCTTGTGAAACTCAATGATCATGCACCTAAATATATTTACAGGCCATTGCACTTCCAGATATTGCTGAGGCACAAATAGATGCAGACTGAGCGATGGAAGCCATATGTCACACAGTCACACTGGAATGCTTTCATTCTCCCCCCACTCCCAGAATGTGTCTTGGTGTTATCTCCATGCAGCCATATGGCAAAGTGGATGAAGATACTATCTTCTTGCATACTTCTGAGAAAGTTAGGTAGCTCATTTGGCAGGGAGGGGCAAGAAGAGCTAAAAATGCTACTTCTCTTCTGGGAGCTTGGCATCTTTTTTCTGAGCTCTAAGCAGGGGAAGACCTGAAATTGATGAAACCCTCAGAGGGGAGGGGTGGGTAGAGGAATGAATCAGACTCACTGCTCAGCATGTGGTCAAATAGGTAAACCACCATGGCTTCTACAAATATGATTACAAGGAGATTTTAAGTATAGGGTTGCTACTACATTTTTTTTTTTACCTTCAGTAAAAATATTTTCCTATTTTCTGAACTAAAAGTAGAAGCATTTGCAGACATATAGTCTAACAAAAGTACAGAGTGTTTTTGCTTTATTGTTGTTGTAATTGAGGTTCTCTAACAAAATCTTAGACAAATGATGGCCTGAGGTTTCTAATAGGGCCCCTTCTCTTTTTCCAATTCAGTCTGGGTGCCACTGAAAGCCCTACCCCCAGATCCTGAGCTTCCACAGTCAGAACAGAGACAGGGTCCAGGCATTTATGAGTCTAGGGTAGAAACGGCCACATGAGCTCAGCATCTCAATAAGAGGTTTGTGTTGGGTGGATATTCCTGAAAGGAAAAAGACCCATTCAAAGGCACTTCCTTCTTGGCATGTTATGTCAACTTTAATTTATATTCTGTAAACTAGATGATTACTGAGAGACAGATTTCCCATCTGAAAGCAATACAAAACTTTCTTTCTAGTATTTCTACTGATGATAATAAATCCTGGGAAAAAATGGTATTAAAGAATCTAAACTTTCACGGGGACATTCAGTACACACCGTGCTCAATCGCTGAGCTTGATTCACACTGGCTCATGTGTGGTGATCCAGGGAGGACAACTTCACAGATGATGTATTTATGAGAACAAAGGGCACTCTGGTAGAAATAGAGAATGTACATCGGGGAGCAGGATAACAGGTATTTTGACTCAGTAAATGTTCCTTATTTAGGTGTATAGATAACTATCTTTTGGGATTAATCCCCTGTCGTGGCACTTAGCAACCTGTACCAGAATCGCAGATTTTCTGCTGATACCGAAGTCCCAGTTCTGTGACCACCGGATGCCTTACCAGAAGCAGTGGTTTGGCACCCAGGACCTGCGCTCATTCATGGCCGCCTGGAGTGGTGGCTGTGGGCAGATCATGATTCGGTCCTCTGTGGATTGCCTTCTCCCTACAGAAAGCTGCCTCATCTACAGTTATGCTTGAGGGGGTAGCCCACAATGGCCGTTCAGTGGGAGAGACCTGTTCCTTTGCCTCAATTGGGACAATGCCACAGGGTTGTGGGACTCTACAGCTTCCAGTGGGGCCTCTATTTCAAGTGTCTCACAGCTCAGCTTCTCCCTCTGCCCATTTCAACGTCTCTCACCCCTCCTCGGAGATGTTCCTGGGCACACTCCCCCATAAACCTCCTGTATGTCAACCTCAAATTCTATTCTCCGGGAGCCCAAATGCATCAGATACTCTAGTATCAAGCTGTTGAAGATGGAGACTACCATCTATATTTTGATGTTGGCACATTAGATAGACGTTCTGGTCTTCCATGTTGTCTAAGGGAGTGTGTTTCAACCAGAGACGATTTGGGCAAGTCTGGAGATATTTTTTGTTGGTCACTCCCGGTGGAGGGAGTGTAGGGGGAGGGATATTATTGGCATCTAGTGGATGCAGGTCAGGGATGCTGCTAAACATGCCACAATGCACAGAACAGCATGTACAACAAATCATCCAGTGCAAAAATGTTCACAGTGCCAAGTCTGAGAAACCCTGATCTAATGCTGAAACAATACATGACAGGCGTTTTCTAGAGAAAGAGTCCCCAGTAAAATCTATCTGCTAGGCCAGTGGTTTTCAATGTCAAGTGTGCATCAGAATCCATGGAGGACTTGTCAAGGCACACAATGCTGTGCCCACCACCAGTATCTGATTCAGTAGATCCAGAGGCATTGAGGGGATTTGATAATTTGCATTTCCAGGAAGTTCCTGGGTGATTTTGACACTGTTGACCTGGGGATCTCACTCTGAGAACCATTGTGCTGTCCCACACCTGAAATTGTGGCATCAAAGACACATGTCTTTGGGATAGTAAGAGCAATGCCTCTGTCAACAAGGGGCAGGAAGATGTTTTGAAAGACAGATGCCAGAGCCTATGGACACAATGCTACTGGGATGGAGGGAAGAAGTCAAAGCCCAGCTGCCTCTGCTACAACTCTTTACTAAATCTTCATTTTGGTAACTGGAAGATGAAAACACATTTTACGTCTGAGGAGTTTTCTTGAATTCTGGAAGTTCTCTGAATGCTGAGAAACTAAAGAATTCTTAGTTTTGTTTTGGTTTGTTTCCTGTACTTAAAGGTCTGATGTAGCTGTAACCTGGAACTGTCTGATAAGCAGGTAAGTACAGGTTCTCTATTGGAACACTCCTGGATGAAGACTTTGCTGGAGGAGGGGAGGATGGGAGGCCCACAGGATTCTGTCATCTTCAGACATCTAAGTCACAAATGGTAGAAACTTCTTGTGAACTTCTAGCTGAAGCATAATTAGCACAATGTTATCATTGTGACTTTCTGTGCAATATTGTCAAGAATACTGATGGTATTCTCAGCTATTATGGTAATTTATCATTGGATAACCAGTTACATGCAAAATATGCCAAAATTTGCTTGATGCTTCCAGGGACAGTGAAATGGTGTATGTGGAAGGTAAATTAATTAATGCAATTTGCTACTTGCATCACAGTAGTTTACAAACAAATTGTAACTTTCTGAAAGCAATGACTAGCTATCTCCTTGAAGAAGTATAATTTTCTTCCTTAATCAATAAAAGGCCATTATTTTAATTAGATCAAATGGAAATGGAATATGAGAATTATTATAGTTATTGTATATCTTTTTTTAGTCAAGATATATATGGGGTGGGGGGGATCTCCAGTAAGTATGTGAGTTTAAGTGGGAGGTATTATGGGCTTTATTTCCAAAAAAAGAAACCTTGGAAAAAATCACCATAGGACTATATATTTTTCCCTGAGCTAGTAGAACCCATATATGTTTTTTCTCTAAAAACAGATTTTATTGAAGTAAGTTCTAGATCCTTTTCATTGAGTTAAAAAAAGATGTTATCATGAACCTTGTGTTAACTATGTTTTTGAACTAATGCTTGGAAAATGTTCAGGAACTTGAGTTTTCTGGTTTGGTCTCGGAAGTTTGCAGTTACCTCTATTTTACATGATGTTATCAGAAGATACCCCTGACTTTGACAAGCTGGTTTCCTATGCAAGGAACAAGGAGGGTGGAAGCCAGAAAAAGAAGACAAGGGCATCTGAAGCAAATTTGTCATGGAAATAAAACGTAACATTGGCAAATTTTTCATAAATTTATTAATCCAATGAATACATATTGTAAATAAATTTATTCCTCCCAAGTGCCAGACTGTGCTGAGCACAGAGCCAGGTACTGCTTACAGTTTTAGGGAGAAGATTAATAAATGGGCAATTATGATATCCTGTGTACTTAGAAGTTTTACCTCTCTCCAGAGGGCAATGAGGAGCCTGTAAAATATTAGGAGTTGGGGAAAGTTTCCTGGAGGAAGTGCTTCCTGAGCTAAGCTTTGAAAGGCGAGGCGGGATGGCTTTCAGGAATGCCACAGAGAGGAAGCAGCATGTGGAAAGGCAGCAGGTGGAAAGCAAGGCCCTTGGTAGACTCAGAGCTCTAGTCCAGTGAAAAGATTTTCATGTGATGTGACTAGGGTTGGTGGTTGTAGGTTCAGACTACTGGTTAATACAAGTTATTATAAAAAAAGAACATGTGTCGGGGCGCCTGGGTGGCTTAGTCGGTTAAGCGTCCGACTTTCGCTTAGGTCATGATCTCGCGGTTTGCAGATTCGAGCCCCGCGTCGGGCTCTGTGCTGACTGCCAGCTCAGAGCCTGGAGCTTGTTTCAGTCTGTGACTCCCTCTCTCTCTGACCCTCCCTGCTCACGCTGTCTCTCTCTCTCTCCTAGAAATAAATAAAAATATTAAAAAAAAAAAAAGAACATGTGTTTTACATATTTTAGTTTATGTTTTAGTGTATTTATGTTTGTCCAATTTTTAAACAAAGGGACAATGCCTTTTCTTGATTATATACTGTTCCACATTTTCTTCCTTGCATGGGCTATGCCTTAAATGCATCCTCTTGATTCCTATTTCTCTTTGTTTCAAGTGAAATGAAAACTTGAAGTTACTTGGAAACAACTTTCTTGAGAAAATTTCCAGAGATTTACATCCTCTTTCACTCTTTTATTGTGGTTTTATCCAAATTAAAAAGCAATTATTTTTATGAACTTCGCTTTAATCAAGTTTTTCCAAAACATTCAATTTCATGTTTATAGAAATAACCTGTTTTCTTCCTTCTTTATAATTTACTGATTGATATAGTTTTTAATTAAATTATGTTATGATCGTTAAGTGCTAGCATAAACAATTCTGGGAGGAGCTGTCTCCAGATGATCACTAACACAGTTGGTGAAGCATGGTTCTGTGGGGCTGCTTGTAAGGAAGTAGCTGGTCTGCTGCAAGGCAGCTTGTTTTACAGAAGGCTGAAAGGTGTCACCAGCTAATCCTGCCCCATCAGCAAAATGAAGAAATTTAGGGACTGTAGAATCGAATTCAAAATGGTAGAGGGATAAGGTTCAACAATTAGACAAATCGATACTAAAGAGCATAGTGGAAAGCATATGAATGACCTTATGTGCATAAGATGTTCAAATTTTATCTTGCCAGGTACAGAAAAATGTTTTAGATTTTCCATCAAGTAGAGTAAAAAGGGTCCATGCAAGGAGGAGTTTCACCAGAGATCGCTTCTGTGGATCAACACTTGTAAGGAGTTGAAGGCAGAACATGAACTGTAACAAAAGTTACTCCAGGGGAGTCCTAGAGCTAGGATGGCCCTTCAGAGCCGTTCTGTTATGAAGAAAAATAGTCCTGCTTTTATACCAAACTCCCATGTTCTATACTCACCAATCATGGGATGAAGGCTGCCCAGGTACAGAGAGTCAGATATCTGGTCTTTGTTCCCAGGCCCTGCCACAGAGCTTCAACCTTTTGAATTTCCTCAGTGACAGGACTGTATTTGTTCTGCTAATGAATTAATTCAAGGTTGTCCCCTACATAACTTCAGGATATGGAGGCTGCTGGAATACCAACCACAGTAACTGGGGGAGGGTGGAGGGATTAGAAATTAAGTTCAATCATGTAAACAATCATTTAATCAAATATGCCCAATAAAAATCTCTGGACACTGAGTTTCAAAGGAGCTTCCTAGATGATAAACACATTAATTTGCTGGAAACATGATGCACTTGTGAAGAGAGCTGGGGAGATCTGTGTACCTGACCTGCACCTGACCTTACCCTATATGTCTCTTCATTTGGCTGTCTCTGGCCTATATCCTTTATAGTGCAATTTTTATAGTCAGTATAGCACTTAAGGTGAGTTTGTGAGTTACTCTAGTGAATTATTGAAATTGAGAAGGTTGTAAGAGCCCCTGAATTTATATTCATTTCGTCATAAGTACAGGGGGTCCCCCAGTACTTTGAAGTGGAACTCTATTAATTTGCACTAGGAAAGATACCATGTGAGGCACACACTGCAATTGGGATTGATCCTCCACTGAGACTGTGGTAGACATCTGTCATCCTCCAGTATCTGTCTGAAATTTTTAGAGGGTAAACTGGTGATTTAATGTGGTTATGTCAGGGACCAGCACCACTATATCTTATATGAGTTTTAGGTTAATACCAATCTCTGAAACTGCCCAGGATGCAAAGCTGTTTTTGATTTACTAGTTTGGTAGGGCTGGCAGGTGGGGGAGGGGTTTTTTTTTTTAAGTTTATTTTTGAGAGAGAGACAGTGAGTGCCCGCAAGCGCAAGAGAGGTGGGAGAGAGAGGGGACAGAGGATCCAACAGTCCTTTTCTGAAAGGACATATAGCCCTTCACTTGCGAGCGAGATAAGTCAGGCAGAGAAAGACAAATATCGTATGTGTGCACGTATAGGAGGATTAGGAGGAGCTTAACAGAGGACCAAGGGGGAGAAGAAGGGCGGAAATGGTGGGGGAAAGGGGGAGAGGCAAACCATGAGAGACTCTTGAATGCTGACAAAAACTGAGGACTGGTGGATGTGGGGGAGGAGGGGTGGGCATGGAGGAGGGCACTTGTGGGGATGAGCACTGGGTGTTATGTGGAAACTAATTTGACAATAAACTATTTGTAAAAAAAAAAAAAGAGTAAACATACACTTTCAATAGGTATTGTGTGTATGTATGTATGTGTGTGTGTGAAAAAAAAAAAAAAAGGACTGGAGATATTAGTGGATACACTTGCATAGTATTGAAGAATTCTTCCCTCTAAAGACCTGATCTCTTCTTCAGTCTATAAGATCTGGGTCTGAACATTTAAGTTCAGAAGCTGGGAATGTGATTGTGACACTTTATTGGGGCAGCTATTCTCTGTTTTACCATCTATCCTTATCTTGGTCTTATCTTTCCTTTATCTTGATTTTAGAATTTATTGTGAAAATTGTGCTATCTTGCTTCTGATGTTCAAGTACAGCACCCAACCTCTATTATTTTGGGATTGTGTCCTCCTTATAATTACCATAGCACCCAGGGCTGTAACATCACCTCCTACTATCAAGCCTGGTCTTTAAAAGCACAGTCATCTCTGAGATTCTCAGTGATGCAACTGTCCCTCTCACTAGTGTAGTTTTTATTGCTTTAGTGGTATTTCCCATGTTTCTGACAGAACATTATCAGCTAGCTAGTCTTCTGGGTGTGCAAAGGACATTCCCTCTAACAGGTCTATTTCTCTGAGCCTTGGCTCCCCTATTCCATTTTCTGTCATGGTTCTTCTGGTATATTGACTTCATATACATGAGCCAATGCTTTCTCCAATGTTCTAAGTAACATAAAAGCATGGGATTAGTGCTATTGTCTGGGTTCTTTACCAGGATATTAAATTCTATATCATGGGATAGTATTTCCATAAGCATAAACTTTTGTACAAATTTTCTGCCTCCCTTGATTCAGACCTTCAAAATACAGCTCCATATATCAACTCTTGCTAGTTCATGTTTGGTGGGTCCCATGGCATCATAGCAATTTCCTCTCTAGTAGGCCTAGCTCTTTCCTTGCAAACTTCTGAAGTGGCTAAACCTGAGTTATTGATTTGTGTCCAGGAGATGAATTAGGAGTAAGTATTAAAGGAGGTTTGTGTTGTCTTGTAAGCCACAGACCTGCTCATCATCTTCAAGTAAGAGAAGAGAACCCTAGTATATAACAGGAAAAAGTAGGCTATACTAGCAGGCCCAGAGATTTCAGAGGGATCTACATTCAAAATTTTCAAGAGCACCTGGTTCCATAGTCCTTCATCTCTACTTCCCTGAAATTCTCAAGCACTGAGATACTTCCCATTCCAGTGCAATGCTTTATGAGTTATCCCATCCTAATTCACTACTGGTGAAAGTTAATTTCACAGCTACCAGATGCCTGGGGCTATTTATGCTCCATCTACCACCAGTGATAGGTTTCTCATAGGCAGCTGACTGGGGGTAATCTGCTTCCAAAACCTCATGTTAGAGTAAGCTTCTTCTGACCACTCCTGGCACCAAGTCTTAGATTAAGTCTTCAGGAAGCAGACCCCGAGACAGAGATTCTCTTCATGGAAGTATTTATTAGAAAGTGTTCCAGGATCAACATCTATAGAGAAATGAAAGAAGTAGGAATGGGCAGATGGAAGAAGTGAACTATGGGGCACATCCCATAGTAAGCTGTAAAGCTGAGATGGCTTTTCAGATTTGTCCTGAGTAGAGGCAAGGTGGTCAGGTCTTTATATTCCTGTATTGACTAGTCATTAGATGTGGGCTGATCCTGGGATGGAGGTGACTTTGGGTAGAGCTGCTGTCTTTGGTGGAGGTCAGCTCCTAGAGGATCACTTAGTTGAGGGCCATTAGCTCCCCAACACCACTGGCAACTGGGGGAATGAGTGCTCAGCTCTGAAAGGGGACTCAAGGTCCCACACCACAGATCTACTTTAAGAATTTTAAATTGGGATATTAACGTAATCAAACTCTGTCTTTACAATAGTCATCCTGTCACAAGTGAGAAGAAAGAATTAAGAGAGTTCATGACTAATTGATAATGCCATACTAATAAATACATTTTTATTTATATTTGGACTTTTATCTGTGTTATTTATATCTATATTTATTGATATTTATATTTGAAAGACAGCATATTTGTACCATGGGAAAGCTCCAAGGTTGGAATGGCAGTACATATATAGAAAAATATATTCTATAAATGACAGTAATTCAGCCAGGTTATTTCCATTTCTAGCCCTCATAAATCTTAATATAATTCCATTGTTGGTCAATTTTCCATTCGCTAAAGTGTTTTCATTCCAGTACCATGATGCAGCTGAAGCAAAGAGGCAAGTGCATTCTTACTTAGTGATAGCAGGTTAAACAAATTGAGATTCTTATGTAAGTTTCATGAGCATCGGGATATGGAGAGTTATAATGGATGCAATAGTAATGAGAAATAGATCTAAAGCTAATAAGAGGGTAATGGACTTTGTGAGCACTTAGTCACTGTTTAATCTGTACCCCTGGTGGAACATAAAGGAAGAGGAGACGTGAAATAGAAAGATACACAAGGTTAAAAAAATTCTATCCTTTTGCTTTATGGGAGTAACCTATAAATATACAACTTGTAAGAAGTTTTGGAAATATGCAAATTAAAAAGTGAAAAATAAAAGCATTCCATAAGCCTATCATCAGAAGATAATAATTGGTAAGATCTCCATGATTTCTTTTATGAGAATATTTGAAACAAAATTATTTATATTATGTATCATATGTATTATATGTGTAAAATGTATATTTCTTTAATATCATGTCATACTTTTTATCATCAGAAAAAATTATTTGAAGACTCTTACTTTTAGTTCTGGTGTAGCATTCCATCCATCATATGAATAAATCCCTATTTCGTGGACATTGAAACTGTTCAAAATTTTTTTATAATTATAATCAATGTTGGGAATAAAATTGTTTTATAGAAAAATTTCAATATAGATCTTGTTAGTTTCTTAAGAAACTCTTCTAAAATCAGGGATAATGGGTCAAATCACATAACTTTTTAAAAAGCCCTTAATCAAATCATCAAATTATCCAGAA
Organism: Proteles cristata cristata; assembly: GCA_017311185.1. Classification (NCBI taxonomy): domain Eukaryota; kingdom Metazoa; phylum Chordata; class Mammalia; order Carnivora; family Hyaenidae; genus Proteles; species Proteles cristata. The sequence continues at coordinate 47,617 of JAESUZ010005027.1, forward strand.
ATGTGGTTCCATTTTCCATTGCCGTCAGCAATGCATGTGTATGTTCATCTAACTACGCATTCTTTTCAGAATGAACTGTGGTTTACTTTTCTGCCAATGTGATAAAAATAAATGTGATTTTGTTGTTGTCATCTTGTTTCACAGTCTTTTAATGACTAGTGCTAACTTAGCTGTTTGAGTCTTCTTATGAACGGTCTTCCTGGAGCCACACCTGTAGGGCAGATTGGTGCCCATATAACCCCTCACCCACTTCTGCATTTCTGATGTGCATTCACACTGAGTAGCTCTAGATGTTCCGAGACAGTATGCTGTTCTGATAGGACATCAAATACTACACTTCCCAGGGTGTGAAGTGTATACGCGTTTGGAACTGTACTGTTTTGGAGTGAATTGTGTCCCTCAGTCTTCCCTCATTTTCTGTGTTGAAATCTTAATCCCCCATATCTCCAAATAAGATCTTTTATTTCTATCATAGTTTATTGTCAAGTTGAATTCCATATAACACCCAGTGCTCATCTCCACAAGTGCCCTCCTCCATGCCCATCACCCCCCTTCCCCTCTCCCCTACCCCCATCTGTCCTCAGTTTGTTCTCAGTATTCAAGAGTCTCTCATGGTTTGCCTCCCTCCCTCTCCTTAACTATTTCTTTCCTCCTTCCATCCCCTACAATCCTCTGTTAAGTATCTTCTGTTCCACATATGAGTGAAAACATGTGGTATCTGTCCTTCCATGCCTGACTTATTTCACTTAGCTTTATACCTTCGAGTTCCATCCATGTTGCTACACATGGCCAGATTTCATTCTTTCTCCTTGCCATGTAGTATTCCATTGTATAGATAAACCACATCTTCTTGATCCATTCATCAGTGGATGGACACTTAGGTTCTTTCCATATGTTGGCTATTGTTGAGAGTGCTGCTATGAACATCGGGGTACATGTGCCCCTATGCATCAGCATTCCTGTATGTCTTGGATAAATTCCTAGAAGTGCTATTGCTAGGGCATAGAGGAGTTCTATTGTTAATTTTTTGAGTAATCTCAACACTATTTTCCAGAGGGCCTGCACAAGTTTGCATTCCCACCAACAGTGTAGGAGGGTGCCCATTTCTCCACATCCTCGCCAGCATACAGAGTCCTCTGATTTACTCATTTTAGCCACTCTGACCGGTATGAGGTGATATCTCAGCGAGGTTTTGATTTGTATTTCCCTGATGAGGAGGGATGCTGAACATCATTTCATGTGTCTGTTGGCTATCTGGATGTCCTCTTTGGAGAAGTGTCTGTTCATGTCTTCTGCCCATTTCCTCACTGGATTGTTTTGTTTTTCAGGTGTGGAGTTTGGTGTGTTCCTTATAGATTTTGAATACTAGCCCTTTATCTGATATGTCATTTGTAACTATCTTTTCCTATTCTGTCAGTTGCCTATTAGTTTTATGTATTGTTTCCTTTGCTGTGCAGAAGCTTTTAATCTTGATGAGGTCCCAACAGTTAACTTTTGCTCTTGATTCCCTTGCCTTTGGGGATGTGTTGAGTAAGAAATTGCTGTGTGAGGTCAAGTAGGCTGTTTGCTGCCATCTCCTCAAGGATTTTGATAGTTTTCTGTCTCACACTCAGGTCCATTTTGAGTTTATTTTTGTGTATGGTATGAGACAGTGATCCAGTTTCATTCTTCTGCATGTTGCTGTCCAGTTCTCCCAACACCATCTGTTAAAGAGGCTGTCTTCTTTTCCATTGGACATTCTTGACTACTTTGTCAAAGATTAATTGGCCTTACATTTGTGAGTCCAATTCCGAGTTCTCTATTCTGTTCCACTGTTTTTGTGCCAATACCATACTCTCTTGATGATTACAGTTTTTAGTACAGACTAAAGTTTGGGATGGTGATGCCTCCCATTTTTGTTTTCTTCTTCAGTATTACTTTGGCTATTTGGGGTCTTTTGTGGTTCCATACAAATTTTAGGATAGTTTGTTCTAGCTTTGAGAAGAATGCTGGTGCAATTTTGATTGGGATTGCACTGAATGTGTAGATTGCTTTGGGTAGTAATGACGTTTTTAACACTATTTATTCTTCCAACCCATGAGCATGGAATGTTTTTTCCATTTTTTTGTGTCTTCTTCAATTTCCGTCATAAGTTTTCTATGGTTTTATACAGATCTCCTATATCTTTGGTTAGGTTTATTCCTAGGTATTTTGTGGTTTTTTGTGCAATTGCGAATGGGATCAGTTCCTTGATTTTTCTTTCTGTTGCTTCATTATTGGTGTATAAAAATGTAACGGATTTCTGTATGTTGATTTTGTACCCTGCATTTTGCTGAATTCATGGATCAGTTCTAGTAGGTTTCTGGTGTAGTCAGTCTGGTTTTCTATGTAGAGTATCATCTCGTCTGCGAAAAGTGAAAGTTTGACTTCCTCTTTGCCAATTCTGATGCCTTTGATTTCCTTTTGTTGTCTGATGGCTGATGCTAGGACTTCCAGCACTATGTTAAACAGCAGTGGTGAGAGTGCATATCCCTGTCGTGTTCCTGATTTTTTCAGGGGGAAAGCTCTCAGTTTTTCCCCATTGAGGATGATGTTAGCTGAGGGCTTCTCATAGATGGCTTTTATAATGTTTAAGTAAGTTCCTTCTATCCCGACTTTCTCGAGGGTCTTTATTAAGAAGGAATACTGTATTTTGTCAAATGCTTTTTCTGCATCTATCGACAGTATCATATGGTTTTTATCTTTTCTTTTGTTGACATGATGTATCTCATTGTTTGATTTTCGAATACTGAACCAGCCCTGTAACCTCAGGAATGAATCCCACTTGATCATGGTGGATAATTCTTTGCATGTGTGTTGAATTCAGTTTGTAAGTATCTTGTTGAGGATTTTTGCTTCCGTGTTCATCAAGGATAGCAGCCTGTAGTTCTAATTTTTTTGCTGGGTTTCTGTCTGGTTAAGGAATCAAAGTGATGTTGGCTTCGTACAATGAGTCTGGAAGTTTTCCTTCGATTTCTATTTTTTGAAATAGTTTGAGAAGAGTGGGTATTAATTCTGTTTTGAATGTCTGGTAGAATTCCCCAGGAAAGCCATCTGGCCCTTAACTCTTATTTTTTGGGAGATTTTTGATAACTGATTCAATTTCTTCACTAGTTAATAGTCTGTTCAGATATTCTTTTTCTTCCCATGCGAGTTTTGGTAGTGTGTGTGTGTGTGTGTGTGTGTGTGTGTGTGTGTGTGTGTTGGAATTGTCCATTTCTTCTAAGTTGTTCAGTTTGTTGGCATATAAGTATTCATAGTATTCCCTCATGATTGCTTGTATTTCTGAGGGTTTGGTTGTAATAAATCCATTTTCATTTATGATTTTGTTTGTTTGAGAGCTCTCTCTTTTCTTTTTGAGAGGCCTGGCTAGAGGTGTGTCAATTTTGTTTATTTTTTCAAAAAAACAACTCTTGGTTTCATTGATCTGTTCAACTGTTTTTTCAGATTCTATAGTGTTTAGTTCTACCCTGATTTTTATTATTTCTCTTCTTCTTCTGTATTTGGAGTGGTCTTGTTGCTCTCCTCCTAGTTCCTTTAGGTGTGCTGTTAGATTTTGCATTTGTGTTTTTTCTATTTTTTTGAAATATGCCTCTAGTGCAATGCACTTTCCTCTGAGGACTCCCTTTGCCACATCCCAAAGAGTTTGGATAGTTGTATTTTCATTTGTTTTCATATATTTTTAAATTTCTTCTCTAAATGCCTGATTGGCTCATTTATTCTTTAGTAGGGTGTTCATTAACCTCCATGTTTTTGAAAGTTTTCCAGACTTTTTTCCTGTGATTGATTTCAAGTTTCATAGCATTGTGATCTGAAAATGGGCATGGTATGAATCTCGATTCTTATATTTTTTGAGAGCTGCTTTATGATCCAGTATGTGATGTATCTTGGAGAATGTGCCATGTGCACTTGAGAATAAAGTGAATTCCATAGCCTCAGGATGTAGAGTTCTAAATATATCTGTCAAATCCATCTGGTCCAATGTGTCATTCAAGTCCATTGTTTCTTTCGTGATTTTCTGTCTAGTTGATCTATCCATTGCTGTAAGTGGAGTATTAAAGTCCCCTGCTATTAGCACATTCTTATCCATAGGATTGTTTCTGTTTGTGATTAATTGTTTTATGTATTTGGGTGACTCCATATTTAGTGTTAGACATTTATAATTGTTAGCTCTTCCTGATGGATGGACCCTGTAATTATTAATTAGTGTCTTCCTTCATCTCTTGATACTGCCTTTATTTTTTTTTAATATTTTTTTATTTATTTCTAGGAGAGAGAGAGAGAGACAGCGTGAGCAGGGGAGGGTCAGAGAGAGAGGGAGACACACACTCTGAAATAGGCTCCAGGCTCTGAGCTGGCAGTCAGCACAGAGCCCAACGCGGGGCTCGAACCCACAAACCATGAGATCATGACCTAAGCGAAAGTCGGACGCTTAACCAACTAAGCCACCCAGGCGCCCCGATACTGCCTTTATTTTAAAGTCCAGTTTGTCTGATATAAGTATGGCTACTACAGCTTCCTTTTGACTTCCAGTAGCATGATATATATTTCTCCATCCCCTTACTTTCAATCTGGAGGTGTCCTCAGGTCTCTTGTAGACAGCAAATAGATGATTTTTGGTTTTCTATCCATTCTGCCACCCTAGGTCTCTTGATTGGAGCATTTAGTACATTTACATTCAGTGTTGATATTATTGAAAAATATGGGTTTAGAGTCATTGTGTTCTCTGTAGGATTCATGCTTGTGTGGTGTCTCCGGTACGTTGTGTTGCTAGCAACATTTCCCTCATAGAGTCCCCCTTAGTAGGGCTAGTTTAGTGGTGATGAATTCTTTCAATTTTTGCTTATTTGGAAAGACTTTCATCTTTCCTTCCATTCTGAATGACAGGCTTGCTGGATAGAGGATTCTTGGCTGCATATTTTTTTCTGTTCATCACGTTGAAGATTCCCTGCCAATCCTTTCTGGCCTGCCAAGTTTCAGTAGATAGGTCTGTCACCACTCTGATAGGTTTCCCTTTGTATGTTAGGGCCCTTTTATCTCTAGCTGCTTTCAGAATTCTCTTTTTGTTCTTGTATTTTGCCAGTTTCACTATGATATGTGGTGCAGAATTTCGATTCAAGTTACGTCTGAGGGGAGTTTTCTGTGTCTCTTGGATTTCAATATCTGTTTCCTTCCTCAGATTGGGGAAGTTCTCTGCTGTAATTTGTTCAAGGACTTCTTCAGTGATTTTCCCTCTCTCTTTCTCTTCTGTAATTCCTATGATATGGATATTTTTCCATTTGATTGTATCACTCAGCTCTTGAACTCTCCTTTTGTGTTCCTGGATCAGCTTATCTCTTTCTCTGCTTCGACTTTTTCTATAATTGTGTCTTGTAATTCACATCTTCTCTCTGCCTCTTTAATCCGTGTATTGGACACCTCCATTTTATTATGCACCTCATTTATAGCATTTTTTAAAATTCATCACATCTATTTTTAAGCTCCATAGTCTTTGTAGCAATAGTTTCTCTGATGTATTCCATGCTTTTTTTCAAGCGCAGCGATTAATTTTATGACTATTCTAAATTCTTGTTCATTTATGTTTCTTATATCTGTTTTGAGCAGTTCTTTAGCTGTCATTTCTTCCTGGAATTTCTTTAGAATAGAGTTCTTCCATCTCTTCATTTTGGCTAGCTTTCTGTCTCTTGTAAGTTTTAAAAGCTTGCTATGCACTCTGCACCTGTGAGTACTGCTATATTAAGGAAGGCTCTTTGACTGTGTAGGGCCTGTCATTTCAGGAAGTGTTCTTTTAATGTTGTCTCTTGTTCTCTCTTGTTGTTTGATTATTTTATTTCCCTACTTGTAGTGGTATTTGGGACACTCCACCATGTGTACTTTGATGTGTTTCTTGAGATAGCCCTGGAAGAGAAATCAGAAAGAGAAACACTCAGGGAACAAAGGCAGACAAACGCAGGGACAAATCCAACAAATGAGCAAACCAAAACGGAAAAAGAAAAAGAAAATAAGAAAAAGAAGAAGAACAAAAACCCCAAAAGACAAGTGACAGTCTAAAAGTATAAAACCAGAATTCCCAACTACAAATAATGAGCAAGATGCATGCAGTGCTGATGGAAGAGTATATACACAGAGAGAAATGTCAGCGGGGGGAGAAAGTGAAATTGGACAATGACTTGACAGAGAGGCTAAGAGGCTCAACTCAGAGAAAGAGGAGAATATGGTAGGAGGCGAGGAGAAAAAAACGAGTATAGTGTTACTCAGAGAAACTATATAGTCTGATTACTTCAGAGAGAAAGAGAGAGAAAGGTACTGGTGGAGTTGTAGAATATACATCTAGAGAATGGATTAAATGTGATTATTTAAGCAAACCAATGACCAGAGTGCCCAGTGCAGCAGAGGGGAGAGATAAGAATGAGATAGGTGAAATATATATCTGAATAACAAGAATTGATCTAGAGTTAATCATGGCAATGCATCCATGTTGGTTTTGTCCCCCGGCTCCGGCTCTGGTAAAAAAAAAAAACAAAAAACAAAAAACAAAACAGCTCTCCAGCACGGATGGGCATGGTTTGGGGTAGGCAGGTCTTGGTCCACTGCGATCCTTCTGGCAGTTCCCTGATGTCCCATCCTTGGTGGTTGTGGAGAGCAAAATGACGGCATCCCCATCCTCTCTGTAACCAAGCACTGAAAATTGCTCCCTTGGGTCCGATCTCCCCGTGCGCAGGTGCAGCCAAGTTGGGCAGTGTTCTATGTCCCAAGCCCTGCCTCATTTCCAGGTCCCAGTCCAAGCACTTTATAGATACCTCCCAAAACACAGTCCTGCAGGTTGGTCAATTCTTCGCGGCAGCAGGTGTCAAGCCAGAAGAGCAGCTGCGCAGCCTCCATTGGCAGCTTCCCCACCACTGGGGGTTGAGCTGGAAGGGCAGCAGAGCAGTTTCTTCTGGCACAGCCTGGGACAGGAGCACCCAGTTCAAAGTCAGCACCCCAGCTAGAACTAAAAACAGTCTCCATCTGAGCCAAGGGTTTTTCTCTTCTCCAGGGACAGTTCTATGAGCAGTTTTCATGGCTCTTTCTTTTCCCCTTGACTCACCTTGGCTCCCCACAATGGGGACTCCCTCCTCTCCCTCTATGTCTCTGGTCCCCACCTGCCCTTATTTCTCCAGTTCACACTCATGCACTTATGAGGTTGCTTTCCCAGTGTACTGTCTTTTTCTCTTCCCAAACTCCTGAGGCTCAGTGTCTTATGGCTTCAGGCCTTCTCTGTTTGAGAGATGGGGGTGAACAAAATGCATGGAGCTCCCTACTTCTCTGCAATCTTGTAAATAGAAAAAAATCCAAATAAGATCTTATGTGGAGATGGGGTCTTTACTAGGGTAATGCATTTACAATGAATCCATTAACTCGTCAACAAAATGAAAAGGCACCCCACTAAGTTGGAGAAAATATTTTCAAATCATATATCTGATAAAGAGTTACTATCCAAAATATATAAAGAATTCATGCAACTCAATAGCAAATAAACAGTCCAAATTAAAAAATAAACAGAATCTCCAAGTGAACATTTTTCCAAAGAATACATTCAGATGGCCAATATGTACATGAAAAGGTGTTCAACATCACTAATCATTAGGGAAGTATAAATCAAAACCACAGTGAGATACCTTGCACTTGTAAAAATGCTATTCAAAAGACAGGTAACAAGTGCTGGTGAGAATGTGGAGAAAAGCAAACTCTCGTACATTGTTGGTGGGAATGTAAATTGGTGCAGACACTATAAAAATCAGAACAAAGGTTTCTCAAAAAATTAAAAATAGAACTGTCGTATGATCCAGCACTTGTACTTTTGGGTATTTACCTAAAAGAAAAAAACCTGAAAACATTAACTCAAAAAAATATCTGTACCCCTTGGTCATTGCAGCATTAATTATAATAGCCAAGACATGGAATAACCTATGTGTTCATTGAGGGATAAGTGGATAAATAAAATGTGATATCCATATGTGTATATATAAATAATGTGATACCTAACTATCTAAAATGAATATTACTCAGCCATTTAAAAGGAAATTTTGGGCACCTGGGTGGCTCAGTTGGCTAAGTGTCCACCTCTTGATCTCAGCTCAGGTCTTGATCTCAGGGTTGTGAAATCAAGCCCAGTGTTGGGTTCCACACTGGGTTTGAAGCTTACTTAAAAATAAAAAAATAAATCTTGCCATGTGCAGCAACATGGATGGATCTCAAGGCCATTAAGCTGAGTGAAATAAATCAGACAGAGAAAGACAAATACCATATGATTTTACTTATATGAGAATCTAAAAACAAACAAAGAAACAGAGATAGTTGCCAGAGGTGGAGAATGGGAGGGTGGGCAAAATAAGTGAACAGGGTCAAAGGGTACAGAGTTCCCGTTATAAAGTAAATGAGTCATGGGGATATATAGCTAATATATATATTAACTATATGTATATTATAGTTAATATATTATTATTATATATTAATATATATATTAACTATATATATTATAGTTAATATAGTTAATTAACTATAGGACTATAGTTAATTAATTAACTATAGGACTATAGTTAATACTACTGTATTATATAATTGAAAGTTTCTAAAATAATAGATCTTAAAAATTTCTTCACACTTAAACAAATGTTTAACATTTGTTGTATGTAAATGTTTAACAAATGTTGTAAGTATGGTGATGGCTGTTAACTAGACTGATCATTTTGCAATGTGTGCACATATCAAATCATTGTGTTTTACACCTGAAAAAAATACAATGTTATATGTCAATTAGGTGTCAATTTAAAAAAAGTAAGTCCATCAGGGTGGGCCCTGATCTAATGAGACAACAGTCCTTATAAAAATAAGAAATTTGGCCACAGAGACATGCACAGATGGAAGACAAGGAGCAAAGACTTAAGGAGAAGACAGCCATTCACATACCAAGGAAATCTTTGCCTCATGGCCCTTGGGAGGAGCCACCCTTGCTGATCACTCAACCTTGGGCTTCCAGCTCCAGAACACTGAGACAGTAAACCTCTGCTGTGGAAGCCATAAGTCCTTGGTCCTTTGTATGGCAGCTGTAGTAAACTAATACATATACATCTCAGAATCTGAGTGCCCCATCCACTTTATTCTCCTGCACAGTTGTTTTCTAGAAAGTTGAAGTAGAGCACCTTCAGAGAGCCTGTCTACACCTGTTCCCTACCCTGTTAGGAATGGCCCACGCGGCTGTGGTGAGCTGTGCAAACCTGTCCTCTCTACCCTACTGTGGCTCCAATCTACACCTGTCTGCTCAGAGACTTCCTGGACATGCAGAGGCAGCACTGAGAGCCAGACTGCAAAGTTCTTGAGTTGGCAGGTCATGGGTCATGGAGGTCTCAGGAATCATCACAGCCCTTGCAGAGGCAGTCTTTTGGAAGAGAGGGGAAGGCAGAGAAAAGCAGAGCCAAGAAAATGTGGTTTATGAGACATGAACCAGTGTGTTTTAGAGCTTTTCTGTTTATTTGTAACACTTGAGACGCTGGTCTTCCTTCCCTAGTTCTATGGCTTCCATCTATTATTCCCTTAATTCTGATTTTTCCACAAGGACTGTCAGTCCTAGATCTTGGAGAACAGTACAAGTTTTCTGTCTTTTCTGCGCATTCCTCAGCATTTTAGTGAAGAGAAGGGAGAGACTGCACCAGGGACTGCTTCTCAGGAGCTGTTGAAAAATTTTTATGTTTATTTATTCATTTTTTGAGAGAGAGAGTGAGAGCGAGTGAGCAAGGGAAAGAGAAGAGAGAGAGGGAGAAAGAAATCTCAAGCAGGTTTTGTGCTATCAGCACAGAGCCTAACATGGGGCTTGAACCCATGAACTGTGAGATCATTACCTGAGTTAAAATCAAGAGTCAGATGCTTAACTGACTGATCCACCCAGGTGTCCCTCAGGAGTCATTTTAAACCAGGTGCCACAGGCTCAATCTTGAAACAGTAAAGCCTTTTAACGAAAAACTGCACAATTACCTTTCCTCTTTTATTTTGTACTTATTAGTGAGGATTTGAAAAACCTTCCTGTTCTCTCATAGGCCTCTATTTAAAATGTATTGTGAATGGCTAAAATAATTACCCTAATCAGATAATAGCATCTTAACCACAGAGAAGCATGCTGAAGATTAGTGTATAAAGAACCTGTTCATGTGTGCATATACAGATAGTGTTACAGATACCCACTCTGATTTCATTATAACAAATTTTTCTCTTTCCTTTATCACTTCATCTATCTGCCTCCAAACATGATTAAAATATAAGATAAAGTCCTTGTCCTCAAATGAGTCATATCTTTGTTGGGATTTTTTTAGGGCAGCAGGGAGAGGAGAAAATCAAATAATTAAAATGATGTTTTATGTGTTATGATAAAGATATATACAAAGACACTTAAAGCCTTCAAGTTGCTCAGAAGGCCTTTCCAGGAAAGTAACCCTTTGGCTGTGACTTGAAGAAGGAGAACATTGTCAGTTGTTTCAAATGGTGAGCCTGATGGCAAGGTGACAGGGCCTGACCAGAAAACCTGATGACAGCAGATGTACATGGAATGGCCGGGATGGATTTGAAGGCTCCTTCCAGATCTAAAAATCTTGTGGTCCTATCCTCCAAACTATGCTGATGGAACAATGAGGATTGGCTGTCACTAAGTTTTAAATAACGATGTTGCCATTGGTGAAGAAAAAGCAATCGTATTCTACATAATTCTATGTAAATACATGTTTTGCATAAATAGGACAAATGACCTTGTCTGTGACCCATGGCTCAGAAAGGCTGACAGCACAAATCTGTGGGCTAATGAAATATTTTGTCTGCAAGGTTTTACTAAGTAGAGGGTAGCCAGGGACGTTGAGGGACACTGTATTCTCTGACATGCTCTACTGCACCTCCATTTGTGACTCAAGACCATATAATCCTCCAGACAGCGGCAGGTTTCCTGACTTCTCCCTGTGGTATAAACAGCGCCAGCCTGTGCCAAGACTTTCCATCCAACCTGTGACTTTCCCAGCTCCTGAGGGTCACAAACTGCAATGCAACAGACGTCCTCCTCACTTGCTCAGCTGATAGCTTCTCTTTGTGGCTTCTTTTTATGACCCGGCAGGGCCTGAGGTCACGAGAGGATGCAGCCCTCTTGTGTGTGGGAATTCTGGCTCTGAGGTTCAGTGATGCTTCAGAGATTTCCATTCATTTCCTTAAGTCTGCATGGGGCAGGGCTGAGGCTCCTGATGGCTTTAACATAATCCAAGGTCATGTGGGCAAGTTAGTTTCCCCTGCTGTTTCTCTGCCAAAATATTAATATTTTGCTATAGTGGTGATGGTGGTGAACTATGGGTAGGTTAACTGTTGAAGAGAAATAAGTAGACAAGAATAAGGAGAATTATCTCTCTGCAAATCTTCCCCAATTGTGATTTGTAGATTCAAAAAGAACTGAAGAGATCAGAATAGTAGAGTTTAGTTTCCTGAATGTTCAGAGAAGTGCTAACAGGCACAAAGCTAATTTTGCTGTGAAGGAAACAAGACTCAGGAGGAGCTGGTGGCTCTTAAAGGCAGGTTCTTACATACAGTGATAAAGCATCCCAATGAGAAATAGAGAAGGAATTGGCAGAGAAGTGACATTAAAAAAAAAAAAGAAAGCTTGGTGTGAGTGATCCCCAAGTATAGCTTCAAAATTGACAGAGGTGTCTTCATCAAGGATAAAGATAATACATGTGTGATCTTTTAAAATTCAGGCTTGATGATGTTACTCCTTCTTAAAGTCCCATTCTCTGTGGAAAACAATCCTAAATTAGTTCACTTGGTATGTAAGATGCTGTTGAACACCATTTCCATTCTCCACTCTCCATCCTCCAGCCTGTGTGTTAGATGTGTTAGGGGAGTCCCTAAGGGTGACATTTACAAAAGCTGTTCCCAATCTATAGCATCCTTTGTTCTTTGGATGGTATGATACCTGCTCTTTTTATTAGATTCTTTCTTCCTTATGTACCATGCTTATATCAAGAAATCAAATGTTAAAGGAATAAAGAGAATATAAAAGTGCACATTAGGTTTCTTTATGTAGACAATTGTTAATAATTTATAAATAATTTCATTTATATTTTGCTAGATTTCTGTGTGCACTAACAAATGCTATCATTGTATTAAACAAATATGTTGTGTATATATACAAAATGTATAAATACCTATTTGTGCATGGATATATGTGTAATTATATACATTATATGTATATATGAAAATATAGGAATATATTCTTACAATTTTCTGTTTATCCTACCAAATACAACATTTTAAACATCCTTCTATATTCATACACAAAGCTTTTTCTCATTTATTTATTGTTATTATTTTTTTCATTTTAGAGAGAAAGTGTGTGTGTGAATAGGGGAAGGAGCAGGAGTAGAAAGAGGGAGAATCTCAAACAGGCTCCACTCTAAGCGTGGAGCTCTGTGTGGGGCTTGATATCATGATCCTGAGATTGTGACCTAAGTGAAAATCAAGAAGCAGACATTCAACCAACTGAGCCACCCAGGTGCTCCTATTTGACAGCTGTATTATTTCTGTATGTCTCATTTAACCAACCCCTTTTAAATGTCATTTAGAGGTTTTGAATTTCTCCATATAATAAACAAAACATATTTACATGTATATTTTGCGCAAATAGAAGTTTATTTTTATTATTATTTTATTTATCCAATATCTATTTATTAAGCATTTATTGATATAATTCATGTGCGTGTGTGTGTATGTGTTTAATTCTATGCAATTTTATCACATCTGTAGGTTCATATGGTTTCCACCATGGACAACATCCAGAACTGCTCCATCACAAGGGTCCCTTGTGCCAACTCTTATGGTCATAATTCCTCCCTGTTCACATCCCACATCCTCTGTCAGTTACTAATTTATTTTCCATCTCTGTAAATTTGTCATTTCAGGAACACTATATAAAATACTTTTAAGGCTAGAATTTTTCACTCAGCATAATTTCCTTGACATACAACCATGTGATTTTTTTGTTATCAATAAATAGTTCCCTCTTTTTCTTTCAAAAGTTGTGGATATACACAATTTGCTCATCTATTCATCCAATGAAAGCTATTTGGGTTCTTTCCAATATTTAGCAATTACTAATAAAGTGGGCATGAAAAATCATGTATGGATTTTTTGCATGAATCTAGAATTTCATTTCTTTGGGTTAAATGCCAAAGAAAACAATCACTGGGTCAGATGGTAAGTGCATATATACTTTATAGAACGTACTCTTCCAGAGTGGCTTTATTATTTTACATGTCTGCTAGTAGTGTATAAAAGAATAGATTTTTCTGTATTCTTTTTTTTTTAATGTTTTATTTATTTCTAGGAGAGAGAGAGACAGCATGAGCAGGGGAGGGTCAGAGAGAGAGGGAGTCACAGACTGAAACAGGCTCCAGGCTCTGAGCTGGCAGTCAGCACAGAGCCCGACGCGGGGCTCGAACCCACAAACCGCGAGATCATGACCTAAGCGAAAGTTGGACGCTTAACCAACTAAGCCACCCAGGCGCCCCGATTTTTCTGTATTCTTACTAGTATTTGGTGGAGTTATTTTTATTTTAGCTGTTCTAATAGTTGTATAGTAAATAGGTCATTGTGTTTTTAATTTGCATTTTTCTAAAAGCTATTGATGTGAACATCTTTTTGCTTGACATCTGTCTATCTCCTTGGGTGAGGTGTCTTTTGCCCATTGGATTATTTGATTTTTTTTTATTGTTGAGTTTTGAGGGCTCTTTATATATTGTAGATATGAGTCCTTTGCCACATATGTAGTTTGTGAATTTTTCCCTCCATCTGTGGCTTGTCTTTTCATCTTTTAAACAGGGTCTTTCACAGAGCAAAAATCTAGCTTATCAATTTTCTCTGTTATGTGTTGCACTAACAATATAGATAACATGTTTAAAAAAAAACTTGATGTTAGAATAGTTTCAGGTTTACAGAAAAATTTCAAAGACAGTACACAGAGTTCCCATATATCCTTCATCCAGTTTCTGATGTTGTTAATATATTATTGCCTCTGTGTTAAACTAGTCACAGCTAGAAACCCAACAGGATAGTATTTACTATGAACTAAATGCCATACTTTATTTGATTTCACTAGTTTTCCCCTAATTTCCTTTTTCTGGTCTAGGATGTAAACCAGGACATCATCCTGGATTTAGTCATTACATCTCCTTTGTCTTGTCTAACATGTGATAGTTTCTCAGGCTTTCCTGATGACCTTGACAGTGTTGAGGAGAGCTAGTTAGGTATTTTTCACACTGTTCTTCCATTTGTCTTTGTTTCATTTTTTTCTCTCCTGGTTAGACTGGGGTTGTGGGTTTTAGAGAAAATTATATTAAAAGTACATGCTCTCAACACGACGTATCATGATAATGTTGACCTTACTCAGTTTGCCAAGGTAGTCTTTGCCAGTTTTCTTCACTGCAAAGCCTCCATCCCCTTCTGTGCTCTTTGAAAGCAAGTCACCAAGCACACTTCTTTGGTGGTGTTGTTGGAGATGGATCCTTTCCTCATAAACAGTAACCTTATTCATGAGATTATGAAGGAGAATTTATGATTTTTCTTTAGCTTGCTTTTAACTATTAACTTTTAGGTGAAAACCAAGAGTCATGTCACATCTGACTACACAAAAAGATGACATAGTACATATAGCAGATCAAAAAATGGAAAGAACTGGGTTTTTGATGACTTCACTCAGCCAGTTCTTGACTTCCTCTACTTTGGAATATTTTGCAATATGAAATAATAATGATTAAATACCATATTTTGAATTTCTATTCTGAACAATATTAAGACATTCTGTCACTACTGACATGTATGTTGACTTAGGGCTCAATGAAGGCATGTCCTTTGAGATTCAGAGCTCATGTATTATTGATACTATTATTATTATTCATGTAAATAGTTGTGGTTTCAGTGTCATTTTGTGACTACTCTTCCTTAAAAAAATGCAGTCTTTGCATCAGCATGTATAGAAATTCATTCACTAACTTGTTCAGTCTTCTGTCTCTTCATTCAGTTTTCAACAATTGCTGAGCACTGACAATGGGCCAACGTTGTGTTAGACTCTGGGGGTACAAAGATGATTATTGGACACCTCCAGCTCTGAAGGCTTACAGTTCATGGGAGGAGACAATGGTGTAAACAACTGAAGTGTCATCAATGACGGAGCAAGCAAAGTGACATAAACCTTCAGAGAATAGAGCATATATTTTCTAAGCATGGAAAGGGGAGACTTGTTGAATGGAATTTGTTGAGTGTGAGTTCTTTTGGCAAGAAAGAGCTGGGAATGGGATTCTAGGCTGAAGAAAATGCAGGGACAAAGTGTAGAGATGGAAATACAATCTTCTTTGAAGAAGAGCAAGCAGTGAGATCTAGCTGGAGAAGGGTAGGAGATGGGCCGAGTTGGAAAAGGAAGCTGGAAATATTAGGTGAGACTCAACTGTGGAGGGTTTGGAAGATCAGGCTGAGGATTTTGGATTTTTTTTTTTTAATATTTTTATTTATTTCTAGGAGAGAGAGAGAGACAGCTGAGCAGGGGAGGGTCAGAGAGAGAGGGAGACACAGACTGAAACAGGCTCCGGGCTCTGAGCTGGCAGTCAGCACAGAGCCCGACGTGGGGCTCGAACCCACCAACCGCGAGATCATGGCCTAAGCGAAAGTCGGACGCTTAACCTACTAAGCCACCCAGGCGCCCCGGATTTTGGATTTTTAAATTCCATTTGTGGTTTACATCTCTTACGTATAGAAATTATGTAACTTTCTCAAGGGTTTATCTTGCTCTCCAAAAGAGGTGATGTGCCTGGCTATGTAAACAAAGAGCATGAACTTCAATCATATTTCACTGATTCATGGGAAATAATCTTTAAAAAAATCTTGTTATAAATTCTTTGGGGAAATGAGGTCCTCTTTTCTTTCTCTCCCTTCTCCTTTTCTTCTTTCTTTTCCTTCTTTCATACAAATCTGTGTTTTTGTATGTTGGTTTTATTTAGAATTTTGTTTGTTTTAACTGAAAAGTGTGAGTATTCAACCTATTCTCATGTACAATTGGAAAAATATTTTCTCTCTAAAGGACAATTATTTGGCATCTACAATCCCAGTTGGTTTTATGTAGCCATAGATCCTTTAGATTTAAAGTATAATTTCCTTAGTGATGCTATCATTTTCTTTTTAAAAATTACACATGAGATTATGTTAATGGTAGTATTCTTCAAATAGAACATCTGGGGATACTGGCAAACCAGATGGAGGATGGAACCTTGATAGATATGCAACCTAGGGCAAAACTTTGAGAGCTTCTTAGGATTTGTTTTGTTCTATGAATCTCAATGTTATTTTAATGCTATTGTTGGCTTAACTTCTTTTTTATTGGGTAATAAAAATGAGAAGAAATGGTTCAATGGGAGTTTTAAAAAAATCTATGCTTCGCCTAACATGGTAAGCAATTCATAACATCTTTTTTTATATGTAGGCTAGGGATGTGCAAATTATCATACTTTAAATATATGAAAATGATCTTGAGGCAGGTAAGGGTCAGGTACTCGTCAAAACACAGTCCAATGTTATGTATGGCATTGTCCCAGTTTCTTTTTCTTTTTTAAAATTCCTACAGAAGTAGATACTCTTTACTAGTGAAGTCTTGATCACTTTCCATACTTTTCCCTGGTGTCTCTGGCACACACGAGACACCACCATTGGTTGTTGAGTTGGTGTCACTTCCTAGTGGGATGCAATGCTACTGACTTGCACATGATTAGACAATGGTTTGGATTTGAGAATTTTTGACACAAGCTATTTTAGTTATGATCTCTCCAAATCAGTCAACTCTCTGGAAGTTTCTCGAATTCAGATTAGGCCAATTATTTGAGAAATGAGAATCCCAAGAACATCTTGGCCTTCATGTCTAAACCTGGTAGCTGCTCCTCAGGGTGGTCTATAGATAAAGCCTTGAAGGTACAAAGAGAATAAACCCATGTAGCTTGGAGACCATAATCAATGCTTGTAATTGGGCTCAAATACCTGCTGGAAGCCACATTCCCTTGCAGAATGGCAAGTTCTGGGACAGTGCAAATAAAATCCAGGGCCAGGGAGTAAAATCAACATCACAGAGTTAGGAAAAACTGTGACAAACACTAATTTCAGTAGAAAACACAAGTTCAGGAAGATAATGATAAACGGAGTGCTTGAACATTCTTCTTTCTCACGTAGAGATTCAGACCCAGGCAGAATAGAAACCAATCAGAGAATTTTTTTCTGGATAAGATTTTCAATATGAAGCTAGCCATATGATTTGGTAGATGGAATAATTCAAGGAGGCTGTGACCTACCTTGGTTACATAACTGGAGCAGAACCAAAAATAAAGTTTTTCCCTTGTGTTACTTTTCTTCTATGAGAATGTGTGGAGGGCACTGTGGGGTGTGGCAGGGAAGAGCAATGGATGACATGCTGAGTTTCAATATTGTTTCTGCCATCTCAGCCATAATCCCTCTTTTGTAAAAATGAGAATAATAACAGCCTTTTTTTTTTTTTTGGAACAGCTGTGTGAAAATTAAATGAAGTGATGGATAAAGAATTCCCAGTATGAGACATAACACAAGATAGGACACAACAAATGACAACTAATGCTATTAATATGTGCCAAGATTTTAAAACTTTATAGATCTAAGATGGGAGTGAACAGAGCTTCAGGTGCTACGTCATAAACCACCCAGCTAGTGCCTCTCAGCCTAGTGTTAGGAGACACCTGCCAGGCTATTGGGGACATCTTATAAAGACACAGGGAATGGTTCTTCTGGAAAGTGTCATGGAATGGCAATTTATGGACATTTCTTTACAGAGAATATTGAGTCTCCAGGAAAGAAACATTTTTCATACCTGCGTTCAATTGGGAAGGGTAATCAAATACATAATAGAATTGGACTAGGGGAAGAGGGAGGTGAAGGAATGATCTGGAACATTACAGACTCCAGGGTTCTGGATGGAAAGCATTCTGGAGCTCTGCTAGGCAGAGATGGGCACCCGTCTTCACTTTGCTTTTTTATTGAGATATAATTGCCATATAACATTATATTAGTTTCAGGCATACAACGTAACCATTCTGTACATGTACTTACTGCAAAGTGGTCACCACAATAAGACTAGTTAACATGCATCCTCTTAACTTTAAATATTCCCTCAAGAAGAGGCAAAATTAAAGGTAATCATTTATTGCCACTAGAAGGAACCAGGAAGGGAAGTAAATAAATCTACAGATCTGTTGTTTACCCCATCTCAGATTATTGGGAGCAAGAAGTTCTATATAAAAGGATTCGGTTGGTAGTGTTATTGTCAATGGCACTCCATGCATATTCATAAGTACTAAAGATTGGCCATTCTTCTTGCTGGGACTCTATGGTGTATGCTAATTAAAAAGGAAACTTTTACCTGCGTTTCTAAAGGAGTGCAAAACAGTCTTATGCTTTCGTCCTGTTCTCTCAGCATTAAAGTATTTTTCCTCCACTCCCATTTTAACTGCAGGAATCTGGCTGAGACAGTTCTGCATAAGAGACTGTTTCCACTTTGTCTTCCACTAAACAGAATCTTAATTCAGCCGATTGCTGAGATAAGAAGGTGACTGAACTATAAACTCAAAGCCTTGCTTTCTCCATGCCGGCTATGAACCCTTCTTCCATCTCTAATTTCCATTTTTCTCTATGTTTTCTCATGTTAACCTCTGAGATCTGAATTATCTTTATAATAATCAAGAGCAGGGGAATTGCAGTGGTAATCTTCAGCTGAAGTATACCAAAGTGGTAAATTTTTGATTTACTGGTTAGGAAGATAAAGACTTTTGACTTCTGGCATCTATTTTCCACTTGAATTTGGATTTTGCACATTGTTTTGCAGGGTGATGATATTATCATCCAAAATTTTTGAACTCTTACATGTATTTTTGAGCAATTCAGAGAAAGCATGAAACCTTTTTTGTTTGGTTGTATATCTGTGTTTAGAGAATTCAGTGGATTTGTACTGGTAATTTATTAGTTTGTTATGATTTCAAAACTACTTATTTATAATTTAGATGAAGTTGTTTTGATCTACATGACGTTATTTGATTAAGGGTGAATTTGGGAGGCTGTGTCAGAGTGATGTCGGCAGAATTGTACTACCGAATGTGTATTAATAGCTACATATGGAGGAGCCAATATTACAATGGACATTAACACCTGGAATTTGTGAGGGCTTCCTAGAGTGTTCAGCCTGGACAAGGATACTTTTTGCTGATCTAAATCATTCTCTGAAGATCTTGAGACACTTGCTCATGCCATGGTCAGGCTACTCTCGGTTGGCATTGGTGTTAAACTGAACTGTAGTCTAAGGAAGAGAAGGAACATTTATTCCTGCCTTGTAAGCATCCCTGGATAATAACTTTCAGAGCAGCCCACCTAGCCTGCCACCCCTGATGTAGCCCACTAGCTACATGCCGCAGCGGGGAAGGACCTAAGTTGGCAGCTGACACTCAGCTTCTAGTTAGAAGGACTAACTCTATTGAAGATCAAATTTGTAGAAAAGTTTACCTCAACTAAATATGGACTTTATTTCTTTCATCTCCCCTTTGCCTGTAAAATAGTGTAATTAATCTATCACTGGTTTGGAGTATTTCTTTATTGGCGTATTAAGAGACATTATCCTGTATGCTATTGGCTTGTGAGATATCACTATTATAAATTATAATTCCCACAGTGAACGTATGTTAAATAAGTTATTGGCAAGGATCAATCTCAATCTCTGGGCATAATTTGCCCTGAACAAAACACTCCTGCAGGAAATATGAACACCATTAACATTTTTTTCCAATTACCGTAAAGTTCTAGGAAATGGTTAACTCACACCGTTGTGTTCAAAAATGGAAGACCAGGATGCCAAAATGATTTGCTATTTCTCACAGTGGGTGGAAATTCATTATGAGTATTTTAAAAGATAGTAAAAAATCACTTAAAATGAAGCATTCAGCTAAAAATTATTCCTTTCTTGCTATAAATCCATACATAAATCTCAAAAACTGTCATGAACACCAGCAGCACTTTTTGAGTTTATAATAATCTCAAATTATAACGATGTTCATTTTCTTTGGAACTGACATGATTTGACACTCATACAACTGCCGGTTTTAACAAATTAGTAACTATATCCAATATTAAAGATAAGCATTTAAAACCACCAGTAAAATTGAGGCATTAAACGTTATATTAAGCAAAATTTTTGAAGGGTCTTCTGAAATTATTTAAAAATTAACTTTTTATGGACACCTTGTTTTTAACACTTGACTAAAGCAATTTTAAATATTATACATAAAATACTTATTCAGCTGAGCCCATGAACAGAATTGGTTCTGAGTGTCATAAATGACTAAGGCATAAATCGTCACAAAGTAGTGTTTGAAAGAAGCATTGTAATAACTTAGCTTTAACAGCCTAGTCATAAGCAACATCCTGCAATATATAATGGGCACTAGTGTTTCACAGCTGTATTAGTAAATCTTGATGGAGGCTTTTGAACACTCTGGTAAGCATTGCAGTCCTACATTCAACTTCGCAATTCACTTTAAAACTTCTGTGTTAAAACATGTGTCCCTGCCCTTGGAGAAGTTAACCATTCTTCTTCTCCTAATTATAGCAATGTTCTCTGAAATTTATGTTGGTGGTTATGTCATTGGCTGATAGGCTTGGTACCTCATCCCATAGATGTGTTGGTTAACTTGTTCTAGACATTATCAAGGTTGAATCGCACCATTTCCATTATGCCATTTGAAGTTATTGATTGGGAAATAGTTTCCAGCTTTTAGGCATATAGTGTGATGTATAGGTCAATTAACACCTTACAAGGTGGTACTCGTTGTCATATCATGCACAGATGCCTATTACACTCTTCCTTTGTGACAGTATTACACTGATCATGTCTGCCAAATGGATGGTTAGACAGGAGGTCAGATTGAGTCAATTCACACAGTTTCCCATTTGGTGTCTGATTCACTCTATGAAGCTGCTGGAAACAAAGAGGGCCTACAGATGACTGTTACTAAAACATGACCATAGGTATGAGTTTTCTACCAAAGGATGTCAGTGTGAACAGTGACATTGACCATGGCTCCAATCCATGTTTGTGAAGATATCTAATATGAATGCTGGTGGCCTAATGTTTCCTGACAGCAAATGTTGTCAAACATCAGCATACATTAGTAAGGGAGATGGTGGTATGCTCTAAGACAAGATACACTTATTTATGGCAAGGTTCTGAAACTGTCACAATTGGACATAGAGATTCTAGATTAAACTGGAAGGATACTGAGAGATCCTAAGGATCCATAGTCCATTTTGGCTGCTGTAACAAGAATGCCATGGGCTAGGTGACCTATAAACAGCAGAAATTTATTGCGTGCAGTTTTGGAGGGTGTAAAGTCCAAAATTAAGGCTCTGGCAGATTTGCTGTCTGGTGATAGCCCTCTTCCTCATTCATAGGAACTTCCTCTTCTCACTGTGTCCTTGCATGATGGAAAGGTTGAGCAAACTCAAGCCTCTTTTTACAGGGGCACTCATCCCATACATGAGGGCTCCACCCTAATGACTTAATTACTTCTTAAAGGCTCTACTTACAAATACCTTCATGTGTGGTATTAGGTTTCTGTGTATGGAAATTTTAGTGGGGGAGAAACACATCCTTTCAGCAATGACTGTCAAAACCTAGAGATGGTAAGTATTTCATCTCTCCTCCTCCATTTAAACATTCTCTAGACATGGCAAACCCATGAGAGCAGTAGCTCTCTTGATCCCTGAAATATGTTGCCTGAAGCTCAGATATCTTTGAAAGTCTCTGCAAATTTTAATTTCTGCTGATTGCAATCCACTCAACTCCCAGGAAAATCCTCTATCATCTTACCCATTGAAAGTTATTTAATCTTGAGACCCCTGGATGGCTCAGTTGGTTAAGCATCTGACTCTTGATTTCAGCTCAGACCATGATTCATCATTCATGAGATCAAGCCCCTAGTCTGTGTCCACACTGGAAGCAGAGGATTCTCTCTCTCCATCTTTCTCTCCTCCTCACCAGCTCATGCATATGCTTTCTCTCTCAAAATCAGTAAAATAAACTTTAGAAAAGAAAGTTATTTAATCTTATTTTATTGAGTGAACTAACTAATGAATGAAAAAAAAATCAAAGTTTTCATGGGAGCTTCAATGTATTAACTGGATAAGTCTGATAAAAGTGGCTCTGAGGTCAATAAGCACACGAAAAGATGTTTAATATCACTAATCATTAAGGAAATGAAAATCTAAGCTACAACGAGGCATCACTTCACAGTCCTTTGAATGATTTTAAAAACCCTTGAAACAACTAGTGTTTTTGGGGATGTAGAGAAATTAGAGCCCTTGTGCATTGCTGTTGGGAATGTAAAAGTGGTGCAACCACTATGGAAGACAATACTGTAGTTTCTTAACGAATTAAACTTAGAATTATCATAAGATCTAAAAATTCCAATTCTGGGTATATACCCGAAAGAATTAAAAGCAGGTACTCAAGCATATATTTGTTCACCAACGTTCATAGCAACATTGTTCACAGCAGCCAAAAGATGGAAGCAACCTAAGTCTCCATCAACAGATGGATAAACAAAATTTGGCATATCCATACAATGCAATATTATTTAGTCTTTAAAAGGAATGAAATGCTAATACATGCTACAACATGAATGAACTTGAAAATATTATGCTAAGCAGAATAAGCTAGACATAGATGAATAAATATTGTATGATTCTACTCACATAGGTACCTAGAGATGTCAAATTCATTAAGACAGAAAGTAGGATAGAGGTTACCAGGCACTAGGGGTAAGGAGCAATGTGAAGTCATTTATTGGTACAGAGTGCCAGTTTGGTAAGATAAAAATTCTGGATATGGATGGTGGTGATGTTTGTACAATAGTGTGGGTGTACTAAATGCCACTGAATTATATACCTAAAAATGGCTAAAATGGTAAACATTAAAAAAATAGCTTTGAGGCTCAGTCAGAGTCTTAGAAAGAGAATGCGCTCTTAAGTCAGTGCATCTAGGTTTGACTTTGATTTTTCTCAATGGCTGACTTTGATGGGGCTCCCCTTTCTTAAACAGGCCACTTCCAAGGTATAGGAAGGGCCCTAGTAATGTGTTCACCAAGTCATGTATTTTCCAAAATTTGCAAATGTAAACTTTTCATTCCAATTGGTCAAGGCCACTTTCTCTTCCAACTTTGTTTTCTTCTGCTGTCATACTTTCTTTTTCTTTTTCTTTTTTTTTTGACTGTGATATTGCTTCTTTTTTTTTAATGTTTATTTTGTAATTTTTTTTTTACAAATAGTTTATTGTCAAGTTGGTTTCCATATAACACCCAGTGCTCTGCTGTCATACTTTCATGTCAAATGTCATTGCTGGGAGAGTAGGCCGTTTTGGGATGCAGGTAAGCAGAAGTTGAGGGAGGGACATATTTTATCTAGTTTTACATGGACACATTTACTTGTTTTGCAGTCAGTTCTGTGCATTATTCCAGTATTTCCAGGTGTCCCAACATAGCACTGGCTTCAATGTATTGTTCCCTGGGCCAACTTATCTCAGCAGGTTAGTCACAGGGAGGTGGAGGCTAGACGTCACATGGCAAAAATATCACGTCCGAGGTATCTAGTATCTGGCATGGAAAGTACGTAAGACTGGAGCCAAAAGGGCTAATCACTTCCAATCAAAGAGGATCTAAGATTAGCTTTTGAGTAAGGAAATTTGAAAAGCCCTGAAAGTTTACAGCTCATGTTAAAAATAAACTTGATAAAATATTTTCCTAAATTTGAAAATAATCCTATAACTCTACATGACATTACCAAAACTGAGATATGATGATGAAAGAAACTTGCCTAAGCTGTCCATGGCAGGGGTGCCTAGGTGACTCCATCAGTTAAGTGTCTGACTCTTGATTTCAGCTCAGGTCATGATCTCACAATTCATGAGTTTAAGCCCCACATTTGTCTCTGCTCTGATGGTGTGGAGCCTGCTTGAGATTCTCTCCCTCTTTCTCTCTCTGCCCCTGCTCCACTCTCTCCCTCCCTCTCAAAAATAAATAAATAAACATTAAAAATAAAGTATCCATGATAAAAACAAATTTGTTCAAGTATGCTGAGAAAAATAGATAAATTTATATTTCTGATCTCTCAATAAAAAACACAAAGTCATGGTCATATGGATGTTAATCCATATGGATTCCAAGGGAACATATGGATAAAAAATACAGGGAGAAAGTATTACAAAAGTTGCTAGGCAGTTAACTCATGAGAATGGGTTATTTTGCTGGATTTTATGGTCTTTGTGATGTTCACTTTTAAAGCTGTAATTTCTTTTTTCATTTTGAATAAATATTCGCTTTCATATCTACTGCTGCATTTGGGACTTTGTATTACAAAATGCCTAGACATTTTTAAAAGCTTCAAACCCCATGAAATCTGGATCTATTCTGGTGCGAGATATAAAGTAGCTTTTCTCAGGCTAGTTTTTTGACTGAATAGTGGGTAATTGTACCACCTAACAGGGTTATTATGAGGGTTATGTTAGGTAGTGTAGGGTTACATCTGGCACACAGTAGGGTTTTAGTAAATGTCCATTTTCTTTTCTCTCATCTGAATTCTGATGGCATAAATTTGTGATCTTAACTTCGACCTTTATATCTTTTGTACCTGGTTCATTATCTTTGCACTTCTCCAAGTAGGTTATGAGTTCATTGTGCTCCTACCTGGTCACAGCCTCTGGTTTATTTGCTAATCCATTTTTGTTCTGGTGCTACAGTGATTTTTCAGAAAGCCAAATCTGATTTGAGTTAAAAATCTGACCTGCTTAAAGGCCTTTAATGGCTCCCTTTGACCAAAAGAGCTGAAATGCCTCCATATGGAATTCAGAGTACTTAAAGTGACTTTTGCTTACTTTTCTAGACCTAAATCATATCTCCCTCAAAACCTATACTCCAGACATCTGGGTAAGAAAGAAAGATACTTGCATGCTTTCTATCTTTTCTAGTTCAGGCAAGGATGTCCTCTTCTTGCCTGTAATTCATTTATTCATCATTCATCCACCCATGCATTACAAGAATAGTATCAAGTCAGTGTTTAACTTGTACAAGACTCATACTAAGTATATGAACACAAGCTATGTGGAAAATTAGCTTGATATAATGGTCACCTCCAAGCACCCTACCAGGCCACTTGCCTAGAGGTCAGGGAACAAAACATCTCACAGACTAAGTTAGAGGCCTCATGGGCAGGGTTTATTAACCCCCAGGGAGAATGGAAAGAGAGATGAGGGAGGTCAACGCAAGAGGAGGGTCATGCCTTCAAGTTTGTGTCATACTCCCAGATCCTTTCTCTCTCATTATCCTTCCTCAGCGATGACATCCTCTTGAGGCCAGAGTTGAGTTTGCCCCCAGATGAGATACGGCAGGAACTGGAACATACTCTCCTTGTATTGGTCAGACCCATGTGCATTTGCTGACCCCAGATATAGCTCACATATTGCTGGGCTGAACTTCAGCTGTGGGCTGTATTTGGGGTTCATGGATAGAGCATATATTGGGCCAGAATGGGACCACACTGGGGCCACTGATATGTGGCTAGGTTAGGGATGACAGAGCTGTCCAGTCACCGATGGCATGATCATAATCTAACTTTTGCAATTTTTTTGGTCTGTAAGTAACAATCCTGTGTGTTGCATCATATTTTCTACAAATTCTATGTATCTTTGGCATGTCTTAGAGATTATGGATTTACTTAACACCTATTATGACCTTTGCCATATCCCACAACTACTTGTTTACTTATTATCTTTATTTAACATGTAAGTTCCATCTATATTTTATGAGCTATTAGCTCACTATCTGTCTTTATGTGTTCCAACTATCCTGTTTTTCTCATTCTCAAAGTCAAATATTCTTAAACAATATTGCAAATGCACAGCATACGAGAAGAAATACCATTTTCAGGAAGCTTGTGGGAAAGAAGGAGTGGCTGTATCCAGACTCGCCTTGCCAAATGTGAAGTGAAGTAGGCATGTATAGAATCACTCCAGATTCCACCAGGGAGCAGAGCAGACTCCCCACAGAGGAGGGTTCTGAAGTAGGGATAGTGGGAATAATCCAGGCTGGTAAGGTTGGTGCAAAGGTCCTTTTGGAGAGTTACAAGTCATTGGCTCTTGCTGGTACATGAATCCTACATGAGGAGTGGAAAACATGTGACCAGGAGAGACTGCCAAGGAGCTTCTGTGATTGGCCTTGACTGCCTTGCTAAGGAATATGGAGGTTATTATCATAGCCCCAGAAGAGCTGTGAAAGAATTTTCAGTCTAGCTTTCTCTCTTTTGACCTTCAAACTCTTATCTCCACCTGGTGTTGTTAAATTTTATGTGTTGACTTGGCTGAGCTATGGCACCCATATATTTGGTTAAATACTCTTCTAGATGTTTCTGGGAAGGTGTTTTTCAGTTGAGATTAACATTTAAATCATTGACTTTGAGCAAAGCAGATTACCATCTATAAAATACGTGGGTCTCATCCAATCAGTTGAAGGCCTTAAAAAACAACAGTAAAATTAAACCCCCCAAGTGACCTCTGAATTCTGCCAACAAGCAGAGGTTGGACTTGAACTTAAGCTCTTCCTTGAGTCTGCAGGCTGGCAGCCTACCCTGCAGATATTGGACTTGCCAAATTCCTTAAAATAAACCTCTCTCTTTGTATATTCCCAGATCCTATGGGTTCTAGGGCCCAATTCAAATATTACCCTATTTGTAAAATCTCTCCAGCTCCACATTAGTCACTTCCTACTTAGCCGCTCCTATAATATTTTCTGGGTAACACTGTTCAGAACTCGACACATGATTCATACTTATTTATTTACATCTGTCTCTCCTCTAAAACTGCGAGTAACTTCGGGACCGAGTCTTATCCATCATTGAAGTCCCTGAGACTAATAGAGGCTGCTACTAAGAAAGATGCTCAATAAATATTTATTGGAAGAGTGACAAAAAAAAAAAAAAGGAAAGATACACTATGTGCAGTTGCAGTATCCACAGCAATTAGTATGCATGGCATATAGCAGGCAGTGGCTGAATATCCATGATGGTGATGCTAATACCCTAGTCACCTATTTGCCATGTTATGATAAGCTAGACACTAGTCTGGCCTCTAAAAATACCATAGAACCTGAAAGGGCTCACATAAATTTATTTCTATTAAATTAAGGGTTTCTGCCAAAGATTTCTAGAACCAGCCATGTCTCAAGTTACCTTTTCCACCATAAACCCCTCTGCCCGGGCTTATCCCTGAACTTTGAGCTCTTTTAAGTACCAAGACAATGGAGGGCTTGTACCTGGGCAGAAGGAGAAAGTGAATGTAGTAAATGGAGCCAGAAGGTAGCAGGGCCACTTATGGAGACTTGGAGGTCACTGTTGAAACCCGTCAAATGTACCAGCTTCAGTTGCCATGACACCTTCCCAGCTCTCTGTGACCTTTCAGCTCTCTTTTGAGAAACATGGAGTTCCTGGGAACTGTTTTCAATGAGTGCTGTGCTTTGAAATAATCATGTGGGCTAATCTAGTCCCAAGCAGGCCTTGGGGGAAGGCTCAGGGAAATATAATAGGTTGGGAGAAAACAGGGTAATAAATCACAAATTTTTGACACTGTACAATTCAGAGAAATGACTAAAGCATGTTTGTAATTTATTTTCCCCTGGAAAAAAAAAAAGGAGTTACTTCTTGCAATGTGAACACCAGATCTCTAAAAATAAGTTACTGGCTTATTTGTCACTGATGATATGGGCACATCAACATCTACAGGAAATTTGAGTCTCCTGGGGTGGGTGCCTTCAAATGGAAGACAATAGAAGTCAGAACAAAGACAAATCACTCTTCAGTGGGCTTTCCAGCAGAGCAGATCTGGAGAAAGAAAATGGCAGGGAAAAGTGACTTCAGGTTTCTGTGTTCTGATTCCCTCTCGAAGCAATTCTTCACATCCAGAGCCCATCTGTTGCTCCCACACCAGGGCTTGGATACCTCATTTGGTCTTGGGTGATTCTCTCCCTTTGCTATTCCTCCTATGCTTTTTATTATATGTCTTTCTACCCAAAGTGATTTTTCAATACCGTTAGTCAGATGAAGATTAGTGGGAAAAAGGGGATCCCACAAGATGAACAAACAAACCAAGGAATAAGCCAAACCCCATCCTACTTTCTTGAAGGCCTGGCTGCCAGAAACTTCCTCTGGCAGGTGGCTGAAGATACTAAAACCTCTTGTAAGCACTTCCATGCTGTAAATTGGACTGCAAAAGGCAAAGCAGTGGAAGCAGGATTTATGTTCCCTAGTGAGCTTGCATATGCCCCTCCCCTCCTAATCAAGAACTCAGGAAGTAGGTGAGAAGGTGGAAGAACAGAAGTGGAGCCTTGAAGAAGCTCTGTCCCACACACACCCACGAGGTGCCACTGGCTGGTTTAACCTTTTAAGTGCCTTCCCAGATGCACAACAGCTGTCTACAGAGTCACCAGCCCTGAGATATATAGGACACATATTTTTGGAAACATGCTCTATATCTGAGAGTACTCATGATGAAGAGATTCAGCCAGATGGCAGAAACTCAGTCACCCGCCCCTGCAAAATCTCCCTGTACCCAGCGGCAGCAGAGCCGAGAGGCCCCAGCCATGTGGGATCAATTATTGCAAACCCAAGCTTCATATTTTCCTTGCTTCCCTAGCAGCATGCCTTGTCCCGTCTCTCACCCCTCCTACCCTGTAAAAACAAAGGTAGATTTGGCTCAAGGGATTTTTTTTAATGCTCAAAACAAAATTTGTATTCATTTTAGCAGAAGGAAATTGCATCAAGATGAAGAAGCTTTATTGGTGGCATGCACCTTTGCCCTCAGATGGGGAATATTCTGCCTGCAGCCCCTCTCCCCAGCAGAGCTGCTCAGATCTGCCCCGACCCTGAAAGGTCCTCCCTTTGTCAAAACTGAGTGAGGCAGTCTCTGGACCTTTGTCTTCTCTTGTCTTGTCCTTTACAGATGAGAGTCACCCATCCTGCTCTGAAAGCCATAATCTGTAACATATTTTCAGTTGGGATTCTACCTATGCTCCAAGAGAGATAGAGAATCTCCACTAAATGTCAGAATGTCCATAATTCTGCAATCTGTTCAATAATCATAGCAATAATTACTTTGAAGAACTTTATTAATGATTGAGATGATGTTATAAAAGTGGCCTACAATAGATGATAGAGATAGATAGATAGATAGATGATAGATAGATAGATAGATAGATAGATAGATAGATAGATAGATGATAGATAGATTTATTGAAGAACAGACAAGGACATTAATCCAGCTTGAAACTGGATATTGTCAATATATAGCATTACCTCAAAGAGCTTAAAGCTTCAGGCACCTGGGTGGCTCAGTCAGTTAAGCATCTGACTTTGGCTCAAGCCATGATCTGGCAGTTTGTGAGTTCGAGCCCCACATGGGGTACAGAGTTTGCTTTGGATCCTCTGTCTCCCTCTCTCTCTCTGCCCCTCCCCAGTATGATCTCTCTCTCAAAAATAAATCAACATTTTAAAAAAGGCTAAAGGCATCTCTTCACAGATGCCCTGAAGAGAAGTTTGATTTTGTAGTGCCAATAAATTCAGCAAATATTTATCTAGCTATGTTATATGCTGGCACAATTCCAGGTATAGTTTCCATCTTCAAGGAGCTTATAGTCTAGTAGAAAGCATGGGATTCAATCCCAAAGTAGAGGTCAAGGTTGTAATAATGCTGAGTCTAGGTGGTATGGGGATACAAAAAGGGCCATCTAATTCCATGGCAGGCACACGGTCATGGAAAGCTTCAAGAAGGAGGAACATTTTGACTTAATTCTGTAAACTTTAGAGAGCCATTGAGGTCTTTCAAAGAGGGAAGTAACATAACCATATCTAAATTTTAGAAGGGTAAGTGGCCATTGTGTGTGGGGCAAGTGGGCAGAGGATGGCAAGACTGAAGACAGAGTGGTTTGCAGATTGGTTGAATACCTGAAGTATCAGCCATGGGGTGGGAGGAGCCTGGATATGTACTTAACAGAAGAAGTGCACTGAGTTTAGCTAATTGTTAGTATTTAGGGTGAGGAAGGGAGGACTGGTTTGTCCTGGAGGAGATGATAGCACACTGACTGAGAAGGGGGCACATGACTTTAGACGGGGAGTTTGAGGTGATTACGGACTGTGGGACAACATTCTGCAAATGGCTGAAAATGCAGAGCTAGTATTTCATGATGCAGAGGATCTAGACACTGCAACATGAGGGACATCATTTACACAAATGATACCGATAAATGTTATTTAAAGCCATTGATGGCCTACAGAGAGAATGCAGAAGGAACAAGGGCAAGGACGGAGGGTGGGATAATGGGGACAGTGAATTCCTGAGAATGGAGGGCAGGGAGTACTCATTAGGTGCTGGGAACTAGTTAGAAAAACATTGGGGGGGGGGGGTTGCTGATAAAAAGACACCTCAGAGGTGATCAAAGGACACATGCAGGGCACAGTGAGGGCCAAGAGAAAGTCAACCTCTACCTTTGCCTAGCCAATCTCGATAAAGAATATTAAATAGTCAGTAGACCATCTGAACTTTCAGTCTATTCCCAAAATAAATTTAGTCCAATTACATATATAAATTTGAGTTATGAAGATGGCCAAGTATTGATTGCAGTGAGGACTCTTGTTTTATTATAAGAAATCTCCTACTGTAACCATTTCTCTGGAACATGTTCATGCACCCCTCTACTCAGGCCATATCTTTCCACAAAGCAACTCATTTTAGTTTTCCCAATTATGCTACGAGCTAGGCATTTAAAATTATCCCATTTGACAGGTGAGAAAACAAATAAAGCAGAGAGATTCAGCAACTTGCCCAAAGTCACACAGACAATAAGTATGGAGAAATGAAAATTATTCTTGCTAACTTACTTAGCTGCTGTGTGACCTTGAGAAGAATCTTAGGTTTACATATTCTTTATCCTAAAAAAATGGTAAGAAACATTACCTGTCCCAACAGACTTCCTCTGTTAATGATTTATGACCACTGGGATTAACTGACTTCATTTGATATGAAGTTTGCTAAACTCTACCCTGATAAGCACCTGCCACATTGTAAAGTCTAGTCCCTGTGTTTACTGTAATGGTTACTGCTCTGCTTGCTGGAGTGTTTCTTTCATGAGGACTGAGGCAGAGCAAATAAGTTTCTTACATGTCTAAACCACTGGTTCTAATCTCTGGCTGCACAGTGAAATCAACTGGAGAGCTTAAAAAGTCCCAAGGCCCAGGCTATACCCTCAGAACAATCACATCAGAATATCTGGGTGTGGGGTCCAAGATCAGATTTTTAAAAATATTTTTTTATTTATTTCTAGGAGAGAGAGAGACAGCATGAGCAGGGGAGGGTCAGAGAGAGAGGGAGTCACAGACTGAAACAGGCTCCAGGCTTTGAGCTGGCAGTCAGCACAGACCCCGACGTGGGGCTCAAACCCACGAACTGCGAGATCATGACCCAAGCGAAAGTTGGACGCTTAACCGACTAAGCCACCCAGGCGCCCCCAAGATCAGAATTTTTAAAAGTCCCTGGTGATTCCATGTATAGCCATGATTTAGAACCACTAGTCCTGACCTCTTTCCAGAGAGAATCTGTTCCAGTCTACTACCAGTGCTACCTTTTTCCTTCCACATCAAAAGGCTCAAAGCCTTTAGGAAATTTTGATCTCCATGGTAGAGCAGAATCCAGAGACAGACCCCAACATTCCCACCCCCCAGTGTACATCTCCTGTATAATCCCTCCCTTTGAGTATGGGGTACCCTGTGAGCATCATGAAAGTCGCTCCCTTGATTAGTTTACTTATACAGCAAAAGTGAATGGATTTTGCAGATGTAATTAAGGTTCTGAAATAAATTGATTTTGAGTTCATTAAAAGGGAGATTGTGCTGGATAGGGTCTGACCTAATCAGGTCTTTTAAAAGAGGCAGAGAGACTTGAAACAGCAAAGGCTGTCTCTCCTGCTGGCCTTGAAGAAGCAAGACAGAGAATTCTATAGCAGCAAGGAAGCAAACAATCAACACATGTTTGCTTAAACAACCACATGTACTTGAACAAATTCTTGAACTTCATGTGAGACAACAGATCAGTTGCCATCTCCATTGCATCATTCTAAGACCCTGAGCAGGGGGATGAGCTAAGCTTTGCCTTGACCAACGCATGAGAACTATGAGTTAATAAATAAGTGTTGCTTTAAGTCACTAAATCTGTGGTAATTTGTTTTGTAGTGTAGAAGACTAATCCAGCCCTGTAGTGACCTGGGACCAAGAACAACCTTCCCAAAACCTGAGAGAGAGTATTTAGGAGTTGATCACTCTCTTGGTGGTGTGGTTAGAGCTGGTGGCAACTCAAAAGCATCAGGGAGTCTGCACCAACTGGCTCTGCGTCACTGAGAAATGACAACTGTATGACAGCTACATTTTTGTAATAAAAAATTAAAGTATGGTCTAAATAGCACACAAAAATCCAAAGTTACAATTTTTCCAGAAAATGGTGAACATAAATAACGTATATTGCTAAACTGGGATCTGATGTAGGGGGGATTTTGGTTCATAGAGTCCTAGAAGTGAGGGGACCAGACAAACAGGCCAGAAATCATTAACCCATCAATGGACCGATGCCTCACCTGTGAAAATGTTGAGGCAATGTTCACCTTTTTCTTTTTGTTTAGGATAAAATTGAAGGTGTCCTGGATTCTGCCTTTCTTATACTTTACCTGAGCAAAAGAGAGATGGATATTGTGTGATCTTGCAATTATCACGGGCTTCTCAAAACTTCTCTTAAATCTGGGAGTTCAGATTAACATTAGGTTGACAGATGTGATTTCCTGCTTCTAAGAAGGATTTAGCAAATCTGAGCCAGACCATCTGGGGCATCTTATCACTTTTAAGGAAGAATCCTACAATTTTCTATTTTTAAGAGCAAGTGAAACTTAAGTATGTGTATCAGATTTTGCTCAAGATATGTAAAGGGGTAAGCACTGGGTGGAAAAGTGATCTGATAAAATAATGTATTTTTGGAAGCAGGAAATCCACTAACTTTATCATGCACTAGGAATGCAATACTTTAAGTCTTTATTATGGAACATGTATTCAAATATATAACATCCAAGCATATAACAAAGTAGAGAAAATAATATAATAAATCTGATGAACCCATTTTCTGGCTTAAGGAATCATCAACTCATGGTTAATCTTGTTTCATCTATATGGTTTCCATTTTCCTACCCCATCCTGGATAAATTAATCTAGTTAACAGCAAAAAAAAAAAAAAAAAAAGCAAAGAAAGAAAGAAAAAAAAGATAAGATAGAGGAAACATCCAGTTTTTTGATCCATTCTGCCCACCTTGATGATGACCTCAAGATGCCCACCCTTGCACTTGGCTCTCACCAGCCAGGTGAGCTGTGGGCTCATACACAGACTTAAGAAGGACAATTCCACTGGATTTAAGGAAAAATTACTTCTTCCATTCCAGCTTCTTGTTTTCTGAGTCATTACAGACATCAGTTCTAGAGGGTAAGTTCTAGAAGAGGAGAATAATGTTTTCAGTTGGAATTAAATACACCCAACAGAGATACATAATGGAAATAGAACCTTTTTTTTCTACAAGCAGCTTTGTAAAGTGCTTCTTTTTGCCTCTTCTCTTCAGCCCTCCTAGAGAAAG
Source organism: Proteles cristata cristata (assembly GCA_017311185.1). Lineage (NCBI taxonomy): Eukaryota > Metazoa > Chordata > Mammalia > Carnivora > Hyaenidae > Proteles > Proteles cristata. The sequence continues at coordinate 81,498 of JAESUZ010005027.1, forward strand.
TGTCAGAATCTTATCTAGAACTGAATGAAAGGAAAGAATCAATCTCATTCCTTGTCATAGAGTCACAGTCAAAATGTGCAGGAAAGGGACATTAGTTTCATTTCTCTGCCATTGGACAAGCACTTGAGTTAAGAACTTCCCTCACTTTGGAATAATCCAAAAGGAAAATTTCAAGACATAGTGCAACATGTGCCTTAGAGCCAACTTACCTTATTCTAGTAAGCCCAAGACCATAAGATCATGACCTGAGCTCAAATCGAGTTGGAGGCTGAACCAACTGAACTACCCAGGTGCCCCTCTCCAACTATTCTTTAAATCTCTTTGAATCTTTTTCAAACTAAACTGAGAAAGATGCTCCAGAAGGAATTGAGAAGGGAAACAAAATAAAAAGCTTATGCTCTTTTATTTCAGACTAATGTGAATTATCACCGTTGATAAAGATCAGCCGTTTTTTGTTGTTGTTGTTGTTGTTATATAAATAAAACCTGGACAACAATAAATGTTGTAGAAACGAAGAAGGTAGTATCTATCAAGGTGTAGAGTGCTTTTCGTGGCTTCCTTGGAGAGCATTTAAAATAAGTTTGGTGGCTGGGGCGCCTGGGTGGCTTAGTCGGTTAAGCGGCCGACTTTCGCTTAGGTCATGATCTCGCGGGTCGTGGGTTCGAGCCCCGCGTCGGTCTCTGTGCTGACTGCCAGCTCAGAGCCTGGAGCCTGTTTCAGTCTGTGACTCCCTCTCTCCCTTACCCTCCCCTGCTCACGCTGTCTCTCTCTCTCCCCTAGACATAAATAAAACATTAAAAAAAGTATTAAAAAAATAAGTCTGGTGGCATCTTACGAGTTCCAAATATTTGGTGGCAAGAGCACATAGAAGACAGGAACTCCTCTGTCATTACTGCCATCATTAGATCTTAGGGATTGGCACATCTTTTTCATCAAGGATCAGACAACAAATATAGTTGTCTCCCCTTATCCATGGGGAGTGTGTCCCAAGACCTCCCATTGGATTCCTGAAACCATGGACAGTACCAACCGCTCTTTTTACCATGTTTTTCCTATACATACACACCCATGATAAAGTTTAATTTATGAATTAGACACAGTAAGAGGCTAATAATAATAATTAATAATAAAGTAAAATATAAAATTATAAGAATATACTATAATGAAAGGTATATGAATATGGTCTCTTTCTTAAAATATCTTATTGTTCTGTAATCACATCTTCTTGTGATGGTGTGAGATGATAAAATAGCTATGTGATCAGATGAAGTGAAGGGAATGACATGGGCACTATGATGTAGTGTTAGGCTACTATTGTATTTTTAAGTTTATTTATTTTTGAGAGAGAGAGAGCAAGTAGGGGAGGGGCAGAGAGAGAATCCCACACAGGCTCCAAGCTGTCAGCAGAGAGTACCCTGTAGGACTTGAACTCATGAGCGCGAGATCATGACCTGAGCCGAAAACAAGAGTTGGACGTTCAATCAACTGACCACCCAGGTGCCATGCATTAGGCTGCTATTGACCTTCTGATGATATCTTCTTCTAGACCTTGATTGTCCGCAGGTAACTGAAACCTTGGAAAGAGGATCTGTAGGTGGGGAGTGGGAGGGAACTACTGTATCTAGCCTTTGTGGGCTACATGTCCCTATTGCAGTTACTCACCTCTGCTGCTGTGGCCTGAGGTCACCCTGCACAATATGTAAATGCATGTGCCCAGCTGGTCCAATGAAACTATATGGTCACTGAAATTTGAAGTTTATGTTTCATGTGCCATGAAATTCTTTGAATTTTTTTTTTGAACTGTTAAAAACTGTAAAACCATTCTTATCTTGCAGACAATAGAAATATAGATTGCTGGCTTGGATTTGGCTTGCAGATTGAGGTTTGCCTTTCTCTAATCTAGCATCTTTTCCCCATGAGCCCTAGTGAAAAGGAAGGATGAGGTAATAAGAAACATAATCTGTACCATTTCAATTTTTTTTACTGTAACAACATTTACAAACAGGAATGACAAATTCCTATTCTTTGCTTTGAGCAGATAACTATGTTGGGTCCTTAAAAGATTTTAATAGGGCAGAGTTGGGGGGGGGCTAGCCTATAATCTCTGCCTGATCAGGAATCCCATCTAATGAGATTCGGGGTCATGATATATAAATGTTGACTAGACCCTGAGGATCCACAATTAAGAATTGTAATTTGATAAAAATGTATGTTTCAGCCTGTAAACTTATTTACATAAAATATAAGATTATAAACAGTGAATTACACTAATTACACAATTGATTCTCTTCATGAAAAGAGTTGGAAATGTTCTGGAAGCTTTAGGGCTTAAGGTATTTATACAGAGCTTCATTATAGTGTAACTTAGTAATAGATCTTTCCCTGGGAACTTGTGAGCCAATACCTGCCACATATTACTGCCCAAAATTTGTCCTCACCTGTCTGAAGCTGAGCGTTGCACATTACTTTTGAGAAAAAGGAATTGGGAATCTCATTGGCAGTTTCGTGTGTTATTTCTTGCCTAGTTCACTGATGATTTACTGAGGGCCTTTTATGACTTTACAATGTGACAGAATGATAGTACATGACATGCTTTCAATAAGCTTGTATCATTTAATCTCTTAATTTGCAGTTCAGAACAAACTGTAAAGCCATTTTGTTCTTGGAAAAGTAATCGACTTTGCTTGAGCAGAGCTGACTGATATCGTGTCCTAATTTTGTAAATGCGGATGCTGAATAGTGAGTTCCTAGATAGGTCTTTGAAAATAAATTGAATTGCAATAGAGAATTTTGTGACAATTAATAGTAGTCTCAGAACAATAAGCTTATGTTAGGTAAAATCCATATAGACTTGAAGGATGTGGAATTTGAGTTGGAATGAATAATCTTTCAATTATGGGGTAGATCATCATCTTATGGATAGAAAGTCAAATATTTAACTATCACATAATACTTCCAGGTTCAAAAGTTGAAAGATTTCATTATTAAAAAAAAAAAAAAACCCAATGTATCTATCTACTCAGAAACTTTTTTGGAAAGCGTCATGAACTGAAACATTGAGTTGTATTAAATATTGAATTGTAATAAGAGTACCTGGGTGGCTCAGTCGTTTAAGCATCCAACTCTTGAATTTGGCTCAGGGCATGATCTCATGGTTCAAGAGATCAAGCCCCATGTCAGGCAGTGCAGAGCCTGCTTGGGATTCTCTCTCTCCCTCCCTTTCTGCCCTGTCCAAATATGTAGTCTTTCTCAAAAATAACTGAATAAACAGTTTTAAAAAACCCCATTGAATCATAATAAAGATTGGGCCATATCAGAGTACTTCCAAACAGTGATGCAATGTGCCAGTTGAAGTGAAAAATAGGATTTAGGCTAATGGTAGCTGAGACTGAGAGGTGGTACTCTAGTCACATGATTTTCAAATTTTTGGTCCCTATCTTCCTTTACAATCTTAAAAAGCAATTGAGCATTCCAAAGGACTAATATTTATGTGTGTTTTATCTACTGATAGTTAAAGTACTAGAAATTAAAGGTGGGAATTTTTAGTTTAATATATTTCCTTATGAATTCATTTAAAGAAGATTAACAAACTCATTCCATGTCATAAATGATATGTGATGTGTGTTTTAAAACAGAAAAATTAGGGAAGAGAGTTGTACTGTTTTATACTGGGGCAAATCTCTTTCTTATCTGGCTTAAAAGAAGACAGCTGGATTTTCACGTCGCTTCCAACATTTGATCTATTGTGATATCACTTACTACAAAGCCTTTGGAAAACTCCATTGTATATTTAGGAAAGAATTGACAGTTGAGAGGCAAGGTTATCCTAATTACTATGATCAAATAGTTTTTATATTTTAAACCATATGAAAAGTTCCCAGAGACCCTCAAAGGATACCTCAGGGTCCCCAGACCCTACTTGGGGAACAGCTGTTCTATGTGGAAGGGATAGGATGAGCAGACTACCAGATACTTCCCTTAAAATGCATTTTCTCAGTTCTTTCTTAAGTTCTCTCTCTAAATCTCCTGGGTGAGCCAGCACACACCCATGTTCTCAATTGGTCTTTGGGTTGACAAATGCCCATGCTGTGCACACTTCCCTCCTAAGCCCTCACTTATGGGGTTTACTGCCCATGGCCACTTCCACTAGGATATCCCATGGGTTCCTCAACATGTCTAAAGCTGGACTCCTCCATGCACATCTCATTTTCCTATTTTAGAACACGTTTCAAGTAGGACTAATCATACACATTGTCTATTGCACCTTGTGTCACTGCCATATGTAGGCATGTACATGTGTACATGGACTGGCCTCAATGCAAAATGTATTCCTTACTGTGAGTCCTGGTCAAATAAGTTTGGAAAACACTTTCTTAGCAGCCTTCTGACCACCTCTCTGTTGCCATAGACAGCTTCTCACTGGACCAACCAACTCCCAGACAGGTCAAATTACTCTCAGCTCTCTGGAAGCTTTAGGATGCTTTCCTTCCCTTTGGGTCTCTGCTCATGCTTTCTGCCTCTACAGTGACCCTGCTTCTCTAACCTTTACTAGGATAATTAAAACTCATCATTTAAGATTTAACTCATAGATTGCCTTCTAAGCAGTTTCTCTATCTCTCTACCTACAACTCCTTACTTTAGCCTTCGCCAGGGTTATCTCAACATTACAGCTGGGACTGGTGCAGAATTCAAAGAACTGAATTATACTTCACCTGTGGGGTCCCCTCCTTGACTGTTGCCTCCTTAAATACTAATGGAATGTCTTTATGTGTAGATACAGTGCAACCCTGACACAGAATAAGCTCAATGCACTCATGTTAACTGAAGCTATCGGCTATGGTCTCAAAAACTCTTGAAGGCATTTCTTCCTCTCCCCCTTTTTTAAATAGACATGTAATTGACACACAATGTTACAAACATTAGTTTCAGGTGTACAACACAGTGATTTGACAAGTTTATACATTATGTTGTGTTCACCACAAGTGTAGCTACCATCTGTCACCATAAAACAGTATTACAACACCATTGACTGTATTCCCAATGCTGTGCCCTTTATTCCTGTGACTTCTTCATTCCCTAACTGGAAGCCTGTACCTCTCACTCCCCTTCACACATTCTTCCCAACCCTCCAACACCCTCCTCTCTGGCAATCATGTTTGTTCTTTGTATTTATGGGTCTGTTTCTGCTCTTTGTTTATTTTGGTTTTTAGATTCTACATATAAGTGAAATCATATGGTTTTGTTTTTCTCAGTTTGACTTATTTCACTTAGCATAATACTCCCTGGGTCCAGGTTGTCACAAAAGACAGGATCTCATCCTATTTTATGGCTGAGTGATCTATTGTATGTATATCCCACATTTTTTTAATCTATTCATCTATTAATGGACACTTGGGTTGCCTCTCTATCTTGGTTATTGTAAATAGTGTTCCAGTATGGATAGGAGTGCATATTTCTCTTCAAATTAGTGTCTGTAGTTTCTTCAGGTAAGTGCTCAGAAGTGGAATTGCTGGATAATAAGGTAGGTCTATATTTAACTTTTTGAGGAATCTCTATTCTATTTTCCACAGGGGCTACACCAGTTTGCATTCCCACCAACAGTGCATGAATGTTATCTTTTCTCCACATCCTTGCCAACACTTGTTGTCTTTTGGATACTGGCCATTCTGACAGGTGTGAGGTGATATTTCATGGTGGTTTTGATTTGTGTCTCTCTGATGATCAGTGATGTTGAGACTCTTCATGGATCTATTGGTCATCTCTATGTCTTCTTTGGAAAAATGTTTGTTAAGTCCTCTGCCCATTTTAGAAGGCATTTTTGATGCCTTCCAGTTTGTCATCCTCCAAATGTAAGAAATTAATGCTGCTCCAGGGATGGAAAGGGGAGATTGAGCATAGCCTTAAAGGTGGCTCCTCAGTTTTTAAACATTAGTATGGGATACGATATGTTGCCATGGTATTTTAAGGACTCTGATGGTAGCACTGAGAAAGTAGGAGTATAAAGGCATAGTTGAGCATGCTTATGCTCTGTGCTAGCTCCATTTGAACATGCCCTCCCCAGAGAACCTTTCTCTCAATTCCCAAACTTGATCAGATTTCTAATTTACCACCTCTTGCTAATTTTTACTTCCAGCTGATAGTAGCTATCACACTTGCAATTGCACATTCATTTTTGTGTTTATTTGATTAATGTCTCTCTAAAGCCATTACAAGTTTCTTACTAGCATTTATGTTCCATGAAGTCAGGAATGGACTTTATTTTTGTTCTGTCATATACACAATAGATGCTGAAGAAATTAATGATGATGAGAGCACTTAGCAGGCAGTTAGACCGAGTAGTAGGAGGAGACAGTCTGAGAGGTACAAATATTAGATTTTATAATTGTTAATTTTATGGGTCAATTTGGCTGGGACTTGGTGGCCATATAGTCAATAGCTAAGAGTGTCTATGAAGGTGATTTTGGAAAAGATTAACATTTAAAAGGATAGATTTTGAGGAAAGCAGATTGCCTTTCATAATGTGGATGGGCTCTGTCTAATCAGCTGAAGGTTTAAATAGAGTAAAAGGTCATTTTTTGCGTAGATGACTCTAGCCTTGAACTGCAACATTGGCTCTTCCTAGGTCTCCAGCTTTACAGCCCACCCTGCAGATTTTGGACTTGTCTGTCTCCATAATTGCTTGAGTTAATTCCTTATAATAAATCTCTTCCTATATATACACGTATGCTAATGATTCTGGTCTTCTAGAGAACCCTGAATAGTACAACTATGAAAACTTTGCAAGTTGTCCTGAGGCATTGGGTTTCATCCTCTCACCTAGGCTCTCCCTCTGAGGGAGTTAGTGCCCATTCACAGGGCTGTAAGAAGTAGCCATGTCAGCATGACTTATATTCTTGGAGCTATACATTTATTCAACACTTTGAGGGGCAAAAAACTACTTATATATTAAAAAAAGCATGGGTATAACAAAAACTAGAATTCAAGTCGTGTATATGTTGGAAAGACATATCAAGGGACTTTAGGGACACATTGTGGAGGCAGCTGGCAGATTAGCCCTCAGCCAGTAGACACCCTTGGGGTGTGGATTCCTCATCTTTAGTCTCAGGATTCTTTAGTATAATATGCTGTGAGTAGGGGAAGAGAAAGGAGGTATTTAGGGTGTGTTTCAATGATATTGCCTTTGAATAATGTGTAAACGATGTGTAGACTCCACTGGTAATGGTTAGGGAGAACCCTGGAGAACAGGCTGGCCGTAGTGCAGGAGAGACATGGTGGAGCCCACATAGAGGCAGAATTACAGTTCATTCTTTGAAGGTCAGCTCAGTGTCACCTTCCCTGTGAATCCTTTTCTGACTCTCCCCTGAAAATGAGTTTGTTTGCCTTTCCTCTCTGCCACCCAATTACTTGTCTTGATTACCATGTCTTCCACAAGGTGTTATGGCTATTTGTTCAAAAGTGGGTAGCAACAGTAGCATGGGAGATCTTTGGGTGCATATTCTAAGTCTTATTTATCCTTAATTCTCTGTGGTGAAGCCTAGAGCCCAGCATAAGGCAAGCCCTTGGTAAATATTTGTTGTACCAAAGACTGAATGATTAGCACTGAATGCCTGGCACTGTTGTTTGCTAAGGTAGGGAATGTCAGAAATGAAATGGGTTTAAAAGAAAATATACTAAATTCACACATCTCCTCTATCTTTTTATTGTTCTTGTTATTTATTGTTATTTTGGTCAAATAATTTCTTCTCAAATATATCAAAAAGGTTAAGGTAACTGAGTTATGTGCAGTTTAAATTACCACTAATTTTGGTTTTATTTTAAAAATTTTTTAACATTTATTCATTTTTGAGACACAGGGAGAGACAGAGGGTGAGCAGAGGAGGAACAGAGAGGGACACACAGAATCTGAAGCAGGCTCCAGGCTCTGAGCTGTTGGCACAAAGCCTAACATGGGGGCTTGAACTCACTGACCGTGACATCATGACCTGAGCCGAAGTCGGACACTTAATCAAGTAAGCCATCCAGGTGCCTCAAAATTACCACTATTTTTACATTAGCAGATTCTTAGGTAATGAGGATTTACTTTAAATTTAATTAGTTCTCATATATTGGATCATATTGAATGTTTGAAATAATATTTCCCTAGAAAGTAGTAACTCACTGTAGTAGATTGTGGTACATCATTTTAATGTTATCTTCTTAAAACATTGTGGCCAATTTTTTTTAAGTTTATTTATTCAGTTTGAGAGGGGAGGAGTGAGCGCAAGTGGGGGAGGGGAGGGAGACTTCCAAGCAGACTCCCTGCTGTCCTTGCAGAGCTGACTTGGGGCTTGAGCTCACAAATCTTGAGATCATGACCTAAGCTCAAACCACAAGTCAGATGTTTAACTGACTGAGCCACCCAGGCACCCCTTTTGTGGCCAATTAATTGAAATAAATCATTGTGTTACCTTTAATCTAGGGGTGGTCCACAAAACCCAAGCAAAAACATTACAAGACAAAACTTAGTGTCAGAAGGAAGAAGTATATTTCATGTCTAAAGAAAAGGGACATGCTGTCCCTGCAATATAGCTAATTGCCATATGCATATGTTTTCAGAGTTATCATAGACCAACTCTACATAGTTGGGGGGATGGGAGCATTTCTTCCCTGCATCCTTATGTCACCTTTCAGTCTTAGACATTTAATCTGACCAGAGTTTTACATTTGAATGTGACAAATTGTACTTATCAAGTGTGAAGGCAGGTGACATTATGATAACAGCCCAGGATGGGTCAGGTTCTGATCCGTGACTCAGCAACTATGGACTCTTGTGTTCTAACTTGGGCACATTTTTGACATTCGCAGAGGTGTGGTGAGTGGAAAAATGCATGGTACTTTTAAAAAAGCTGTCTCTATGTTGTTTCTTAGATTTGTAAAAAGGTCCAATTATAGACATATTGGACTTGCTTCCTTCCCTTTATATCACATTATTAGGGTGTCTCTTTATAACATAATAAGATCATGTTACTTCCCCCCCCCCTTGTTTTTGTATAAGAAAGTGTAGTCTGGATTAAATTGTCAAATGTATATTTAACATACTAATGACAACCAAAAAGCTTTTAAAAGGGGAAAAAATGGGGGCACCTGGGTGGCTTAGTCGGTTAGGCGTCCGACGTTCGCTCAGGTCGTGATCTCGCGGTTCATGGGTTCGAGCCCCGCGTCGGGCTCTGTGCTGACTGCCAGCTCGGAGCCTGGAGCCTGTTTCAGTCTGTGACTCCCTCTCTCTCTGACCCTCCCCTGTTCACGCTCTCTCTCTCTCTCTCTCTCTCCTAGAAATAAATAAAAAAAAAATCATTAAAAAAAATAAATAAAAGGGGAAAAAATGTTCTTGGCATTAGGTGGGGGCGAGGGGGAGGGGGTAATGGGCATGGAGGAAGGCACTTGTGGGGTGTTATATGGAAACCAACTTGACAGTAAACTATTAAAAAATAAATAAAAGGGGAAAAATGAAAATTAAGTAGAAAGAAAAACACTGAAGAAGATTTTACTCAATTCTTCAAATACCTTTGAAAACAACGTATCTCTATACTTGGATAAAATGTGTAGTAATTTTTGCAGAGTACAGTGTTTATTCTTATATTAAATTCAGAAAAAGAAGCAGAGGAATGGTCACAGGTGGAGGAAGGCACCAACCCCATGGAATCCCCAGAGTTTTCCTCCTGTTGTCCTTCCTCCCTGCACACCTGGTCTGGCACTGACAGCAGCACAAAAGGGCTCAAGGCCCCAAAGGAGACAACCAAGGTCCAGCATCACCAGCAAAGGTAATAAGGAAACAGGACTTGCCTTTCAGTTAAGGAAAGCAAATGTATGTCCCCAAAGCCTTAGGAGGGAGATGGTCCAGGCACAGGTGTGACCTGCCCATTTTTAGCTCTTCCACATTCACTGTGGCAAGTACGGTTTGCAGCAGAATATACTAAAGGGTAACATCTGCCTCTCCCCCATCCCCCAACAGAGAGGTCTCAGAATGTCCAGATATGAGAGAAAAATTCTCTAACAGCCTCATCTGCAAGGGAAGCCATGTTAGATTTCTTTCTAAGTCAGCCTGACTGCAGATAGACTTTGTTCCAACTCAAAGCCTGATTTACGGCCCTGCACGCACACATCATACACCTGCTTTGTGAGTGAGCAGCCTAAAGGAAAACTACCTTGTCCTTGAGATAGCAATCAATGCTCCTGCTCCCTGCATTTGTTGACATTAAAACTGATATTTCCTGCCTGTATGTTAATCTATAATCTTTTGAGCTTTTACAAAAATGTAACAAAGTATACAACCCTGTAAAAACTGTTCATTCTCCAGAACACTTTCTTCCCATGAAGAGTGTATTTCTTGAGCAGCTCTCCTAACCTAGGCTTGAATCCAACCCTCTATTTCCTTTTTCTATTTGCCAGAGTCCTTTTTCTGGTAAGTTTGCATTGACACCAGTGGCTGTGTCATTAGTGGGACTTGGAGGGCTCAGTGGGAAAATTGCTAAATATTAGAAGAGACACATGTTATAATTCTGAATGTGCATCAGATCTTTGTGGGTTACAGGAAGTACAATAGCTAGAGAAACAAGTTAACAGCATCGTGAGAAGCTTTTAGCCAAAGTTGATATTTTAGAACATTCTACAGGACAAGTGACTTGATTTCTCCAACAAATGGAGGGTTTGGAAAAGAAAAAGGTTGGTGTGGGTGGTTAGTGGTTAGTTATAGAAGAAAAGAGTACAGAGACAGGATGACCAAATTCAACACGTGGACCTTGTCTGGATCCTGCTTCAAATAAACTGATCACAAAAGACACCCTGGAGACAAAGGATGTTTGAATATGCACTTTGTGAATGAAATTAGGAAATTTCGATAATTGTGTCAGCTGGGATAGTAGTATAGTTATTGTGTTAAAAAATAATCTTTTATCAGTGAGAGATGTATACTATGTATACCATGAAATTACTGTATAAGATTTGTCTTTAATACACTCCTGGAAATATGAGCGGGAGGAACAGAGGAAACACAATGACAAAATGTTGATAATTGTTCAAGCTGACAATGGGTAATGAGGGTTTAGTACGTACTTCTGCTGATTTCAAACCATGTAAGCATTAAGCAATAGCAGCAGAGCCCCCAGACTCTTGCCTATCAGCAGTTTCTACCTTTGTGTTTTCGTGTTCATAAACACACAATTTCTGAGATCATCAAAGTCATCATGTGAATGCCATATCTGGATTTAATTTCTTAAATCTATAGAGACATCCAGGAGATCTGAGAGTGAGAGAAATGAAGAGTCCTTGTCGGGGCGCTTGGGGGTGGGGAAGGAGGACCCCGTTGCCAAAGACTAGGAATAGGAAATTGAGTTTGATGTGGTAAATGGAACTGGAGAAAATTTCAGATGACAGGCCATTTCAAGATGGAGAAGGTCACAGATGTTGTAACTTGGGTTGCCCCCTGGAGCACTTTCCTGGGGGTATTTATTCACATATGTCAGCTTCAGTGTATGCCGAGAGAGGTCTACTTTCAGAGACTCCTAGCCTAGGGCCAGGTCAGAGAAACAGGAGACTGAACCCTGGGCCAGAGCCTCTGTGATCCCAGCCATGAGGACCCCTGGTGCCAAAACAGGGCTCGGGAGGTGCCCTCCTAAGTGTCACTGCCTACTGCCGGAGCTCCAATGTAGTAACAAACTGCCATTTACTGAGCTCTTACAGCGGACAGGGCAGGATGCTGATCTCTCAATAGTCCAATTTCCATAAAGACCTAGCACTAAACATCACTTTAAAAAAGGGAGATGAATAACACTAAGAGCCAAAAACAAACAAACACCCCAACCTCTCAAGTTAGTTAATAACTACCCTGTGCGACATTACGGGTGAAAGAAATAGGCCTTTTTGATTGTTTCAGCATGTTTGAGGTCTTCATTTGGGTTAAGCCTTCCAGGACACACACTCATGCTTACTCACAGGACACTCGCACACACGAGTGCACTCACGCACTCACAGAGATACAGTGATCCTACTGGATAAGGAAAAGGAGATGGTGACTTTCCAGAGGTGTTTCCTGATCTAACTAGGTCAATTCTCAGTATCATCCTCACTTTGAACACCCTGTAGCTCCAATTTAGTAGCACCTTTTGAAGTTGTCATTTTATATGTAGATTTTAAAATATCTATTTCTCCCAATTTTATGTTCTATGTGTCAGTTTCTCCTTCCCTCTCTCCTTTCTCTTCCTCTTTTGCCCCTCACTATAGAACTCTCCACAACTCCCCTCCCTTGGCACTTAGCATCATAGTGCCTGAGACAAAGTATTGGCACCCACTGACATGTAAGCTGAGTTCTGCTCAGGATGATGGATGAGTGTTGGCACAGAGAAGTCTTCACATCCTCATGTTCTTGGGGAGGGAACTCAGTACAGCCACACATTGTGTTTTGCTATATTAGGAAGAGCAGTTGAGACCTTTCCAAAAATTGTTCCTATGCCTGGACCGCTGCCATGGCTCAGCATCTCCCATGCATTGGTAGTTGCATGGTTGGCCAAGTGTGAGCCAGGCAGCAGAGGTCTCCAGTTGTGATGCAAGCCTTGGTGGTAGCACAAGTCACCTCTGGGTCCCAGGCCTCATATACACAGATATGTGTATGGCACTCAGTACATAGGTGTGAAGATTTAATGACTTGATAGGAACCCAAACAATACTGATAGCTTCTTGCAAGTATTCATGTCCAACAGATACTGCATCAAGAATTCCTGACCCCCCCTCCATTATTAGGATCCCTATTCATTAGGTTTGCCACTTTTATGCTTAGCTTTCAGTGAACAGAAGCCAGCCCTCATACATCAAGCTGCATATGACAAGATAGAAAGGAAAGTCACAGGATTTGCATTATCTGCTGGGAGGGACTATCGGAAGGAGCTTAATTAGAAACTGTGAGTGACAAGGAAAAAACACGTTTTTGTATTACTTTATTATTGTTGAACCCCAACTTCCCCTTCCATATGGGAAAGTACACAGGCAATATGTCTTAGGATTGCCTAAAGCCCCATCACTGATGCATGGGTGGAAAGGGAAGACAAAGGTTGAAAGATCATTTGCTGTCTTCTTTTGCAGATAACTGCTGGGTGGTCCCATATAAATCACATTTATGGGAGTCATTAGAGCTGGATACGGTGATGGGGCCTTTGGGCTATGACTGGACAGAACAGTAAGGGTATATTTGTAAAATACAAAGTGAAACTCTGTTGACTATTGACCTCTCCACCCCCACCCTAAAGGAAAGAAGATAAAAATACATCGATCCCATGTAAAATGGGATTTTCTTTAATAGAAGAAGGAGGAATAGTAGGTTTTCATAGTGGAAGTAACTTTCAGAAGCCCGATTGTTGTAAATATAGCTTCCCAATTGTGCCATCAAGGAAAACACACAAGTATTTGTATGTGATGGGCTTAACTTATGAGGATGGGGTGAATTTATGAGTTTTTTAGGGGATGTTCTCTGAGCAGCTGTTGGTGGTAACTCAAGCAGTGTCTGGGCCACAGGTCAGCACACACAGAAAGTAAGGCATGACAGGGCACCCTGACATATGTGATATTTCATTAGACACATAAAGTCATCAACATCGCATGATGCCTGCAAATTCAAAAAAAGACTCAGTAAGGAGGAACTTTGATCTCAGTAGATAATAAATCAACATGCTGACCATTGTGCTGTAAAAGGTAAAGGAAATAGCACTGTTTCAGGGTGAAGAAAAAGTGCCTGGAGGAGCGGCTGTGGTATTTGGACAGTCTTGGTCACCCTGGGGTGCCGATGGCAGAGCCAAAGGGGACCGTCAGTTACCGCAAACACAGCCAGGCCTTGGCACTGTAGCAGTGGCTTTGAGTTTCCAGACTTTAAAACCTGATCTGTTAAAGGCAAAGCAAGGGGCCAAAAGGTTTAGCAGTAACAGCAGGGCTCATGATGTGGTGGTTTGCCCCTTTTGTCCTGACGTTGTTTGCTTGGCATGAAATACACAACCACTGGCAATTTGAGACTAAAGGTGGATCCTTTTGAGGTCCCAGTGGAAACATGTTGATGAATAGGGTAGGTCTGATGCAGAGGCATGAACACTAACCTCAGCTAATTCTGGCAGGGTTGCCAAACAAGCTTGGTGGGCTTCTTTATCAGCGGATGAAAACAGATGAAATTTCCATTCCTTCTGTTGGATACCAAATATTTATACAGACACACACATCCATATATTATATGGGTTTATGCGTGTGAGTATTTGGGCCAAGGGTAGGATTAGATAAATCAGAATCAGAAGGAATGACAGAAGCTGGAAATGTGATTCTTTTAAAGCAAGTTTGTGTGTGTGTGTGCGCGTGCACGTGCATGCGCGTGTGTTCTTGTGTGTGCCTGTGGGTGTCTCTTTGTGTTTAATTTTGCCAGGTATGGTAAAGAGGAGCAAACAGTGGAGTTTTAATCTGAGAAGACTAGGTTTCAACCTCAGTTCCATCATTTCTAACTGTGCATTCGTTAGCAAGTTATTTAAATGTTCTCTTTTTAATTTTCTTCTTTCCTTTTTTGGTAAATTTTTGTAAAGCAAGGTTTGGAAATGTTTATTTGAATCTAATTAGTGTAATGACCGCCCCCACCCCCTGCATTATTTTCTTTGTTTTTCTTAAATCCCAACAATGTAATTACTTTCCTTCCACTTAGTTAAGAAAAGTCAACATTGCTGGAGATTGTTTACACTGCTTCATAATTTAGGGATGACAAGCCATAATCTAACCCTTGGCTTAATTTCATCTAGCCTGTATAGCTAATATTTAAATAAAAGTATTCACACTTTCAACATTTTAAAGAAATAAACTCTTCTTCTAAATTGTTTCATTTTAAGTGGTTTTTAAAAGTGTGGTAAGTCTACATAACACAAGCTTTACCGTTTTAATTAATTCAGTGGCATTAGGTACATTCCCAATGTTGTATAGTAACTACTACTGTCCATTTCTAGAATTTTTTCATTATCCCAAATATAAAATCTACCCATTGAATGACAACTCCCCATTCCCCTTTTCCCCAACATAGGGTGAGGTCTGAACAAAGGAGCTTCTGTCCTCCTGGAGTTTGGGACCCAGCAAGGAAGCTTGTAGAAGTGTTCTGTTTCACAAACCTGAAAGCTCTCCAGATTGGGTTTTTGTGGAGACTTCATTACATAAGTGATTGATTCAATCATTGACACTGGTGCTCCATTCAAGTTCTAGCCCCTTACTTCCTCCCTAGAAATGAAGGTATAGGATTGAAAGATCTTATGTAAGATTAGTTCTCTTGCAAACCTCCCCCACCCTTAGGTGTTAACCAAAAGTCACTTTATTAACATAACAAAAGACACTAACTTTAGGCTCTCATCACTTAGGAAATTCCAAAGGATTTTAGGAGCTGGGTTCCAAACACAAAGAGGAAGAATCAATATGCATTTCTTATTACAAATCACAACATCATACCAAGTAATCACCATTCTACTTTGTTTCTATGAATGTGACTACTCTGCGTATCTCATAAAAGTGGAGTCACACAATATTTGCTTTTGTGTATGTGTGTCTGGCTTACATCACTTAACATAATGTTTCCGAAGTTCATGAGTGTCATAACATGTATCAAAATTTCATTTCTTCTTAAGCCTGAATAATATTGAACTGTATGTATACACCATATTTTGTTTACCTGTTCATCTATTGATGGACACTTGGGTTGTTTGCACTTTTTGGTTATTGTGAGTAATAAAGAGCCAAAAGCGGGGCACCTGGATGGCTCAGTTGGTTGAGCATCCGACTTCGGCTCAGGTCATGATCTCACGGTTAGTGGGTTCGAGCCTCGCGTGGAGCTCTGTGCTGACAGCTCAGAGCCTGGAGCCTGTTTCAGATTCTGTGTCCCTCTCTCGCTCTGCTCCTTCCCTGCTCACTCTCTGTCTCTCTCACTCTCTCAAGAATAAATAAACATTAAAAAAATTAAAAAAAAAAAGAGCCAAAAGCTATTGCTGAGAACAATGCTGTACAAGTACATTTGTGTCCCTGTTTTCAATTCTTATGGCTATATATGCAGATGTGGAATTGTTGGATCATATGGTAATTCTGTGTTTCATGTTTTGAGGAGCTTCCGTTTTTCACAGTGTCTGTACCATTTTACACTTCTATCAGCAGTACAAAGTGTTCCAATATCTCCGCATATTCACCAACAGGTGTTATTTTATGTCTGTCTGTTTATTTTTATAATAACCATGCTAATGGATATGGAGTTGTATCTCATTGTGGTTTTGATTTGCAGTTCCCCAATGGCTGGAAAGGTTGAACATCTTTCCATGTGCTTATTGGCCATTTGTGTATCTTCTTTGGAGAGTGTCTTTTTAAGTCCTGTGCTCAATGTTGATTTGGGTTCTTTGTTTTTGTTGTTGAGTTGTCAACATCTTTTATCCATTTTGAATAATAATACCTCGTTGGATATACGTTTTGCAAATATTTTCTCCCATTCCATGGGTCGTCTTTTTACTCTTAATAGTGTCCTTTGATGCATAAAAGTTTTTAGTTTTGATGAAGCCAAGTATATATGTTTTGTTGTTGTCTGTGCTGTTTAGTCTTTTTTTTTTAAACACGTATTTATTAATTGTTTTGGCTGTACCTTTGAGAAAACAAAACCTTATTAAAAAACTAAATCCAACTGAGTTAATTTTAAAGATTGTAATTGGCTTTATTCAGTGATTCATGAATATCTGGTAGATAGAAGAGCTGTACTAAATGAAAAATGTTTATGGGTAGGAGTGAGCAGGATAAAAAAGTTACCAGCAAAGAGTGGACTATTTGTGGCAAAGTCCCCTTCCTTTAGGGGACATCAGGGATCCATCAGGGTGATTACCTCAATAGTACTGGCCATGTGATTCTAGACTGACTGGTTTAAGATTTCATTCTTAGGAGAGATTGAAATTATAATTAAATTAGGTATTAAGCCTTGGTTTGGTGACATGGGCTTGGCAGAAGTGACTTCATTTGGGGCCTATTGTCTCTTTCTTAACAATCTTCTTATCCTCATTATGGTTGATCATGGAGATCAGCTGTGCAGAGTGGTCTTGCTGATCTTGCCATTCCTAGCCTGCCTTTTTGTGCACCTGAGGTGACATAAATACTACTGTTTTGTCCTGCATCTTCATATGATACTGATAGTCAAGTGGAGAGTTTAATTGAACAGCAAACATAACTATTACATACTGGCATTTGTGTTTTTATCAACCAAACGGTAATTTTATTTAATAGTACTCTTCATTTTATTCAGACAAAATCTGTATAATTGTATAAGTAATAACATTTAGAAGCATATGGGCACGTGTTGATAACTATGAAGTTGTTTTTTCATACAGTCATTTTTTTATCCCAATCAATTTTTTTAAAATTAAACTTCAATATTTTCCAAGAAAAAAAATAAAGTCTTGGTTCCCACTGGCTATCAATAACTTTAATGCTCATGTGTTTTCCTAGGACACACAGCATTTAGTTTTCCCTGAAAATAAATAATAAATTTCTCAAACTTTAAAGTAACTAAGATCCGATTACCTAACTCACCCCACACATATTCTTCAGCTTCCCATTCCCATCCTTTGAGACTTTTAAGAAACTTGAAATAAATCTTTTTTTTTTTTTTTTTTTTTTTTGCTTAGTTAAAGAAACAAGTGCTTTGACTGAAAGTAGACCACAGACAGGGCCAATTTAAATTTTAATGCCACCCACTGAATTACCCAATAAAAGTTAAACTCTGAAATACCTAACTCCTTATGTATTTAAAAGCTTTATAAAAAGTATACCATAGTTGTTCCCCGATTCTACCTCCACACTAAAAGAAGGGCATGGGGGCCAGTGTCTTGAGCTGTGCTCTGGCTCCCAATGTCAGGGGCTGTGTATGTAGATACATACACGTGTCACGAATGAAAAAGAAGTCCAAATTAGAACCTCTATTGAAGAAAGAACAATTTCCACATTCATGAGTTAAATTTTAATTTAGAAATTTATGGCCAAGTATCTGTTTTCTTATAACCATTAATATGTACATATTTTTATTGTTCTGCAAATGTGTTTGGATTTTAAGTCTTATGTTTTATACTGGTAAGCTAGGTTTAGCACATCTACTTTGATTCAATAATCATTGTTGTAATAACATATGCCTGCACAATATTAAGAGATTAAGCTTGGAAATGGAGACCAAAAAACCCCCTCAATGTTCAAAGATGGGGTTCAAAAATGTGTTCAAAATGAATTTATTTGACTTTCCTTCTCATGTATAAGAAACAGTGCAGTACAGAGAGGTTTACTGCAGTGTGTGATGCTCCTGTGTAGCTGGTTGAGATTTTGAGAATCCACTAGGATAATGAAGGCTGTCAGCCTGGGGCTCACTGCAGAGGATGGAGGAGGGGAGTGGGGTGGAGCAGAGGAAGCAGACGGGTCCAGCTCAGGCAGGGCCATGTAAGGAACTTGGGGTCTGACCAGAGCAATGAAACCATTGTAGATTTCTGGTGGCAATGTGACTTGATCTGAAAAGATTGGGTTCTCTGCAGGGTTAAGAATAGGTTGGAAGAGGGGCGCCTGGGTGGCTCAGTTGGTTAAGTGTCTGACTTTGGCTCAGGTCACGATCTCATGGTTTGTTGGTTCGAGCCCTGCACCGGGCTCTGCGCTGACAGCTAGCTCAAAGCCTGGAGCCTGTTTCAGATCCTGTGTCTCCCTCTCTCTCTGACCCTCCCCTGCTCACACTGTCTCTCTCTCTCAGAAATAAATAAAACATTAAAAAAAAATTTTTAATAATAAAAAAAGAATAGGTTGGAAGAAAGGAAGATCAGAGAGACCTGTGTGGGGGCTCCAGGAGGTAGAGACAGGCAAGGCTAGAGTCTTGCAGCAGTGGCTATGGAGTCTACCTGGGTGGTGAGAATGGGGGAGGGTCAGTTTCTGGTTTACTCCACTGTGTAGGTACTGGGACCACTCTCAAAGAGAGACAACATTAAAAGAGCAAGTTTGGAGGAGTTGCAGTTTGTCACATCTGCAGTTTAACCATGCTGAGATTGAGGCACTGCGGGAGGCAGATGTGGAGAGTGGACCCTGAAAGATCTCCAACCTCCAGCCCTGGGGTCAGGGTATGCTTGGGGTGAGGGCCTAGTTTTGACTGCGGAGCTTAGGTCACCTGTGAGCAACACTTTGCCTCTGTCCTGTTGGTTTTAGTGCAACAAGGGAAGGAAGACTGAACTTGAACTTAAGGCCTTCTCATTTAAATCCAGCTTTTTTCACTTACAAATCTTTTTATGTTGGGACACTCGGTTTCCTCATATGTAATCCAGTACTAGGCTATCTGCCCCTCTTGCCTCAATGCTTTGTGAATACTACTTGGTTTAGAAATGTAAGTTACAGAAGACTCAGCAAAGCAGAAAAAGTGTTTCCCTTAAGGTTTCGCTCCTAAGACCTGGGTTCAGGAACGACTATATGGCCTCTGGGAAGTAACTTAAATTCTGTCTGCTTTTCCTTCTCTGAAAAACATAGAGAATGAGAGTTGTGAAGGGCTAATATCTGTTGTTGTGAGGTCAATTTATGTAATGTGTAAGAAGCTGATTTAAGAGCTCTAACAAGAAATGTTGAGTATTGTTAACACCCTCATGATTATAAATTCTGACTTATTTCTATGTGGCTGAAGTGAATGATAAATGATCCACAATCTTTTATTCAGACTTCCCTATGGGTGGTGACCTAAACTTTCTGGTGTGTGGGTGTGGTAAATCTATTTAGTGCAGTTTTCTTTGAATAATGTAACTGGAGACTCATAGACCAACCCTATGAAGATACAGGTTTTTACTTTATTCACTTCATGCTTTAATGGAATAAGCTATATCAGACATTTCATAGTTGCATCATGCATTTATAACTTCTAAATATATTTTAGCATGTAAATAACATGGTATTTATAAAATGGACAGATTTTCAGTATTAAATTTTTCTGATGCTGGGACATTTTTACTCTGTTTGCTTTTTTGAGTTTGAAATATATAGATTTGAAATCTTGGTGAAGTTAATTGGCATGGAATTGTTGTGATATATGTATATATACATTCATTTTAATATATTGTTCCTGAGAGGTACTTTTTGGTTTGATGTTCCTTCAATTTCCAGAAGGTTTACTGCTTGCCTATTAGCTTATTTCTTACATTTTTCTTCTCTGTCTTCAATTATGTGGGGTTTTTTATCTTATGTAAGGCATTTGGGATGAAATGTTGGAGGCCTTGCTCTATATCTCTTGATGAGTGGGGTCTGCCTGACAATTAATCAGAACTTGGTGATCTGTTTACAGCTAACGGCACTTCCTCATGCATGCTTGGGCTTTCGAGAGAAGATGTGTTATAGTGCTCTCCGTTCGTCTCTGTGTTTTCTTCCCTCTGTCCTCTGCGTGGCTCACCCAAGCCGCTTTTCAGCTATCTCATTTAGTTTGCTGAAATTTACATCAGAAGATTTTCTTTTTTTGGTCCTTGTTATTACCTAAAGTTGTGATAATACTCTTATTGCTGGGACAGCAATTATCAAAGATACTGGAGATTCTGGACAAGGTAATGGTTAGGAATGTAGGCTTTAGAATCAGATAGTCCTGTCTCTACCACTTATTGGCTGCATGATCTGAGCAAGTCACTTTAATCACCTGGCAAGAATAGTGCGTGTTTGCAGAGGCTTCATCAGTCTTGCAAATAAAGCTTTTGAAAACATGTCCTACGCACAAGATATTAACGTAAGTACTGACTGATTGCTACAGAAAACCCCCCAAATCTTTGTGGATTAATATTGTAGAATTTATTTCTCACTCACTAAGTCCAATTGCTGACTTAAGCTCTGCACCATGCAGTCTTTCAGGCGCCCAAGGTGATAGAATATCTCCTATTTTGGACATGTGTCTTCTAAGGTTTTCCTGAGTACCATCCTCCAGTTAGAAGGTAGGAAGAGAGAAAGGAGGATCCTGTAGGAAATTCTCATGGGATGGACCTGGAAATGTTGTACAGAACTTCAATCCTCTTTTCCTTTGTCACTTTAATGAACAGCCAGGGTTACCAGGAAATATAGTCTAGTTGTGTCCAAGAGAAAAGAGAAATTACTAATAAACTCCTCCTTAGCATTTTCCACTATGGATGATATGAAGAAAGGACATATGGCCCTTGCTTTCAAGTTACAGTCTAGTGGAAGAGGTGAGAATAACATATATGAAGCCATCTAAGAATGATTATCTGCTAACGGGTATAGCAATGACATTAGATGCTAGGGGAGTTGTGAGCGAAGACACCATGATGGACTGGATTAAGTAGGAAAAGTCTTTCTGGAGGAAGTGGGATTTGCCGTTTGATATACAATTTGAGTTTGTTCCTAAAGACACATGGAGAGGTGGGGAAGCATATTGGGATTCATTTACCAAGATAAGATAAAATTTATCCTGATGATTGCATTCATTTTTTTCATACGTGTACCTCATGTAAGTCAGGGAAGAAAAGCCAACAGAATACCAGTGGGCTGACAATGATTTTCCTAAGCCAGTATAAGATAAGTAGGTGTATTCAAGTCCTACTTGATATACATTTCCATGTCAAATGTCACTTTGTGTGTCCACAAAATGGAGACACTAAAACTTAAACTGTGTACACATGCCATGTGACTCCATGAACACAACCTACCACTAATTTGACATCATCTTTTGGGTGTCTGAAAGACATTACAATAGTAATATGTTCAAAAAAGGGGGGAGCTCTTGATTTTCTGCAACAACCAAACCTATCCACCACCTCACTGCATGGAACTACTAGCAATTGGTAGCTCAGGTCAAAAACCTAGGAATCCCCCTGGATTTTTCCTCTCCTATCATGCTTCACCTACAACCCATCTGTAAACTCTTTCACTCTACCCTTAAGATACATTCTATATCTAATTATGTCTCACCTTCTTCACAACTAAAACCTTAGTCCAAGATGCCATCAGTGTGGCTTCCTGGTTCGACTCTTGCCCCTCTATAGAGAATTTTTCATATAGGAACTAGAGTGAGCTTTTAAAAACTTAATTACTTAATTCCCCTGCTCTAAACTCTCCAATGATTTCCTATAATGTTCAAAATAAAATCCAAGGTTCTCACCTACAAAGAGCTAATCTTCTGTCATTCTCCCTCATGATCATTACAGTCAATGACCATAAAAAGCTCCTTGGGGCTTTTGCATTTGTGGATATTTCCAGGTGGTACTGTCTTCTCCCATAAATTCATACAGCTTGTTTCCTCACTTCATTTGGATGTGTGTTCAAATATCAGCTTCTGAAATAGGACTTCCCAGACCTTCTCTCTGAAAGACTTCCCCCATAGGATAACCTGTGTACCCCTACCATTTTTATTTCTCTTTCTGGCCATAATCCCTGCATTTAATAAACATTTTTTACTTGTCTGTTTTTATCTTCCCCTGGAGTCCATGAGGACAGAGCCCCTTTCTCATCATGTTCAGCTCTATTCCCAGCACTCGGAACAGCATGTGCACAAAGCAGATGTGTGGCAAAACATTTCTTCAGTGAATAAATAGATGAACGACATATTTTGGGAGAGGTGCTGAATGTTATTAGTCCAAAGCTTTGAAGATTACATTATCTTCCCTCTAGGAATTTCTCTCTAAGACTGGATGGAATGCTTGAGAAATGCTAATGATCTCAAGGTGCATAAAAAACAGTAAAGTGATTTAAAATAAGGTTGTAAACTCTGGATTTTCATCATAGTAGATCTTTGTGGTGGAGACCCCCATGGGACTGAGTCAGAATCCTTGTGTTCTAATCCCTGCTATTACTACCCAATGTATCTTTATTACTTGAGCCTCAGTTTCTTTCTACTCAAAATGAGGGAGCTGATCATTATGACCTCTTTATAAGATTTCTACCAATTTAATATCTGTAAAAGGTTTAAAAAGGAGCAGATATGATAACACTTTATTTAAAAAGTAATTAATAAAATCTGTATTAGGCAGCAATTAATAAAGGAAACACTAAGAAACCATTATTTCACAAATCTATGAAAAGAGATCTGTTACAGGGACTTGACCTTCGCAATTGGATAAGCAGTCTTTGTGTTGTTGTCAACAGTGTTGACATTGTTGTTGGAGCCAGACCGTAAAGTCCACAGAGCAGGCAAATGGAAGAGAAGATGGATATAAAGCAAGGGAGACCAACGGCAAGCTGGAGTGACAGAGATACATTATACCTGCTGGTACTCATTGACCCTGACCTTGATGGTGTGGGTCCTGCAGGAGAAGTTGGCATCCTTCATTCTGTAGCTAAGCACATACCAGGTCTTGAATTGGAATAACTATAGAAGGCTGTTGGGGGAAGGAGGGATGGTTTCAGTCCTGTCTGCTTCCCTAGGCTAGCAAGGTGACCTAGCATATAAGGAACAATGTGTACCAGCTACCAAATGCTGCCACTTCACTTCCCCCTTCCAGATCTTGCATAGGAAGGTCTCCTGTGGCCCATCCTAACCAGAAACATATAAGGAAGGAAATTCTGGGAATAGAAGTCCTGCTGAGCCAAGCAACAAATGGTAAATCCTCCTGAAGTAGATTTGTGATTATATGAACTAATATTTTTAAGATTATAGAGGAAGGAAAAAGTCTCTTTTGTGGGTCTTTCAGCCTCAGTGATCAATTTGAACCAATCAGTGTTGTAATAATGAAACACATGCATGCTTTGGGGAGATGCTAGGGCATTCTAGCAGATGGATGCAGAAGGGAGAGGGGATCATCTAGTCCATCCTTGGCATTTTATTGATGAAAAATCTGAGGCCTCGGTGAAGGTCCAGATCTTGTCCAAGGTTACACACCTATATAGCTGTATCTCTGGGAATAACACTCAGAAGTCTTGAACTCCAATCTGATTTCTTTATATTATCTCATCCTTACCGTCTAGGAGCGCTGGGTGGGGGCATCCTCTACCTTGTCACGGGATGAAGCTGAGCACACCTTACATAACTAAGGATACACATCCACTACTACTAAGGAAAAGTGGTTTGCCTTTCCTCTGCCACAGGACCTAGTTCCTGGAGCCATGGAGAGAGGGGGTGGTGACGCAGCAAGCGGAGGAGGAGCCAGAATCACCTCTTTGTGTACTCTGTACCTGCAATACGCAAGATGGAGCCTCTTCCTGTCCACAGGCCCTGTCTCCACACTCTAAGTTAAAAACAGAGCTGTAGACCTACTGGGAACTAGCTCTGATTGGTATGAAGTGGGAGCATGATTAGCAGCAGCGACTGGGAATACCAGTCCAGCCTATGTACACTGTGACTGATCAAGACTCCTGGAGTAAATGTTTTACCAACAGTTCAATCGGAAAGGTTTTCTAATGTTAATTCAAAAGCATAATCTGCACACAGTAAGTGTGGATTAGCTTGTCCTTGTATACTGTTTCAGTTTTATTGGTATTAATTTAGTTTTATTGGTACCATGATTTTCTTTTCTTTTTTTTTTTTTTAATGTTTTATTTATTTCTAGGAGAGAGAGAGACAGCGTGAACGGGGAGGGTCAGAGAGAGAGGGAGTCACAGACTGAAACAGGCTCCAGGCTCTGAGCTGGCAGTCAGCACAGAGCCCGACGCGGGGCTCGAACCCACGAACCGCGAGATCATGACCCAAGCGAAAGTCGGACGCTTAACCGACTAAGCCACCCAGGCGCCCCAATTGGTACCATGATTTTCAACTTTACTTTCATAACTATGGTCTTTTATAACTTCCTCAGTATGTAAGCATATAAGCTAAAAAATATTAACTGAAATTCCTAGAATACAAAATGGCACGGGAAGGGCAGGAATTACTGGGGCTAAGCTCACTTCAGAGGCTGATCTTCTCATAATATCTGAAGCTCAGAATGCCTTTAGGGCTGAGGTTGGGCAGGGACTTTCAGGGACAGGGTCACTGAGTCACACACTGAGTCATTGTGTCCACTGCAGCAGGTGTGGAGCTTAGGAGCTGTGGGCGTGGTATATTGACTGATGTTAACTGTCACAAAGAATTGTAAGACTTGGTGGTTCTTAAGGTAGCTCTGAAAGCAAGCAGTTAGCAGGAATCTCACCAATTGCAAAGAAGGGACGTCATTTCTCAACAGAGTGTTCCTCTTTGGAGGGAAATTCTTTAACACAAATTAGCCAGTGAAATGACTTAATGCAGAAATAAACACCTCCAATCAAGGACAAGCCCTACTTACACATTGTCTATTCTGCAAGAAGTGGTTTTCTAGAGTCTTAACAGCAAACCAAACAGAACAAACTAGCACAACATCATATATCTATCTACAGCTTATTGTTAATTTTATGATGGATTTCAAAATGGAGTGTTGGGCACCTTTTAAAACATCCACAGTCATTCATTTGGTCCCAGTTATGACAAAGAATATACCTGGTAAAATGTTTGTTAAGATTTAGGCTATAATTGGTGGCCATAGATTCCACATTTCCTTCATGCAAAGTTAAGGGGCCTGATAGGATTATCTGCATAAGAACTGAGGTGTCAATAAAAAGAATAGCTAAGAAGTAGGGTGGATTTAGCCAAGTTTGCACAGAGTAAATGAACACAGAATCAATCTTTAAAACTCTAGAGATCTATTTTATAGAAAAAGGATTCAGTTTATTGGTAGCCTTGGACACCAGAATTAGGACAACAGGTAGAAGCTTTGGGAAGGCAAATGGTGGCTCAGTATGCTGAAGACATATCTTACAGCCAGAATTGTTCAAAGAGCAATGTTGATGGGGAAATGGTGAGTTTCCATCATAGCATAGACACTGTCAGCCAAGGTTCTTAGGTTGCCAGCAATTGAAACACTCTCTGAATAATTTTTAAAAATACAAAGTAAACATAAATATAAGTGTAAATATAAATATAAATATTGGTTGGGGTTCAAGTAACCTATAGCATCTCAGGAAAAGATGAATTAGGTCTCAAATCAGAAATGAGGAGAGCCCCAGGGACCTAATTAGAAAAACCTAACAAACTAATGGGTTATCTTTTCAGGTGGCCACCTTTGGACTAAATGTATTACTTGGCTCAGTTTAAAATTTCAGTTCTAATCAGAAGTATGTGATTGCCCTGGGTCAGATCACATGCCTTTCCTAAAGCATGTCTACTTTGACTATATCATGCAGGGCAAGAGAGGATCATGTGTGCAGTTTTGTAGGTTGTACACTACACAGGTCAGAGGTTTCTCAGAGGTTGTGCCCTGCAGAGCTCATGTGCTGAAAGGGCTGGTTCCTCAGATCAGAATGAATGCTGGGGGCAAAATCACCAGATAAACCAGGGTTATCATTTGCCAGAAATGTTATAAGGGACAACCAACAAAGAGTGATTCATTTAGCAGGGTTTTGAACCCTGAAAGATTCTTGTAGGTACAAAGTTCTTTGGTCTTCTGCAATTCTTGAGCATGGTGTAAGAATCACATTGCTTTGATTTGGCATTGCTTCTACTTTGCCATTATAATTGTCTTTCCTAATTCCCACCTTTACCTCATCCACTTTGGCCTCCTCTAGGGCTTTGGTTCTTTTCTATTGGTTCCAGAATGACATTAAGTTGCACAATTAAAAACACTAACAGTCCTTGCAGAAAATGTTCAGTTTCTTGTCTTGATGACTTTTGCATAAATATACACAAATCACTTTATATTTGAAACATTTAAATTATTTTTATATGCTTTAAACTTCATTTTCAAGAATTTGGTCACAGTTTAGTTATTTCTAATCTTTAGGGTGATATTCCAGTTTTTGAAATATTCTTTAATGTTTATTTATTTTCAAGAGACACAGAGAGAGAGAGAGAGAGAGAGAGAGAGAGCTCGGCCCCAAGGAGGGGAGGGGCAGAGAGAGACACACAGAATCTGAAGGAGGCTCCAGACTTTGAGGTGTCAGCACAGAGCCCAATGCTGGGCTTGAACTCACAAACATTAAGATCATGACCTGAGCTGAAGTCTGATGCTTAACTCACAGAGCCACCCAGGTGCCCTTCCATTTTTGACTTTGTAAATTCCTTTTTTTTTTTTTAATGTTTTATTTACTTCTGAGAGAGAGAGAGAGAGACATCCTGAGCAGGGCAGTGTCAGAGAGACAGAATCTGAAACAGCTCCAGGCTGTAGGCTGGCTGTCAGCACAGAACCCAACGCAGGGCTCGAACCCACAAACCGCGAGATCATGACCTGGGCCGAAGTTGGACACTAACCGACTGAGCCACCCAGGCGCCCTGACTTTGTAAATTCCCATTTGGTGGGCCTTCGAAGAAGAACGAAATTCAGCTAACTCAGCAGGAACTGACAGCCCTCTCTGGTGTCACACAGTACTGGGGCAATAATTGGACAAACAATGCTCAGCAGCTCCAAGCTGCTGGCTAAGTGCTGGCACTGCATCAAACTCAGTTTTCTTTGTGAATGTAGACCACCAAATACAGTGTTCTAAAACATTACTAAACTCGTCTTTCTGGAATTCCAATATTGTTAGGGAGAAGTTGAAAACTTTGCCCGACATGTAATTCTGGTATTACATGTGAAATACAATGACTTTTTTTTTTCTTAAGAGCTTTACTGAGAAATAATTTGTATACCATAAAATTCAACGTACTGTTCAATGACTTATGGTACATTTACAGAGACGGGCAACCTCTATCACAGTAAGTAAAGAAAAGAAAAGCAAAAAACAAAAGAAAACAAAACAAAAAGAAAACCCGAGACAGTTTTATTAGTTCCTGCCAGTTGATTTGATCCTTGATAATCAAACATTTGGAGTTTATTCTTTTCGCTGTATGAGAGCAGACAAACATTGCAACATATTAAGTTACCTAAAACTCTTCTTCAACTACATTCTCTTCTGAGGATCATATGATTTTATTATGTAATATTCTTCAAGGGCTTGTCGTTCAGACCACTTACAGACTAATTAGCGTTCCCTAGATTTATATCTAATTCTTATAAGTATTTAGTTTTATTTTTACTTTCTGTTTTATTGTCTTAGTTTTATTTTTTCTACTTCTGCTTGGTTTGTCTCTGAAAGGAACATCTGTGGTGATTTTTAAAGATCCTAGAACAATATTCTCCCTAAGCTGACACATGCGGGGCTCACGCAGTGTCTATAAAATATCCTGGGGTTCATTTTTAAGACCTTTGCCCGGGTACATAGATAAAAGAATTGGCAGGGAACCAAAGTTTTGTCTCTTGATACAAGCAAAGTTGGAGCCAAGTCACAGATCAAAGAGGGAGAAAAGAAAGAAAACTGGCTAAGATTCCACTTTGAACTATCCACCTCTGAATAATACCAACTTCCTTTCTTGCAGATCATTGGCTTTCCATGAAAGCATTTAAAGAGATAATTAAAAGTAAGCAGGCACTTCTTACCACTGCACAGGATGATTTTCCCTTGGTCTTACATATTATTCTACCCTTGTGATCCTCAAAGATCTTCAACCATGCTGAATTGGGTCCTATAAAAACAGATTGGAAAATCTAAAATCTTCCTTTAGGGTCTGTATGCGTGTGTGTGTGTATACATCTTTGTACATACAATATACACACTGTTTTATGTATACATAAACATGCACAATGAAATGAGACTATTAAGAAACAAGGAAAGGAATGATAATTACAAAATTGAGGACAGTGGGAAAGCTAGCAAGATAGAGAAGAGCACAAAATTAGATGCAATGATTCTTAAGAAGTAGGGTTTTGGTTACTTATCTTATTATAATGTTTCATAATTTAAGTATATGTTCACCCTCTCTCTCCAGATATATGTATCAACCATTACATACATTTTCCAAAAAGAACAATACCTCATGACCAACTAGCATTTATCTAAGGCATATGTGAGCAGTTTAATATTAACACATTTGTTTATATATTCACTGGATTATTTGTTAAAGCATTAAATATATATATATATAATTATCGTGATTCTAAAAAAGTAATATTCAAACTATACCATTGCTGATAAAAATGTTTAGTAAACCTTAAAGAAGGAAATTTCTTTAACTTCATATAGACTGTCAGAAAACTTCAGGAAATATCTTATTAATGGTGAAGCACAGTGTCATTCCACCAGAGCCTGGAATGACAAGCTGCCAACTGTCACCATTCTGATGTAAGGTGCAATAAAAAATAAAAATAAATTAGGAATGATAATGTTGGGGAAAAAATTGACACCATTTGCAGACAATATGTGATTTATGTTGACACTGAAAGGAAAATAATGAAATTATTCTGCTAGATAGTTGATTAAGATCAACGCACGAAAACCAACAGCTTTTCTATACCCTATTAAAATTACTTTAAGATATGATAGAGGGCACCTGCATGGCTCAGTCAGTTAAGTATCTGACTCTTGGTTTCAGTCTAGTTCATGATCTCACTGTTCATGAGTTCAAGCCCCACCTTGAGCTCTGTCTGCACTGACAGTGCAGAGCCTGCTTCAGATACTCTCTCTCTCTCTGCCCCTCCCTTGTTCTCAATCTCTCTCTCTCTCAAAAATAAATAAGTAAAAATTAAAAAGAGATGATAGAAAGCACATCACTTTCACATAGAAACATGAAAACCTATAGAAAAACTTGGAAAACTTTTTTGGAAGATCAACATGAATGTAGTGAAATTTTGAGACATAGTGTGTGTCTGAATATAAATACTCAATATTTGTTTATCCAACAAATATTTATTTAGTCCATAGTGCATATCAGGATTTTTCCTATATACTAATGATGACCCAGGGAAAATAAAATAGCTCCTGCAATGAAGCAGTGATAGATATTAAATAAAGAGTTAAAAGTACACAGTCTATCCTATGGTGATAAATATTGTGGAATAAAAATAAGACAGTCTGGGGCGCCTGGGTGGCTTAGTCGGTTAAGCGTCCGACTTTCGCTTAGGTCATGATCTCGCAGTTTGTGGCTTCAAGCCCCGCATCGGGCTCTGTGCTGACTGCCAGCTCAGAGCCTGGAGCCAATTTCGGAGTCTGTGTCTCCCTCTCACTCTGACCCTCCCCTGCTCACGCTGTCTCTCTCTCTCCTAGAAATAAATAAAAAAATTAAAAAAAAAAAAAAAAAGACAGTCAAAAAAGATTGGGAGTGCTGGTTGGGGAGGGTGGAGGTTGCTATTTAAATACAATGGTCATCAAAGTTCTTATAGGAGAAGTGGTATTTTAGCAAAAACAGTAGCTATCTGTATGAAGCGTATGCAGACAGGAGGAAGCCTGCCTTGACAGGCCTGGGCAGAAGAATGCCTTGTTGGTTGTGAGCTGCAGAGCACTGAGCATCCGCGAATGGGGAAGTGTGGTGACAGGTGTTGTAGAACTTGGCTTTCACTTTGGGAGGGATGGAAGATACTGATGGATTATGAATACAGGACTGACATGATCTAACTTGCATTTTTAAGGAGCTCCTTTGGCTGTTAGGTTGAGAAAAGACTCCACAAAGGGAATGAGAACAATGAACCTAATTAAGAAATCATTGCAACAGTAGAGGGTATGATTGAACTGGCTGAGAAGTAGTCATATTCCAGGTTTTTAGTAAAGAAAGATCCAATGGAAATGGTTGAGGGTTTGGATGTAGGCTATGCACAAAGGAAGAGTCAGGAAGGGACCTGATGATGCTATGGTTGACAAACAGAAGGTGAAGTTGTCATTTACTGAGGGCAAGACATTATCTTGGGTGGGGAAGTGGAGGTCTAGGTTGGATAAATGGAGTAAAGATGAAAATCTTCCTAAAATAATCTTTAAATGCAATGCAATATCCATCCTTATCCCAAGAGAAATGTTTTATGGAATCTGAAGAGCAGACAGTAATATTTATCTGTAAAACTATAGTAAATTAGATCACTATTTTGCACCGAACACATTTAAAATATCTGTTTATATTCCCTTCCAGGTTTATTGAGATATAATTGGCATATTGTATTAGTTTACAGTGTGCAACTTGTGAATTTGATACACTTACATATTGCAAAAATGATTACCACCATAGTGTTAGGTAATGCCTCCATCACTTCAACACTTCCATTTCTTTTTTGTGGTAAGAACATTTAAGACCTGTACTCTCAGCAACTTTTAAGTATATAATACAGTGTTGTTAACAACAATCACCATGCTATACATTAGATCCCCAAAGCTTAATGATCTTATAACTGCAGTTTGTACCTTTTGATGAATATCTCCCATCTTCCCCCATTTGAGATTTTTCTTGTTTCTTAATGTAGGCGTTTATCACTATGAATTTTCCTGTTAGAACTGCTTGTGTGTCATTCCATAAGTTTTGCTACACTGTGTTTCCATTTTCGTTTGTCAAGATATTTTTTTATTTCCTTTTTGATTCTTTCTTTAACCCATTGGTTGTTACTTTCCACAGACTTGTGAATCTTCCCATTTTCTTCATTACTGATTTCTCCTTTCATAGCACTGCTGTTGACAAAGTTACTTGGGTTGATTTCAACCTTCTTAAATTTACTAAAACTTATTTTATAAGCTATCATATGATCTATCCTAGAGAATGTTGTTTGTGTGCTCAAGAATAATGTGAATCCTGATGCCTTTGGATGGAATGTTCTATTTATGTCTGTTAGGCCCATTTGGTCTAAAGTATAGTCCAAGTCCAACATTTCCTTGTTGATTTTATGTCTGGATTATTTAGCCATTGGTGAAAGGGGGTTACTTAAGTTCTCTACTACTATTGCCATTTAGATCTTTTAATATTTGCTTAGTGTATTTAAGTGCTCTACTGTTGGGTGCGTATATGTATATTTATGATTATTATATCTTCTTTATGAATTAATCCTGTTATCATTATCTAACGACCTTCTTTGCTCTTGTTACAATTTTTGGCTTAAAGTTTATTTTGTCTGATATGAATAGCTACTTCTACTCTGTTTTGATTTCCACTTGCATGAAATATTTTTTAACTTAAAACTTTATGTAGTCCTTCAGTTGATGTGAGTCTCTTGCCGCATATAGTTGGATCTATTTATATCCACCCAGTCATTCTATGCATTTTGATTGCGGAAGTAATCTATTTGCATTTAGAGTAATTATCGTTCATCAAGGTCTCTCAATGCCATTTTCTCGGGATCAATTAAAGAGGCAATTATAAAATCAAAAGTAGGGGCACCTGGGTGGCTCAGGTGGTTAAGCATCTGACTTCAGCTCAGGTCACAATCTCACAGTTCATGGGTTTGAACCCCACATCGAGCTTTGTGCTGACTGTGTGGAACCTGCTTGGATTCTCAGCTCCCTCTCTCTCTGCTCCTCCCCCACTTTCACACACATGCTCTCTCTCTCAAAACTAAATAAACATTAAAAAAATTTTAAAGTAAAATCAAAAGTAGAATAAAATATAGGGAAAACATTTTTGTAATCTTGCACTAGAGACATTATTAAGAAATGTTACACAGAGACTAATAAAAATGAAATTTCAGTAAAGTTAAAAAACACAGCAAAGTAGAAGATACAGTACTTGCAATACATATAAAAGTTAAAATATTATTCATGATATGCAAATAATACCTACACATCAAGCAAATAATGCTGACAGCCTCATATAAAATGATCTAAGAATATGAAAAAGTAATTCAACAAAGTAGAAGTTCTAATAATGGAGAGCTAATAATGAAAAACCAGCCATTTTTCACTCTTCATGGAGAAATACAAATTAAATGAGACGCGTTGTTTTGTTTCATTGTGGGAGAGGAACAGAGACGTAGTTGGCAAAATAAAGCATAGGTATCATTCAGTGTTGGTAAGAGCATGACAAAATAGATCATCTCATGAATGTTTTGCTGCTTCAGTTGGAAGAGCTTGTTTTCTTTGGGTGAAAAATGTGTTAAATGTTTATCACGACTCAAAATATGCTTATCCTTTGATCTAGCAAGTTCACTTGTAGAGAACACATTCTTGAGAAATACTCAGGCATTTTCATTAATATTTCTGTATAATGTATTCTGTACTATAAATGTGTAGGTAAAAGTCTATATACACTAAACTGATAGTAATAGCTGCTACCCTCTGGAGAGAACAGGGGTCTGTACTGGAATGGCAGGGGCGCTGGAGACAATTTGAAATAGATTGTCTTTTTTACTCTCTGTCTCATTGTTTTTGTTGGTGGTAGTGCTGGAGATGATAGGGATACATAAAATTATGGTTAAAAGTACTAGTAGGTAGGAACACAGATAAGAATGTTAATTGCTACACTGAAATAAAACACCAAAATGAAACAATAATAAATGATCTAGAGGCTCAAAAGAGCAGAATAATCAAATGCATTACGGTGTATCTCTATCATGCAGTGTTCTGCCACTACTCTTTTTTTAAAGAGTGAGATAGTGGGCCCGTCTGGGTGGCTCAGACAGTTAAGCATCCCACTTCCTCTCAGGTCATGATCTCACAGTTAGTGAGTGCAAGCCCAGCATCCTGCTTTGTTCTGACAACTCAGAACCTGGAGTCTGTTTTGGATGGTGTCTACCTCTCTCTCTCTGTCCTTCTCGGACTCATGCTCTCTTTCTCTCTCGAAGATAAATAAACTTAAAAAAATTTTAAATAAAAAGTGAAATAGTGATGCTTAGAGAAAAATATTTATGAAATATTTAAGTGGAAATGTAAGTTGGGGAATTCAATATGTTATATATGTCTTTCTTAATTTAAAATCAATATGAGTAATAAAATTCATTTAATGATAATTTTATATCTTTATTACTTTATGTTGCTTAAAATAGTAATTTAATAAATATTAACATTGTTATCTTAAAACATTCTTAAAATGTTTATTTATTTTTGAGAGAGAGAGAGAAAGTACAAGTGGGTAGGGGCAAAGAGAGAGGGAGACACAGAATCTGAAGCAGGCTCCAGGCTCTGAGATGTCAGCACAGAGCCCATCAGCTCAAATTCATGAACCACAAGAACATGACCTGAGCTGAAGTCAGATGCTTAATCGACTGAGCCATCCAGGCACCCTAAGATCATTATTTTAACAACAGTACTTCATCTCTCTTTTTTGCAAACTTGTGCTCTGCTAATTATTCACACTCCATGCAGCTTAACTAGAACATCACATTTTGGTGGGTAGAACTTCTTAAATTAGAAGGATCATACTTAGAATAAAATAAATGTTTTAAATGTTTTATTTATTTCTGAGAGAGAGAGAGACAGCGTGAGCAGAGGAGGGTCACAGAGAGAGGGAGACATAGAATCTGAAGCAGGCTCCGGGCTCTGAGCTGTCAGCACAGAACCTGATACAGGGCTCGAACCAATGACTGTGAGATCATGACCTGAGCTGAAGTCAGATGCTTAACCGACTGAGCCACCCAGGTGCCCCTAGAATAAAATAAACATGGACAATATAGGTTTGGCCCTATACATCCAATGTCATGTGCAATGAGTTTAATAAAACCTGGTAATTTACCCCTTTCCCTGACAATATGCTATGTTTTAATGATTAGTTTTCCTTTGTGGAAAAAAAGCTATATTAGAAGGAGAAACATCACAGTGTCCCATTAGAGGAAAAATAAAATTTTAAAAATTTAAGAAGTAAACTTGATTACATAATATGATAATAATTGAGTCAATAGATTCATATTTATTGTCATCATGTTTTCTTTGCAGTACTGGTATACATATGGGAAAATATATAAATAGGAAAATCTCATTACAAGTGTAATGTTTGAGAAAAATGCTTGCTGTTTTGGAATATATCATACATATTTGAAAGATACCATTATTTAAATTTGTGACACCTTAGAATGTAGGAATAAGTTTAAGATATTGTGACTTGTTTTCAAAGAAATATATTTTCTTTCAAAAAATAAATATTTATTGAATACCTGCCACGTGCAAATAAATTTTGTGAGTTTAACTTTATACATTCAGAGAGGAAACTTAAAAAATGTTTCATTCTTTGGAAGAAGTTTGTAAAGTGAAACTCATTAAATGTAATCTATTGTTACCTCAGTCTACATTCTCAAGAGCTCTTCAGGGTGAGTATTCTTCTGCTTTGAATGTGGTCTAAATCGGCATTTTTTTTGGGGGGAGAGATTATAATAATGTCCCTGACTGCAAATCAATGTGAATCATTCCAGTGTTTGCAGGAACCCTTAAAATGTTGGACTGATTTAGACCTATGGGATGCTGGTCTCCAAAACAGTAATTTCCTAATGAATTTTCATGCAAAATTTGACTCTTGGCCTTTTACTGTAAATATTCACATTAGAATGGACTATTTCCCCACATCACCAGGATTGATGTATATGACTGCACTGACATTTTATCTCCAAGATCATAAATGAAACAAAATTGCTACTATTAGCAATAATAAGTAATAAGTAGTATTTATTGTGTACCAGACACTGTTCCAAGAGACTTACATAAATTAACTTAATCAACCTTCTAAACTACATTATCAAGATAATTGTTTTTGACCCTAGATGATTGAAACAAAAGGTAGTATAGACATTGCCCACAGATAGTTAAAAAGAAAAATTATTAAAGATACCAATTGAAAAACTTTAAAAGTGTATGAATACAAACTTCACAAGAAAAAAAGAATGTGAAATAGTTAATAAACACCAAATAGCTTCTTTCATGAATAATTAAAGGAATTCAAATTTATATTATGACCAGGTACTATCTTTCAGTTATAAAATGAGCAAAGTTAGAAAAACATAACAGTACTGGTAAAGGTAATAAATAAAAATGTATACTTCAATTTATTTTTTTAAATATGTTTTATTTATTTCTAGGAGAGAGAGAGACAGTGTGAGCAGGGGAGGGTCAGAGAGAGAGGGAGACACAGACTCTGAAATAGGCTCTAGGCTCTGAGCTAGCAGTCAGCATAGAGACCAACGCAGGGCTCGAACCCACGAACTGCGAGATCATGACCTAAGCGAAAGTCGGACACTTAACCGACTAAGCCACCCAGGTGCCCCTGTACACCTCAATTTAAAACAAAAACTTAAACTATGTTTCAACTAGATACTCAAAACGCGATGTATGAACTGACATATTGTGTTGAAGAATTACACTCTATACAAAGAGATAAAGATAAAGAAGAAAAATATATTTCAAAGGCCTGGAGGCATATTAAAAGGCTCCAGATATGTCTAAATGTACTAAAAGGATGAAATGGAGGTCTTAACATGTGTACAGCTTATGGCTGAAAGTTTTCAACAATTAAAAAAAAAAGGAAAGAAAGAAAGCCTTTTTAATTCATATATATCTTAGAAATGTATCCTTTCTTTAAAAAATGTTTATTTATGTATTTTTAGAGGGAGAGAGAGAGCGTTTATGTGAGCAGGGAAGGGGCTGAAAGAGAAGGAGAGAGAGAATCCCAGTAGGCTCTGCACTGATAGCACAGACCCCAAAACAGGGCTCAATCTCACAAATCGTGAGATCATAACCTGAGCCGAAATCAAGAGGTGAACGCTTAACCAACGGAGCCACCCAGGGACCCCATCTTAGAAATGTATCCCAACAAATTGGTACAAACCATAAATTTGCCGATCTTCACCTAGGACTCTCACAATGAAACTACAGAACACTAATAATTAAGTTCACATATTGGAAGACACAAAACATGTAACAACAATATAATCAGATTGACAAAATATTAGGAACAAAATCAGTTTATGTAGATACACAATATCAAAAGGTTCGAATAAAAAAGTCAGAAGAACACGTGCTAGTTAAAATAAAGCTTAAAGAAAGCTGATTTATTAAATTAAATTAAATTTAAGTTAAAAGATAATGATAAAATGAAAAGCCATCAGCAAATAAAATAATTACAAACTAGTTATGAACCTGACGACATAGCTTCACATCAAACAAGGGAAACCAGATCAAATTACAAACAGAAACTGACAAATTCACTGAGTGGGAGACTTAAATCTCTCTCAAAAAATGGTAGATCAAATAGTCAGAAGCATAGAAATATGCTTCAACACAATTGGTGGTTTCAACAACACAAATATTCTTCTAAATACATAGAGACCTATAACCAACCAGAGGAAATAAAAGATATTTATTAAAAATGTACAACAAACATCATACTTAAATTTCAGTAGTGATTTTATTAAAGCTAGATCAAGGAGTGCCTGGCTGACTCAGTTGGTGAAGCACACGACTCTTGATCTTAGGGTTGTGGGTTTCAGACCCATGTTGGACACAGAGATTCCTTTAAAAAAAAATCTGAAAATAAATATGGAGCAAATCAAGATTGTTGATCCTCTTATCTTCTACAGTTTAGCATTCTGTGGGAAGTATCATGCAATGTTATAAGACAATAGAGAAATATGAAGTTTTAAATAGTATTTTTGCAGATATTAATATTTTATAAATAAAAACTATAGACAGATATTTAGAACATATTAGAAAATTTAACAAGATTGCTAGATAAAGAATTAATCTGAGAGATTAATCGAGTTACTATGCAACCAATTAGAAAATGGAGCATTACAGATTTAGCTTTCATAATAGCAACACAAACTGAAAGATACCTGAGTCTTCAAAAAATAAAAGACTACAGAATATTTTAGGAATAAAAATTACAAACTAATATCAAACAACACAAAATAAGATCTAAATAAATGGCAACATACACCATGTTCATGAATGGGAAGATTCAATTTTATAATGGCATCAGTTCTCCCTAAATTAATCCATAAATTCAGAGCAAGTTGAAGGTGATCTTAATAGGATTATTTGCAGAACTTGAGCAAGAGTTCCTAAAATTTTATATAAGAGTACAGTTTAAAAAATCCTAACAAAGGACAAAAGGAGGTTTTCCTTACTACATTTAACTGTGTTATAATAATCATGTCTAGATCAGTAAGTATAGACATGCATAGCAGGTAAATATGCTAATACAGCAGAAGAGAGCCAGCAACCAAATTCAAATGTATAAGTGATAAATGATAGAGGAAGTATTATAATCTCTGAAAATAAGATAAACCATTTAACAAGTGGTTTTGCAAATTGAAAAAATGCTAGGACCTTTCTGATAACATATACATAATAAACACAAGATGGATCCAAGATTTAAGTATTTTTAAAAACTCCTTTGAAATAATCAAAATAAAATACAAGGAAATATCTCATTGAGACACACAATATACTCATACAGGTAGAAATTGATGCACTTAACAGGATAAATTTTTTAAAAATCTGTATAACAATAACAGCACACGTAACATTTAAAAGGGACAGACTAGAAGAAGATATATCAGTCAAAGGATTAATAATTACAATGATAAGTAAGTCATACAAATCAATAAAAGTAGAAAATTGAGTAAAAATGCTCAAAGGACAATTCACAGAAGAAAAATCTAGAAAGACAAAAACATGGAATGATAATCAACATTTAAGAGTAATCAGAATTCTTTCAGATATGACAGATTAAGAGGACAAAAGTAAAGCAGCACATAGAAAATTGAAGCCACATTCTGCTCAATCACATCCATATCACGTTATTCTACCAGTGGAATATGGGAAGCATATTCACTGGTTTCCTTATATTGGGCCATAAAGAAGACTTTAATGCAGAACTTCCCAATCAGTGTTTCACAAAATGGCTTACAAAGTTACTGAGGTATGGCTCCACTCAGTTACCCAGAAGAGAGGCAATACCTGGAAAAACCAGAAACCCCACTTTCAGGCAATGTCACCCATTTAGCATGCGTAAGATATAAATATTATTATTTCTTTTTTTTTAAGTTTTTTTTTAATGTTTTATTTATTTCTAGGAGAGAGAGAGAGAGAGAGACAGCGTGAGCAGGGGAGGGTCAGAGAGGAGGGAGTCACAGACTGAAACAAGCTCCAGGCTCTGAGCTGGCAGTCAGCACAGAGCCCGACGCGGGGCCCGAACCCACAAACCGCGAGATCATGACCTAAGCGGAAGTTCGGACGCTTAACCGACTAAGCCACCCAGGCGCCCCATATCATATCTATGTATACAAGTACATAAAACAAATATTGGAAAGTATTGCTTTAATGATTTCCAAAAAGCTGAGATTTTACAGGTCACATTTTTTAACCAAAGAACAGAAATCAACAGTAAATATTTATTAAAAATAGAAATACAATATAACACATTAAAATACAATACCATACCATACCATACCATACCATACCATACCATACCATACCATACCCCTGGCCCCCAGACAAACAAAACCAGTAATAGCAAGACTTAACTCTTAGAAATTCAAAACCATGCTTCTAAATAACCTTTACATCAAACCCTTACGGTTATTTCTTATAATAAGAGCTGAAAGGGGCGCCTGGGTGGCTTAGTCGGTTAAGTGTCTGACTTTCACTTAGGTCATGATTTCGCGGTTCGTGGGTTCGAGCCCCGCGTCGGGCTCTTTGCTGACTGCCAGCTCAGAGCCTGAAGCCTGTTTCAGTCTGTGACTCCCTCTCTCTCTGACCCTCCCCTGCTCACGCTGTCTCTCTCTCCTAGAAATAAATAAAACATTAAAAAAAAAGAGCTGAAAAAAAATCTAAAAAGGAGATTACTTCATATAAACACTTAGCGAAGGTAGTCAAAGCTAAAATCTGGGGAAAAACTTTAGATGTTTTTAGTGAAAGAAAGTTTCTTTCTTGATTATGAAGGACTGATTGCTAGACAGTTAATAAATTTAGTGGAATCACCAAGCATAATGAAACTTATGTGGCCAGAAGGAAGAATTTTAATGTAAAGAATTGGTGGGCAGGGCTATGAAAGTAGAAGTGTTACATGGGATTTTCTGGAAAATTCCATGAAAGGAAATAATTCAAGTGGAAGGAGCGTCCTTTTTCCTACCCTTCCTTTCCCCACTTGGTAATTCTTGATGTCTGGAAAGAGTATGTGGTGTTTGGAGTCTTAGTAAATACTTTTAAGTGACCTTGAAGTTGTATACAGTGAGCTGGGGAGAGCAGAGCAGAAAGACAGAGCAGCCTCAGGAACTGATGTAGTTGCAAAGCTTCCTGAGTTACAGTTTTGAGCTTATGTTACATGAGAAGAAAAAAAATAAAATCTTCATTTGTCTAAACCATTGTCATTTTGGGTTTTCTGTTACACATAGCTTAACTGAATCCTAATTATTGTCACCACTTTCCCTGTTTCTTCCTTCCTTTATGAAAAGTATGAAACCACTTATTATAACATATATGAATCTGAAGAGTTAAAATAAGAAAAAAAGGAGAAAAAGAACTGGAATTAATATATTAAAAACCTGGAATAAATGTTGCAAGTAAAAACTGACACTATTAGTTTGAAAAATATGTGTCTACAGCCAAAGGATTAATGTATATATTTATGGGTGCGAAATAGCATTTTTGATTGGCCAAAAGTAAATTCCCCCAATAGCTCTTATTAACCTATACACTTCCCAACATGGATTAGCTTTGATCACTAAGGGGAATATTTATTTTTCTATTCTGCCTAAAATGAGAGCTTTCATTGAAATGCTCTTGATAGATAATTTTAAAAAAAGAACCTTTCTGATTCTAGATTCCTTTTATAATAACCTCCTCCCACTACTTGGTATGGTCTCCTTGCATCAGGAAAGGAAAGGCCAAAACCAGCTCTAAGGCTTTAAATACACGTAGGAGTGGCTCAGTAGGTTAAGAATTCCAACTCTTGTTTTGAGTTCGGGTCATGATCTCATGGTTCATGGGCTTTAAGTCCCAAGTAGGGCTCTGTGCTGAGGAATTTACTCCTCTCTCTCTGTCCCTTCCCCCACTCATGTGCTGTCTCTCAAAATAAAAAAAAAAAAAAAAGGAAACTTAAAAAAAACATGTAAATGGGGCGCCTGGGTGGCTTAGTCGGTTAAGCGTCCGACTTTCGCTTGGGTCATGATCTCAACGGTTCGTGGGTTCGAGCCCCGCGTCGGGCTCTGTGCTGACTGCCAGTTCAGAGCCTGGAGCCTGTTTCAGTCTGTGACTCCCTCTCTCTCTGACCCTCCCCTGCTCATGCTGTCTCTCTCTCTCTCCTAAAAATAAATAAAAACATTTAAAAAAACATGGAAAATAATGAATATACACGATAACAACATTGATGTACATTGACAATAATATTGAAAGATATAAAATGAAATACTTTCCAGCCTATTTTCCGAATGCCAATTCCACTTCCCAAAGTAACCACATTTTACTAATTTTGTGTTTGTTTTAAATTATTTTGTGGTTATTACTATATTTCAAAATAATACATCTGTGCTACTGATTCATAGTTTGTCAACTTTCGATAGTATCCATTGGCTCCCTACTATGAATGATGGGTTTTGCCTTAAAATTTACTCTTTTGGAAGCACCTTTTTTGACCTTCTGATTTGTGCTTTCTGAGCTTTAAAAAGTCCTCCTTTTAAAAAAGGTTTATTTATTTATTTGAGAGAGAGAGAAAGAAGGGGAGGGACAGAGAGAGAGAGAGAAAAAGAGAATCCCATGCAGGCTCCATGCTGTCAGTGCAGACCCCAAAGCGGGGCTCCAACCCATGAACTGAGAGATATGACCTGAGCCAAAATCAAGAGTTGGATGCTTAACTGACTAAGGCACTCAGGTGTCTCAAGAAGTCCTCCTTAGAGACTTAAGTCCTTCTCCTCTCCTGACTCACAATGATATCTTCTTCTGTTTTCTTCTATTAATTTTATGATTTTATGTTTCATCTTTAGGTGTTTATTCACCCAGGATCTACACTAAGCTGGGGAGTAGGTGTTGGATAGAGGTACAGTATTCTTTTTCTTCCATGTGAGCCTGAAATCAGTAGCCCTTGATCTTTTGGGGGCCCTTAAGACCTTTTAATATTTAATGAAATCTATTGATCTTCTTCCTAGAAAATTGAAAGTATGTACATTCAGAGATATTATGTTGTATTTCAGAAGATATCACAACCCCTTGAAGAAATCTATATTCCCCTACCTGTCCTTTTACATATGCTAGGTTAATGGATTTCATAAGAAAACTTCTGGCCAGACCTAGGATTCTCAAATCTCAGTAGCGCTAGGCTCACTTGCGGGCTCATAGAAATGCAGATTCCCAGGCCTCACCCTAGGTTGCTGTGTTATCCAGACTGTGGCCCTGTGGCTGGGGGACCAATCCATGCTTCCAGTGCTCACTAGAGAAACACAAACCTATATGGTTTCCAACAGCCTTTTCATTCTGAGGATTTTATAATGTTTATGATATTTTTTACTGAAGATCTATCCTAAGCAAATTCTACAGGAAATACAAAGACATGCATGGCATACTTCCTATTGTTGTCTGACTCTAAATTTAGCTTGGACAAAGGGACAGACTTGGGAAGTTAGATATGACTGCAGTGACATATGATCTAAACTTCCCAAGTATGTCCCTAGTAGTGTGTAGATGGTAGTGAAACCACTTACTTAGAATTTAACCATTACCTCTCCTTAGTGGTTTCACTACCATCTACTGTGATAGGAGAGAGCCATCAAGATGGGGAGCAGGTGGGCACTGGGGACACACATCAGGTGTGAGGACGTGGA
The DNA here is from genome assembly GCA_017311185.1 of Proteles cristata cristata. NCBI lineage: Eukaryota > Metazoa > Chordata > Mammalia > Carnivora > Hyaenidae > Proteles > Proteles cristata. Next base: position 124,019 of record JAESUZ010005027.1, read on the forward strand.
GGGTCACTGGTGTGGAGAATGAACAGCGTAGGGGACAGGGCAGGAGTGAGGAGGGCGTGTCAGCAACTCCTATGAGTGAATTCACCATATGGGAGTTATCTATATTGTGTAAGAGTGAGAAAAATGGACATGGTTGAAGCTGGACTCTCGCACACCTTAAGTATGGAAAGAGAATATTTTTCATACTTCAAAAAATGTTTATTCAGTAACAAAATATCACTACATATATAACTTTATTTCATCTACATGTATGGAATATAGGTTTATTGCAAAAAAAAAAAGAAGTCATATGAGACAAAAATGTGTAAATCAGAAAGTAAAACTCCCTATGAACCTGCCTCTATAGTCCAAGCCAAATAAACAAAGTGTTTTAAAATTTTTAAAGAGAGAGGAAAAGGGTTTTATGTAAGCCCAAGCAAGGACAACTGCCTGAAGTACACAATGTTCAAAGAAGAGAGAGCTATGGAAAAGGAACATTTGGGGCAGGATTATATATGTTTTTACGTAAAGAATTACAAACCATCATGACAAAGGACATTCCAGAAAGTTATAGGCTTTATCTTATGTTTTTAGCATGTGCAAGCCTGTATGACTTTAATCTTATAAAACACAGGGAGGTGGGTTTTTTTTTTTTTCTTATCTTTATGTTTGGAATGCTCCTTTTTGGTTATTTATTATTTTTGTTAACAAAGCAGAAGTACAATGTGTGCTTAGGGCAGAAATACAAGCACACACTTTGAGGTTTTGCAGAGTCATTTTGACCTTGGTAGATGTTAAAGTATCGCTTTCCCAGGAGCCAGGGAGCAGGCCCCACACACATTAAAAGTTGGAAATTTCCTTTATCAGTTGATAAAGGAAAATAAGTCAATCTGGGGTGTTCTTTTGAATGGCATTTTCAGTAGTAGTCTCAGAACTTCGGGAATTGTCTGCCTCAGAGGTTCTCAGAAAGGAATATGGCCTTCTAAGCCAGAAGCACACTGCCTTTTCCTGCTTGGATTGCAGTGGGCTTTCCTGAAATATTTTGTTTGTATAACCCAGATCCCCCATTCCATCCTCACGCCTATAATTAATCTTCCACAGAGCAGCATGTTCCCCATGGCTTCCCCACACGCAATGTAAAAGCCAGCATCCTCCTCAGGCTGCCAGAGGCCTAGCTATGCCCTCCCCTTCCCACACTCCTGACCCTCCCCCATCCCCACACTCCTCCCTCTGCTCTCCTCCCCTCCCCATCTTCTGCTCTTCCCCCCAAACCCCTGCCCTCTTCTCCTCACCCTTCCTCCCACCCCCCTTTCCTCCTCAGTACCTCTAGCAGCACAGGTCACCTTCCTTGCCCTCCTGCTTCAAGGCCTTCACCTGGTGCTTTGGATGGTTCCTCCCACCCTCACCTGACAGCCCTCATCCCTTTCAGGCCCTGCCCGGACCTCATCTTTTCAGAAGCCATTCTTTTCTCTTTTAGGGGTTGGGCCCTCCTGGTTTGCCCAGACTGAGGGGATACCTGAACTAGGAACTTTGGGTGCCAAACCCTTGGGAACCCTGTCCTTAGTCCCTGCTTGTTTTTCTCTCCAATCCTGATCTGCAAAGGAGATTTCCCCTGCTTCTTTGTTTATTGCCTGTCTTCCTTCCCTGGAATTATAAGTCCCATGAGAGTAGAGCTTTTGGTTCTATTTATTACTCTATCCCAGAACTTAGAAAAACACCCCACAAAAATATCAATATGTGTTGAACAAATAATTGAAATGGTCAAGGGTTTAAAAACAATTAAAATCCACTGTTATAGGCAATGAGGAGTCCTTAAAGTTTGGAGTCCTTTCTGTGAATATGAGAGGTCAATTCTCTAAATATACCTTTGTCCTAGGATATTACAGATTTTAAAACAATTTCTTTCCTTTAAAACATTGTCTTTTTTTTTTTTTTTTAATTTCTAATTGTTGAGAGGGAGGGGCGTGGGGAGAGGCAGAGAGAGAAGAAGGCACAGAATCTGAAGCAGGCTCCAGGCTCTGAGCCCGATGCACAGAGCCCGATGCAGGGCTTGAACTTATGAACCATGAGATCATGACCTGAACTGAAGTTGGATACCTAACCAACTGAACTACCCATGTGCCCCTATTAAAAACAATTTCTTCATTCACTTGGTCCAATCCCTCCCCTCCTGTCTCTCAATTACTCAAATGTTTACTCAGTTAAACATTTTTGTATGTGTACAAAAGAGATGAGGAAACGGGAAAAGGAGATTTAAAGATGAGAGAGATGGAGCACCTGTGTGGCTCGATTGATTGAGCCTCAGACTCTTGATTTTGGGTTGGGTCATGATCTCAAGGTTTGTGGGTTCAAGCTCTGCACTGGGCTCAGCACTGACAGTGTGGAGCCTGCTTGGGATTCTCTCTCTCCCCCTCTTCCTGTCCCTCCACGGCTTTTACTCTCTCTCTCTCTCTCAAAATAAACAAATAAGGTTAAAAAAAATAAAGATGTGGAGAGAGAAGCAAGTCAAATGGACAGTGGTTTTCCAAAACTGTGTTCCCTTGTGAAGAGAGAGAACACTGTGAAGAACCTGGTGAGTGGCTTCTGGACAGGGTGAGGCTGCCTTAGGATGTGGTGGTGGTCTCACTCCCCTGACAGGAGACAGCAAACCCAGGACCAGAAGCGGGACTGTGCCCCTTTTTCCTGAACAGCATGTCTTGCAGAAAAGTACCCCTCCCTTTATTCTGTGAGAGTCATATATAACACAGACTGTTTTAAGATATTTGTCTTTCTTTCTTGGTCCCAGGGCTCTTTTCCTGCTGGACCAACTCGCATTCATTTTTTAGCTTCCCTGAAAGTGAGATGCAAAGTGCCTTGGGAAGCAGCCTGCACACTTTTATAAAAATAAACTTTTGTTTTTGATGCCAAAGTTTTAATTATTTGGTAAATCTAACCTTGTCAGGAAATGATGGTAGGAGACAGATTAATGGCTCTGTATTAATTAGCTCATTGAAATCATGATGGAATAAGCCCTACACTTACATGCCCGTACTCCCCAGCACAGCTCTAATGAGAAGATAATTCTTTATCTATCTATCTATCTATCTATCTATCTATCTATCTATTTAGATATTTATTTATTTTTAATGCTTATTTATTTTTGAAGAAGAAAGAGAGAGAGCAGAGAAGTGACAGAGAGAGAGGGAGACACAGAATCTGAAGCAGGCTCCTGGCTCCAGGTTCTGAGCTGTCAGCACAGAGCCTAGTGCAGGGCTCGAACCCATGAACCACAAGATCATGACCTGAGCTGAAGTTAGATACTTAACCAACTGAGCTATCCAGGCACCCTAAGAAGATACATTTAGATTGCTCCCCAAACTCTGCTTTTACCTAAATATTAAGGCATGCATGTAATTGCACAGGGCAGTTTTGTCTGTCAGATCCAAAGCCAGAGCATTCCTTTGTGCAATAAAAAAGGCTTTCATTTTAGTGCCATCCTTCTTTGCTCTTTGCAGGTACAGGAACTTTCATGTCTAGGAGAAGAGTGTGTATTGTATGTACTTAATGAGCACTTGCTCACTCAGCTGTGTGCAGCAAAGGAGGAGGTTTTCCTCTTTAAATCAAACTCCAACTATATATGTATATATTTGATATGAAATGGAAAATTTTATCATCTTCATTATTTCTTACTGCCAGGAAGAGTCCACTGCCTTTCCTCCTACTGCATAGCATTTCACTAGCAAACACAAAATAAAACACGTCTGGCTAAAACATAAGGAAAAGACAGAGGTGGACACAGCTAATTGTATTTATGTCAGGTTTTGAGAATAATCAATACTCCCTTGCTTTATTATTTATGTCTGGTTCAGTATATACACACCTAACGCTCAACATTTTTCTTAGCTTGTTTTATTCCTAGAGCCCATGGAACTGTGTGGAAATGCCTCCTCAAAGAAGAGAACAGGTTTCTGTGAATGCTGTCTCCTGCGACCCCAGCTCCTCCTGCCTTCTTATGGCCGCCCTCTGTTCTCAGCCACAGTTTGTTGGGAATTTAAGGGTCAGAGCACTGTTTTATGTTTTTGTAGTTGAGTTAATTCACTACCCCATAATGTTTCTCCTCCTGACAGCCAGGTCCTCCATAGGAAATGGCTATTCTCTCTCCTGTTCAATGTAAGGAACTCTTTCATACAAGGACTGTGTTTCACACAGAGGTGATGTCCCCTAGGGGTGTCTCCATGAAAGCGATGCTGGATGCTGATAACCATACCTCTGAGTGTGGGGTTGGTGGGATGTTCTCTCAGCCATGGCCCCAACTCTGCTCAATCCCTGTGGTTTCCCTGGCACTGGCTGCAGGGTGGCTGCCCCACTCCCAACCCCCAGCAAATCTTGTCACCCATGCCTTCTTATGGTTGTGTTTCCCACTGGTCCAAGTCATACTTGGGCATGGAGTTTCTGTTTGGACTCCAATCACTTTTGTGGCAGCTGGCAGCTTCTAGAACTTTCGGACAACTCAGTGTTGCCTTCTTAGTACCATGTTGGGACTAGATAATGGAAGAAACAAGAATTTATCCCTGATTTATGGCTTGGAGAATGGACAGCTGGTGTCGACCCAGACCAAGTGAGGGTATGTATGAAAAATAGCACATTTGGGGTGAATCATTTGACTCCTACCTACTTCTTTGGCCTTGGTTTGAACTGAGTCATGGACACTCATAGCAAGGGAACTACCAGGGTCCCAGTGCCAATAACCTGCATGGCTCACCTGGGAGTAGTGTAGTGTCACAGCCACATAGCTTCCTGTCTCTGCTGTGTCCTGGCTCAGATAAAACCTCCTTAAGGGACTCCTCCAAGGAACCTCACATCTTCCCCATGTCCAATATCAGATCACAGAATGTGGCTCTGGGTGGCTTATCAGTACAAAGAGTGCACAGAGGCTCACTCTTAAAGGTGGCAGGGCCACCTGGCTGCCCAGAATGAGATGGCAGCTGATGCCAGGACCGCATGCTCTTTGTATACACGTTGGACACCACCCCTGCCCAACCTAGTGTCTTTAAAACCCTAATCATGCTTTTATTTCCTGTCCCTTCATTTCCTACTCCTTGCCCCAGACTGGTTTTCATCAGTTTTAAATGCAGGCTACTATTTCCCAAACTTAATAGCTTGCTTAGAATGCCAGGGTTTGAATTTCATTTTACAGCAGAAGCAATTGGCAGACCTTAATCACAATAAAATCTCTTTTTTAGTGAGCACTTGCTAAGTGCCAGCCACTCTTCTAGAACATAATATTTAATTTAGCCCATCACAACGGTGCTAAAAGGTAAAGGAAATTTTAGTACATGTTTTAAAGCTCAGAGAGGTTGAGCAATGTGCCCCTAGACACTCAGAGGTCAGTGGTATGGGAGGAATTTGACACCAGCAGCCTGGCTCTGGCCTCCTAACCACTACACAGCAGAGGGGCTCAAGGCATGGGAGATTAGACTTCAGTTGTCTCGATGTTTTCTGCTGAGGCTCATGCAGCACTACAGCCAGTGCCAGCAGCCTCCTCTGACACCTGGGTGGGTGCACTCCTGCAAAGAAAGCTCCACAGGAGCTCTGGCTCATCCCTGGGTGCTGGCTCCTGATTTTCCTCCCTACTTGTCTTTCCTCCCACGGGAGATCTATAGCTACTTATGGCATCTGTTCTGTATTCTTCCTTGCTGACATTTAGGAAAATAATTTGTGTCACTTGTTAGTGCAAATTGGCTAACTTCTTTGAAGAGTTCTATCCTGAAAAACTATATTTGACAAGAAGACTATATAAGAAATCTTTTCATATATCCATGGTATTTCTGGACATGAAGTTTGCCTTATATTTTTCCTTGTTTTGCATAGAGCTTATTTCTATTTCCTTTCAAGGAGCCAGGAAGTTAGTCTGTTGACCTTAAAAATAAAGCTGCCAGTCATTTTACCAGCAAACATGAGTTCATTCTGGAATTATCAATATTTGCAATCTGAGAGAAGTAAGTTAAGGCAAAACTATAGGCACGTCCTAATAACAAAGTAAAGGGAGACTCTTTTGTAGAGAAAAGTGGGGGAGATGGGTTGGGAATGCTGTTATAAACAAAAAAAAAATCTATTGGCTGTAAAATGGGAGTTGGAAATATAGTAGATTCTCATTGGATGAATTGTGACTGTCTCTCATTGGCTAGGCTGTTGCTAGAGAGAGGAGGAAACCTTTCTTCCTCCTGCTGGTAGAGTAAAGTGGTAGTTAAAGTAGTATAACCTTGCAAGGTAAGTCTCTTCCTGTGAAATCTGCAGTTGGGGTTGAGTGGTAGAGTGGGAGAGCTTCTCCTTCTGGCCTCCTCACTCCATTTTAAATGAGGTTTCCTTCAATTAATTTCCACAGTTTAGTAGAGATATTGTTAAAAAATAAAATATGTAAACTATTTCTGTACTTTGTGTGTAGAAAGCAGCAATTTCAAAAACAAAAGAAAAAAGAAAGAAAGAAGGAAGAAAATAATCCTTATGATATCAATTACTATTGTGTGGATAGAGAATCTCTTGGCATATTTAAGATGGTTTTGTAACATTTAAATCAAATTTGATTATTTTAATATAATTATGTGATATTTTGTGGTATTTTGCATGTTTGATCTAAACTTAGATTTTTTTTCTCCAGACTCTCAAACAGAATTTCTTATCAATACTTTATAATTAGTGAGGCACCCGGGTGGCTCAGTTGGTTAAGCGTACAGCTGTTAGTTTTGACTCAGGTCATGATCTCGCGGTTTGTGGTATCAAGCCCTATGTGGGGTTCCACGCTGACAGTGTTAAGCCTGCTTGGGATTCTCTCTCTCCTTCTCTCTCTGTCCGTACCCTGCTTACACTCTCGTTCTCTCTCTCAAAATAAATAAATAAACATTATAAAAACGATTCTCCCTCTCCCTCTGCCCCCTGCTTAGGTTTTCTCTCTCTCTCTCTAAACAACAAAGAAAAAAGACTTTAATTAGTTTCAACTAAGGAGGAGACTGCTTATACTATTGCAATTTCTTCTTTACCTATTTTTTCTCTCCAACTTGTTATCATCACATAAAGCTGGATTTCTGTAATGTTAGTGATGCTGAAAGCCCAATTACTCTCTGAGCTGGTGAGAACTGCTGTTTTTTATGTGTGTGTTATGTTTAGTCAGAAGATTCCAGAGGAAAATAACAGCCCTAGGTGTTGAGGACTTCAAAGGTCCTCCAGGTCCTGTCCCCAGGCTAGGGAGGTTGGAGGGATGTACTGGAACATGGCTATCTCCAAGTGCATGACACATCTCAACACCCCCTGGGACTGTCAGACACACTTGCCACTTTTTTGTGCCCCTGCTTCTCCCCCTCCCTGACCCCCCCACCACCACCTGTGCACATACACACACCTTGCACTTTCTTGCATGCTTGCCCAGGTCAGGCACATCTCAGCCCATCGGTAGTGGTGTAAATAACATTTAAATAGGCCACTTCCCAGCTCACACACAAAATTATTCATCAAAGTGTTGTTCAGCTATTACTTGACTTGGGTGCTGGTTACCCAGGGATGGTTACTTCGTCATAATTCATCAGTCTGGACACTTATGACCTGGGTGCTTTTCTTTATTAATGTTATACAACAAATACAATTATGAAAAACAAAGATCCATGAGAAAAGTAGTATCACACAACATGAACTCACAGCATCCAAGTATGTTTACCGGGGAAGGAAGAGTTAAGCCTTACTCAATGAAAATGCCCAAATGTCTTTTGGCCTACAGACTTAGTAGAGAACTTTCTCCTTTTGTTGATCTCTGACTCTGTGATTGCTCAACTTAGCCTCAGGACGGATCCAACTGTCCCCAAATTCTGATCATTGTCAGTCTAAATGAACTAAAAAATATCCTTTCAAACTTTGATATATTCTTCAAGCCAGAACTTGCATTTGTAACCCTTAAAAGGCAGTCAAACTGCCATTGTGATTGTGTGGACATAAAGCCATAATATTTTTTTAGGGAGCTTATTCCAAAAAAAGAAAAAATGAAGTGTCTAAACAAAACTTTGAGATTTCTATCACAGCTTATGGGGGATAATGATGGAGTCAACTTAAGCTGAGCAGGTTATGCTCTTGCATGTTTCATCCCAGAAATATTTCAGTTTTGAATTAAAACTGTGGATTTGGGCAAACAAAGAGAAGTTGGATTCCTGAGCTATTATTAAAAGAGAAATGAATAAAGGCAGAAACAAGTCTAGGGAGCTGCCCTCACTGGATCCTTGACAAAAAGTAATATTAAAAAAAAAGATGAGACTTGGCATTCAAAGAAATAAGCATTATAATCTCAACATCTGAGATAAGAAATAGGCCTTTTCTTTCTCGCTTTGGGGCAAGTTAAATTGAAATCATAATGAAAATGGGATCTTTTGATCTTTTGTTCTTCTTTTCCCCTCTTTCCTCTTTTCTTTTATTCTATTTTCTCTCTGCTTTCCTCTTTCTTCCCCTTTGCAAAAAAGGCTATTGCAATTTAAAAAAATGTTAATGTTTTATTTATTTTTGAGAGAGACAGAGAAAGCAGGGGAAGGTCAGAGAGAGGGAGGTACAGAATCTGAAACAGACTCCAGGCTCTGAGCTGTCAGCACAGAGCCCAGTGCAGGGCTCGAACCCACAAACCGTGAGATCGTGACCTGAGCCAAAGTCAGACACTTAACGAACAGAGCCACCTAGGCATCCTTGCAATTTTGAAACCCTCATGTGAATTAATAGCTAGGATGAATTCATAAACTATTTCCTAGTTTTGCCCTGTCTGATGGTATCTGCTCTACTGTGACAAGAAAGTCAGGGAATATTTTCTGAACCAGTGAAAACAAAAAATGATGCACAGAGGTCAGAGGCCATCATCAAAGCCCCCGGGGAAAATTTAGAATTTTGCAAACCTATGGTGTCCCTTGCCTTGCACTTAGCTGCCCTGATTTATATAACAAATTATACGGATTCCCTCCTGCATACAGGCCTCCCATACCTTCCCCCTTCCAAAAAGCACATAATAGAAAGTAAATTCCTTGCATGTCGGTTTGAGTTTATGAGTGTATTTAGAAGTTAACCTGCAGTTTTACATGTCCCTGTTCAGGGGATTGTCTACACCAGTGGAAAAGTGTAGAGAAACTCAGAGCATTCATTCTTCATTATGTAGGAGACCATCACTTGCCCTCTTATACCTGTCGTCAAAGAAAATAGGGCACCACAGCCAGGAGCCATGGCTCTGGGATGGGGGCCAGCTCAGTGACCTTGGGAAGTTGGTTAAGCACTGTAAGCCTCCATATGTTCATCTGTAAAAATAGAGTGCTCCTGGCATAAGTTGTTGTGAGGTGTAGAAACTGTTTAGCCTGCCCACATTGTGAGTCTCAACAAGCATTTGCTGTTATGATCCAGAGGTCACACCTTATCTCCAACTTAGCTGATAGTTTCTTAAATTCCCTTCTTCAGGAAAGAATAAGACTTTAATGATGCTACATCTTTCTGTCTTTGACACATGGACATATTCTATTCCTGCGTACAGTTTGCTTGTGTGTATGCCTTGCTTCCTTCAATTCTTGGTTCAAATGTCACCTTCATAGTGAGGCCTATACTATTTTATCTAAAAGTTTAATTCCTACTACCTCATCCAATGCCATCCTGACTCTGTCCCTCTCCCATACCCTGTTTTATTTTTCTTAATGGCATTTATCATCTTTAAAAGCCACCAGATATCTTATTTCTTTGTTAGGCTCCAATCTGCCTTGCAACATTAGAATGTGAGTTTGATGAAAGCAGGCTGTTTGTTTTTTTCCTGCTGAATCCCCAGTGTCCTCAGAGAGTAGTTGACAAGTAGTAGGGCCTCGGTAAATATTTGCTGAGTGGATGAAAGAAAGCAAGCACACTTCTCTGACAAAATCTTGCTAGATGGTGAAGCTAAGACACAAGAAATAATAGCAAAATTATGCCCACCTTTCACCTCACCTGAACAGAATTTGGGTTTTAGAGAAGATGCAGCTTCAAATCTTGGCTCCTTTACCAGCAGTATGACCTGGGGTGAATTACTCAACCTCACTGAGCCTCATCTTTTTTCTCTCTAAAATGAGGACAATGATGCCCACTGACAGGGGTGGTGGGATGAAATCAGACAATGGGTTTGAAAGTGCTTGGCAGAGGAGGCGAGTAAAAATTCAAATTTTTATTCTTTTACCCTAAAGCTGTCAGTAGGCCTAGAATCGAAATGGCAAAAATTCTAATGAAAACTCTAGTACTAGGTACTAGGTACTAGTACTAGGTACAAGGACAGTGTGCATGCAACACCAAAAGGTTCCTCATTTAATCATCTTTGAGGGGCTAGATGAAATAACATTGCAGTGGCCTGAATGGTACCCCCAAATATCCCTGCCAGCTGTGAATATGTTACACTACCTGGCAAAAGGGACTTTGCAAAAGTCATGAATGAACGCACCTTAACTAGGAGGATGGTCCTTTATTATTCAGATGGGCCTGTTCTAATGGCATGAGCCCTTTATTTATTCACTTATTTATTTATTTTTAATTTTTTTAACATTTATTTAATTTTGAAAGACAGAGAGAGACAGAAGGCTCGAACTCACAAACTGTGAGATCATGACCTGAGCCGAAGTCAGTCGCTTAACGGACTGAGCCACCCAGGCCCCTCAATGAGCCCCCAGTGAGCAAAAAACATCGTCCTGCTGACGCCTGATTTCAGCCCTGCAAGACCGGAAGCAGAGGACTCAGCTGAACCCAGCCAGACTCTTGAGCTATGGCAACTGAGACATAATGCATTGTTTCAGCTACCAATTGAATGGCAATTTGTTATGCAACAATAGAAACATTATAGAAAAATCATTGCCGTACACAAAAATAAATGCATGTGATGATATGTAAATGATCCCTCAATAAGGCTGTTAAAGAAGAATCACAATACAGCAAACATGTAAGATGTTAGTAAATTAGAATTAGGTAGATAAAGAACACCATGAAGGTGAATAGCGCCACCCAAGAAAGGATTCTGTAGTTGCTAAGAGAGATTGAGGTAGTATTTGAATTCTGGTATCTCCCATGGAATTTCGGGTATAAACATGCACACATCATGCCCTGGGTAGTGTGTGTGCATCTTTATATAGAGAAGAATGCATAGAGGAAAACAGGATTCATTACGGAACAGCACAAAAGCACCACGTTACCATTGTGAGCTGAAGTTGAAACACTTCAGGTTGTAGAAGACAAAAAAAAGATTCAGAAAAAGTGTAGTGGATTTCAGGTAATGGACAGAATATATAAAAGTTCATTACATTGTGCCCCTGACATGAGAGATGCTGGTCTGAATGTTCAGTACTGAAGGCTTTGAGAAGGGCTGGTTTGGAACCATCAGGGGCCATGTCTTTCTCTAGGCCATTCCTGGAGCCACCTGCCATATGCTATTCTGGATTAAGACTCAATAAGATATATGCTTGCATCTGACAATATAGGCGTGTAGAGTGTTGAACAGAAAGATTTAACTGCTATCAGGGAGATGGCAAGCTGTTCTTTTAGTGCCTTTGCTCTGTAGATTTTTTAGTTTCTTATCTCAGAAGGAGTCAGCAGCTAAATTTGACTTTTTGTATAATTATTTCCGGTGAAATCAAAGAGCCATTTTTCTGTTAGCAAAGTCTATACTCTTTCCTCCAGAAAATAATTAAAAGGGTTTTATGAAATTGTGAACTTTAATGCCTTGGGCATAAAATCATTTCTACATTGTCATGAAAAGGTCTGTTTTTCTGACTCACCTGTAACCAATATTTTCCTATTGGTGTGGCACAAATGGAAATTGTAGGGAATTTTCTACATAACCTTCCATCACCTTCTTTCCACTGTACAACTGGACTAGCTCTGATTCCCTAATTCTTCCGATATGTCTTAATCTTCTGATTGTATTGGAATCCTTTTGCATTGAACTTTGCTTGGAACAATTTGGCTGTGAGCTGCTTTTTGAAATATTCTTATAAACACATATTTTAAGAAAAACAGCAATAGCTGTTATTATAAAATGTGGCTTTTAGTCAAGAGTGACCATAAAGATCAAATAACTCAAGAATAGCAAAGAATAGGCCTCAAGCCTTGTCCATACTCTCTGTGGTGTAGTAGTGATGTCACTCCCTTGGTTTTAGGTGTTTTACTGCAAAGATTGCAGGCTTTAGAGAGACAGAGACATAGATTAGAATCTAGTTCTGTCACTTCCTAACTGGATGTTCTTTGGCAGGATAATTAGCTCCTTCAAGTCCTGGTGTCTTGAACTGTGCTTTGAAGATTAATGTGAGAGCCAATGAGAAAGCACCTGAAGCTCGTACTATTTCTCTCCTTGTCCCCAGGCCACTGCCATCCTAATCTGGCCTAAACTATACTTACATTGAACCATCTATTGTTTTACTTATGCTCTTATCATTTGCCCTTGCTTTTTTGACAGGGAGGAAATTTAAAATTTTAAAACCCTATATACTGTAAACTTGACATTTTTGTATGTGTTCAGTTCTTTACGTTTTAGCATGTGCAGAGATTTGTGTGAATGCAATGCCATCACCCAAGCAGATTCCCCTGTGCTGACATTTCATGGCCAAAGTCTCCTCCACCCCATTCCTTGGCAACCACTGATCTGCTCTCAGTCGTTTCCCATAGTTTTGTCTACTGGCCTTTTGCTGTTTTGTCTTTGAAAATGCTTTGGTTTTTGAGAATGTTATATAAATGGTATCATGCAGTAGGTAACATTTGGAGATTGGCCTCTTTTCATTCTTTGGTATTTCTTTGAGATCCATTTGTGTTAAGTGTCTCAATAGCTCATCTCTGAGGATAATGTTATTGGCTTCATTAGGAGTAGGGACAAGACTGAAAGGAGGATGTTCAGATTAACTAGAGAATAAACTTTTCAAGTGTGTCAAACCCTCCTGATATGCATGTAGATTTCTTCTCATTGAAACTCAAATGAGAATATGCCAAAACATGAAGCATTGATGGATTTCTTACTCTGAACTACAGATAACCAGTTGATGTTATAACAGAAAAGAAGAGATGAGAAAGGATAAATACAGTGCATGTTCTTTCTGGGGCATTTTTACATGATTTTTTTTTTAACATTGAAATATGGATGGATATGTCATGGAGCACAGTGAAGAATCAGAATCAATTACGGTAACACATACACACTCCTGTGTGTCTGGGCCCAGGCACTAGAGGTCTAGGCTGAAGTGTGGTCTCCTGAGAGAAGAAGTGTGGGAGCAATGAGGCACCCATTTTCCCTTCCCATTTCTCTTCCTTTTTCCATTTCCTCCCAGCCTGGGTTGGGGGGTCTGAATCTTAGAGGAGGTCCACCCATGGGGTGAATGGAGCAAGTGGAGAGGTTGGTCCAACCTGGTCGCACTGGCAGTGTTGGGCCATCAATGTGTGTAGTCTTTCAAGCCAATCTTGGCCACAGCCTCTTGTGCTTGATACATGGCCTGCAAAGTAGAACAAAAGATTCCCTGTGCTTTTGTTTCATTTTTTTCTGTGGTTCTACCCCAATCTTCAAACTCCAATGTCTGTTTCTAACCTCCAGTCAGCCTCAGGTGACCCCTTGCTGCTCTTCAAATCACTCTACCTTTCCTAAACCCTCTATTCCAACTGTAAGACTTCTTTGCTTAATCCACATACCACATCCAGGTCCTAAGTAGCCCCTGGCTTGACATTTATTTAGTATTTACTAAAGTAAACTCTGTTTGAGGGACATGCATATGTTTTAAAGGGCTTTATTAAGCTAAATTAATCTTTATTTGATAATCATGTATAGGAATGCATTTTTTTTTAACAGATGAGGCTTTGGATGTCCAACAAGAACTTTATGTCTATTTTGGTATAATCCCTACTCTACCTTTTCAAGCTTTGGGGAAGTAAAATAAAGGGTTTTTAGTGACTAAGTAAGCAAATGGGCTAACTGGCACATGGATGGAAGCCTTTCCTCCATCTTGCCAAGTAAGTTCATTCATCTTGCCATCCATTCATTCACTCATGTGCTGATTCAGAAATATTAAGTAGCTTTCACTAAAACTTATACACTGGAACCTGAAAGAGAAATAAGAATCAATCCTGTCCCTCAGAAGACCATAGTCTGGAAAGAGAGAGTTACTAACTTTATTTCTATTATAGTCCTTACAAAATTGGGAATAATACAGTTGCAAGCAACATCTCTGACTTAGAGCAGCCAAGAAGGTTCTTTAGTGATTTTGTGAAGAAAATGTCACTTTGCCTGTGGCCCTGACAAATGGACTCCCTGATTTAAGGGCTGCCCCCAATCAGGAAGCTATTCTTCCAGCAAAAAGCATGACAGACATGTCCCTCCTTGTTCCACTGGAGGTGAGAACACTCTGAATAAGACCCAGACAAAAACAGAAGTGTGATCATTAGAGGTACTAATGCTTACAGAGCGATAGAACAGAGTCAGGTTCATTATCATCATTATTGATGCACATGAATACTTCACTAATCTCTTCATGGGGAAAAACTGAATTTACCACAAACCCCAGCAAATGCCATTTATAGTTTCTGATATGTAATTACTCTTAAGTTAACCACATTTTATTTTATTTTTGAATTGTTTTAAATGTTTATTTTTGAGAGACACAGAGCACGAGCAAGAGAGGGGCAGAGAGAGAGGAAGACACAGAATTCGAAACAGATTCCAGACTTCCAGCTGTCAGCGCAGAACCCGATGTGGGGCTTAAACTCACAAACCATGAGATCATGACCTAGGCTTAAACTGGACGCTTAACCAACTGAACCACCCAGGTGCCCCAACCACATTTTATATGGTAGAGCATCCTTTTCCAATTAATAAAAATAATATTTATCAATTTTTAACTCAAAATGGGCTCTTTTTATTTTCATAAGTCCCCACCTCAAGGAGTCTGTGCAGGTGTTAGGCATAAAGAACTCTGTCAGCTGCGTGGGCTAGACTAATGTCACTCAATGTGAGATGAACATTGCCCTTTTGCTTTTTATCTGGCTTATTCTTGTTCATATGTGCTTCTGGTAATGCCAGAGCAAAGGTCTTTCCTGTTACTTAGGGAGAGTAGAGGACAGATTGAATGACTTCTTGGGAAGGTTCTGGAAGGCTTGAGGGGAGAAAAGATTTCTACCTGGATACAGGGGGAGCAGGTATCTTCCAGGGATAAGGGAATGCTCAGAGGGGGATCTGGGATTTGGAGCCAGACAGAACTAGAGTTTATCCCGGCTTTGTCAGTGACTTTTTTCAAGTCATTAACTTCCCAAAGCTCAGTTACCTCTCCTGCCAAATTGACAATTACACCTACCTGACAGGCTTAAACCAGATAATGCATCTAACATATTCTTGGAGAACAGTGAGGACTCAGGGACATACCACTGTGGGAAGGGAGAGAATCTTGTCATCAGAGGGACATCCTGAATGGAGGTGAGGTGCATAGGAGTAAGCATCAAGAGATGAGGCTCAGATGGAGGCAGAGGGGCCTCAGTGTGAACAACCTCGGAGGCCACAGTGAGCAATTTCATTGGTGAGCGAGCAAGGAATGAGACAGAGAACAGTCACAGACAAAAAGCAGGAAGCCAGGAGCCTGGAGAACATCATGTGTTTTAACAGCTTTAATTTGAACTCAAACCAATAATATGCTCAGTAGAATGTTACGTTATTTATTTGTTAAACAAGCTCAGTAGGACTGCCACTTGGAGGAGGCACGTTATTAGGAGTTAGCTGAAGATTCCCTCTGTATTTAAAACCATAAGATTAAATTTCTTTTAAAATACTTGGTAATTTGGACTTTGCGTTAATTTCTCTCAATTAGGTCTAATTAGTGTTTCTTCTCCGTGCCATATGCAATGTTTTCTTACCCTGGCAAGGTGATAAATTGCTTTAGTTTACTATTTTGTCCCAAGGCTATTTGTAAAAGAAAAAACAAGTACTCTTTTAATGAATTCAGGTCCCCTAATAAGGGCAACAATCTAAACAAATCATTAAATGGAGAAGAGAAGTGTCAGTGCAGACACAACCCCCCACGTTTCTTGCATTTAATGGACATTTTGGCTTACAGAGTTTGTGATTTTAATATAAAAACATGTCTATGAATACAAGCTGGGTATAGCATGCATATATAAACATATATGTACCTTACCTCCATTATCCACAATCTGATGATTAGCTATCAGAGCACTGCAGAAGACCCAGGATGAGGGTGGCAGGTGAGAGGTTAGGAATGAATGACATGCGTTCTTTCTCTTGCATAGCTTCACAATCCAGTGGAAAGCCTGATCACATATCAGTCTGTATACAAGCAAATCATGTGCTGTGTTCTAAGAGTACACACCGAATGCTAGAGGAGTAAAGTGAGGGAGGTGGAATGGTATTAAACTTCAAGTCACGGATAATGAAGGTGAAAGGTGATGGTCATGGTCTTATGAAGCCTCCTCCCAGTTCCGATTTGAGTTGGTCCTGAAATGTTGGTGGGTCGGTATTCCCTAACTCATTATTGAAGGAAAATTTAGTTTTTACTTTTCTACTTGTTTTCTTTAATAACCATCCTTCTTATCTCTTAGTAGAAAATCTGAAAGGTAAAGTATGAAGAAACCAGAAAAAATTATCTGGAGACAAATACAGGTATTCCAAAAATGCTGGGCAATATTATTTCTTCTGGATTCAGCTGGGCTTTCTGTCTATCTGAAGCAATGAATATACACCCAGTGAGGTCAAACCATCTCTGTTAACACTTACAAGTGAGTCTCAGAAGGAATGTAGTTCTGCAGACACCTTGTGAACCTGAGAAGCCTATTGAGACTGATTTCAAACTTCTGGCCTCCAGAACGATAACATTATTAAATTTGTGATCTTTCAAAGCCACAAAGTTTATAATACTTTGTTACGGCAGCCACAAAAAAACTCATACACATACTTAAAACCTCGGTGTTAGTTAATTGAAGGTTTAAAAGTGAAAAGTGTAAAATGTATCGAGTTGCATCCAGAATCCTGAGACACTGTAAGAGTACTTGAGCAGAGATGAATGCTGTGAAGACAGAGATGAACCCTGCTCGCAGCACCTGGTGGCGGGCCTCTCATTGATATGCCCACATTGTGGGCTGCTTGCACAGTGGTCTCTGTACAACATGCACCCCCTGCGGTGTTATGCTGGGGACAGGGTTGAATACACTGAATTCTTACATTTTATTGATAAATGTTAAGATCCAATAGAACTGCCTGATACAGTTAGTACTTTAGAAATTTTCTTTTCAGTCTTTTTTGTTATGGGATCATTTGAGATAGTCAATTCCATACTGTGTATTCAATTTTGAGACTGAATTTCCCTACCTAACATTCTATTATAAGCACTTCCCTTACATAACCAGTTTGAATAGTGTTTTGAGCAAAATATTCAGACAATATGCATATGAATATCATTATTCTGCTACAATTGGGGATTTTTTTGTCCCTAATTTTATTGTTATAGATGTTATTGCAATGGGTATTATACGTGTATACATATATATGTATGTATATACACACACACACATAAACACACAGCTGATGATTTCTTACAATTTGAAATTGTGAGACTTTTAAAGCAAATGGTATGAATATGTTCTGATGACCAATTTACTTTTCAGAAATGCTGTATTAATTCACAACCTTCAAGTGTTCAATAGCATATCCTTTTTCAGAGGTGCTGTAAAATCCAGATTTTGAAGTTGTGGAACCGATGTAGAAGGCCACAGATACAGTGATACTTCTAGAAGGAAGGGATTAAAAGTTGGTAAACAAGGAGGGGAAGAAATGTCTGGGTCAGTCCCAGATTGCCTTGGGGTCAGCCCACTTTCAGGAAAACTTAAAGGTAATACCAAGTTGCGGGTGGGGAAAAGAAGATTTCTCTTGAATCTGTATTTGTTAGGCAGCAAAGAGTTTTCACTGCACTATATGTAACAGATCAATAAACATCATAACGTTTCTAATGATTCATGTATTTGTACTTTCCATGAGATCTTTACTTACTATTTTCTTTCCCTATGGCTTGGGTGAGTTCTATTGGTGGTTTGGGGAGGAGAATTAAAACCACTCCTAGCTCCAGTGGTGCCGCCAGGACACTATGGTAAGCTGCTGCTTTTGTTATCTCCCTGAAGGCCTGTGGCCGTCTTGGGAGAGCACCCTGAGGGAAAGAGCTCAGCAGTGGCACACACAGGAAATGTGTAATTATGAATAAGTAAGTATTTATAAGGGTGCAGAGTGCTGGAATGAGAAGAACTGGAGGTTATGGTTTTGATAACAGGGGGTTTATTGTACTATGGGGAGAGATCTTCAAAAAAACCAATCAATGCTCAAGTTGTTACCAGACTGACATGACTGAAAGATGAAAGGTGGACAGCGAGGTGGGACAAGGAAAGTTACAGTGCCTGGCAGGTTCAGAGGGCTCGGGGGAGCCTATCTGGAGATTCACTAAATATTTAAGTACAGAAAAGGATTTAAAATGAGTTTTAAAGATAGCAAATGAACAGGGGTGCCTGGGTGGCTCAGTCGGTTGTGTCCAACCTCTTGGTCTCAGCTTAGGACTTGATCTCACAGTTCATGAGTTTGAGCCATGCATCAAGCTCTGTGCTAATGCTGAGGAGCCTGCTTGGGATCCTCTCACTCTCCTGCTCGGTCTTTCTCAAAATAAATAAATAATAAACTTAAAAAAATAGATAGCAAATGAACATGGGGAAACAGACTTTAAGACAGAATTATTAGTGCCACACACACATCTAGAGGTAAAAATCATGTTTTGCAAACAATTATATTTGTTTTCTTTTGCTTTCTATTTATTTATCCTTCATCACACAGCATGCAAAAGAACACATAGTTACACTCAATTTTATAGAAAAGGAAGACCGAAGGGAGAGCATATTTGAAATAAGGGACAGCTAGTATGCATGCTCTATCCTCATGTGCTGACCTCACAACTCAGTAGCCTTAGACCAGAATTGTCAAAAAAATCTAATGACATGGGGAAGCAAGAGAGGCAAAAGTAATTGGTAGAAAAGCAAAAATCCAAGTAAAGTGTAATTTGTCACCATAGCTAGTAATAAGACATACTTAGTTTATGTTCCAAATACTGCTTTGGGCTGTGATTCTGTTTATACTCCTCATTAAAACTTCTTTGCTGTTTGAAATCTTGTAGCAGAGCCTGTGAAATCTAAATGTGGAGTCCAGATCTGACCCTAAATGATGAAAGGCAAAGGCATGTCAGAGATTTGGGGTGTGTGGAGTAGGAAAGTATATATTTAAAAACATTTTTTGATCTGATCATTCTGTTGATTTTTTTTTTTTTTTAGTATTTTTAATTTATTTCTAGGAGAGAGAGAGAGAGAGAGAGAGAGAGAGAGTGAGCCGGGGAGGGTCAGAGAGAAAGGGAGACACAGACTCTGAAATAGGCTCCAGGCTCTGAGCTGACTGTCGCGGGGCTCGAACCCACGAACTGAGAGATCATGACCTAAGCGAAAGTCGGACGCTTAACCGACTAAGCCACCCAGGCGCCCCCATTCTGTTGATATTTTTAAAGGATTTTATTTTTTATTTGAGAGAGAGAGAGAGAGAGAGAGAGCAGGGGACAGGGAGCAAAGAGAAAGAGAATATTAATAGGGTTCTATCCTCAGCTTGGAGCCCTAAGAGGGCACCATCTCATGAAACTGGGATCATGACCGGAGCCAAAATCAAGAGTCTGACGCTCAAAATCAAGGGTCTGATGCTCAGCTGACTGAGCCACCCAGGTGCCCGGTACTCTTGAGTTTTGAATCACTGTAGAGCCATTCAGAAAAGAGGAAACGGCAGGATTTTGTAAATCCTTCCCTAAGTCTTTTTAGTTGCCAAAAACCTTTCAGAAACAAAAAGGAATGATTTGGCTAACAATGAGTTTAAGGACCAAGCAAATAGTCCTCAGAAATGCTGAAATGAATGGCCTAATCACTTGATTTGCAGGATGTTTGACATGTAAACAGGCTCTGTGGTAGAACAGCTTTCAAAGTGTAAAATAGATTCCTATGTAGCTTCTTCTTCTTTTTTTTTAATTTTTTTTTTTAATGCTTTATTTCTAGGAGAGAGAGAGAGAGAGAGACAGCGCGAGCAGGGGAGGGTCAGAGAGAG
Organism: Proteles cristata cristata; assembly: GCA_017311185.1. NCBI lineage: Eukaryota > Metazoa > Chordata > Mammalia > Carnivora > Hyaenidae > Proteles > Proteles cristata. The sequence goes on from JAESUZ010005027.1 coordinate 144,138, forward strand.
AGGAAGTCACAGACTGAAACAGGCTCCAGGCTCCGAGCTGGCAGTCAGCACAGAGCCCGATGCGGGACTCGAACCCACGAACCGCGAGGTCATGACCCAAGCGAAAGTCGGACGCTTAACCGACTAAGCCACCCAGGCGCCCCCCTATGTAGCTTCTTAAATATCACAAATGAAAATGTTTTTCTAACAACTAAAACGCCATTTGAAAGTACAGTTTTTTTAATTGGAAAAGAGATGAAAGAAAGTGTATCAAACAAAGGTAATATATCACACACATTAAAATGTATGAATGTTAAATATATTTATAGAGCTGTAACATAGATTGAATTACTGCTTAATCAAACTATTGTGACTGGTGGTAAAGCAATAAAAAAGGTGAATTGCTTAATGATATTTAATGAGACATACTTATGAATTACCTAGAATTCATTTCATAACTTACAAGATATTAGAGTAATTAATTGTTGTCCATAATCTTTATCTTATTTTTGGAAAATCTTCCCACTACTAGTCAACCTGTTTAAATGAGCCAGAATTATTATATCATTTTTTTTAATGCAGAATCTTCTTGGCAGTGAATTGAATTATTATACGGACAACTGCATTTTAATCATTTTAAAGTAAACCAATGAATAATTTAACTTTGAAATTTCAGAAGGCCAATTATGGCTTTATACTACTTACTCCTGATGACTTAGGCTGGGGATGGATGAGTTGGACATGCTATCCTTTGAAAAAATTGTAATGGCTTAGATCAGTTTATTAGAGTTTATCTCATTAGAGCCAGAGAGGTTACATTCAACAAGGACAGGCTTAGGACAACATATTCTGAAGATGGGCCAAATAATATGAAATTTTATTAAATTCCAAAGAGAATTGTTTGTAATTTTTATGTATTAAAGAATAACAGTAATTTTGTATTTTTGGCATGGATTTATAAGTTTTATAAATCATCTTATATTTCTATAACCAAAAATAATTGTTATTATTTACACAAGACTTATAATCCTCTCAAAAAGACTGTGAAGAAAGTAGTATTTTTCTCCATTTATAGGTGATGTTCAGAATGGTTTATTAACTTTTTAAATATCTCAAGTTGAACTTTATATTCATATTCCCTGAGATCAAATTTCATGAATCATACACAACAAGAGTATATTTATACGTATGGCCACTTTACTTTCAGAAATAACTGGCTTTTATATCACCTTAAACAATGTAAGTGCAGACTCTTGTTATTACTTAGCAATTGACCAAAAGTGGTTATAAGCAGGGGGCACCTGGCTGGCTCAGTCAGTAGAGCATGAGACTCTTGTTCTCTGGGTCATAAATTCGAGCCCTATGTTGGGCAATAGAGTTTACTTTAAAAAAAGAGGAAGAGATGTCAGCTGTACTTCTGGGCAGTTTTAGAGAAAAAAGAAAAAGAACAACGATGAGCTCACTTGGTTCCTTTTTCCCTTCAGTACGAGAGGATGAAACATTTGTTAGTTTTCTGAACATACTGATAAAGCATGGCTGATAGACATTGATGTCCAGGGTCCATTAAGGAGGAAAGCTCTTGCAAACACCCAGATTACTGGAGAAATGAAAAGGGAAAATAATCTATATGCTAACACTTATGAGATGCAGTTAAAGCACATATTAGAAGAAAATTCATTGCTTTAAATGCATATATTCAACAGAAAGGCTGAAAATAATGATCTAAATATCCACTTCAAGAAGAAGCAGAAGAGCAACAGATTATATCTAATATATAGGGAAGAAAGTGATAAGGGTAAGAACAGATATTACTGAAATAAAATATAGACAATAAAGAGTATCAACAAATCTAAAAGATAAGTTTTTGAAGAGAGTGATAAAATTGATAAACACCTGGAAAAACTGATTAAGACTACAAGAAAAAGACACAAAAAAATGAATACAGTAATGACAAAATGGGACAATATCATAGAATTATAGACATTACATAAAGGAAGATATTATGCATAAATTTATGCCTATACAAATGAAAACTGAAAAAAAAAAAAAGAATGTGGATAGTCCTAGATCTAGTAAAATCAAATTCATATTGGAAAACCTTCCCATGAAAAAAATCATAGACCTAATAGGATCACCCATGAAATGTACAAATAATAAAAGAAGAAATAGCTCTAATATTTCACAAAAATCTTTCACAGAATAGAAATATTTTAGATAGTTTTCAACTTATTTTATGAGAAAAAGTAAACTTAGACACCAAAGGCTAACAAGAATATGCAATTAAAAGAAAATCACAGCCCAGTCTCTCTCAGAAACATGTATGCAAAAATCCCAAAATAACAGTAAACAAAATTGAGCAATATACAAAAGATAATACACTGTGATTATGTTCTGTCTATCCTAGTCATATGGGGTCAATTTAATGTTCAAAAACTAATCAATATAATTCCATTTTGATGGGGTATAAGAGAAAAAAATGATAATTTCAATAAATTTAGACAAACATCAGACAAAATTGAACATCCATTTACATTAAAAAACATGGCAAATTAAATATAAAAGGTAATTTTCTTGATTTTATAATGATTATCTACATACAACTTATAGCAATCATTATATTTAATGGTGAGATATTGAAAGATTTTATTCTCAGATCAGGGAGATGATACAAATGTCTCCTACTTCTTTATCTATTCAACATTCTAAAGAGGTCATAGACAGTACAACATAGTAAGAAAAAGAAATGAAGTGTAAGGATAAGAAAGAAAGAGAGAGAGAGAGAGAAAGAAAGAAAGAAAGAAAGAAAGAAAGAAAGAAAGAAAGAAAGAAAGAAAAGGAAGGAAGGAAGGAAGGAAGGAAGGAAGAAATCATTTGCTGATGATGATTATACATACTGTGTATTTATAAAATAAAAAGAAATGTACTTGATATATTCTTAGACTTAATATATTAATTTGGCAAGACTTCTGTATACTTGGCCACTTTACAACAAATGATTTAATTTTTATATGAGTAAAAACTAGAAAACAAATTTGATAGAAATGTAACTTTACCAAAGTATCAAACACCTTCAAATACCTAAGAGTGAATATAAAGAAAAAGATTAGGCTTCTACCCAGAAAAGTATATGCTATTGGGAAAAAAAAAGTAAAGGACACCTAAATAAATGAAGTTATATAACATGTTTATGAACTGGATGACCCAATAGTAAAAGGACAATAATGACTCCTTATATTGATTTACAGACTAAATACTATTTAAACAAAAATTTAAGGATTGATTTGAGTGTGTACGAAAATCAGGCCATTCTAAATTTATACTGAAATTGTAGGGTCGGAAATAGCCATGACGACCTTGAAGAAGTGGGAGGACTTATTTTACCAGTTATAAAAACAGATTATACAACCACGACAATTAGTTCAACAAGTTTTTGTTTCAAGGATAAAAACATAGACCAACGGAAGGAAATAAAGCCCAGAAACATATGTATATATTTGTATATATGAAATTGATTTATGCAAAGGAAACACTGTAGTGCAGTGCATAATAAAAATTTTTTCCCATAAAATGGTGCTCAGTTAATTGATTATCCATACAGAATGAAAACTGAAAAGGCACCAAAAAAATAAAGAATGTGGATAGTCCTAGATCTAGTAAAATCAAATTCATATTGGAAAACCTTGCCATGAAAGTTGCCACTTTTTATCACACATAAAAATCAATTTCAAGTAGATTATATGTCCAAATGAAAATGGTAAAGCAATATAGCTTTTAGGAGATAACATAAGCAAATAGTTTCATGATCTTGAGATAGGGGAAGAGTTTTTAAATAGGACATACAAAAATACTAATTGTACATATTACGGTGGACTATGCTAAAATTAAGAACTGCTATCTATCAAAAAAATCCTTAAGAAAATGAAAAGACCATCTCACTTTGGCAAACAGCATCTGCAATATATACAGTATATATATATGCAAAAATAGGAAAAAAAATGCAGTCATATCAGTAAAAAAAAGGCAACCCAGTAAGAAAGCAGGCACTTTATATAGTGGGATGCCCAAATGGCCCACAGACATCTGAAAGGTTGCTCAATCTGCTTGTTTGTAGGGAACCACAATAAGATGTCCCTACTCACCTGGCCCAATTACTAAATTTAGAATGGACAACACCAATGTTGGTCAGGGTGCAGAGGAACCAAAACTCTCATAGTTTGCTTTTGGGAGGATAAATTACTACAACTGCTTTGGAAGCAGGTCAGATCAATTAAAGCTGAATATACACTGGATTAATCACTGGGGAGGTTAGTGTGTGAAGAGATATATTTGGATGCTAATAATGTTCCATTTGTTGACCAGTGTGGTGGTTGTATGTGTGCATTCACTTTGTGGTGATTCATTGAGCTGTATACACACGTGATTTGTTGACTTTCATATATATATATGTACTTCAATAAAATGCTTATTTAAAATTGATTGTATAATACCACACATGTGATTTGTTGTTTGAGGTCTAAGAAACCACTGCTTTTAACCATCTTAATAATTTAGGCTAGGTATCTCCCAGGCAACTAGAATGAATTGGAATTTTGAGATGCATGTCATAGTACCGTATCTCTTAACTTCTTACTCTTTCCCTACGACCATCTCCAGAAAACTCGCAGGGAAACAAATACATTGTGATTTAAATCCACCTTGAGACTGAGAAGTTTTTAAAAAGTGTTGCATCCCACTTTATTTCTATGCAACTGCTTTTATAAGAGAAACCCAGAAGAGCCAGAGAGGCAAGGGTTTACATTCCTAGTGAGAATAATGGACAGGAAAAAAGGGGAATGGTTCTGAAAGATACAAGACTTGAACTTTAAAAATGTCAATCCCTAGAGGTACTTGGGGTCTTTAGAGAACTCAGGGATTTAATAAAAGTGACCCCCCAAAATAGGTCATGGGGACAAAATATACAGTATAGGAAATGTAGTCAATAATATTGTAATACATTTATTGTGGTGAGCATTTTGTAATGTATATAATTGTTTAAGCACTATGTTGTATAGTTGAAGCTAATTTAATATTATATGTCAACTAGACTTAAATTAAGCTCTAAGTGAGCTGAGAGACACAGAGGGATCATATCTAACATGTCAGACACAGTTTTTAGAGGGTAAAACAGAGTTGAGTAAGGTCTCAACTCAGGTTGAGTGGAGGGTCTCCACTGTGGATGGACAAATATGGTCAGTATGGAATGAAAACTCTCTGGGCGATATTGAAGGCACCGAGGAAAAGCTAAGGCAACTTTGACCTGAACTCTTCATTTATTCATTTATATATGTATATATATAAATATATATGTATATATATTACGTTATTTGTTTATCTTGAGAGACTGACAGACAGACAGACAGACAGACAGACACACACACACACACACACACACACACACACAGAATCCCAAGTAGGCTCGAAGCTGACAGCACAGAGCCTGATGTGGGGCTTGATCTCACAAACCCTAAGACCATGACCTGAGCTGAAACCAAGAGTTGGGCTTTTAACCAACTGAGCTACCCAGGCACCTCTGACCTGAGCTCTTTCTTGATGGAGAAACACCATGGCTCTTCAGAAATGAAAGATCTGGAAGAAGAAATTTTTAACCTTCATAATATGGATGTGATGTGGGTGAGTAAAATTTCAGTGGCTTCCTTCAGAGCCAGGGCCAGACGATGGCAGCCACATGGACCGAAGAAGCTGTGGAGTCCCAGAGGTAGCATCCAGTTAAATGGCTAACAAGAAACATATGGCCACAAGCATTTTTAACATTTTGCAGTGTGGGTAGAAGGGTGCTATAGGAAGTTACTCAAGCTAACGTGTGGCCTTTGTCAGGAGACACTTCTGTTTGGGGGACTTAATCTAAGGCAATGTATTTTATTACTCTCTTATGGGACCAGTTAGAAGGACACATTCCACTAAATTCTCAGACCTGTGCTTTCACAGCCAGAACCCTGACACATGACCCCTTTCCTGTCAGGAGTTTTGATTTCCAAAGAAGCCATTGCATATTTATAGGGCCAATTCATCATCATTTATCCATCAGCATGCATGCAAATATTTCTTATCTGCATGACTACTCTGTTATCCAAGGAGATATCCCCAAGTATCAATATGCTAATATTCTTGAATTGGTATAATACTGAATTAAAAGAATCAATCAGTATTATTCATTGTGAAACCCTAGTTAGGGTAAGCAATAGATAGAGCATTTGAGGTCTCTAAGGTATTAAACACTTTGTGTACCTATTTCATAAGGGAGAAATATAAAGCAAGCTTAAAATACACTTGGTGAGAAAGGAATACTTTCCTGGCATGATTTTCCAAAATCACTTGGTTAGAGGTGCTGCAAAGTAGTGGATTTAATTATGAGCAGACAGAGACCAGTTAATAATGACCAAGATGTACACTGAACTTATAGCTATGGTCTGGTTTTACATTAGATCCACTTAAAAGCTACAAACTTGTAGAACCATGAATTTGGAATCCCCAGTAAGCTATTTGCTTTTCAGTCCTGGATGAGACAGTGGCTGTTGTTTTATTTTTATTTTATTATTTATTTGCTTATTTATTTATTTGCTTTTTGTCATAGGACTTGATGATCAATGGTGATCAGTTTTTTCATGGAGACATTTATGTGGAAGGTGACTTAAATTGCACACACTTATGCATGTACGTACACTTCCTTCTCTTTCTTCGTGTCTTTTTTTTTTTTTTTTAATTTCTCTATGTGTTGAAAGTCCAAAGCACTCAGAAAGGATCCTCTTCTTGCTTGCTAAGAGGATGATATTTCAGTTCCATTTCTCCATATCAAAGAGTCTTTTTTAGCATTTGAAAATGGATACAAATAAAAGTGCCATGCCTTGAAGTTGGAATTGGAGGGTCTATACTTCCTTCTAAGTAACCAGTTTGAGTTTGGTTGTAACTCATGGGAAGTAAATCTCATTAGTGAAAATCTGCATTCTACCTACAGGACTACATGAGGTGCCTCGTATACAATCCACATTGCTAGGCATTGTGAAGGCACAGAAAAATGCAAGATATCACTCTTGCATGCAGGGATTATAAAAAATTTGCACATATATATCAAACTTAAATACAAGGCCATGTGCACAGGGGAACATATAAGGTGAAGAGGAGATAAGAGTTGTGTCAATTTGTAGAAGAAGAAAATCCTTTACAATGTGGTGTGGAGGGAAAATTTAATAGTGGAATAGATTAATAGTGGAGTCATGATGGATAGGGTTTGGATATACAGAGAAAAGACATGAACTTCAGGTATGTTGCTAGATGGATAACTATCTTACTAAATGACTCATCATATGAGAACTTTATCCAGTATAGAATTTCTTTAAATTCAACTTCTCTTTCATACTGAAATCTTTTATAAATGGGAAAACTGAGTACAGAGAAGGCAAGTAACTTGATAGAGTTCAAAAAGTTGCTAAGTGTCAGAGCAAAGACTTGAGCCAAGACATTCTGGCTCTGTAGTCTATGTTCCTAAACATTGTATTACTTTTTCAATCATTCTTTCAAATAGATTGTCCACTGTGTAGAAGCCATTATACTAGATGTTGAGGATCAAATAGTGAACAAGTCATTGATTCCCTTCTCAAGACATGAAGAATTCAGTGGGAGAGACAGATAAGTAACAAGGAATTGCAAGTCAGAATGGCAAAGGCAAGACAAGTACTATAGGATCACCAAAAAGGTTCTCAGCCTTCTCTTGGGAGATCAGGAACATGTTCAGAAGGAGAATCTAATACAAATGCTGAAGCTTGAAAGGTGAGAAGGTATTAGCTAATAAAATGGAACAAGCACTATAGGTAGAAAGGACCACAAGGCAAAGCCAGTCAAAGGACAAAAAGTAGCTCATCTCTGGAGCAGAGTGTGAGGTAGTTGGTTAAGGAAAAATATGAGGTTGGAGCCAACTCATAGTCTGAGCCTGCAGACTTTCATTTTCTGAGTTAAGAGGCTGGAGCTTTATCCTCAGGAGAATGCGAGGCTAGTGGAAGCTACCTTCTAGCTGAGGCCTGAATGAATGGAACAGTGGAAAGTCTAGGCAGAGAGACCACCTGGGATCATTTATCAGAGTCAAGAAGGGGATAAGCAGAAGGTTTTTGGAAATATTATATTAAGAAGGGAGATGGGGTGCCTGGGTGGCTTAGTCGGTTAAGCTTCCGACTTTCGCTTAGGTCATGATCTCGCGGTTCGTGGGTTCGAGCCCCGCGTCCGGCTCTGTGCTGACTGCCAGCTCAGAGCCTGGAGCCTGTTTCGGAGTCTGTGACTCCCTCTCTCTTGACCCTCCCCTGCTCATGCTCTCTCTCTCTCTCCTAGAAATAAATAAAACATTAAAAAAAAAAAAAAGGGAGAGCCAGTAGGAACTGATGAGTAATTGTACGGGGGCCAAGGTAAGGTTGGGGAAGAATGAAAATGACTTCCAAATTTCTGTGTTGGGTAAGCAGGTAACAAGTGGTGACATTCATACATCAAGAAGCACAAAGGGAGACATGCCATGATATAAGGAAGGACTGCAAATTAAGGATCCTGGAAAGTCTCCAAAAATATACCGGTTTTTGTATGTGCTTCTTACAGATTTACCTGGATGAAATTCATAACACTGGCACCACGGCACCACCTAAACCAGTGAGCCAAGTAAAGTCCACAAGCCTAGGCTGTCCCTGCCCCTGAGCACACTCACCCACCATCCAGCCACATGCTCACACATGGGGCTTCTCACAGACCATCCAGAATTGCCAGCTTCTTGACAGTTTCCATAATGGCAGATAGCACTGCTAGGCTGTGCAAACAGATGGAAATAAAGGGAGCACCAACTCTTTCTCACAGTTCTCAGTGTTCTTGAAGCTAATGTCAGAGGCCAGAACCTGTGTTGTTGTTGCTAACCAGCAGGTATGTGGTGAAGGGTTCAGTCAAACCTCCTGGCCCCTGGGTCCTACAGGAAAGAAGGTGAGCCCTGAGATGAGAAGCAGCTGTGGCAGACCAGAAACTTGTGCACTGGGAGTCAGACTGTGCATTTTTTGTATCATCTATTTTTCTTGCTTAGTGTTATAGTATAAAATATATTAACTTTTTCCAAACGTTCCTGGGTAAGATACTATGTGCCTATATACCACAAAAAAACCTTTGGATAAAAAGATTGGGTATTGACAATGAACAGGACTCGGGGCACCATGTTTTCTCTGCCATTGTGTCTGCATGTCACAATGTCTATCATACCCTACAGGTCACAAAGTACTTTGATGTACACTGGGTGTTGGGTCCTCTTAACCAGTCTGTGAGACAGGGGTCACTATATTTCACCATGAAGAAATTGACTTCCCTGTAACAAGTGTCAGAGTGAAGGTAATAGGGTTTCTTCAGATGTTGGGTTAAGGAATCCATTCAAAGCCTACAGCTCTAGCAGAGGAGCTGGGAGGAGGAAACCCTTCTTAGGAGGAACATAAAATCTTGGCTCTGAGGTTACACTTTTGCACATAAATGTAACTAAGCCTCTGTAGCCAATCAATACATTCATGTAACACAAGCATCCTGGCAATAGAAACTTGTGGCTATAAATGCAGTCAGGTTGACAGTAATTGCTAAATCTTGCTAACTCCAAGTCATCTCTGAGGCTTAGTTTGCTTATGCAGAAAGTCTGGGGTCTTATGGTGCTCCATCACCATCTCACTGACTACCTGCTATTTCCAGGAATCTCAGAGAAGTATTTCACTCATGTAACCCTATTCTTCACTAGGCATACTGACCAAGGGCCCCAGGTAGGGCTGCTGTGACAGTCAGTGCTGCAATGTATTGCATTTCTCCCTCTGATTTATTCCTCACCTGTCTCCAGCATGCTGTGCATCCTGGCAGGCTGATGGAGTATGGACCACATCATTCTGACTTGTGGCTTCTGCTGTGTTCAGCAAAGGGGGAACATGAACAGACATTGGAGAGAGGAGGAGGGGGGCTCCATATTCTTCCTCCTGCTCTCTCCTTGAGAGATGCAGTCAAGCTTCCTTGTCTACACACCATAGGTCCCAGCTCTAGTATAGGTGGCAACTGCTCTGCCCTTTTGGTGGAGGGCTGAAGGTGTCCTGGCACTTGCCTCCAAAGGAGGGCACCAGCCCTTTGAAGTTTCCATCTTGTCGGTAAATAGTCTCTACTCAACTTTTCTTCTTCTTTTTATAAGTGTAGTCTTTAATCCCCATCCCCTATTTACCTCATCTACCCCTCACCTCCCCTCTGAGTAACCATCTGTTTGTTCCCTATAGTTGAGTCTGTGTCTTGGTTTCTGTCTTACCTGACTCTTCTTCAGCCACCTAGTACTAGGGTATCTTTTGTTACCTCCTGGAACTTTGATCAGTATAGCCAGCTCGATGGATATCCACATTCAGGGTGGGGTGGCCTGGCATCACCACTTCTTATGTTCCTCTGTATGATCCCAAGGAGAAGGGCATGTATCTCACCCCAGAGAGCTTCTGCTCCCTGATTTGCCACTGCTCACCACTCCCTTGCCTCACAGTGGTTATTGTCCTGAGTGACTGGGGTTGGGCTGCCCTGCCTGCCCAAGTACTCTGGCAAGGTCCTTCTTGGGCCACTTCTGGTGCTCCTGCCAATTGCTTTCCAACCATTGGTCCTAGAACTGTAGCTCCCATTATGCACCCCTCCTGATGTCTTCAGGTTTCTGTCTCTGCTTGACTCATGAGCTCTCATTCTTTCTGACTCATGAAAATCAATTTATGTACCTCTCTCTCTTGCTTCAGTAAAATTCCCTGGGTCGCTCATAATATAGCTCTTTCATTCTCACCTCAGCTCTCTCATCCCTAGAATGTGTGTGGGTGCGTGCACACACATGCGCACAAACATACACACACACACACACACACTTCAAGGTGTATTTGAGCACAGCCCCTCCTGCTCCTGGAGCTGCCTTCTGCAGGTCTTCCTATTGCTATGGCCTCACTTTGATGTAAGACTTCTATTCATTCTTCATCATTTTCTTCTCAGAACCCCCTGACCCTTCATGTTGGCTCCTTTCTAATGGTTATACTTCTCCAGTTGTTGGAAATGCCAGCATTAGTCTAAACCCAGGCACACAGACTATGTCCATCTTCCCCTTGGGAGTTGGCCCCCAGGGAATTCCAGCACACTTTATCATCCATGGCTGAATGGCCATGGAAGATCCACATCTGTCTGGAGTACAGAGAAAGGATGGGGGCAGCGTTTCTGCCTCTCTACCGCTGGCCTTTCCTCTCATTGTTGAACAGTCCTGTTGGGTGGAAAGTAAGTTAAAAAGAGACTACAAGATACCAGTTTACATTCCCACCAACAGTGTAGGAGGGTGCCCGTTTCTCCACATCCTCGCCAGCATCTAGAGTCCTTTGATTTGCTCATTTTAGACACTCTGACTGGCATGAGGTCGTATCTCAGTGTGGTTTTGATCTGTATTTCCCTGATGAGGAGGGATGCTGAGCATCATTTCATGTGTCTGTTGGCCATCTAGATATCCTCTTTGGAAAAGTGTCTGTTCATATCTTCTGCCCATTTCTTCACTGGGTTGTTTGTTTTTCGTGAGTTCCTTATAGATTCTGGATATTAACCCTTTATCTGATATGTCATTTGCAACTCTCTTTTCCCATTCCGTTGGTTACCTATTAGTTTTGTGGGTTGTTTCCTTTGCTGTGCAGAAGCTTTTAATCTTGATGAGGTCCCAACAGTTTATTTTTGCTCTTGATTCCCTTACTTTGGGGGATATGTCAAGTAAGAGGTTGCTGCGGTGGAGGTCAAGGAGGTTGTTTCCTGCTTTCTCCTCTAGGGTTTTGATAGTTTCCTGTCTCACATTCAGGTCCTTTATCCATTTTGAGCTTATTTTTGTTCATGGTGTGAGAAATTAATTTAGTATCATTCTTCTGCATGTTGCTGTCCAGTTCTCCCAACACCATCTGTTAAAGAGGCTGCCTTTTTTCCATTGGATATTCTTTCCTGCTTTGTCAATGATTAGTTGGCTGTATACCTTTGGGTCCAGCTCTGAGTTCTCAATTCTATTCCATTGGTCTATGTGTCTTGTTCTTGTGCCAATATCATACCGTCTTGATGATGACAGCTTTGTAGTAGAGGCTAAGTCTGGGATGGTGATCCCTCCCGTTTTGGTTTTATTTTTCAGGATTACTTTGGCTATTCGGGGTCTTTTGTGGTTCCATTCAAATTTTAGGATAGTTTGTTCTAGTTTTGTGAAGTATGCTGGTGCAATTTTGATTGGAATTGCAGTGAATATGTAGATTGCTTTGGGTAGTAATGACATCTTAACTATATTTATTCTTCCTATCCATGAGCATGGAATGTTTTTCCATTTCTTTGTGTCTTCTTCAATTTCCTTCATACGTTTTCTATAGTTTTCATCACACAGATCTCTTGTATCCTTAGTTAGGTTTATTCCTAGGTATTTTATGTTTTTTTTTGTGCAATTGTGAATGGGATCAGCTTCTTGATTTCTCTTTCTGTTGCTTCATTGTTGGTGTATAAAAATGCAACCGATTCCTGTACGTTGATTTTGTACCCTGCAACTTTGCTGAATTCTTGGATCAGTTCCCATAGGCTTCTGGTGGAGTCTGTCAGGTTTTCTATGTAGAGTATCATGTCGTCTGCGAAAAGTGAAAGAGTGACTTCCTCTTTGCCAATTCTGATGCCTTTGATTTCCTTTTGTTCTCTGATGGCTGATGCTAGGACTTCCAGCACTATGTTAAACAGCAGTGGTGAGAGTGGACATCCCTGTCATGTTCCTGATGTCAGGGGGAAAGCTCTCAGTTTCTCCCCGTTGAGGATGATGTTAGCTGAAGGCTTGTCATAGATGGCTTTTATGATGTTTAAGTAGGTTCCTTCTATCCCAACTTTCTCGAGAGTCTTTATTAAGAAGGGATGCTGTATTTTGTCAAATGCTTTTTCTGCATCTATTGACAGGATCATATGGTTTTTATCTTTTCTTTTATTGATATGATGTATCACATTGATTGATTTGCGAATGTTGAACTAGCCCTGTAACCCAGGAATGAATCCCACTTGATCTTGGTGGATGATTCTTTTTATGTGCTGTTGGATTCTATTTGCAAGTATCTTGTTGAGGATTTTTGCATCCATATTCATCAAGGATATTGGCCTGTAGTTCTCTTTTTTTTTGCTGGATCTGTGTCTGGCTTGGGAATCAGAGTGATGCTGGCTTCATAAAATGAGTCTGGGAGTTTTCCTTCGCTTTCTATTTTTTGGAATAGCTTGAGAAGAATTGGTATTATTTCTGTTTTAAACATCTGTTAGAATTCCCCGGGGAAGCCATCAGGTCCTGGGCTCTTATTTGTTGGGAGATTTTTGATCACTGATTCTATTTCCTCACTAGTTATGGGTCTGTTCAGGTTTCCTGTCTCTTCCCGTGTGAATTTTAGTAGTGGGTGTGTGTTTAGGATTTTGTCCATTTCTTCTAAATTGTCCACTTTGTTGGAATATAATTTTTCGTAGTATTCCCTGATAATTGCCTGTATTTCTGAGGGGTTGCTTATAATAAATCCGTTTTCATTCATGATTTTGTCTATTTGGGTGCTCTCTCTTTTCTTTTTGATAAGTCTGGCTAGAGGTTTGTCAATTTTGTTTAGTTTTTCAAAAAACCAACTCTTGGTTTCATGGATCTATTCAATTGTTTCTTTGGTCTCTATGTTGTTTATTACTGCTCTGATTTTTACTATTTCTCTTCTTCTACTGGGTTTAGGGCGTTCTTGTAGCTCTGCCTCTAGTTCCTTTAGGTGAGCTGTTAGATTTTGGACTTGCGCTTTTTCTAGTTTCTTGAAATAGGCCTGGACTGCAATGTGCTTTTGTCTTAGGACTGCTTTTGCCCCATCCCATAGATTTTGAGTTGTTGTGTTTTCATTTTCATTTATTTCCATATATTTTTTAATTTCATCCCTGATTGCCTGATTGGCCCGTTCATTCTTTAGTAGGATGGTCTTGACCTCCATTTTTTTGGTGGTTTTCCAGACTTCTTCCTGTGACTGATTTCAAGTTTCAAAGCGTTATGATCTGAAAATGTGCATGGTATGATCTCAAGTCTTTTAGATTTATTGAAGGCTGCTTTATTTCCCAGTATGTGATCTATCTTGGAGAATGTGCCATGCACACTTGAGAAGAAAGTGAATTCCTTGGCCTCAGGATGTAGAGTTCTAAATATATCTGTCAGATCCATCTGGTCCAATGTGTTTTTCAAGTCCATTATTTCTTTAGTGATTTTCTGTCTGGTTGACCTATCCATTGCTGCAAGCGGAGTATTGAAGTCCTCTGCTTTTTGCACATTCTTATCTATGAGACTGTTTCTGTTTGTGATTGTTTTATATATTTAGGTGCTCCCATATTCAGTGCATAGACATTTATGATTGTTAGTTCTTCCTGATGGATAGACCCTGTAACTGTTATGTAATACCCTTCTTCATCTCTTGTTATTGTCTTTAATTTAAAGTCCAGTTTGTCTGATATAAGTATAGTTACTCCAGCTCTCTTTTAATTTCCAGTAGCATGATATATATATGTCTCCATCCCGTTACTTTTAATCTGAAGGTATCTTCCAGTCTAAAATGAGTTTCTTGTAGACAGCATATAGATGGATTTTGTGTTTTTTTTTTTTCATCCATTCTACTACCCTATGTCTTTTGATTGGCGTATTCAGCCCATTTACATTCAGTGTTATTATTGAGATATGTGTGTTTAGAGTCTTTGTATCTTTTGTAGGGTTCATGTTTGTGGTGGTGTCTCTGGTATCTTTGTTCCTTGCAACATTTCCTTCAGAGCGTCCTCCTCAGGTTTTCTTGTAGAGCTGGCTTAGTGGTGACAAATTCTCTCCATTTCTGTTTATTTGGAAAGGTTTTTATCTCTATTTATCTATTTTATCTATTTTATCTCTATTTTGAATGACAGTCTTGCTGGATAGAGGATTCTTGGCTGCATATTTTTTCTGTTCATCACATTGAAGATCTGCCATTCCTTTCTGGCCTGCCACGTTTCAGTAGACAGGTCTGTCACCACTCTGATAGGTTTCCCTTTGTATGTGAGGGCCCTTTTCTCCCTAGCTGCTTTCAAAAATTTCTCTTTTCCTTATATTTTGCCATTTTTACTATGATATGCCTTGCAGAAGTTCGATTCAAATTATGTCTGAGGGGATTCCTCAGAGCCTCTCGTATTTCAACGTTTACTTCTTTTTCCAGGTTGGGGAAGTTCTCTGCTATAATTTGTTCCAGGACTACTTCAGCACCTTTCCCCCTCTCTTCCTCTTCTGGGATTCCTATGATATGGCTATTGTAGCGTTTGACTGTGTCGCTGAGCTCTCGAACTCTTCTTTATGTTCCTGGATCAGTTTGTCTCTTTTTTTGGTCAGCTTCTTGTTTTTCTATAATGGTGTCTTCTATTTTTTTAAAATTTTTTAATGTTTTTTATTTCTAGGAGAGAGAGAGAGATAGCGTAGCAGGGGAGGGTCAGAGAGAGAGGGAGTCACAGACTCTGAAACAGGCTCCAGGCTCCAGGCTCTAGTCAGCACAGAGCCCAACACGGGGCTTGAACCCACGAACCACAAGATCATGACCTGAGCGAAAGTCGGACGCTTAAGCGACTAAGCCACCCCGGTGCCCTATATAATGGTGTCTTCTAAATCACTTATTCTTTCTGCCTCTTCAATCCGTGCATTGGAGGCCTCTAATTTATTATGTATCTCATTTATCACTTTTTTAAATTCTTCATGCCTATTTATATTCTCCATTTTGTCTGTAGCCATAGTTTCTTTGATGTCCCCTATGCTTTTTCAAGCCCAGCTATTAATTTTATGATTATTATTTTAAAATCTTGTTCATTTATGCTGCTTATATCTGTTTGGAGCAGTTCATTAGCTGTCAATTCTTCTTGGAATTTCTTTGGAGGAGAGCTTTTTTTTCATTATTTTAGTTAGCTTTCTGGCTCTTGTTAGTTTTAAGGACCTGTTATTCTCTCTGCACCTGTGAACATTGCTGTATCCAAGATGACTCTTTGACTGTCCAGGGCCTATCCTTTCAGAGAGTGTTTTTTGAATGGTATCTCTTGGTCTCTCTTGTTAGGACCTTGGTTATTTTGTTTTCCTACTCGTAGTGATATTTGGGACTCTCCACCATGTGTACTTTCGCTTGTTTCTTGAGGTAGCCCTGGAGAAGAAAATAGACTGACAAACATACAGGGAGCAGGAGCACACAAACGCACAGAGAAATCTGACTAACATGCAAACCAAGAAGGAAAGAGAAAAAGTTAAGAGAAAAGAAGGAGGAGGGAGGGCGAATAATAGAAAATAAAAAAATACATAAACAGGTCAAAAGGAAGAAAAGAAAAGGAAAAAAGAAGAATACCAATGGACAAAGTACAGTTTATAGTATATAACCGGATTTCCCAGCTACAATTAATTAGCCGATGTATGCATTGCTGGTTGAAGAACATAGAGACAGAGAGAGAAGACAGTGCGGGGATGAGGCAAAATTGGAAATAGAATGAACAGCCAGAAGGGATAAATAGCTTTTTTCAAAGAGTTAAAGGGTGGAATATGGTTGGATAGGTGAGAGAAGGATGCTAGTGTTATCCAGAGAAACTACATAGTCTAATTACTCCTGAGAGAAAGAGATGAAAAGGTCGGGAGGTGTAGAATTTACATCTACAGAATGGACTAAATGTGATTGTTTAAGCAAGCTGGTGACCAGAGTTAATCAGGTCAGTGTTCTGGGGGAAAAGAAGAAAAAATTAAAATAAATTAAAATAAATTTTAAAAAAATGGGAGGAGGGCAGCTCTCAAGTAGGGATGGGTGTGGTGTGATCTGATGCGTCAGGCGGGAGTTCTGCCTTGGCTGTTTGTAAGGAGGAGAGTGGTGGCGCTCCAGTCCTTTCTGGAACCAAGCAATCCACCTTGCTTTTTTGGGTGTGTAAACTCCCAAGGCCAGGGGCGCAGCCAAAGTTTGTTGCGGTCTTCAACCCAGACCAGCCTCCAAATCCCAGTCCCAGCGCCCGGCTGAAGTTGCTACAGGCAATCCCCTGGCAATCCCCTCAGGGCAATTCCAAGCCTCATGCCTGGCTTTGGTGGTGGAGCCAGAAGCCGCTGTTCCCTTCTCCTCTAGGTCGGGCTCGGGAGCCTGGGCGGGGCAGGGGCCTTGTCTGCCGGGCGCGCTGAGCCCGCTGGAGTGAGGAAATCCAGGTTCCTCTGTGTCTTGTCACCCAAAACACGAACTCGTGGGCAAATGTCCCAGTTTTTAGCTCTCTGCTTTCCCTCTAGAGCTCCAGCCAGCCAGGAGCGCGGACGCCCAATGCCTGCCCGCCGCTCCTCCAGGGGTCCAAGCCTGCCAGGAGGGCAATGGTGGCAGGTGCGCAGCTTCTCCCAGCCAGCCAGGAGCCAGCACAAAGCAGCAGTCCATGAGCGCAGCCCCTCCGGGGCCAGTTGGAGCGTGGGGGCCTGGTGCGCAGGTATTTTGTGCGCAGGTCTTCCTATGCCCCGAGCGGAGGTTTTCCCTCTGAGAGGAGGTTTTTCTGTTTTGGGCTCTCTCTCTTTTTACCCTCTCACTCCCCTCTCACAGGGGGGGATCGCCCCAGTTCTTGTAAGTCTCTGATCCAGGCCCAATTTTATCTTCCCCAGTTCGCACTCATGTTAGAAGGCTTTCTCAGTGGATTCTGCGTCCTTTTTCTCCCAATCGCTTGGGTTTCGTAAGGTTTCCTATGGCTTCAGATCTTTTCCGTGTATGAGGCATGAGCGCGAGTGCAAGTACGGAGCTCCCTACTTCTCTGCCATCTTGCTCCCTCCTCCTCTTCATTTGCTTCTTGAAAATCCTGAGAATCTGCTCACTTTGGATGAGCATAATTCCTGTGCTTTTTTTGTATCTTTGGAGATCCTTCCGTCTGGTTGCTGTCCTCTGACCTGTGACAATTCCCTTGTTTCCTCACCTGAAATGGGACCTTGTTTATCCCATGTGTCAGAATTCAGATCCTCACTGAGTATTTTGAGTCTGATGTCCTCAGGAATTTGTAGAAACTTACTCATTGCTACTGAAATTCACATTATTATCATTAATTTTTTAAGTTAACACCTCGTTAAATTCCTTTGAGAAATTTTATGCCTCTGCTTCTATTCTCTAACCAGCTATAAAAGCACTTTATTGCTTAGAAGTCAACTGATCTGAACATGTAACCATCTATAGTACATAATAATCCTAAATTGAAAATTCATTTTAGAAATAAATGGAATATATTTGGACCATTTAAAACATACACAAAAAGTACTTGCTGGTAAAGGTTTCATTATATTTCTAATTCTCTATTGTTGTTCTCGGTCTGTTGTTTCTCTCTTTATTCTTTTTCTCATGGCAGATTGAGTCAAATGATTGAATTCAGTCATCCTGATGGGCCATCAAGCCTGATGCTTTGATTTGGGCAGACACTTTTTCCAGGACAACGCGGGCTTTCCTGTACAGAACTGGCTTAGGCTTGGGCAGGGTAGACATCTGCCCACAGGAAGTGCTTGTCTGGCTTTTGGCAGGGTTTCCCAGCCTTTCAGAAGAGTTTAGGAAAGGTTCTCAAAGAGGTTAGAAGACAAATACCCACATTAGCATTAACACTTCCTTAGGGAGAAAGAGGAGAAGTCGTGAAATGGAACCTCTGTCCTCAAATCCCCCAGACCTCAAGCCTGGCTGGTGCAGCAGGAAGGAGACAAGGTAGGTTTTTCAACTGGATATAGGATAGAGATTTAAATCCAGTAGTCTTTAAAGAAAAAGAAAAAAAAGAGGGGGGTGCTGAGGATCTGATTTGCAGAAAAGGGATGAATATAGATGAAGGCAATGACAGGAAGAAATAAAACCATTTCATTTTTATAACCCACTGAATTGAGGCCAGGTACAAGTAAATGTCAACTCCTTCATAGATCTTGCCTGTCTTGATTTCCGTTGTGTCCCCCAAAATACCTGACCCATATTTGGTAGGTGCCAAATATGCCAGTACGTATTTGTTGAGGAAACAAGCAACAAACATAACACTAAAAAAATGTCCTCTGGGGTCAGATAAATATGAAATATTGCTCTGCCACTTCCCAACAGGGTTGACTTAAGCAACATCCTCAATACCCACGTGTCCTCTAAGCTCCTGTTTCTCTCCCGTGAGCATGCTAACAATAGGAAATGTTGGCCTCACAGAGTCATACTGGTTGACCAGATAATATATGAGAACAGAATAAGTGTCAATAAACATTTGTTTTATTTCCTCTTTGGCTTAATGCACCATATCATATACACATTATGTTTTATGCAGGTACTCGAGATAGATTCCTGTGGACAGTGAATAAATAATATTAAATTCTGAACAGAGAATCCAGTATAAGTAGTCAGTCACCTTAGTTCACAATAGTTTACTTAATAAGAATAGTTTTTTTTCTTTTTTATCTGAGAACCATTATACCCAGTGAAAAGAGTGCTGTAGGATTAATGACACAAAACCAATTCCAAGCAGCATTGTGAAGGTTTTCCACCAATTTCTTCTTCTTTCTCTTATCTTCCTACTTCCTGTAGCAGGAAGGCCTTTCTCCCTTTCTTTTTCTTCCTTCTGTTTTTTAATAAAAAAATCTCTTTTCTGATTCTCTGAACAGAAAAAAATGGAGAATTAAAAGAGAGAGGATCAAAGAAATGGAATGAGATTCAATCTCTTGATCTCCCCAGTAGAAAGAAATAAGGGTGGAAGGGAGGCAGAGGCACATGGGAGGGAAAAGAGCAGATGTAGTACTTTGCTAGGTGCCCCTAGTATGTATCAATGTAGAGAGAAGTTTACACTTGAGGGTTGTTTCTTTTTTAACCAAAACAAAACATTTTGAAAGAGAAGAATTTTCTCTCCAGAAAATCAGAAAAATAGAAAAGCAAGAAAAAGATTCTTACAGGGACGACAACAGGGTTTTGTTTCCTTAGAGAGAGGATACGAGATATCAAACTGGCTGACTTGACATTGCCCAGGGCCAGCCCAGCTGCTGAATTCTGTTCCATTCATTTTTGTAGCAGAACTTTGGCGTTTTCCTCACATTTGCCTTTGGAAATCTAGGCTCCTCCTCATGGCTGCCATCTGGACTCTGTCTGTTGCATATCCCTCTAAACAAGGATCATGGTAAGTGAGGCAAATGCTTCTCCCCAAGGAACCCACAGTTTCTTCACTCCCTGGAAAGGCAACTAAAAACAGAATTGATCTGGGAATTTCACACAGGAAGCCAGTCTACTGAGGGGAAATTCAGATTTGCACAAAGGATAAAGCGTTCCTCTGTATATTCAGCTCTTCTTGCACACTTTAAACATGACTGAATTCCCGTGCACACTCATATACTCATATATACATATACACACAGACAAGTCAGTCTGTCACTTGTCAAGAAACCAGTTGCTTAAAGAATATCTAAAGAAAGGTTATTATTTTAACCTGAATTTGTCAGGGCCCGTGTATTTCATGTCTGCCTTTTCTCCTTTTTCTTTTTTTTTTCTGGCCATCACTAATTTATGAAAAATATAATCATTGGGAATCTCTTATGTGTTCAACACTATATGAGGTGCTATTTGAACAAAATGAAATGTGAAGCATGGTCCCTGCCTTGGGAAACTTGGAACAGAATTACGCACACACGGTAATTAGGCAGTAAATCCTACAGTATTCAAGGCTGGGGAAATCTCTACCTTGTGAGCTAATGTGTAAATTAGCTCATTCTTCCTGTTGTGACCTTCCTTTTTAGGTTTTTTTAAACCCACTTGATGGGCTCAATAATGCCTCTAAACCATGGTTTTTAGTTTGTAAACTTTAATTCTAATTCACTTCATTTGAGAGAATGCACCTAGAAAGCACATTCTAGTTTCTGTGTTGCTTGCTGTGACTCAACTTTTTTGTGTGCCCACAGAAGTGCTGTGGGACTCTGGATAGTCAGTGGAATTCAACATGGGTGTGGTGAATGATTGTTCTATTTCAGGTGTTGGGTGCTGGATGCTGCAACACAGACACTCAATGTTCAAGGAGCTTACAGTGTCTTAGAGAGGACAGATGGGGACATAGCAAATGAACACAAAATGGGGAGACATTATTTTTGATTGAAGAGAGTGAGCAAAGTTTTAATGGAAGAGACATGGTTTAGATAGGTTAAAAAATCATTTAAGGAAGGGAAGTTTCCCAAGTTTACACAAAGTTTGGTGGAGATGAGGGGGCTGAAGACATTCGTAGCTTGAGCATAAGGGATAAGCTATGAGTGTTTGATAAGCTTGAGTTGTCAGTTTATGTTGATCTTAGTGTGAACCTCAGAAATATTTGTATATTTTCCCATGTTTAGTCTGCAGTTCTCCTGCAAGAAAGGTATTTAGAAGATTCTATTTCCATAAGTCTATTTGGAGACACAAGCTTGGCAGCTGGCATCATAATGAACCCATTTCAACAGAATAAATTCCATTACTATTAATATTAAGCAGCCACAGAATGATTCATGAAGCTCTTTTCAATATTCAAAAAGTACTTAATCAAAAGGAGGGGGTGGAGAAAGAATAAATAGAAATCATGTCAAAGTTGATTATTGTTGGCGTTCTTTAAGAGCCAATGCCACTGTTTCTCAGACTGACTGATGCTGAGGTAGAGTGCATTGATTTATTTTACTAAATAAAACTCGCACTGGGTCTGATGGAGATTTAAAAAACCTGACAAAAGGCCCAAATGTCCAGGAAGTTGATTGGTTTTTGCAGGTTACACAACTGCCATAAGGTCCATAAGTTCTGTGTTCCGGATTATCTGTATGTTTCTAGCCTAATGAATTTTTTGTTAAATTCTCTCTCTGTGTCTGTTTCTTGGTCCTCATTTCTTTCTGTCTTGTTTCTCAGCACACAAATAGGTATTCCTACTTCTTAAGGAAAGACGTTCCGGTAAAAGCCTGATTAACCAGGTTAGGACTTAAAACAGATTTCAAATCTCAGTCTGCATCAGTTTAGAGCATTTATCATTCATCAGAGGAAATTAAAGTGGACATTGGCAAGTGGGAGAGAGGGAGCAAGTTACTATAAGATTGCTAAAATGGATGTCTATGGAGGACACTCTTTTGTCTCTTTCCAGGGCAGGAACTAAGGATAAACAGTCTCCTGCTTGCTGGGACCTTGTTTTTGTCCACATTCTCTTCACTGTTTCTTGAAAGGATTTCCATAAAACCGAAAGTATACCCTTTGACAGACTACGGAGAATTTGGAGGATGATATAGGGTCCTAGAGACTGTGGTATAGACATCACCCACATCACCATGACCCAGATGTCTATTCAGGAAACTCAACCAGCCTTGAATTTAAGGCCAAATCGTGTTCTCAGAAAAGCCAAACAAGTTCTTCCCTTCACCTGTCTTTTCTTTCTCCATCAGATTCCTACTCTTTTAGAAGATGAACCCTGTTAATGAGGTATCTCATGCTGTATGAAATTATCCCCACAACTTGGTGGGTTAAATAATAAACATTTGTTATTTCAATTTCTACAGGTCAAAAATACAGGTGCAACTTATCTCAGGGTCCCTCACAAAGGTGCCTTTCAAGTGTCTTCTGAGGCTGCAGTCCTATCAAGGCTCAATGGGGAGATTTTCCATTTCTAGACTCAACATATGTTGGTTGGCCTGCCTAAGTCATCCCTGACTGAAGGCAGGGGCATCAGTTCTTTGACACTTGGACCTTCCACAGGGTAGCTGTGAGTTATTGCAAAATTAAGTACTCTAGACAGAAGCTCTTTAAGGGCAGGGATTTAGCCCCAAGGCATCTTGAAGTCTTTGGAACTCTCTTTTTAGTCTCTTTAGTCTCAAAATACAAAGATTTTCAACATCACGTCCAAAAAACGGCGTTTATTTTAAGGATTCTTAGCCTAGCAGGACCAGTGAAAGTCTTTCTTTGGCCATCTACTTGATGCCTTCTCTCTGCCAACCGCCTTCCTTGGTTGGTGACTAGAATCTCTTTCTTATGTTCTCAGATTGCATGTGACCCATTATGGCCACCCATGGCTTCCCTCTGGTTTATTTTCCATCAGCTCACATTACTATTTGAGACATTCTTTCTGTGGTCTCACATACTTCCTGAAATTACATCCTCTGCTGGCCCTGTGATCCAAGTCGTTCAGCCCCACTCTCAGTAAGAGTCTCTGTTCAAATGGATCCCACAGAGTTTTCAGCAATGATTATGAAAAGAGTTTGTCTCTTATTACTAAACTTCTGCACTTCTGAAAAACCTCTCACTTTCCTTCCAAAAGAACATTCCCTTTATTTTCTCTCTTGCTCCCCACCTATCTCACAAAAGGTCAATTCCCCTGACCACTTGCCACTTTTTAGATCTTCTGTTCCTATTGCTGTTTTTCAAAAATCCATCCATAAAAATTTTTTTCCTTTGATTCCTTGAAATTTTTTTTTCAATTCTTTATCACAAAAGAGTAAAGGAACTTCCTAACAAAATAAAAATGTTTGATAGAGGGGAAGGAATTAAGAGGCCAATAACGATATGTAAAAGTGGATAAGGGGAAGAGCCTGGGGGGGGGGGACACATATGTTTATGCCATTTTTGTCCTGTTGCTTGGCAGATTATTCAAAACTTCTAAATGGATAGACCAACTCATTTCTTCAGGTCAGCCCTAGTTAGGTGACCAGTCATAATCTGGTGCTTGCTTTTCATTAAGGGGCATCCCTTAGCCTAATCCTTGGCCAGAAATCCTATAGTATCTATAATGTCATTTAGGTAGCAGAGCCTGGGGCTGGGACAAATCCTCCTAGAATCAAGTGCTGTCAAGGAGGCAAGTACAGTGTTATCAGGCCAAGCCAAATACATTCTCAATAACTGTAGAATGAATATGCTATCTAGGCATTCAGTCCAACAGGACACCAACACAGTGGGGATACATAAATAGGTGACTATGTGTAAGTGTAGATTATCAGCAGGAAAATGCATATGCTTAGGTGGCATGATAATCAGATCAAAAGTTCTGTAGATCATGTCTTCATGGAAAGACTTACCAATCTTTATCAATATCGGAAAAGAAGAACACAACGTCTTCTAAGCTTTCATACATATTTGACAGCAATGAACAAAAACAACCTCTCTGAGAATCACATTAAAGCAATAATAATAATTCACAAATGGCTATGATTCAGAAGTTAGTTTAATATGTATTAATTTGCCCAATAATCCTAAAACCTCAGGGAGGTGGTACAATTGGTATACTCACTTGACTCAGAAGAAAATTGAACATCATAAAGGTTGAGTTACAACTCTGTGTTGCACAGTGTATTAAGTGCCAAGGTCAGACCCCCAAAATTAGGTCTGTCTCCAAATCTTATACTGGGACCTACAAGACTGCAGTTCATTTTAAACACCAGAATCATAGGAACATCTAAATGATTACTTCTTAGGGAACCTTAACAAAAAGCAGTGTGTGTCTCTGAGGTAAAATTACTTCCCACTCTTCCAAATTGGATAGTTTCTTCATAAATATTTTTTGTCTGAGCAAATTCTCTGTGATTGTGAAAGCTGAGTGCAAGCTTCACAGTCTGAGCTATACTATCCCCAGATGTGTGTCAAGGGGCCATTCCTTCATCTTTCTGATTCTTCTATAGAATAAGAGCAGATCTCTCTGGGATGCATGTGGAGTCTTTTAAGAAATATGCTTTAAACTCCAGGCAAAGAGTAAGCACTTAATAAATAGCAGCTATTGCTATTATTGCTGTTAAAGAATTTGAGTACCTTCTCTGAAAAGCAGGCAAGTTGAGGCTTGTAAAATTGTTAAGGCTGGGTCTACACAGCAGCAAGAGACCTGGCTGGAGGCAGGCATGCAAACATTTACCTGAGTAATGTTCCTTCAAGTAGCTGAGTGATGAGCTGAGATTCTCTACATTTCACCTGAGGCATAGACTTTTTCTGTGTTTCCTCTTAGGAGAATTAGAACAATTCTTCCCATGGACTAAACAAAACTGATGCATGGTTTGTATTTTAAAGTGGGTTAACCTTCTAGTGACAAATACACCCTCCATTTATGATTTAGAGACCAGCCCCTTTCTACGGTTTTTATAAGAGCAGTTTATTCATAACTTTCCTTTCTGTCTGGAATCCTATATGCTATATTCTTGAATATTTGACTGTAAGTGGCCTGATTTGTGTGAGGGGTTATAATTATTTCTGTGCTAGGGAGTTGAGAATAAGGATACAGGACTCATGAATGCAAAGTCTACACTGCAAGGGGGTAGGTTTGGGTGAAGTGTGTGCTGAGATATTATTCTTTTGTTTAACCTCCATGGGTTTTTCCTCTCATTTAGTGCCTTTCTAATCTTTTTCTCCTCTTCCACCATTGTCATCCACTGCTTTCTGCCTTTCACCTGTCATCCTGACTAAAGAAAGAATTCCATGTAAGCTTCTGCACAGCCAAAGAAACAACCCAGAAAATTAATAGGCAACCAACGGAATGGGAAAAGATAGTTGCAAATGACATATCAGATAAAGGGTTGATATCCAGAATCTACAGGGAACTCACCAAACTACACGCCCGAAAAACAAACAACCCAGTGAAGAAATGGGCAGAAGATATGAACAGACACTTCTCCAAAGAGGACATCCAGATGGTCAACAGACACATGAAACGATGCTCAGCATCGCTCCTCATCAGGGAAATACAAATCAAAACCACACTGAGATACCACCTCACGCCAGTCAGAGTGGCTAAAATGAGCCAATCAGAGAACTCTAGATGCTGGCGAGGATGTGGAGAAACGGGCACCCTCCTACACTGTTGGTGGGAATGTAAACTGGTACAGCCCCTCTGGAAAACAGTGTGGAGGTTCCTCAGAAAACTAACAATAGAACTCCCCTATGACCCAGCAATAGCACTGCTAGGAATTTACCCAAGGGATACAGAAATGCTGATGCATAGGAGCACATGTACCCCAATGTTCATAGCAGCACTCTCAACAATAGCTAAAACATGGAAAGAGCCTAAGTGTCCATCAACAGATGAATGGATCAAGAAGATGTAGTTTATCTATACCATGGAATACTACATGGCAATGAGAAACAATGAAATCTGGCCATGTGTAGCAACATGGATGGACCTTGAGGGTGTTATGCTGAGCGAAATAAGTCAGGCAGAGAAAGACAAATATCATATGTGTGCACGTATAGGAGGATTAGGAGGAGCTTAACAGAGGACCAAGGGGGAGAATAAGGGCAGAAATGGTGGGGGAAAGGGGGAGAGGCAAACCATGAGAGACTCTTGAATGCTGACAAAAACTGAGGACTGGTGGATGTGGGGGGAGGGGGTGGGCATGGTGGAGGACACTTGTGGGGATGAGCACTGGGTGTTATGTGGAAACTAATTTGACAATAAACTATTTGCAAAAAAAAAAAAGAGAGTGTAGTTCTACTTTGTGGTGTGTTGTAGAGCAATCAGTAGTGAGGTGGCTCTCCATTTCTTGGAGTTGCCAGCGTTCCCTTTCAACATCTCTTTGCAGATCTTCTTACTTACATTTACATGTGATTCAAGATGGTTCTCTTCACCTCTGAGTCTACTCAGTTTTTTAGTTCTAGCCTTCAATATCAAATATGCACAGCCTCTAGGTTCAAAATTGGAATGGTTAGGTCTATTGGATTGGGTTGCTCCAATTGGAAGGTAGTTGATATATGTGGCTGATTTTCCAGCGCCTCTGGGCAAGACAAGTTAAATTATAAGAGAAAGATGCACATAGATAGCAAATGATCTATGTGTGAATGTAATGTTCCAAGTTACTTTCCTTCATGAAAAATCAAAACCTAAAAAGCTTTTTCAATACTTCTATCCTATATATTAATGTATAACATGGAACTAGATATAATTCAAGGCTGAATAGTTTCTTCCAGGGCTTGAAAAAAAATGTAATTCTCTCCCAAAAAAGAAACAAATGATTTTATTATCAATAATAGAAGAATATTTACTTGACAAGACACCATGGCTTTTGGTGGTATGCTTTTTTAGAACAACTCAAAAGTATAAAGAAAAGTAGACTTTTAAATCAACCACCACATTCATCATGAAATGAGATAGCATTTCCAAAATCCACATATGATAGTGTTTACTTTTCATTTTTTAAAAATGTTTATTTTTGAGAGAGAGAGAGAGACTGAGCATGAGCAGGGGAGGGACAGAGACAGAGGGAGACACGTAATCTGAAGCAGGCTTCAGGCTCTGAGCTGTCAGCACAGAGTCTGACATGGGGCTCAAACCCAGGTACCATGAGATCATAACCTAAGCTGAAGTCAGATGATTAACCAACTGAGCCACCCAGGTGGCCCAAATGATATTTTAAAAATCACCTTTTTATTGTGGTAAAATATGTATTACATAAAATTTGCAATTTTAATTATTTTTTAAGATGTTTATTTTTGAGAGAGAGAGAGAGAGAAGCTGAGAGAGAAATAGGCAGCTCACAGCTCAGACCCCAAAGCAGGGCTTGAACTCACGAACTGTGAGACCGTGATTTGAGCTGAAGTTCAAGGCTTAACTGACTGAGCCACCAGGTGCCCTGAACTATTTTTAGGTGTACAATTTAGTGGCATTAATTATATTCACAACTTTGTGCAAATATCACCACTAGCTATCTCTAAAACCTTCCATCACCCCAAACAGAAACATTAAGGAATGCTCCCTCCTTCTAAGTAGCCCCTAGTAACTTGTAACCTCTGTGAATTTGCCTATTCTAGATATTTCATAGAAGTAGAATCATACACTATTAGTCCTCTTGTGTCTGGCTTATTTTCAAGGTTCATCCATGTTGTAGGGTGTATGAGAACTTTATCCTTTTTATGGCTGAGTAATATTCCATCGTATGTATAACCCATATTTTGTTTCATTTGTCCACAGACATTTGGGTTGTTTCTATCTCAAGCTATTGTAAATAATGGTGCTATGAACACTGGTATAAAAATATCTTTCTGAGTCTTTATTTTCAATTCCTTAAGGCATATAACTAGGACTGGAGTCTCTGAGTCATATAGTAATTCTAAATCTAACTTTTTGATAGACTGTCAAACTGTTTTCCACAGAAGCTGCACTGTTTTAAATTTCTACCACCACATATAAGGGTTCCAAAGTCCCCACATCCTGTGAACACTTATTACTTTCAAACTGTTTAAGTTCATTCATTTATTTTAAAGAGAGAGAGACTGTGGGGAGATGGGTGAAGAGAGAGAGGAAAGACAGATTCCTAAGCAAGTTCCACACTGTCAATGTAGAGCCTGACACAAGGCTCCAATTCATGAACCATGAGATTGTGACTTCAGCCGAAATCAAGAGTTGGACACTTAATCACCTGAACCACCCAGGTACCCCTCAAGTTTTTTAAATTACAACCACTCTAGTAGGTGTGAAGTGAAATCTCATGCTCTGTGGTTTTGATTTGCATTTCTATGGTACTGATTGTATTGCGAATACTTTCAAGTACTTATGAGATTTTTATCTTTGAAGAAATATCTATTTATTTATTTTTTTTAAATTTTTTAAATGTTTTTATTTATTTCTAGGAGATAGAGAGACAGCATGAGCAGGGGAGGGTCAGAGAGAGAGGGAGTCACAGACTGAAGCAGGCTCCAGGCTCTGAGCTGGCAGTCAGCACAGAGCCCGACGCGGGGCTCGATCCCATGAACTGTGAGATCATGACCAAGTGAAAGTCGGACGCTTAACCGACTAAGCCACCCAGGCGCCCCAAGAAATATCTATTTAAATCTTTGCCATATTTTGCATGAGTTGCTTGGCTTTTTGTTGTCGAGTGGTAGAATTCTTTATACATTCTAGATACTAAACCTTACCAGATACTTGACTTGCAAAATTTCTCTCATTCTATGGATTGTCTTTCTCCCTTTTGATAATGTCCTTTGACATACAAAACTTTTTAATTTTAATGAAGTCTAGTACTTATCCTAGTACCATTGTTGAAGACAATATTCTTCTTGACACCCTTGTTGAAAACCCACTGGCTATAGATGTATAGATTGATTTCTTGGCTTCCTATTCTATTCCTTTGGTCTGTGATTCTGTCTTTATACCAGTACTGTTTTTCCTTTTATTCTTCTAGCTTTGTAGTATGTTTTGAAAACAAGAAATGTGAGTCTTACAACTTTGTTCCAAGTTTTCAAGTCCCCCCACCCCCACCACCACTCTGCTATTTGGGATGCCTCACAACTACATATGAATGTGAACGTAAGATTTCAATTTCTGCAAAAATGGTTATTTAGCAAATTTTGATAGGAATTTCATTGAATTTACAGATTGCTCTTGGTTAGTATTGACATCCTAACATTGCCTTTATCAATAAATATGTCTTTCTATTTCCTTAATTTCTTTCAACAATGTTTTATAGTTTTCAGTATACAAGGATTTTTACCTCTTTGGTGAAATGTATTCCTAGGTATTTCATTATTTTGATGGTATTGTAGATGGGATTGATTTCTTAACTTCCTTTTTGGTTTGTTCATTGTTGGTATACATAAACAGTACTGATTTTGTGTGTTCATCTTGTACTCTGCAACTTTGCTGACTTCATTTATAGCTCTATTTTTTCGGCGTGTGGATTTTTCTGAAATTTTTCTGTGTAGGATCATGTCACCTGTGAATAGTTTTACTTCTTCATTTCCAAATGCCCTCTATTTATTTCCTTGCCTAATATTTCTTTCAGCTCTTTAAATATGTCATTCCACTCCCTCTGGACTTCATGGTATCTCCTGGGAAATTGATGGATAATCTTATTGAGAATGTCTTATATGTGACAAGTTACTTCCTTCTTGCTGGTTTTAAAATTTGCCCTTTGCTTTCAACTGTTTCATTATAATATGTCTCAGTGTGGATCTCTTTCAGTTTATATTACTTAGAATTCATTGAGGTTTTTGGATTCATAGATTCATGTCCATCAAATTTGACAATTTTCAGACACTATTTTTTCAATACTCTTTCTATCCATTTCTTTCTATCCATTCTTCCTTCTACTTCCGGGATTCCTGTAAGATATACATTGATCTTTTTGATGGTGTCCCACAGATGCCTTAGAGTCTGTTCAGTTTTCTTCATTCTTTTTTGTCTGTCCCTCAGATTCAATTATTTAAATTGTCTTACTTTTTAGTTGATGAGTTTCTTCTTCTGCCTGTTCACATCTGCTATTGATCCATTTTAGTAAAACTTTCATTTTAATTATTATACATCTTAACTCTAGATTTTTTTGCTTTCTTTCTCTATTTTTTTTCTGTTTATTGACATTCTTACGTATTGTTTTCCCTTTATCCTGTAGTTCTTTGACCAGTGTTTTATTTGTTTTTTTTCCCCTGAGATTAAGACAGTTCTTTTATGTTATTATCAGTTAATTAATTAATTAATTTTGAGAGAGAGAAGCAAGGAAGAGATGGGCACAGAGAGACAGAGAGAAAGAATCCCAAGCAGGTTCCACATTATCATCACAGAGCCTGATGTGAGGCTTGGTCTCACAAATCATGAGATCACGACCTTGAGCTGAAATCAAGAGTCAGATGCTTAACTGACTGAGCCACCCAGGCACCCCCCAGACAGTTCTTTTAAAATCTTTGTTTAGTAAATTCAGTGATTGGACTACCTCAATATTGGTTTGTGTCCATTTAACTTGTTCTTTTGAATGAACTATAGTTACCTCTTTCTTTGTATGTTTTGAGATTTTTTGTTGTTGTTGATATCTGGAATTTTAATATTATAATGAAGTTACTATAGAAATCAGTATTCCCTTTCCCCCAGGGTTTCCTCATTTGTAATGGTTGAAAGTTGTCTAATTTAGTTAACTTAGTGACCTTTCCAGAGGAATTTTGAAAAGGCTGTATATCTTGTTTGCAGTCACTGAAGTCTCCATTCTTTTGGCTTATATTCAGTAAATATTTTGACATAGATTTATTTGAATGCTAGGAGTTTAAATTTTTTTTTTCAGCTTTTTTCATGTTATCTTTTGCTGTGGTACTCCTCCAACAGTTAGCCAGTCTTGCACTGAACCGAGAGATCAATAAGAGTTGAAAAATAAGGGTCTCCACCAGTATTTTCTGAGCATGTGCCTTGCTCTGCCTATACACATGGCTTTTTAAATTCCCCTGTATACATGGTGCTTTTGAATTCCCTAATATCTCAAGAAACTAGCTCCAAATTTCCCTTTAAGGACTTAGGCAGTCTACTGCATGTCTCAACCACAATATTTTGTCTGAAGTCATTGCAGGTTGTTAGTTAGTCTTACATGTATTCATTCAACCATTGCCTGACACTTTTCTGCCCTGAGTAGGTTCCATATTCAGCAAATGAAAGCTATTCTGTCTTTCAAATGGCCTTGAACAGATACATACAAAACTTTGTAAATAAGATCTTTGTTTCCTCTGGAACCAGAGACCAGATCTCACACTGGGAATGGAGGTTGCCATCTTTAAGACTGTTACTGATTTAAGGACAAGGGAAAAGGAAAACGCCACAATGTTTTCCTATCATTTTTAACTTGCTCTTTTTGATTCTGTATTCTCTCGGTAGCGTTAAAACTTTGACTGTTTTCCATAGTTCTGATATTGCTGCTTCTGACAAGTTTTACTTATTTTTTAATATGTCTAGAGATGTGGGGCAGGAGCTTGAAGTTGCCTACTCTTCCAGTTTGCTGACATCCACTCTAATAGTTGTTTATTTATTTATTTTTTTAAAGAAAAAGGTGCCAGGCTTACTTTTAAAGTGACATTTGAAATCAACTATAGCTTTTACATCACATTGCAGCCTGGTGCCCGTTTTACTAAATAAGATTTTATTGGAATAGCCATGCTAATTTGCTTAAGTATTATCTATAGCTTTGTGCATGCTGCAACAGCAAAGTTATGAGATTTCAACTAGGCTGACAAAGCCTAGCATTTACTATCTGGACCTTTACAGAAAAAGTTTACAGAGTCTGTTTTAAAATAAAAGCTGTCTAGTTGACCCTTTACTGTTTAATTATACTGGTTTCCATAAACTAGTTTCCATTTAATGTTACTTAAATATGTATAAGCAAAGTTGCATATAAAATTTTTGTATTTATAACAATCATAAATTCGGGAAACAAAAATAGATTTTAGAAGGAAAGAAAAAATCTAAAAAGTTGATGGAACTAAAATCAACAACTTGATTTAATGTGAGGTTCTTTTGACAAGATAAAATTGGTGATGCTGTCTTAAAGTAGAGAAATTATTTATCTGATTTTAGTATTTGATAACTCGATTTGATTTTTCATTGTGAAAATGATTCATTTAAATCATGATCATTACCATTTTTATTTTTCCTTTTTAACAGTAAGCCTGTTAAATAAACTAACAAAGATTCTTTATTTTGAAAGGCCAATCATTTCCATCATGCGTCTTTTCTTAGTTTTGAGTACATGGGGGCAGGCCCTGAGATTCCCATAAAAGTGATTTATTTATGAAGGGTTCTCAGAAGAATCTGAGAATAGAAGGGTAGAAACTAAATAAGGAAAGGACAAAAGTCAAGCAAAAGTCTGATTTCACTAGAAGCTCTAGACTTAGCCTGATCCTCAAGTGTTCTGAAATGTAAGTAAGGTATACCTCAGAGTTTGTCCAGAGCTGGGCTTTTATTCTCAATTAACCATTCACTCCTTGCTTAAGAATGTCCAGGAAATATCCACTCCCAAGCACTTAGGGCTCCCTACAAGTGTGGACAAAGTGTCACCAATAGTCCAAGAGCGATTCTCCTAAGAGAGCTTTAAGTGTTAGCTCCTTACAACATAGTAAACATTGCATAATGACTACTATATTACTGATATTCTGAATGTAAAAAATATGAATAGAACAATATGTTAGCTTGTAAATACAAGATTGATTGCTATGGTATAGGTTTTTAGTAGTTTAGGGTGTCACACTACTATAAGTTGTAGTAGGACCCAATCATCTCACCACACTTTATATGCAAATGAACATGCAATTTTCATTTGTGTAGTACACGATATGCCATTTGGCTTTCACTTTGAGAGGATGCATCATTTACTTAGCAAGTCCTTCTGTCCTTTTCTCATTAGCCCTTAGCTAGTAATTACTTTACATTTCTCAGAGACACTATATGATTTTCATGGTATCAAATCAACATTTCAATTTACTAAATAATTGCAGAAATTAAGTTTTATTATATGGAAGTATCTTTCAATTATAAATTCTCTCCATTATATTTGTTATGTTTATACCTGGTAAAATAAGTCAATAAGTTCAATGGGAAATTAAGAATGATTGTGTCCTTTGGACATTCCAACATAACAACTCCAGGGCAGCAAAATATGCTCTTCAACATGTTAAAAATTAAACATTATTGTCCTAGGTGATTATTTGGCTGTGATACATTTGTAATACAAATCAAACATAAACACTGGGACAAAATTTTATGGCAATGCATTATTTAAAATATTATCTCAAAATAAATTACTTAATTCAAAAATGTTATCAAGAACTGGCAAACTCCTGACTATATGTTTGTATGTTGTACAGGGTCTGTGGACATGACCAGAAATATTAAATGACTTTAGACTTCTAAGTATGCGGTTTTGTACTTCTGTCTTAATTGCCTCAAGTATAGTTAGTCTTCCAATTAGAGTATGATTATTTGAGAGCAAAACTTTACATCCTATTTCTTTATAATCTCTATAATTCACACAGACTCTTATTTTTACATAGCATATGCTCAGCAAATTGTATAATGTCATAGCTAGGAGGGATTTCAATGAAATAGAAGCTCAAAGACTTGATATGCCATTTTATTTTATTTATTTTATTTAAAAAATTTTATATCTTTATTTTGAGAGACAGAGACAGAAAATGAGCGGGGGAGGGGCAGAGAGAGAGGGAGACACAGAATCTGAAGCAGACTCCAGGCTCTGAGCTGTCAGCGCAGAGCTTGACATGGGCCTTAAAACCCACAGACTGTCAGATCATGACCTGACCCGAAGTCGGATGCTCAGCCTACTGAACCACCCAGGTGCCCCATTGATATGCCATTTTAAATCAAGGCACAGAGTTGGAGACTACACAGGATATGGTATCAGAAGACCTGAGGTTGAATCTGTGATCTATCACTTATTAGTGGAGTTTAAAATAATTTTTGTCTCTTAGTTGAAATTTTCATTTTGTTCTTGGAATATTTTTCTGATTTTGTTAAATTATTTATCTGTGTTGCCTTGTGGTTCTCTGACCATCTTTAGAATTTTTTTTTTTTTTTGAGTTCTTTGGCTGGAAATTATGTCCATTTCTTTTGGGTCAGTTACTGGAAACTTACTGTGTTCCTTTGGTAGTTATTTTTTCCTGATTCTTCAAGATCTCTGTAGCCTTCTGTAGATGTCTTCTCATTTGAAGAAGCAGTCACCTCTTCCAGATATTATGCACTGACTTTGGTAGGGAAAGAACCTCACCTGTGGATGAGCACATGGGAACATCTTATGACCCTGATGTCTAGTGATACAGGCCCTGAGTGTGGGAGTGTGTAGTGGCTCCAGGTCTGGGGAGGCACGGTGGCCCATTGGATCTGGCTACTGGGTTCCACAGAATTGACAACCTTATGGACTTTGGAGAGCACTGTGGGGGATCCACAGAGTCTGCAAGAACTGATGCCTAGCTTAGGGTTTGGGGAGGGACTCAGGTGGCTGCTGTTTGTGAAAGCAAATACCTGTGGGTTAAAAATAAGTGAAATCTACAGGGAGTCTCTGACTGTTGTGATGGCCATAGATTTCTTCAGTGGTGAAAGCTGCTGATATCCTTTGTAGAGCTAATCACTAGGAATTGTGGTCCCTCCCACCGCGTGGTTGATATTGATAGTTTCTGCATTTCTTCCTTGTTTCAAGACAGCTCAATGTGTCTCAGTATCTTGGTCTCCAGATGGGGTGAAAATGAAGGAAGTCTTTCATGTTGTGCCTCAAAGTCGAGGCTTTCCCTCTCCTGGCATGGAAAGCTCTTTCTAGCTGGGCATTTCCCTCTTAGAACTAAGTAGTGCTAAGGCATGTGATGATGTAGGGGGATAAAATGAACCCGTTCTTCCTTCCCTTTTTTATGTAGTTATTCTCAAGTGTGTTGCTGAAGTTTCTTAAGTGAGCTCCTGAGCATTCCCAGAGACATTTTTGTTTACTGATAGGTGTCTAATTGCTGATCTTTGTAAAGACATGGAAACTGAGGTTTCCTTTTCTACCATCTCGGTGACATCACTCTTGCTAATGTTAATGTCTTACGTAATTATGGAATTCTTATTAAAACTAAGATGTTAACTTCAATACATTAGTATTAGACAAGTTCTAAACCTTCTTTGGATATCCCCAGCTTTTTCACTAAAGTTTTCACTAAAGCTTTTTCACTCTGCATTGTGTTGTTCACATGTAATATTTCTAGCTTTTCTTTTTTCTCACTACTCCAATGTTTCGATTATTCTTCACTTACAACCTTTGTTTCCTTTTCTACTCCTGTCGACAACCCTGTCAAACCAATCCCAGGAAAGTCTTACTATTGCCAGTCTGTTTCCTAGAGATTTTGCTGCAGAACTAGGAGATGAACAAGGAAAGGTCTGAACCGATTGTGAGGGAAGAGGTAGGAGGAGAGGGTACCGCCCTGGAGACTAAAGCTATCTACATGGAAAGAAACATAGAAATAAAGAAAGGGAAGTAGAGTCAAAGAAAATATATTGGGAGCAATGCAAAGAATTTCAGAGTCCCCTGATTACGTTTTTAAAAAATAATTTATTAATTTTTAAATTTACATCCAAGTTAGCATATAGTGCAACAATGATTTTGGGAGTAAAATCCTTAATGCCCCTTACCCATCTGGCCCATCCTCCTTCCCACCACCCCTCCATAAACCCTTTGTTTGTTGTCTATATTTAAGAATCTCTTATGTTTTGTCCCCCTCCCTGTTTTTATATTATTTTTGCTTCCCTTCTCTTATGTTTATCTGTTTTGTATCTTAAAGTCCTCATATGAGTGAAGTCATATATTTGTCTTTCTCTAACTGACTAATTTCGCTTAGTATAATACCCTCTAGTTTCATCCACGTAATTGCAAATGACAAGATTTCATTCTTTTTGATTGCCACTCAATAGTCCACTGTATATATACTGCACCTTCTTTATCCATTCAGCATTCAGTGGACATTCGGAGAGCCCCCTGATTAAGTAAATCAGCTCCTGTGCTGCAAAGCAAGGCCTTAGA
Source organism: Proteles cristata cristata (assembly GCA_017311185.1). Classification (NCBI taxonomy): domain Eukaryota; kingdom Metazoa; phylum Chordata; class Mammalia; order Carnivora; family Hyaenidae; genus Proteles; species Proteles cristata. The sequence goes on from JAESUZ010005027.1 coordinate 180,409, forward strand.
TGTTTGTGTCGATAGTATTTCTTTAACCACTGAACTCTCTGTGAGTGGTGACTTAGAAGATATCAGATTTCCATTAGATCATTTCAGGGGTCTATGGGATCAAATGCTAACTTCTTGTCATCTGCATGTAATCCTCACCTCCCCCATTCCCCCCCCTCTTTTTTCCCCAAATCCTCACTCCATCTTTCATTAGGAACAGCTTCTCACCACCTGAGATAATAATTACCTTTTTCTCTTCTTTTGGAGGTTTTTCTTAAAGGAAACTGTATCTAGACTGTATTAATCCCTGATAATGATCCTTTTTTCTTTCTTTGCTGCTTTTCTCACCATCTTTAACACAGTAATAGTCAATCATGTAGTGTAAATATCATTCTCCCAAAGGACCTATGCTATATCCATCCCATTCTAATCTCGTAAGATACCGATTTCACTCCTCCATGAGACTTAGTAACATGTGACCTGGTACACAGTTTAGCCAAGTTCCCAGTAGTGACATTTTCCTTTACAGCATTTATTAGCATTCTTAGGCAGGTTTCATAATTAGTCTGAGCATCTGTTTTATGTCTTCGGAATGGAGGTAATTATTATCTCACAGAGCTATTGTGAGGATTAAGCCAAAGAGTATGTGAAAAGCACCTGGCACAGTGCATGGTAAATGGCCAATGTCCCTAAACACATGGAAGTCCTCATGTGACCTGAAGATCCATATCTAGGGCTTAGCTTTCGGATAAGGAGTTATGTTCCTTATGCTTCTTTTCTTGTTCATCTCTATATCATCCATAAGACATGTGATATTTAGTTGATCATAAAATCTGCTTAATTACTGCTTATGTCTCACTGAAATATCAATTCCAGGAGTGCAGACATTAAGTGTACTGGGTTCATTTCTTATCCTTGGTGCCTGGTCCAGTGCCTAGGCATGGATAGAACATTTACTATTCTTCCTCTTGCCTCCCCTACTATAGGAACCCATGCTTGAATTGGAGCTAAAGCTGCCATGAAAATACAAACATCTCTGGAGAATGGGTGCCTTGATTCTCCCAACCCTGTGCCAGGAACATACCTGAGTCCTAACCAAGAATGGAGCACCAAGGTAGAAGGAAGGGAGAGAGAAAAACAGGAGGCTTCAGGTGGTCCAGGCCACCAGCACTGCATCCTAACAATAATGAACAAGTACTCAACATATGTAAATCATCCTCCTGGGGTCAAGCTTACAATAAATTCAAATTGCCCCAAAACATATAGTAACAGTAGCTGTTATTTGACTTGAAAGTGACTCAAGGTGCAGGTAAATGTCCCTAAGCTACTTTACCATTCAATTAATCAAATCATCCAAACCTCTTAGCTACTTTCTACTCTCTTGATAATTATTGCATTCAAAATTCTCCACATTTCTCATACTTCTTTTATTTTTTAAGTAAGGATAATTTTGGTAATTAAATACAACCCTTAAATTTCTTGCCAGAAACTTACATGTATGTGTACACACAAAATTGACATATAGTTTCTGTTAAGTAATAACTCTTTCAAAACCAACTTTTGGGTCCCCATTTCCATGGATCCCCAAGTTGAGAAACTCAGTTAGGATACTTCATATGTTAACCAATGATAAACATACACAGCGGCCCTGATGCAAGATGCTGGAGATATAGACACACCCATTGCTTCATGGGTCTCTCAATTTATTATCCTTGTGATATAAATACCAAATGATGCCAGGTGAATGTGTAAATGCATTAAGTTTTATGAAAGTTTATATAAAAGTTACATAACAGTGTAAAGTGGAAGGCCAGTATAATTAAGAGAATGGATCCTTCTGAGAAAGAGTCTTGATCTACATGTCCATTAATCAGATGGCCATGTCTCCTCAGCAGCCATTCCAAAAAGTCATTGTAAGCAAGGTGCCCATCAGAATCCTTATAGTTATATTGGTAGATTGGAGTGTACTGATGACTTGGAGAAGTAGTTTAAAGATCCCCTTAAGTATAAAAATGTTTTTTTAAGAATGTCTACCTATTTTAGCAGTACTACTAATGTCAGTGACCAAAGTGAGCAAGATGAACTTTTTCATAAATCATTGAGGAAAGCTAAAGCAAGCTGGCATACAGTCTCAACCCAGACTAAAGGTCTCTACTCAGTGTATCTATCTATCTATCTATCTATCTATCTATCTATCTATCTATCTGTCTCTACTAATCATCCACCATCTACCTATCAGTTAGCTGTACGTATTTTTATGTAAATTTTACTGAGATATAATACATACAGAAAATCATGAGGATACATCTTAACAACTGTTTTTATAAAACGAAAAAATTCATTTAAACTTGCTCAAATAAAAAGAAATAGAATCATACTAGCACCCCAGAAGCTGTTCTTGTTCCACACCTATTTATTATCTATCCACCTTCATTCACAGAAAGGTCAAGTTGGCCTGTTTTTATAAATAGAAAAATACATCATGTATTCTTTTCTGTCAGACTCTTTTGCCTAACATTATGTTTATAAAATTCATCTATGTTGGGTGTAGTGGTAGTTTTTTTTCACTGTTGAATATTAATTCATTATATGAATATATCACTACTTATTTTTTCTGCTATTAATGAGATGTATATTATTTCTACTTACTATTTTATGAATAATGCAGCTGTGAACATTCTAGTATACATCATTTGGTGACCATATGTATGTATCTTTGCTGGGTATATTTCAAGGAATGGAATTACTAATTTATAATTTACATATATATTATAATTACATATATTTTTAATAGCTATTACCAATATATCAAAAGTGATGGTGCCAATTTACACTCCCAGTAAATTTGTTTTTGTTTTAGTATTCATCAATTGTGTAGGCACGAAGTGGTATGTCATTGCGTTATTTTTTAAGTTTATTTACTTATTTTGAGAGACAGAGAGAGAGAGAGAATGAGCAAGGGAGTGGAAGAGAGAGAGAGGGAGAAGATTCCATACAGGCTCCAGGCTGACAGTACAGAGTCCAACATGAGGCTCAAAGTTACCCATTGTGAAATCATGATCTGAGCCAAAATCAAGAGTTGGACACTTAATTGACTGAGCCACCCAGGTGCCCCTGTCATTGTGGTTTTTATTCAGATTTTAATGATTATTAATCAAGTTGAAAATTTTTTTATTTTCATTGACCAATAAACCCTAAAGAAATGGTTGTTCAAGTTCTTTATCCATTTAAAAAATTAGATTGATTGGGCTTTTCCTATTGGTATTTAACATTTCTTTATATATTCTAATATGAACTTTTGATATAAGTAGAGAAAATACTGTCCCCATTCTCTAATTTGCTTTTTCATGTTCTTGATTATATCTTTTGACAAAAAGTTCATAATTGTCATAAAAGTCCAATTTGTTAAGCTTCTGTATTATGTTCCTGATTCTTTTAAAATTTAATTTAGGAAATCTTTGCCTCTTAATCTCCTTTACCTATTTTACTCATCCCTCTCACCCTTCTCCCTCTTGACAACCACCAGTTTGTTCTCTGTATTAATGATCCAATTTCTGTTTGTTCATTTGTTTTGTTTTTTAGTTATAAAATAAATAAGTCATGGTGATGAAAATTATAGCACAGGAAATATAGTCAATAATATTGTAATGGTGTTATATGGTGACATGTTGACTACATGGACTGTGGTGAGCATTGCATAACGTATAGAGTTGCAGAGTCACTATAGTGTACACCTGAAACTAATATAATATTGTATGTCAACTTTACTTCAATACAAAAAGAAAGAAAAAAAGAATTTTTTTTGCCAATCCCAAGGTCATAAAGATATAAAATTGTGGTTATTCTATACTATATTCTAAAAATGTCATTGTTTTTACTTTTTATATTTTGGTATACAGTTTACCTGGTGTGAGACAAGGGTCAAACTTTTTTTTCCCCTATATGGATATCCAGTTAATTCAGTACTATCTATTTAAAAGACCAACCTTTTCTCTCTGCACTACAGTAGAACCTTGATTATAAACCAAGTGATCACTTGTGTGTCTGATTTTAGACTTTCTAGTTTGTTCCATCTGTGCATATGTCTGTCCTGGCAACAATCCACACTGTCTTGATTGCTGCAGCTTTAGTACATCTAGATATCTGTTCATCTAAGTCCTCCATGTGAACTGTAGAATTATCTTGTCAATTTTCCAACTCAAATTACTGATGGGGAGAATTGACTTTTTTTTTTTTGAATGAATATCTTTGGTACACTGAAACTTCTAATCTATTAACATGGTATATCTTTAATTTTTTTACTTTTGGTAAAAGTGGGAATTTCAGGTTTCTGTGGAATAGATTTCACTATGATTTTGTAAATGGTATCATTTGAAAATTTCATTTTATAATTGTTATTTACATATACAAATTCATTGGATTTTTGGTGGTTGACCTTAAATACAGCAAATATAATAAACTTATTTATCAGTGATAATGGTTTTCTTTAGGTTCATGATTTTATCTGCAAGAATCAGTGTCCATGAATGACATGAATGAATGTCCAGGGACTGCTAATACAATGTTGATTCTGTTAGTTTGCCCAGCATTGCACTTTTAGTGCTCAATTTCTCCCATCTTTCTTATCCAGTGGCAAAATGATTGCTTTAATTCTCCTTTCCCTTTCAACTTCCCTCATTTTTCAAGCCTCCACTTTGTTTGCTAAACAGTAGTTCATTGTATGTAATTTTGGGTTATTTTCTTACTAGTTTTTTTTTTATTGTTGTTTGTTATTTAGTTTGCTGTATCATAATGATAGTGTTATGGATTTCATGCAAAATGTATATGTGATTGCAAAGTAACTACATTTTTAAACAATTGTATTAATTATCCTGTGATCAGGAAGCAATGTTTTAAGAAATTTCAACCTAACTTTATAGTTTGTTGTTATAGAAAATGTCTTACTGTGTTTTCATTTTATTTTAGAAAGTTGGTTAGGAATAGTGGTTAAGGTTGGGATAATGTAACACATTGCAATTTTTCCCACTTAAGATAATGAATAAAGGTTCCTGGTTAGTGTTTTTTAAAGAAATGTATGATTTTCGGAAATGGATTAATGACACTAAGTGGGAGATGCTTATATTATAAATAAGTTCTTTACTATGCTGAAATGAAAAGCATAGATAACAAAATTAATTGGCATCCTTAATTTAAAAAATCAATAAAATTCCTCAGTTATAATATATTGGGAAAGTTGAATGAAAGTAATTTATGATATAATAATATCAGTGCAGTATATAAATGCTTAGGTACAATTATGCTAGAAGACATAATAAGGTAGTGAGTCTCAGATCTATCTATCTATACATAATCAAGCTAGTAGGAAAGTTACCAATATCCCAATATCACAAGTGGTCCTACTCTGGGTGACATGACTTTCCAAAACAATAAACAGCTTTCAAAAAATTCTGACTAAAACCAAACACAAATTTAATTTATACTCTGTTACATTTCTGGGAAATTCAGGGCAAAATAAAAGCATGCACAATTTTTATGATCTTTATAAAACTCAGAAGTTGGTTCTAGCTCATAAAAGTTTAAATTAGGTTCATGCTCATCTAACAAGTTTTTACTTACATGAGTTTTCTGTGGAATGTTTTAGACTTGTTCAGAGTGCAGAATAAACCTTTACTTTCTGGGAATGTTCCACATTTTACAAGAAGTGTAGTGCACCTACATCTCCATGACTGACTTCCTGTGGTGTCTCTTCAAAACATCTAATTAGAAATTTTCTAAACACCTACTTAAAAATCACAAGCAGAATAGATTATCAAACAGATAATTCTGGATTGTTTAATTTATTGTTAGAGTATGAGAGTCTAACCCAAGAAACAAATATCAAATAAGTGCATGTTTGCAGCTGTAAATGATAAAGGACTAGATGCAGCGAAGATTTTTTTTAGGGGTGTAGAGACAGCATCAGAATCCCCCCTTAGCTTCTGGGGTTTCTAGGACTAAAAATGCTGAAGAAGGTATTGAAGTTCACAATCTAGGTTAGAGATCTATTGGGAGCTGTCCTTTTAAAAGCTAGACAGCAACAAAATTAAAACTGTGTTGTTTCACTGGTTTCAAGTGAATTTTCTAAGTGGTCAACATAAGATTAATTTATGAGTTTATAATCTATATGTCTCATATATTTAATGATTTTCATTGTTTTTCCTATCAGGATACGATTGCATACATGAAAGTGTATGTCTTAAAATAGTTTTATATCAGCTTCCACCTGGCAATCAAGCTTCTGTGCGTTGTTAGCCAGGAGACCTGGCCTTTCTGACCACTGAGAATTGTCAGAATCAACCATCCAGCTTGGCCTCTTGTATGTGACCTCCCTTGCTGATCAGGTATTCCCCAGCAGGAGGGGGGGTGTCTGCCTGAAGTGTATTTGCATTTGGTTTCTGCACAGCTTTGCGTCTCCTCTTGCAAGCATTAGCCATCATATGAATTTTAATGATGAATTATCTAAATGTGATTTCTACTCTGTGTTTCTGCAGTTTCATGAATTTTAATCCGCTACAGCTGTCAGTTCCAGTCACTCCATTTTAAATAGACTGTTTCATCTGTGACTCCACACTTTGCCATTACCAGCAAGCTCTGAGCAGCCTGTGGTAGTTACAGACAGTAACGTTCCCACATATCAGAGTTTGAAAGGATGAAGTGTCTTTAAAGTGAAGACCTGACTTGTCCATCCTTCGATAGAGATAACACAGCAGTTCATCTCTGGGCCTCACAGAGTTGAGGCAAGTGAGCATGAAAATTGGATTCACAGGTTGCTAGGTCATCAAGAAAAACAAGGTAGAGGAGGGGCAGCTTACTTATCAAGGTAAGGCAAGAATCACAGGCCTTTTTTTTTTTAATGTTTTATTTATTTCTAGGAGACAGAGAGAGAGACAGAGTGAGCAGGGGAGGGTCAGAGAGAGAGGAAGTCACAGACTGAAACAGGCTTCAGGCTCTGAGCTGGCAGTCAGCACAGAGCCCGACGCGGGGCTCGAACCCACGAACCGCGAGATCATGACCTGAGCGAAAGTCGGACGCTTAACCGACTAAGCCACCCAGGCGCCCCAAGAATCACAGGCCTTTTATGGACATTTCTGAGAAGTCCTAGGTTTTCTTCATACCTTCCCCAAATTCAAAGATGGAATGGCAGAAACTCCAGAGAAAGTCACTGCAAAGTCTTTTCAATGGAAGAAGATGTAATAGAAAATGCTCATCAAATATTATCACCCTCTTGAACTTATGAGTTGTGGTCCCTTTAGGAGATGTTAATTTTCTATATTAAATCACAGTGTTGAAATGACTAAGGAAAGTGTGGAACTGTAGATAACATAGACAGAGCACACATTGTGTTTGCAGAGCACACATTAGACATAAAATAGACATCCTTTTTCTCTCTCCCCTTCTCTTTGTATATACATATATACACATATTTATTTATTGCCATCTTTTTTTACAGTTTATTTATTTTGAAAGTGGGGGAGGGGCAGAGAGAAAGGGAGAGAGAGAGAATTCCAAGAGAATCTCATGCTGACAGCATGGAGCCCGATGCAGGGCTTTAACTCACAAACTCTGAGATCATGACCTGAGCTGAAGTCAGACTCTTAATCAACAGAGCCACCTAGGTGCCCTTATTAACATCAATTTTCTTGCTATTATGTTATTTAGCAAGTGATTTATTCTACTAATTTATTCAATGAGTGTTTACCAAACAGGCGTCATGTGAGGGTATAATGCAGAGGGACATACAGATCTAAGGGACGATGATACATAAAGAAATATAAACTCTAATCAGGAATATTTTTTACTTTGATAATATGCAGTTTTACCTGGTTTTCCACCCATAATGCTGGAAGATAGAGCAGGGACATCATAGCCCCTCAGCAGTTGTGTGTTGACTAACAAATTGGTTTCTGCAGTAAGAGATATGATTCAATGTGCCTAGTGAAAATATTAATTACTATCCTCATGTTACAAATAAAGAAACTGAGGGAGTGGTTTATCAAAAGTCATAGTTGTTATGTGGCAGCCTGAAAAATTGAATGCAGACCTTCTAATTCCAAATTCCAAGCACTACTTCATATTGCCATAGGAGAACTTCAGACAAAGTAATTTACAAAAAAGAAACAGGCAATTATCTGCATGCACCACAAAAGGGAAAATGAGTATGTAATATTACTGGTTGGTGGTGGGAAATTATATAGCCATTAAATATTATGCCATGGGGTGATCTTTTGAGACAGTTCTTATACCACCAAGTTTTTCTGGGTTCTTTTTATGTTTCCAAATTTTGGATAATATGCAAGTATTACAATTTTAAGGAGGAAAAAAGAAATTTGAAGAAGAGAAATTACTTCCAACTGACATGATCAGGATGTGGAAGGGCTCCACATGAGTAAATAACCATTTGAACAATGGGTAAGGAGACTTAGAATGAGATGTGTAGGGGGGATTAAAATTGTTTCGGGAGGATCTCAGTAACCTGGGTTTAGCCATGCATGGACTTCTCAGGGAACCCAGGGTTATTCAACTTGTTGCAGCAGAAGATACAAGAGTGGAACAGTGTGAAATAAGGCTGGTGAGGTAAGCTGGGGCTCAGCTCAGGGTTTGGTGAGGGAGTGGTCTTCAGTTTTCTGCACTGCAACTTGGTTTTCATGTAATTGAAAAGAAACCTCATACTACCAGCGCAATTCTGAGAGACAAACTGGCTAAGACTGTTCTGTCTGAGGGTAGAGAAGACAGAAACCTCCTAGTTTTCTTGAAACCAATAAAATAGTGAGAAATAGTTATATTCACAAGTAGATGTTAAATCTAGGGCACATACTTGCCAAAAAACATAGGGCACTTGGCAAGCTCAAGCTAGAGCCATTAAACATTAGGGCCTATTACTGAATATTTATTGTCTGCACCATTCTTGGAATGGTGTAATTTGAGTGTCCTCCAACGGTTTATGGCAGGTATTTCTATCCCAGTCATGAACACACCAGCAAGTTTCAGCAGCACAGAAGTCAGCATTATTTTTGCACTGATGCATTTTCATGCTCCAGTAGCATATGTATGCATTTCAAATGAGCATAGTATGGTATAGATATTATAAATAGACCACTTTTTCAACTTCATGGTTTTATATGGAATCTTTTTCTCTTTTGAGGAATGTCCTACTTCTGTTTTGATTAGTTAGGAAGATAAAATAATTAATTCTAAATACAGCCAGGATGAATTTTCATCAGAGTCTGAGGAGCCTTCTCTTTGCCCTGGATGTGTCCCATTACTTAGCTTTGGCTGTGTTCCATCCAGAATATTAGGGTGTATTTTCCTATTCTTTTCTTACTTCAAAAGGAGATGGGGTGCCTGGGTGGCTCAGTTGGTTAAGCATCTGACTCGTGATTTTAGCTCAGATCTTGATCTCAGGGTTGTGAGCTCAAGTCCGGCATTGGGCTCTGAGTTGGGCTCTGCCCTGGGCAACCTAACTACCTGAATAAAAGAAAACAAAAGAAAAAGAAAATGAGATAAATCCTCCAACATATTCTGTGGCTTAGTAAGCCTACTGTTACCTCTTTGTGCCAAATGTTTATTGTTTTGGTCCTCTTCCCAACTCTAGTTTTGTTCAACAAGTGTAATCAGTCCAGTAGCAAAAAGGGTTTGGTTTTCATGATAGACTTAAATCTTCACAATTACTAACTACTTGACCTTGGACAAATTACTTAAACATTTATGCTTCAGTATCTTCATATAAGAATTGGAGGAATGGAGGCGTCTGGGTGGCTTAGTCAGTTAAGCAGCCGACTTCAGCTCAGGTCATGATCTCACAGTTCGTGACTTTGAGGCCTGCATCAGGCTCTGTGCTGACAGCTCTATGTTTTAGATTCTGTGTCTCCCTCTCTCTGACTCTCCCCTGCTCACACTCTGTGTTTCTCTCTCAAAAAATAAACATTAAAAAAATACTTTACTGTAGGATTAATGGGGTATTACTTGAGACAACAGGAATAGCCTGCGAGCATGGTGTCCTGGTCCAGACTGATAGCCTAATCCAACCACTGTTTGACATCCACTTAGTTCTTAGTTTTGTTCTTTGTTGTTTTGAACTTTAGATCCCATCAAGGTGGGGAAAAATGAAATTTTATAATCAGTTTTGAACTTTCAATTCTGCTAAGGTAGTTTGAATATCAGTCTGAAAATGATCTTTGGAATCATTTGGAACATTAATTTTCCCAAGGATAATCCACAGCTGACGCCATGTTGGACAGCATCCCCTCAGTGTAGAGAGGGGGAAACTGGGACTATAAAAAAAAATTTACAACAGAAAGAGGTGTCTTTTCTCCTGTCTAATATCAGGAACCATCTAGAGACAAAACCTACCAGATTTCAAGGGTGGCACATCCCAGCCAGGCCATCACCACCTTTCTTCTCGGTTTATTCTCCAGACTTACTCTGATGCCAGAAAATTCTTCCATTCCCCTTACTCTGCCTCCAATAGTTGATTAAACCTGAAAATTAGATATGAAGCAAAAATGTTTCAACTTCTTTGCCAAAATTTATTCCCAAATTATCCACATCTTAGTGCAGATCCAGGAGTGGTTAACTTGTTGCCACTTTATTATGGCTTCTTATAGATCTTCTATCTTGGAAATGAATGGCATAGTATTATATAATCCTGCAGGATTAATTATATCATATAATAGGAATACATGTGATACTGTTGATGCAATTTACTATTCAGTTCTTAAACATTTCACATGAAGACATATAAAAATGAGTAAACTGTGCTTCTGAACCGCTTTCAGGAGATGGTGTTACAATGAGGTGCTTGATGGTGGGATTAATTTTCTCCTCTCTTTAAGGGCCTGAAATGAGACTGGGGCCAGCTGTCATGTAGCTGCAATAGTGTAAATTCCGATTCCTCAATCATTCCCTGACCCTATTCCGAGTGAATCAAGTGGGGCACCAAAATGGAAGGGGATGTGACAGATGAGTCTTAATAGCAGAAATACAGGGGCTAACAGGCCTCTCAGCAAATTGAAAAATATTAAATAGTAGATAAAGGGTGGCTATTTCCTCCTTCCACCCCAAATCCATTTCCTTTCTTCTTTAAAATTTTTTTTTAAATTTAATTATTTAGTTTTAGAGAGAGAACAAGCAGGTTAGGGGCAGAGAGGGGGTGAGTGGGTAGAGAGAAAATCCCAAGCAGTTTTAGCACTGTCATTGCAGAGCCTGATACAGGGCTGGAATCCAGGCACCATGAGATCATGACCTGAACTGAAATCAAGAGTCTGGAGCTTAACCAACTGAGCCACCTAAGCACCCCTCCTTCCTTCCTTCTTTTTTACTTCTTTTCACACTCCCTATCTCCCTCTACATGCACACACACACACACACACACACACACACACACACAAAACTGTCTACAAGGTATAGTACAATTTATAAGAATTGTTAAGAAGTATTGTGGCCTTAGAATCCCAGATGTGAAGAGAGAAAGAGCTAATCATAGAGTTAAGAGATCTAATCATTGTCATACAGTGAGTTGGGAATGGGGAATAAATTGCAAAAGAATATAGAAACTTTAGTTTCTGTTGTCAGATGTTGGGATCCAAGAGGGTTGTATCTGAAGACTGGAGCAGAGCAGCAGAGGATTTTTAAAAGCCATGATCCTGGGTGGTCTATTCTATCAGAAGCAGGGCTTCTGCTAACCCCTGGATCATCAGAGGATAAGGCTGAGCTCCAAAGACTTGGCAAGGACCCAGTGACTTAGAGGTTCCAATATATTTTAACTATGCAGCCCTACATAAAACAAAATAGCACCTGTGTTTATTTATTTTTATACAACTATTTGTATAAACATTCTGCCCTACCTCTTAAAACAAAACATAATAAAAGAAAGGCACAGAGATAGAACACTTTTTTAAAGGGTCAAATTTAAAAGTAAATTAAGTGGAAGTTGTACTTTCTTTCTGTGTTTCCAAGGATCACTGTGGAGAATCTGCTGCAGACAAGTGTTCTGCAGTTCCTGGGGAATTATTGGTCTCCATGGGAAGATGAGATTGTTACTTGGAAGCTGAAGTTCAAGCCAAACATAAGGACTAGGGAAGTACAGCAGGGGAGAGGACATTCCTACAGAGTAGATACTGGGTTTATGACAGCAACACTGACTCCACTTATTCTCAAATAGCATCACTGTAATCTGAATATACTCCTCTCTTTAGTAAAGTCTGCTCTAAAAACTTGGTCAAGCTAAACATGTAGGTGGAAGACAACCAGGATGCAAGGTGAATGATATTTATATTTATAATATAAATCAATAGAATATACTCATCTTTTCATGGTCAGCTCTGAGATTTAAGAGGTCTCTTAGAAGAAACACTATCCCCATCCTTTTCTCTAGGCTATAGGATGTGAATGAAAATTTGGAAAGTCATAGGAAAGAAATGATCTACCCCTAAATTGAAGAGTTCTTTGGAATTCCTGATGAGGTACAAATGGAGAGGGATAAAACTCAGCAGAAAGCCTGGCCCAAAGGGAGACTAGGCACTGCAAGCACATTTTTTTTTTCTCATCCTGGGAGGCAACATTGATTTCTAAGAAAACATGTTTTGTGCATAATACCCAAACAAGATAGCCCTTTTGGAGAGGTATATTAGTCAGGGTTCTCCAGAAAATCAAAACCAGCAGGAGATTCCTTATGGATAATTGGCTCAAGTGATTATGGAGGCTGGGAAGTCCTACTTTGCCATCTGCAAGGTGGGGACCTAGGAAAGCCTGTGGTATAATTCAATTTGAATAAAAAATCCTGAGAATCAGGGGCACTGAAGGTGTAAATCCCAGTCCAAGTGCTGGGGAAGATGATATGAGATGTTCCTTTCAAACATCAGGGCAGGTGAAAAGGGGCAAATTCTTCCTTCTGCTCTTTTTTTTCTATTGAGACCCTCAATGTATTGAATGATGCCCAACAACACTGGGGAAGGCAACCTATGGATGTCACTGATTCAGATATTAATATCATCAGAAAACACACGCATACACCCAGAAATGGTATTTAATCCAAGCACCCTATAGTCAGTTAAGATGACACGTAAAGTTAACCATCCCAGGAAGTAAATGTTTCTGTAGAGCTGAGGAGATTGGGCTGTTCACTCTTTCCTCACACCTCAGGAGATGACTTTATGGTTGAGTAGCCTGTGCAATCCCACAGAGCTCTGGGTGGGGAAGGGCCCTGTGTTTGGCTTACCACTCTACCATCTTGAAATTCTTAATAACTTTTGAACAAGGGGCCCTGATTTTTTATTTCAAGCTGGGCTCCACACTGGGTGGCCAGTCCTGCTTCCCCACCATCTTGCTTCCATGTTCTACCTTCTTATTGTTCTTCCCAGCTCTTTGTATATCCTTTATTTTTTCAGTCTCTGCTCTCTCCTTTATTATCTGCTAACCCTAGACTTTCTTTTGGTTTTACATTCAGACAAAGATGTATCATATGTGGGATCAACATGAGCACAGTAATCAAATCAGCACACACACACACACACTCACACACACAAAGTGAATCAAATCAGTTTGACTCAGTAACATGGCAATGGTAACATTTAAACCTGTGAGAATAACGATATGGATGATAAAAAATTTCATATTTTACCAAAACAAACCAAGAAGACTTTGTGGAACCGAAAGACTATGTGTAACATTCGGTTGTATTTCGGTTGACTTATACGCAGTTTTGCAAGCAGGTATTGTCTTAAGTCTTTAAAACATATTAAGTACAGCAGCTTATCAATCCACTAAAACTGTCTTGATGTAACATTTACTGTTAAATTAACTGTCAAGAGAGTTTTGTTAGGAAATTAGGTCCTTGTTTCTAGAATACAGGTAAGATGAATGAGGAGAGAGCAAGTGGGATTGCCAAAGGCACAAAGCAAACCAGATTTTTGTCCTGCTCACTTTTAACACCATACTTTCCCCGAATTGTGGTGTTACTGATCCTCTGGAGGAAAAGAGAAACAGAGAATATGTCAAGCTGTGTAACTCTTCTCAAATAAATAGCCAGTGCTATCCATTTCTCCATTTGAGATGTACGGCCAGTGAATACTAATGCCCATGAGCCCCGCATCATTGATCTTCATCAGGGAAGTGTATTAACCTTCGTGAAGTTCTCCAGGCTGGCCTGGACACTGCCTCCCCTGGCAACCCCTCCCCGCCTCCCCACCTTTCTCTTTCTCTTGCCTCTAACTTTTATTTTAACCTGCAAGTCATTCATCAGGGCAGTGACCTTGATGGTGAAAGCCTAAATGTGGTGGGTAAATGAGATGGAAATTTGAGATGTGTCACCCCACCTCCAGAAACAGCAGCCTGTGCATCACTTCTTGGCAATGTCTATTTGAGCTAAAAGGGTACTAGATACTGCAGGCTTCTTACCCAGCATCCCCGCTTCACGCTGTACTCACGTGATGGCATTTAGAAAAGTAATGTTCACTGTAGGTGCCTTTTATTATCCTGATCTTTTTAAAAAAGAATGATAAAAAAAAAACTGCTGGTGCATTTTGCATAAAAATGTGAGATGATTCCCCTTTCCTTTGGTTCTAGCTGCAGATTTTTGCTCTAGAAAGTGAATAATTTTGGAATCAGACAGATTCAGATTTTTGTCCTGGCAAAGCTGAGTAACTTCAGAGTGGTGGCAGGAACTGGGGTCATGGGGAGAGATTCACCTTTCTGCCTCAGACTTGTCCTATAGCAAACTTTTCTTCATGAACTGATGATCTCTTTGAGCTTGTTTCCTGTGTAAACATGACATTCTGCAAGTCCTTAGTCTCATCTTTATCCAGCTTGCTGCCCTAAGACTATCCCATAGGGAAAGTCTAGAACTACCAGTTGGGTAGGCTCAGTTTTTTAGTAATCTAAATTTCAGTTTACTCTATAAATGTAGGATTCCAAGTCCTATCTTATATTTTCTGTGAAGATTGAATAGGGAACATTTATAGAAATGTCTAGTATAATGTCTGAGACTGGTAGGATTCTCTCTGTTTTCCATAAATAAAAGGGCAATTAGAAGACCAGCCACCCCAAATCTGTAAAACCTATGTGACCTGAGAGGCCCTGGATATATCATTTTGGGTGAATTTCCTATATAATCTGCAATGATCTCTTCATGATCCCAAAGGTATTATCAAATTTATGAAAATATTTCTTAAATTTAACATAACCATTCCTTCTTCATACAAATACACTGTATAAAATCGTGTGTGTGTATGTGTGTGTGTGTGTGTGTGATGTTCCAACATCTCTCTCACCATTATGAACAAGAATCATGGAACAATATTCCTTCTTCATGTTTATGTATGTATGTGTGTGTGTGTGTGTGTGTGTGTGTGTGTGTTCAGTGTCATGTCCCTAAAAATCTTTTAGTAGAAGAACTCAAGGTTCAAGAACTTACATATTTATTTCATGGGGAAAATGGCATTTGAGGGATCCTCATTACTATAACTTACAAAGACCTTTAAAATAGTTTGATATTCATTAAAGTAATGGTACCACACTAAAAGGCGAGACATTGGCATTTTGCATACCTGAAAATTATAAAATAGGGTATATAAATTTAAACATATTATCATCTCTTGTTCACTAAACCTTCTACCTCAAAATTTCACTGAGATGATTGGATTTATTTTACTTAATATACTAATGGAATGTTTCATTGTTTGTCCCACCTCTTTCAAAAGCTTTCTTGGTTGCACCATCTTAGTCACTCAATTCTAGGGCTAAAAGGCATTTTTTAAAGTTTATTATTTATTTTGAGAATCTCATTCTCAAAGCCCTATTTTTTTCTTATGCTCTCATAAAAACAACTAGGACAAGTCCCTAAAAGATAGGTGATGTTATTCCTATCTGATTAACCAAGCTTCTGGTTTATCTAGATTTGTCAAATGTCAGAAATAACCCTCTGTAGGAACTGATTAACCTTTGTCTTCCTAGACAGAAATGGCTTTCTTGCCAAACTGCACAAACAATGCCTGCTCTTTTAAAAAGTGATTTTGGGGTGCTTGTGTGGCTCAGTCAATTAGCATCCTACCCTTGATTTAGGCTCAGGTCATGATTTCACAGTTTGTAAGTTCAAACCCCAAATAGAGCTCCGAGCTGACAGCAGTGAAGCCTGCTTCAGATTCTCTCTCTCCCTCTCTCTCTCCCAAAACGAATAAAACAAATATTTTTAAAAATGTAAAAAGTGATTTGTTTATATTGAGAAAGGTCTTTGGATCATTGCTCTTATTTTCAGTGTTAATTTAGGGCCCCAAAGCTTTATCAACTCTCTCTAAACTTGTGACTGAAGATTCACTTGCATGTTTGCCAGTCTTCAACACTGGGTTGGGAGTGTAAGGCCATGAAATCCTTGGTTCAGTTGAAAAGACACAAAGGGGATGGTGCACAGTGGGTGATGCAACAGGGATGCAGGTATGATTGAGCTGGCTATGGGGTGACTTTTTGTTTTACTCTCCAAATCTTTTTTTTAAAATATTTTTATTTATTTCTAGGAGAGAGAGAGAGAGAGAGACAGCGTGAGCAGGGGAGGGTCAGAGAGAGAGGGAGACACAGACTCCAAAACAGGCTCCAGACTCTGAGCTGGCAGTCAGCACAGAGCCCGATGCGGGGCTCGAACCTACGAACCGCAAGATCATGACCTAAGCGAAAGTCGGACACTTAACCGACTAAGCCACCCAGGCGCCCCCCAAATCTTACTAAATATACTTGGAACTTCCCAAGAAAGGTAAAAACACATATTGTCGAGCAACATTCGTCATTCCTTACCCTTCCCTTCGGTGATGCTGTCCTGCAAGTTTGCAGGATGCCACCTCACAGCCCTGCAGGGGCCGCTTGGTTCCTCCAAATACCCTCTTTCCTGTGAGGGACTCTGACCTTGGATTAAGCCAGACACTCAGTGGCTGGTGTCCATGGTAAGATGCCTCTCTTCTAACACGAAAACACATGTCCGTGCTATACCATCCCCAGAAATTGTTACAGTCCCAAAGGGTCACAGAGATTTGATTTCACCTTATCTTTGCAGTTCTTCTTTTCAGAGAGCTCATATGGAAGCCTGTAGGTATTGACTTAAGGGCCATGCTCCCAGAAGACATCACATTGTTGTTCTCAATTTTTCTACTCTCAGACAGACATGCGTGCAGTCACATATGTTCCCTGCTTTTCTCAGAGGTTATTTCTCCCCTTCTGGGCCACAGTGCACACACATCCTAGAGAGCTGCATTTAGCTTCAGCCCTGGATCTGTCACTTACTCACTATAGGGCCTTAGGTGAATTTCATAGTCATTCTGAGTCTTAGTCTTCCTACCTGTAAAGTGTGTAAAATAACTGTACTTACATTATAAGGTTATCACAAGTTTTAAATGTTTTAAAACTTTATTTTAGATATATATAGAGAGGGCCCAAGTAGGGCAGGGGGACAGAAGGAGACAGAGTGAGAGAGAGAGAGAATCTTAAACAGGTTCCATGGATAGCACGGAGCCCGATGTGGGGCTTTATCCTCCAATCCTGGGATCATGACCTGAGCTGAAATGAAGAGTTGGACACTCAACCAACTGAGTCCTTGAGGCATCCCAAGCCACCCAGGCGCCCCTGAAATATACTCTTAAAGGGTATTACCATGTACCAAAGTGCTTACCGTGTACCATACTGCTATGCAGGTCATTCTTTTCCCTCTTTACAAAGTTCTCTTCCTTACTCAATCAGCAGAACAATATTGTTAACTATTGGCCTTTTGAAGTGTTTTTGCATCAATATCTCACAACAAGAGTGCATTTTAATTCCCTTCGCCTTGTAAATGGGGAAGCTGAGGCTCAGGGGAGCCCAAGTCGGCAGAGTTGGTTTTAGACAGAGCTGATAGGTAACCTCAGCCTCTCTCTTGGTGGAGAACACACTCAGCATCACCACCTTGTATTGTCTGTGCAGATGTTCCTGAATACAACTTCGTTTGTTTGTTATGTAACTTCATGTATGCTGAGCACCTATCCTTTATCAGGGATATTGGAGGCCATCCAGAACACATTCATTTGTGTGCTGGAGATTCTTGTGATGTGTCAGATGAGAGTTCTCTATACTTCAAGGTTGTCCGTTGAATTATGGGCCTGCTGTAATCACAGAAAATAATTTTCCCTTATAGAACACACCCCTTTCTTGGTTAAAAAGTCCTAAATCTGTCTTCCTTAATAATATAATAAATGAATCCACTTTATCATCTCTTTCTATGGTGAGCTTTTTAAATAGCTGAAGACTCTCATAAATTTTCTCATTAAATATGCTCTTATATTTTGAATGTCTATTTTGAGCCAGATACTCTATTAAATAATAACAAGAAAGATAATGGCTGACATTTATTGAATATGTCCTGTGTGCCTGGCATCTGCTATGGCTTTTCACATATTAGCTTGTTAAATCCTCAGCACACCCCCATCTGAGGATCTAACCACCAAATGTCTTTTGTTATCAGTGTCACTGACTCATCAACTGGCTTGACCGTAACATAATACTGAATAGGAGGAAAGAGTCAGTAAAGAATGGGGCCCAAACTCCACGAGTGCTGGACTCTTATGGCTTTTCCCACCAACTAAGATTTCAATGGCCTTCCTAATAAAACTCAGCCTGTACTGCTCTCCAGCCAGTGTTCCCTTGTCAGATACTGTGCATAGAGCTCTTTCCACACATTTGCTCAGTGTTTGAATTTTATAAATGAAGAAAAGAAACTCAGGGAAATTAAGAATAGAGTCTGAGGTGATGTAAGGCTGCGCATGTAAGAGTACAAGGCTGACCCTCCATCTGGTCTAAGGATCCCATCCGCCACCTGTCCCACATGGCTGAGCTGTCCAGCTTAATAATGATAAATCCAGTGAAAGCCTTCTCCTCTTTCTTAACTGCCTACTAGACATTAGCATTTCCATATACTGTCAAAGACAAGTTTTTGCTCCTTGCAGATGTTTTCCTGTGCTAACATTCCACTCTATTATCCACAATATGCACAGTGGTGAGCAGGAAACAGGGGCACGACAAATGTCTGTTGATTGGAATTATGGAAATAGCATGCTTTCCTGCTTTTCTTTGTTTTACATGCAGGGAAAAGACACTGTATCTCTAGCTCAATGATTTATGTTCAGAAAGAGAAGATAAAAATTTCAAACTAACATGTTAGTATGGGTCAGTTTCTTCAGAAATGTCTCTCTTTTTGCTGCATTAATAACAGCTAA
Source organism: Proteles cristata cristata (assembly GCA_017311185.1). Lineage (NCBI taxonomy): Eukaryota > Metazoa > Chordata > Mammalia > Carnivora > Hyaenidae > Proteles > Proteles cristata. The sequence continues at coordinate 199,650 of JAESUZ010005027.1, forward strand.
CATTTTAGAAGAAACAGAGGTGCTAATGAGGCACTAATCACCCCCACACACACACACCCTTTTAAGCAACTAATTATGACTAAAAGCTATGAAGCTATATCAGCTTTAAAACCTAATTAATTCAACCTATGAAGAAAAATGATTAATGAATATAGTCTGTACATAACTTAATAAGAAAAGGTCATGATGGCTATCGAGAGTAAGATGTTGAAAATGTTGCAAATTGGGGAATGGTTTTAGCTCAACCTGTTATTTGAAATAAAAAAGGGACGTCTTCATATCTCGTTTTTATAAGCAATCTGGAGATTCAACCAGGACTCAACTCCCAAGGCCAAGGGAATCTTTCAAAAATTAAGCATTTCTTTCATTGGAACAGTCAAGGATTTCTTTCTCTCTGTAGGGTTGGTACCTCATTTGCAAGTTTTAAGAGAGCTTTGCAAGCTTGAAGGGTTTGGGACTCTGAGGAGTGGGGGACAGGAATGAACCAGGAGCTCACGTTTGTCCTTCTTGGTTCCACCATCTAGATTCTGTGCCCGCTAATGTCCTTTTCAATGACTGATTGCATAACTGCCCTTTGGCTACATATTAACTATTTTCTTAACTTTACGATTTCTTCTGGTTTCAGCTGCATGCTGCTCATCATTGAGTTTTCAGTGTTTTTGCATGATAACATAGCAGCAGAATACAAAAGTTAATAGGAAATTATCCTTTTAAAAAATCGAATGAATGTGGTATTTTTACTTGAAGCTTTGAATTTTGTAATAGCTTTCCCATCACACTGGTCTTGAAAGATAACTCACACAGGTAGTACGTGAACGTGCCCAGGGCTTGTAACACAGAGCTCGCTTCCATTCCTGCTGCCTCATTGCAGTTTGTAGGCTTCCAAATCCCACTGTCTTACCACCAACATGTGATGTGGGCCCATCGCCCACATAAGCAGCCCCACAAAGGAGTGTTGCCTCAATGTTGCCTGTGCAAAGCTGTTTCCACTGGGTGCCCCAGTCTCCTCTCTGACTGTTGCTGCCTCTCCAGGGACCTTGTCTGTGGGCTGAGTCTCACTGTGCTGAAGCAGGGTACTAGGTGGCTGCTGTTCACATGAAGAATGTGTTGATGATTCTACTGAGCTCAACAAATAAGCTCAGGAAACAAATCTTAGGGCACTCATGTGATACCCATGCAGATAAGTTTTCACTAAAAAAGCATTTCCTCTATAACACTGAAATTTATTAATCTATATTCTCAGATCCAGTGAATGCCATATTTGGAATAATCTGATTCACTCGTTCAGCATCTGGTAGCTCTGTAATACCAATAATTATTCTTTGCTACTACTTTACCAGGTTAACCTGAAAGATTCTGGTAATGATTTACCTGCCAGTGTTTGCTACTCGGTTCTCATTCAAAGCCAAGATGGCTGGCTTTTATATAACTATCATCTTTTTAGGAGTTAAACATAAAATATGCAGATGCATTTTACTGTGTGCCTATTTATATACATATGTGCAATCACAACACACTGTGTTTACTGAAGTATAATAACCTTACCTTCTACCTGCAGGTTCAATATTTAGCTATCAGCAGATTGCTAAATTCTTGAGGGTGGATAATATGCTTAACCTGCGAGCTACTGCACCAGCACATTGTTAGCACTATAAAAAGATGTCAAGTGAATCCTCTGACTCCCAAGATGAAAAGAATCCCATTATTGCTCATACAATAGAGTTTAAGGGCATGAGTTAGAGTCAGACTTCTCAGGTCTGAATCCTGATTCTACCCTGTATTAACTGCACAACGTTTGTTGAGCAAGTTACAATCTCATCTTAACTCTGTTTTCTCAATTATAAAATTAGGATAGAAAGAGTACATATATCACAGCCTTGCAAAGATTAAATATGACTTAATTCTTGCATGGCACTGAACACATTGCCTGTCAACAACAAGACCTTAAAAATGTGAGCTTTTAGATTAGCAGTTCTCACAGTATTATATTGATTGTTTGAAGATGACTTTTGTTTATATGTTTATGTTTGGAAATTAGAACCAGATATCCCACAAGAAAAGAAAAAAGAAAAGAAAGCATGAGACATTGAACACAAATCTGTGAAGCAAAGTAAGAACTGAAGACTGGCATCAGTATCATACATTGAGTAGAAAGAATGGTCAGAAATTATAACCTATTTGGTCAAGTAATCATTAGCTAAGAAAGAAGGCTGCAAGTCACAAGTTACCCTCACGTTGTCAAAAGCTGGGCATTCCTGAGTAAGACAGACCCTGACCCTGACAGTCAGGACCTGACTGCTTAAGCTTCTGTTACCTACTAAAAATTATCTCATTATTTTCAACCAATCTTCCTATTAACAAGTGTCATTTAAAAAAACAAAAGTTAAACATTTTAAAAATTGCAAACATGTTTTTTTTCTTACACTTTTACCAGGCAAGGAATGACTGCTTTTTGCTTCATGTGATATATTTTCTGCATCAAAGCCATTAATCCACAATCCCAAAAGTCTGAAAAATCTATGACAAGCCTAAAATAATCAACTTCTTTGGGAGAAAAATCAATGGAGTACAGTCTAATGCATATTTTGTATCTCAGTTTCAGCTATGTGCTGATATAAACTTTTAATCCTCAAATCTTTCATCTCATTTAGGGAATGGTCATGGAAAGTTTTCAAAGTTAGGATTATATGGCCTAATGCTGAAAGCAGTCGATGCTCTGAAAGCATTTAGCTATTTGCACTACAAGAGAATTGGGTTGTGTAAGCACTCAGTAAGTGAAAGATTCTGAGGATGCAAACTACATTTTATTGGGTAGTTAAGTAGGGGATTGGTTCCCACTTTTCCTGGAGGCGCCACCTGCAGTTGTTTTAAAAAGCTTTCCCTTCAGAGAATTAATGTAGTCACTTATAATATTTCAGGGTCTATAATTTCTTCTTTCCATATTAAAGCAAAGGGTTAGGAGAGGCTTATGGGCAAGCTCTGTATCAAAAGGTAGTTGAATGTATCTGTAGAGGTTCTCAGACTAACACCTTCTTCCTTCCCATCAATAAGAAAAGCTAATTTCACAGTACTAACTTGAAATGTTTTGGGCTCCTTTGTTTGGAATAATTCATCATGGAACATCTGGCCGACTCATCAACGCTTTGCAGCTTCAAACAACTTTCCAGTCTAAATTGCTCTAGATGTATCAGCATTTCTTTTGATTATTAATATGATGGACAAGTTTCATATGGTTCAGTGCCAACATGAAGGAACTGTGACAAATGAAATTTGTTGTCAATGTGTCTAAATGTTGCTCTCTTCTGAGAGCTCCATTTTCCCTTTTGGTGAATTTGGCAACATAAACATTTTGGTCTCCTTGATTATAGCATCTGGGTGAAATTACCAAGTTCTGCACTGAGCCATTGGAGGATTTCCTTTAAAGACTTTCTTATTTGGGTGTTTGTTCCTATATATTTTTATTGTTATTATTATTGTGCAACCATAAAAAGGAGTTTGTGGTTGATTCAGTTCAATAGAAAAGCAATAGATGTTAAATGTACCAATTTTGATATAATTTGATAAGCAAATCAATCTCCCGTGAAGAAATGAGCTCTGCAATTTGGGGGCTGGTGTCTATCAGGAAATAATCCACATAGCTTATAAAAACATGACTGCTGTGGCATTTCCAGATGTTGAAAAATTATTTTGTACATGCACATTTGACAAAACCCTCAACACTTCAGGTTTGTTTAAAAGAACATCAATAAGAATATTAAAATTGGAGCATAATGTGGGGAAATGAAGCAAAATACTGAAGAAAACAAAGTGTTTCTATTGTAGGTATTAAATAGTAGCTTTATATGAGCAAAAAATGTTGAGCCTTCAGCTTTCTTTCCACAAAGGCAAGTAGGGATGTAACAAATTTTGTAACTTGTAAGTATCAGAAAGGGAAAAATAGTTTTCCTTGAGACAGATGAATATCTTTCTTAAGTGGTTCCATGTAGCCACTGAGAATTTAAATCTTGACAAACACATACATTTGTGCAAATATATACATTTATCCCTCAGAAATCCCACAGATTTATCCCTCAAACAACAAGTGCCTGAATTGCAAATAATAATCAAAAGCCCAAGATGTTTCAGAGGGAGCTAATTAAAACAAGTTGGCAGAGTATATAGGTATGAACCTGAAAGTAAATACGTATATTTTGTTGCTCATCTTTATGAATTAAGTGGTATGTGTTGTCAGTTTTAATATCATCATCTAATTATGGCATACTTATCACATAGTCATTATAACAAATATGTAAATATAATGGCAATTGCAGCTGTAATCTCATGTCATAAATGTGGTTATGAATTTGTACAGGGTGACTAGAATAATTCATAGTAAAAGATCTAGTTCAGATTTATGGATGGAGATTATCACTAAGATAGCAAAAAATCTAGACTATCCAAACGGTCATTAATCCATTGTGTTTAGAAACAGTATAAATCATTAGTCTGCATACATGACCACTGATAGATCTCAACTGATTCACAGTCCTAGCTTCATTTAAAAGAATCAGGACTCCTGTCTCTCTAGACCATCTACCATTCTTCTTCATGTGCTGGTATCCAAGGAAGCTGACCTCTGTGTTGGGTTTGGCAAACACAGAAGCACTGTTCAAGGATAAAGCCATGAAAGATAGTTTAGAGAACTTATTCATTTTTGCCCTTCCTGCTGCATAATGTGACCCTCTACCTATGGCCATGGCCCCTATCTAGCAGTCCCCCCCACTGCAATGTACTGTCTACCTTTTCCACCTCCCCTTGGGTTATGACTCTCGGATCTGCCGGATAGAGGGTACTGCACTACCTCTTATTTCACTATACTCTGACCACTTTTTGTTAATAATCCTTTATTAAATTCTCCTGATTATCCAATTTGAGTTAGCCATATAAATATATATACCTAGACTATATCTGACATTAATTAGGGCATTAATCTCAAAATTGAAACTCATCATTTTGAAAATCTGTATGTTTTTAAAGTTTGATTTCTTAATCTTAATTATTGTATAGTGCCTGAGATAATAAAATCAAGAAAATAATAAGAAAAATAACAAGTAACATTAAAAAACATGTCAGACACTCTGCAAAGCACTCTGTTTCATTTAAAACATACTAAAATCTTTTGCAGTATATACTTTTATCATTCTCATTTCACATATAAAGAAACTGAGTCTGTGAGAGTTTATGTAGATGGCAGGTAGAAAGGTCCAGATTAGCATGTTGCACTTGGGTTCTCTGGCAATTTGGACACAGAGAGTGCGGACCTCGGAAGAAAGGGAAAAGTCAACTGAATGTGAAAGGTGGAGATAGAGACCAGCAACACCAGGCAGGAAAGCTTTTATGAAAAGAAAGATGAGAATATTAATGCAGAAGAGTGTAGGCAGTGAAAAGAAGTAAAACTGAACAGTTGGAAGACAGCAGTGAGAGAAAAGAATTGAAAAGGGAAGGCATGGTTGGGGACAGTGAAGGACATTAGGAAGGTTCTGGAAATGATCTCTTCATTTAACCTCCACTGGCAGTTCCTATCTCCTCTTACACAAAACTGAAAAAGCCAGAGAGGATGCAAAGAGGGACAGGAGGTGAGAATGAAAGACAAATGATCAATCAGGATCATTTTTGTGATTAAAACTGTCGGTGTTTTACTTTTATTATTACTATCCAGCCCAACATAGCATGAGCACCTAGCTCAGTGTTTATTCAAAAATTTTTAAATTTGTTTATTTGCTTTTGTTGAAGTATAGTTGACACACCATGTTACATAGTTTCCAGTGCACAACATAATGATTCAACAAGTCTCTATGTCTTGTTACACTTACTACAAGAGTAGCTTCCACCTGTCACCATCTAACATTATTATAGTACCATTGACTATATTCCCTGTGCTGTGCCTTTCATCCCCATGATTTATTCACTCCATAACTAGAAGCCTCCCACCCCCCTCACCCATTTTCCCATGCCCCCCACTTCCCTCTCCTTTGGCAATCATCAGTGTGTTTTCTGTGTTTATGGGTCAGTTTTAGCTTTGTTTTTGTTTTCGATTTTTATTTTTAGATTCCACATATTAAGTGAAATCATATGGCATTTGTCTTTCTCCATATGACTTATTTCACTTAGGATTATACCTTCTAGGTCAACTCATGTTGTCACATATGGCAAGATCTCATCCTTTTCAATGGTTGTGTAATATTAATATGTACATATGTAAATATGTATATATATCTATATCTGTATGATATTTTCTTTACCTATTTATCTATCAGTGGATACTTGGATTGCTTCCATATCTTGGCAATTATAAACAATGCTGCAATAAACATAAATAAAAATGCAATAAACATAAGGGTGCATATATTTTCAAATTAGTGTCTTCATTTTTTGGGGGGAAGAATTAAATTCCTAGCAGTGGAATTGTTGGATCATACATCATTTTCAATTTTTTGACAACCCTCCATACTATTTTCTATAGCGGCTTTACCAATTTACATTTCCACCAATAGTGTATCAGGGTTCCTTTTTCTCCACATTCTTACCAACACTTGGTATTTCTTATCTTTTTTATTCTAGCCATTCTGACAGTTGTAAAGTGATATTTCACTGTGATTTTGATTTGGTTTGATGATGACAGATGTTGAGCATCTTTTTATGTATCTCTTGACCATCTGTATGCCTTCTTTGAAAAAAAAATGTCTATTTAGGTCCTCTGCCCATTTTTAATCAGATTATTTGTTTTTGGTGTGTGGTCTGTTGTATAAGGTTTTTAAAAATATTTTTTGGATAGTAATCTCTTATCAGCTATATCATTTGCAAATATCTTCTCCAATTCCATAGGATGTTTTTTGTTTTGTTGATGATTTCTATCACTGTGTAAAATCTTTTTATTTTGGTGTAGTCCCAATAGTTTTTTGTTTGTTTGTTTGTTTGTTTTTTGCTTTTTGCTTTTGTTTTCCTAGCCTGATGAGACATATCTAGAAACATGTTGCTATGGCTGATGTCCAAGGGATCACTGTTTATATTTTATTCTAGGAGTTTTATGGTTTCATGTCTCTCATTTAGGTCTTTAATCCATTTTGAGTTTATTTTTGTGTATGTTGTAAGAAAGTAGTCTAGTTTTATTCTTTTGGAAGTATCTATCCAGTTTTCCCAGCACTATTTATTGAAGGGACTGTCTTCCCTGTCATATATTCTTGTCTCCTTTGTGGTGGATTGGTTGAGCATATAAACATAGATTTGTTTGGGGGCTCTCTATCATGTTCTATTGATTTATGTGTTTGTATTTGTGCCAGGCCACACTGTTTAGATTATTGTGGCTTTGTAATATATCTTGAAATCTGGGATTGTGATACCTCCATCTTTGTTCTTCTTTCTCAAGATTTCTTTGGCTATTCAGAATCTTTTGTAGTTTCATACAAAGTTTAGAATCATTAGTCCTAGTCTACTCTTAGCAGAATTTTAAATGAGAGGAAGTTCCAGTGGCAAGGGGCATGTTTTTTTTTCAAATGAAACATATACTATCTCAAGCAACTGAACATTCACTTCCAAATTGTATATACTGGTACATAGAAAGTCATGGTGAAAGCAATTACTGCAAGGGCTACATTTTGTCCAGTTTTGAACTAGATCATCTGGTAGTTGAGCTTGCTACTGAAGAGAAAGTTCTAAAACTATTTGGCAGTTGATGCTTGACATTTTCAAATCAAGAAAGTTTTTATTGTTATATTTTAATATAACTTGAACATTAATATTATTACTCACTCTTTTGACTTCCACCATTTGCTGTTATGACAGTTTGCTCATTAAGAAAAACTGGCATATAATGAGCCTTTACACAATGTGCCAGGTATTTTTGCTAAAACCATCTGGCAACCCTAGTGCATACCTTATTTGGAGTTGTGACAGTTATTGATGGTGGCAGGAGGCATAGCCCACTTGTATTCATCTCTTCAGGTCTTTTCTTCTTATTTGATTGTTTCTATTCATTTCTGTTTCTGTTTATAGCAGAAGCCTTCTGAGTTGCTTATAGAAATGGCTTCAGCATCTCCTCTGCCTTCTCCTTAGATATAAACTACCCAAGTGTTCATACCCACCACCCCACTAACATTTTCCTTATCAGTGTCACCAGTAATTTCCATTTTGCCCCATTCAGGGGTTACTTTCCATCCTTCATCTCACTTGACCTATTAGCCTTTTGTCAAGTGGCACCACTCCCAACTTAAACCCTTTCTCTCCTGGCTTCCAGAACACCATACCTTCTCAATTTCCCTCCCACCTCACTGGCTGCTCCCCTGCAATCTTTTAGTGATTCTCCTCTTTGCTCTAAATGAAAACTGGTTGAATTCCTCCAAGCTCAGTTCTTGAGGTTGTCTTCACTAACCAGTTCTGTATTTTAAAAATGTCATCTCAGGGTGTTTGGGTGGCTCAGTTAGTTTTGTGTCGATTCTTGGTTTCAGCTCAGGTCATGCATTCATGGTTTGTGGGATTGAGCCCCACATCGAGCTCTGTGCTGATAGCATGGACCTTGTTTGGGGTTTCCCTTTCTCTCTCTTTCTCTATCCCCTTCTCCCCTCTCCCCTTCCCAAACACTGTCTCTCAAAACAAATAAACTTTAAAAAAATGAAATGAAATACAATACAATACAATACAATGTCATCTCACACTTGTAAGAATGGCTAAAATTAACACCAGAAATAACAGATGTTTGCAAGGATGCGGAGAAAGGGGAACCCTCTTACACTGTTGGTGGGAGTGCAAACTGGTGCAGCCAGTCTAGAAAACAGTATGAAACTTTCTCAAAAAGTTAAAAATGGAACTACCATATAATCCAGCAATTGCACTACTAAGTATTTACCCAAAAGATACCAATATACTGATTTAAAGGGATACACGCACACTTATGTTTATAGTTTTATAGCAGTATTATCAACAATAGCCAAATTATGGAAAGAACACAAATGTCCATCAACTGAGTAATGGATAGAGAAGTTGTAGTATATACAATAGAATATTACTCAGCCATAAGGAAGAATGAAATCTTGCCATTTGCAATGGCCCGGATGGAACTAGAGTGTATTATACACTCTATACATAAGTGAAACAAGTCCATCAGAGAAAGAGAAATATCATATGATTTCACTTATATGTGGAATTTAAGAAATGAAACAGATGAACATAGGGTGAAGAAAGAGACAAGCAAATCATGAAGCGGACTTTGAACTAGAGAGAACAAACTGAAGATTGCTAGAGGGGAGGTGGGCAAAGGGATAGGTTAAATGGACAATGGGTATTAAAGAAGGTATTTGTTGTGATAGCACTGGGTGTTACATGTAAGTGATGAATCATTAAATTCTACTCCTGACACTTATATTACACTGTATGTTAACTAACTGGAATTTAAATAAAAACTTGGGGGGGAAAAGTCATCTCTAGCCTCAGGACTCCCAAATAGACATCCCCATCTCCAACTTCTGCCGTCAGCACTAGACTTCTATATCCAGCTGTCCACTTTGCATTTTCCCCTTGTAACTTGAATAAGCATCTCAAATTCTTTTTTTTTTTTAATTTTTTTTTAATGTTTTATTTATTTCTAGGAGAGACAGAGAGAGACAGCGTGAGCAGGGGAGGGTCAGAGAGAGAGGGAGTCACAGACTGAAACAGGCTCCAGGCTCTGAGCTGGCAGTCAGCACAGAGCCCGACGCGGGGCTCGAACCCACGAACCGCGAGATCATGACCTAAGCGAAAGTCGGACGCTTAACCGACTAAGCCACCCAGGCGCCCCAAAGCATCTCAAATTCTGCATGTTCCATCCTCAAACTGTTGATCTTCCCCACTAGTCACTCCTTTCTCAGTCTCCTTCTTCCAGGTAAATGGTTTTAAAAAATCTAAGAATCATTCCTAATTCCTTTCTTTCATAACTTAATAGAATCCATTCACAAATTCTGATAGCCTCACCTCCTAAATACATCTTAAATCCAGTCACTTCTCCAAGCTACTGCTACCAGATGCATTTACTGATATCCCTTGCTTGGATTATCACACCAGCCCTACAGCTGATTTCTTGCTTTGATTACAATATCTTCTCCAGTTAGCAGCCAAGTTATGCCACTTCTTTGCTCAAAATCACCCAACACCATCTACCACACTGGAAGACAATTCTGAAGCCTTTATTATACTTTAAAATATCCTTCAATGGTCTTGTCCTGCTTACCTTTCCTACCTCATTTTTGGTCACTGCCCCCTTATTCCATTCCTGTCACATTGTTTTTTTCACCAATAGTTGAAAATGTCAAGCTTATTTCCAACTCTGGGTCTTCTCTCTTCCTGCTTTTTCTGCCTAAAAATATCTTTGTCTTGATAGTTTCATGGCTGCCTCTCACATTTATTCAAGTCCCTCCTCCTAAAATTTTAACTTCTCTGGTCATCTCATCTAAAATACAGTTTTACCTTTTGCCAAACATGCACTGTGTAGTCTTCTAACTTGCTTAATTATTTTTTTTGTAGTACTTAAAATGATCTGATAATATGTTGTATGTTTGTTAGTTTATTGCCTCTCTCCTATACTAAATCATAGCTTTATGAGGGCAAGGACTTTGCTGTTTTCATTGCTAAGACCCTGTTACTGATACCTATTCATGTGGATGTTCAATAAATATTTGTTGAATCAGTATCTCTCTATTGCTGATTGTCAACACCCCTCAACAATCAAGTGTAGTGAAAATGTCAAGAAAAGGTATGTGTGTATGTGCATATATGTATCCATGTGACTTTGTGTGTATGTTTGTGATACCACAGAACTCTGTACTAAAAAGACCTCAAAGTACACCCAACAGTATCGGGCATGACTTCTACCCATATACTGGTTTCTATATTCCTTACTCCACTTAAAGAAACCAGAAATCCTTGAAGAAATGGCTGACCCCTGATCTAGAGAAGAAGTATAACATAAACTTGGAATATCTTGATATACCAGAAAGCTAGAAGTGCTCCAAGGCTAACATGAATGTTTCAAAAAACACAGGTGCTATGTCAAAGAGAGTTCCATTGGCAAAGTTTGAAGAAATTACAGCATCAGAAAGAATAAATACTGCTATTTATTGAAACACATGTCAAGATATCCAGGGGGACTGTGAGATAGAGATAATATCCATTTATAACAGATCTTTCTTTTGCACCAGGATCTAGTCAAATTTTCGGCATTTTATTTGATTGTTTACTAAAATAAGTAAATAGACTACAAAGCAGAACATGTTCTCTAAATGTGGGCTTGATAAAATAATTCTGGGACTTGTTGGAGAGGATCCATTCTTCACTCATCAGTGAAATATTTCAAAGTTGGAGATATGCAGGGTGGTTGACATGATGGAGATTAGTAGCTCTTGTGGGAAAACGGTACCAGGTGTGAATCAGCAAATCTACCAGTTACAGAGAGCCATCATGGGCTCCAGGAAGTTGAAGTTTGCTCTGGGAGCCAGCCAGAAATAGGGTGCTGCTTGAGGGGTTAAGTTTTGGACTTATCACTCACCACTATTACTAGGACCCAAGTCCACCTTCACTCAACCCTGCCAAGTTGATGATGCTGAAAACATGGAGTCTCCAAATAACATTTTATAATGGCATGCCATTAACATATAAGACCAGAACAAATTTGCTTAACACCTTGGGGTAAAATGCATTTCCCCAGCTGTGGTACCCTTCAAAATCTCAAGTCGCAAGGAGAGAAGGGAGAAGCTCATGCAGTGGTTAAGGAACTCTATGCAGCATCAGGCAACCATGAGTCCCCATTGCGTTCCAGCATCATCTGGGTGAATATAAAGTGATGGTAATTTGCTTCTTTTTTCTTCTCAGTAATTCAAAGAACACACTCCTAGAGCCAGACAAATGCATTATGCATCTTTTAAAATGAGCTACTGAAAATAACTCAGTGAGTAACCAAACAAAGAAAGTAAAGATTATTAGGAATTCTCTTTTTTTCTTTCCACATAAGTGCAATTTTTAAAAAGAGAAAAAAATAAAAATTGGCAGTTTTTTTCCCACTGGTTAATTAAAAATAGTTATTTTAATGGCATGAGACAATATTTAGAAATAGTTATAGGATGAAGGAACATGACAGAACTGAATGAATACCCACACATCTTTATAACATAATTTAAACCTCACAGGAATGCTTTAAAAGGCATTTATTTAATGGGCAAAACTCTAAATCGCCCTGATCTGTACTTACCCATGCATTAAAATCATAATGAAGTAGAATTCTCATAAGATAGGTTGGTTTCAGGGGTGCCTGGGTGGCTCACTCGGTTAAGCATCAGACTTCAGCTCAGGTCATGATCTCACGGTTTGTGGGTTCGAGCCCCATGTCGGGCTCTGGGCTGACAGCTCAGAGCCTGCAGCCTGCTTGGGATTCTGTGTCTCACCCTCTCTCTCTCCTTCCCTCGCTCACACTCTGTCTCTCAAAATAAATAAACGTTAAAAATTAAAAACAAAAAGATAGGTTGGTTTCATTGAATACTTCGGTAAACAGAATCCTTTTTTTCATTTCTTTCATTTTTATTTTATCTTTTCATTTCCTTTTATAGTGTAGTGATCACTGTAAGAAAAATTAGTGTACCTGCTGTAAGTATGATCTAGTGACCAGGTGTTGATTCTGTGATAGTTCAGGATCTTGTAATGCCCCTGGGTTACCACTGCTCTTCTTTTCTCTGTGCAGTAATTATCCAAGAGTGTGTGACTATGAAAGGTTTAGGACATAACACCAAATGACTATTGAACTCATGGACATCAGTTCCTCACAGGAACCGTTTTGTTTTTTTTTTTTTTTTAAAGCATTTATCTGTTTCTGCAGGTGAGCCAGATAATAAAATCATTTTTGCTGGGGCGCCTGGGTGGCTTAGTCGGTTAAGCGTCCGACTTTCGCTTAGGTCATGATCTCGCAGTTCGTGGGTTCGGGCCCCGCGTCGGGCTCTGTGCTGACTGCCAGCTCAGAGCCTGGAGCCTGTTTCAGTCTGTGACACCCTCTCTCTCTGACCCTCCCTGCTCACGCTATCTCTCTCTCTCTCTCTCTCTCTCCTAGAAATAAATAAAACATTTAAAAAAATAAAATAAAATCATTTTTGCTGAAGCACTACTTTCTATTCTTGTAGGTGTTTACTCGCTGGTCTTGCTCATCTACCCTGCCTTGGGACACTGTAATAACTGCTTGTCACAAATATCTTCCTAACTGCATGTATTTGTCCTTATTTATCCTTCACACCAAGAGAGACTCGGCCAAATGTATAGGACATCCACCTCATCTGAGTCTCTGGTTTCAAAAACCATTCGCTCTTCTTAGAAGACAATTTAATTGGACTGCAGGAAAAAAATCTTATTTAATCCCACTTATTATGTTATATGTCAAATCTTACCAGAAAATTAATAAATTGTTTGTTGAGTTGCTGTTTGCTATGGGTTATTAATAAAGAGTCATTAGTATTCTCTAGTCATGGTGTAGATTTACAAATAGAGCCACAGTGCTGCTGTGCTTTAGGTCCAAAGTCCTTTTGAGAGAAGGCTGCACTGTCTGTTCTTTTCCAAGGATGATAATCAGCAAGGCAACCAGAGCCCAGAGTGCTCTAAATCTGGAGACAGCCACTCTATGATGATAAGCTTTTGCTCTTAGTTTGATGAGGCTGTCAGGATGTCCTGGTGAAATGAGACTCCTTTTTTTTTTTACAAATAGTTTATTGTCAAATTAGTTTCCACATAACACTCAGTGCTCATCCCCACAAGTGTCCTCCTCCATGCCCACCCCTCCTCCCCCCCACATCCACCAGTCCTCAGTTTTTGTCAGCATTCAAGAGTCTCTCATGGTTTGCCTCTCCCCTTTCCCCCACCATTTCCGCCCTTCTTCTCCCCCTTGGTCCTCTGTTAAGCTCCTCCTAATCCTCCTATACGTGCACACATATGATATTTGTCTTTCTCTGCCTGACTTATTTCGCTCAGCATAACACCCTCAAGGTCCATCCATGTTGCTACACATGGCCAGATTTCATTGTTTCTCATTGCCATGTAGTATTCCATGGTATAGATAAACCACATCTTCTTGATCCATTCATCTGTTGATGGACACTTAGGCTCTTTCCATGGTTTTAGCTATTGTGGAGAGTGCTGCTATGAACATTGGGGTACATGTGCTCCTATGCATCAGCATTTCTGTATCCCTTGGGTAAATTCCTAGCAGTGCTATTGCTGGGTCATAGGGGAGTTCTATTGTTAGTTTCCTTAGGAACCTCCACACTGTTTTCCAGAGGGGCTGTACCAGTTTACATTCCCACCAACAGTGTAGGAGGGTGCCCGTTTCTCCACATCCTCGCCAGCATCTAGAGTTCTCTGATTGGCTCATTTTAGCCACTCTGACTGGCGTGAGGTGGTATCTCAGTGTGGTTTTGATTTGTATTTCCCTGATGAGCGATGCTGAGCATCGTTTCATGTGTCTGTTGGCCATCTGGATGTCCTCTTTGGAGAAGTGTCTGTTCATATCTTCTGCCCATTTCTTCACTGGGTTGTTTGTTTTTCGGGCGTGTAGTTTGGTGAGTTCCTTGTAGATTCTGGATATCAACCCTTTATCTGATATGTCATTTGCAACTATCTTTTCCCATTCCGTTGGTTGCCTATTAATTTTCTAGGTTGTTTCCTTGGCTGTGCAGAAGCTTTTAATCTTGAGGAGGTCCCAACAGTTTATTTTTGCTCTTAATTCCCTTGCTTTTGAGGATGTGTCAAGTAAGAAGTTGCTGCGGTGGAGGTCAAGGAGGTTGTTTCCTGCTTTCTCCTCTAGGATGTTGATAGTTTCCTGTCTCACGTTCAGGTCCTTTATCCATTTTGAGTTTATTTTTGTGCATGGTGTGAGAAAATGATCTAGTTTCATTCTTCTGCATCTTGCTGTCCAGTTCTCCCAACACCATCTGTTAAAAAGGCTGTCTTTTTCCATTGGATATTCTTTCCTGCTTTGTCAAAGATTAGTTGGCTGTATACTTTTGGGTCCACTTCTGAGTTCTCAATTCTGTTCCATTGGTCTATGTGTCTGTTTTGTGCCAATACCATACTGTCTTGATGATGACAGCTTTGTAGTAGAGGCTAAAGTCTGGGATGGTGATCCCTCCCGTTTTGGTTTTATGTTTCAGTATTACTTTGGCTATTCGGGATTTTTTGTGGTTCCATACAAATTTTTAGATAGTTTGTTCTAGTTTTGAGAAGTATGCTGGTGCAATTTTGATTGGAATTGCATTGAATGTGTAGAGTGCCTTCGGTAGCAATGACATCTTAACTATATTTATTGTTCCTATCCATGAGCATGGAATGTTTTTCCATTTCTTTGTGTCTTCTTCAATTTCCTTCATAAGTTTTCTATAGTTTTCATCATACAGATCTCTTGTATCCTTGGTTAGGTTTATTCCGAGGTATTTTATGGTTTCTTGTGCAATTGTGAATGGGATCAGTTTCTTGATTTCTCTTTCTGTTGCTTCTTTGTTGGTGTATAAAAATGCAACCGATTTCTGTACGTTGATTTTGTACCCTGCCACTTGGCTGAATTCTTGGATCAGTTCTAGTAGGCTTCGGGTGGAGTCTGTCGGGTTTTCTATGTAGAGTATCATGTCATCTGCGAGGAGTGAAAGTTTGACTTCCTCTTTGCCCATTCTGATGCCTTTGATTTCCTTTTGGTGTCTGATGGCTGATGCTAGGACTTCCAGCACTATGTTAAGCAGCAGTGGTGAGAGTGGGCATCCCTGTCGTGTTCCTGATCTCAGGGGGAAAGCTCTGAGTTTTTCCCCGTTGAGGATGATGTTAGCTGAAGGCTTGTCATAGATGGCTTTGATGATGTTTAAGTAGGTTCCTTCTATCCCAACTTTCTCAAGAGTCTTTATTAAGAAGGATGCTGTATTTTGTCAAATGCTTTTTCTGCATCTATTGACAGGATCATATGGGTTTTATCTTTTCTTTTATTGATATGATGTATCACATTGATTGATTTGCGAATGTTCAACCAGCCCTGTAACCCAGGAATGAATCCCACTTGATCTTGGTGGATGATTCTTTTGATATGCTGCTGGATTCGATTTGCAAGGATCTTGTTGAGAATTTTTGCATCCGTATTCATCAAAGATATTGGCCTGTAGTTCTCTTTTTTTGCTGGATCTCTGTCTGGCTTGGGAATCAGAGTGATGCTGGCTTCATAAAATGAGTCCAGGAGTTTTCCTTCGCTTTCTATTTTTTGGAATAGCTTGAGAAGAATTGGGATTAATTCTGTTTTAAATGTCTGGGAGAATTCCCCAGGAAGCCATCAGGTCCAGGGCTCTTATTTGTTGGGAGATTTTTGATCACTGATTCAATTTCTTCACTCGTTATGGGTTTGTTCAGGTTTTCTATTTCTTCCCATGTGAATTTTGGTAGTGAGTGTGTGTTTAGGAATTTGTCCATTTCTTCTAAGTTGTCCAATTTATTGGCATATAATTTTTCATAGTAGTCCCTGATAATTGCTTGTATTTCTGAGGGGTTGGTTGTAATAAGTCCATTTTCATTCATAATTTTGTCTATTTGGGTGCTCTCTCTTTTCTTTTGGATAAGTCTGGCTAGAGGTTTGTCAATTTTGTTTACCTTTTCAAAAAACCAGCTCTTGGTTTCATTGATCTGTTCAATTGTTTCTTTGGTCTCTATGTTGTTTATTTCTGCTCTAATTTTT
The DNA here is from genome assembly GCA_017311185.1 of Proteles cristata cristata. Classification (NCBI taxonomy): domain Eukaryota; kingdom Metazoa; phylum Chordata; class Mammalia; order Carnivora; family Hyaenidae; genus Proteles; species Proteles cristata. The sequence continues at coordinate 216,391 of JAESUZ010005027.1, forward strand.
ACTATTTCTCTTCTTATACTGGGTTTAGGGCGTTCTCGTTGCTCTGCCTCTAGTTCCTTTAGGTGAGCTGTTCGATTTTGGACTTGCGCTTTTTCTAATCTCTTGAAATAGGCCTGGAGAGCAATGTACTTTCCTCTTAGGACTGCCTTTGCCGCATCCAATAGATTTTGCATTGTGGTGTTTTCATTTTCATTTGTTTCCATATATTTTAAAATTTCATCTCTAATTGCCTGATTGGCCCATTCATTCTTTAGAAGGGTGTTCTTTAACCTCCATGCTTTTGGAAGTTTTCCAGACTTCTTCCTGTAATTGATTTCAAGTTTCAAAGCATTGTGATCTGACAGTGTGCATGGTATGATCTCTATTCTTTTATATTTCTTGAGGGCTGCTTTATGTCCCAGTATGTGATCTATCTTGGAGAATGCGCCATCTGCACTTGAGAGGAAAGTAAATTCCCTGGCCTCAGGATGTAAAGTTCTAAATATATCCGTCAGATCCATCTGGTCCAATGTGTCTTTCAAGTCCAGTATTTCTTTAGTGATTTTCTGTCTGGTTGACCTATCCATTGCTGTAAGCGGAGTATTAAAGTCCCCTGCTATTAGCACATTCTTATCTATAAGCTTGTTTCTGTTTGTGATTAATTGTTGTAGATATTTAGGTGCTCCCATATTCGGTGTGTAGACATTTATGATTGTTAGTTCTTCCTGATGGATGGACCCAGTAATTATTATGTAGTGCCTTCTTCATCTCTTGCGATTGTCTTTAATTTAAAGTCCAGTTTGTCTGATATAAGTATCGCTACTCCGGCTTTCTTTTGATTTCCTGTAGCATGATATATATTTCTCCATCCCCTTACTTTTAATCTGAAGGTATCTTCCCATCTAAAATGAGTTTCTTGTAGACAGCATATAGATGGATTTTGTTTTTTAATCCATTCTGCTACCCTATGTCTTTTGATTGGAGCATTCAGCCCATTTACATTCAGTGTTATTATTGAAATATGTGGGTTTAGAGTCTTTGTATCTTTGTAGGGTTCATGTTTGTGGTGGTGTCTCTGGAATCTTTGTTCCTTGCAACCTTTCCTTCAGAGGATCCCCCTCAGGATTTCTTGTAGGGATGGCTTAGTGGTGACAAATTCTTTCAATTTCTGTTTGTTTGGAAAGGTTTTTATCTCTCCTTCTACTTTGAATGACAGGCTTGCTGGATAGAGGATTCTTGGCTGCATATTTTTACTATTCATCACATTGAAGATCTTGCCATTCCTTTCTGGCCTGCCACGTTTCAGTAGATAGGTCTGTCACCACTCTGATGGGTTTCCCTTTGTATGTGAGGGCCCTTTTCTCCCTAGCTGCTTTCAAAATTCTCTCTTTGTCCTTGTATTTTGCCTTTTTTACGATGATATGTCGTGCAGAAGATCGATTCAAGTTACGTCTGAGAGGAGTCCTCTGAGCCTCTTGTATTTCCACATTGACTTCCTTCCCCAGATCGGGGAAGTTCTCTGCTATAATTTGTTCCAGGACTCCTTCAGCACCTTTCCCTCTCTCTTCCTCTTCTGGGATTCCTATGATACGGATATTGTTGTGTTTGACTGTGTCGCTGAGCTCTCGAATTCTTCTTCCTGTTCCTGGATCAGTTTGTCTCTTTTTTTGTCAGCTTCTTGTTTTTCTATAATGGTGTCTTCTAAATCACTTATTCTCCTTTCTGCCTCTTCAAGCCGTGCATTGGAGGCCTCTAATTTATTATGGATCTCATTTATCGCATTTTTAAATTCTTCATGCCTATTTTATTTTCCATTCTGTCTGTAGTCATAGTTTCTTTGATGTCGCCTATGTTTTTTTCAAGCCCTGCTATTAATTTCACCATTATTATTCTAAAATCTTGTTCACTTATGCTGCTGATATCTGTTTTGAGCAGTTCATTAGCTGTCATTTCTTCTTGGAGTTTCTTTGGAGGAGAGGTCTTTCGTTTCGTCATTTTAGTTAACTTTCCGGCTCTTGTTGGTTTTAAAGACCTGTTATGCTCTCTGTTTCTATGAGCGCTGCTATATCCAAGAAGACTCTTTGACTTTCAGGGCCTATCCTTTCTGAGATCATTTTTTGATTGGTATCCCTCTGTCTCTCTTGTTGGGACCTTAGTTATTTTATTTTCCTATTCATAGTGATATTTGGGACTCTTCACCTTGTGTACTCTAGCTTGTTTCTTGAGGTAGCCCTGGAAAAAAAAAACAGACAGACAAACACAGAGGGAGCAGGAGCACACAAACGCACAGGCTGATTCAACTAACATGCAAAGTGAGAGGGAAAACGAAAAAGTTAATAGAAAAGACGGAAGAGGGAGGGTGAATAGGGAGCATAAAATACATAAAAGGGTCAAAAAGGGGAAAAGAAAAGGAAAAAAGAAGAAAACCGATGGACAAAGAACGGTTTAAAGCATATACCTGGATTTCCCAGCTACAGTTACATAGCCGTGTGTATGCAGTGCTGGTTGAAGAGCATAGAGAAAAAGAGAGAAGTCAGGGCGAGACAAGGCAGATTTGGAAGTAGAATGAACAGGCAGAAGGGATAAGAAACTTTTTTCAAAGAGGTAAAGGGTAGAATATGGTTGGATAGGTGAGAGAAGGATGCTGGAATTATCCAGAGAAACTATATAGTCTAATTACTCCTGAGAGAAATAGCTGAAAAAGTCGGTAGGTGTAGAATTTACATTTACAGAATAGACTTGTGATTGTTTAAGCAAGCTGGCGACCAGAGTTAATCAGGTCAGTGTTTTGGGGAAAAAAGCGAGAAAAGAGAAAAAAGAAGAAAAAAAGAGAAAAGAAAGGGAAAAAAAAAGAAAGAAGAAAAAAAAAGGGAGAAAAGAAAAAAAAAAGGGAGGAGGTCACCTCTCAGGCAGGGATGGGCGTGGCGTGATCCGATGCCTCAGGCGGGGGTTCTGCCTTGGCGATTGTGGGGAGGAGTGTGACGGTGCTCCAGTCCCTTCTTGAACCCCGCGCTGCAGCTCGCTTTTTTTTTTTTTTTTGGCGTGTCAACTCCCCGTTCCGGGGACGCAGCCGAAGTTGGTTGCACTCTTCAACCCAGACCAGTTCCAATCTCCAATCTCTGAAGTTGCCTTAGACACAGCTTCCCAGACAACCCCCTCGGGCTATTCCAGGCTCCCAGCTGAGCTCTGGGGGCGGAGTCAGGATCGCTGCTTTCTTCTCTGGTCGGCTCTGGTGCGCATGCGCGGGGGCTTGCCTGCAGCGTCCGCGTAGCCTGAGCCCGCTGGAGTGAGGAAAACCGGGTCTCTCTATGGCTCGTCACCCGAAACACGAATTTTGCCTTCCCTCTCGAGTTCCAGCCAGCCAGGAGCGCAGACGCCTGGTGTCTGCGCGTCTCCTTCAGGGGTCCCAGCAGTGCTGGAGCTACAATGGCGGCAGGCGCGCCGCCGCTGGAGTGAGGAAAACCGGGTCTCTCTATGGCTCGTCACCCGAAACACGAACTCACAGGCAAATTTCCAGTTTTTAGCTTTTTGCCTTCCCTCTCGAGTTCCAGCCAGCCAGGAGCGCGGATGCCCGGTGTCTGCGCGTCTCCCCCAGGGATCCCAGCCGCCCTGGAGCTACAATGGCGGCAGGCGCACCCACTCCGCTTTAAAACCCAACCTCCAGGAGCGGCACAAAGAAGCAGTTTGTGTGCTCAGCCTTCCCCAGGACCAGTTGTCACAAGGGGACCTGGTGTGCAGGTATTTGGCAAGTACGGTCTTTCTATGCACCGAGCGGAGATTTTTCTGTCTCGGACTCTCTCCTTTTCCCCTCTCACTCCTCGTAGAGGGTAGAGGGGGATCGCCTCCCACCCTGGAGGCTCCGATCCCGGCCCGATTTTACCTTCCCGGTTCGCACTCACGTTAGAAGGCTTTCTCAGTGGATTCTGCGTCCTTTTTTCTCCCAGTCTCTCAGGGTTTGTATGGTTTCCAATGGCTTCAGATCTTTTCTGTGTGATGTATGGGCGCGAGTGCAAGTACGGAGCTCCTTACTTCTCCGCCATCTTGCCTCAATCTCCGAGACTTCTATATAGTAACATTATCCTGGGTCTTGCTGTCAGTAGTGGGTCTAATCTGGAGAGTTTCCTCATACTCTTCAATGATCTCCCTTACACAGTGGTTATTGTGACATGCTAGCACCTAGATTATCTCTCCATATTCAGAATTTTGTCTCCATATTCAAGATTTTGTGGCTTATTCTTTAGTTCGCATATCCAAAGAATCATTGCCAAGGCTCATATCAAGCAGTTTTTCTCATTATGTTTTCATTTAGGAGTTTCACGGTTTCAGATCTGACATTTAAATCTTTAGTCTGTTTTTAGTAAATTTTGTAAGTGGTGGGAGGCAGGGGTCCATTTTCATACTTTTGCATGTGAATGTCCAATTTTCCCAGTGCCATTTATTGAAGAGATTTCCTTTTCTCCAGTGAGTATTCTGGGCTCCTTTATCAAATATTAGTTGACCATATACACACAGGCTTACTTCTGGGCTGTTGATTTTGTCCTATTGATATATGTATCTGCTTTTATGCGAATATCACACTGTTTTGATCACCATAGTTTTCTAATATAGTGAGAAATCAGGAAGTGTGATTCATCTCAACTTGTTCTTTGAGGATTGTTTTAGCTATTTGCGGGTCTTCTCTGGTTTCAAGTGAATTTTGAATAGTTTTTTTTTTTCTATTTCTGTAAAAAGTGTCATTGGTGGGGCGCCTGGGTGGCTTAGTCGGTTAAGCGTCCGACTTTTGCCTGGGTCATGATCTCGCGGTTCGTGGGTTCGAGCCCCGCGTCGGGCTCTGTGCTGACTGCCAGCTCAGAGCCTGGAGCCTGTTTCAGAGTCTGTGACTCCCTCTCTCTCTGACCCTCCCCTGCTCACACTGTCTCTCTCTCTCTCCTAGAAATAAATAAAAAAAATATTTTTGAAAAGTATCATTGGTATTTTGATAGGGATTGCATTAAATTTATAAATGATGTTGGGGAATATGGGCATTTTGACAGTATTAATTCTTCCAATCCATGAATGTATAATACAGTTCCATTTAATTGCATCTTCTTCAGTTTCTTTCATCAACATCTTACAGTTTTCAGTATAGAGATCTTTCACCTCCTAGGTTAGCTTATTCTTAAATATTTTATTGTTTTCGATGTTATCATAATGAGATAGTTTTCCGTTTTTTCTTTTTTAGTTAATTTGCTGTTAGTGTATAGAAACACAACTAATTTTTACAGGATAATTTGATAATATTAACTTAGATATAAATTTGATCTTACAACTTAATTAATTGATTAAATACAACAATTTTTTGGTGAATTCCTTTAGCATTTTCCACGTCTTCTACAAATAGAGACAGTTTTATGTCTATTTGGATACCTATTATTTCTTGTTTCTCCCCACCTAATTTATCCAGCTAGGAATTTATCCAGCTACTATGTTGAATAAGAGTGGTTAGAGCAGACATTCTTGTCTTATTCCTTATTTTAAAGGAAAAGTTTGCAGTCTTTCAACATTAAGTATGATGTTAGGTGTTAGCTTGACATACATAATCTTTATTATATTAAGATACATTCTTTGTAAATCCAGAATTGTTGAGAGTTTTTATCATAAATGGATGTTGAATTGCGTCAAATGCTTTTTTCTACATCTATTGACTAATCATAATTTTTATCTTTCATTGTATTAATATGACATATCACATTTATTATTTTGCATGTATTGAACCATCTTTGCATCACAGAGATGAATCCTAATCAAATATGGTATATGGTCTTTGCAGCGTACTGTTGAATTTAGCTTGCTGGTATTTTGTTGATAATTTTGCACCTCTATTCATCTGGGATGTTGATCTGTAATTTTCTTGTAGTGCCCTTATCAGTGTAATTCAGTCCTCATAAAATGAATTGGAGAGTGTTTTCTTCTCTTCTTCTTCTTCTCCCTCCCTTTCCATCCCCTCCTCCTCTGTCCCCTCCCACTCCTTCCTCTTCCCCTTCCCTATCTCCTCCTCCTCCTCTTCCTCCTCCTCTTCCTTCTTCTTCTTCCTCTTCTTCTGCTCCTCCTCCTCCTCCTTCTCCTCCTCCTCCTTCTTCTTCCTCTTCTTCTGCTCCTCCTCCTTTTCCTTCTTCTTCTCCTTCTCCTTCTCCTCCTCTTTCTCCTCCTCCTCTTTCAGGAAGAGTTTGAGAAGGATTGGCATTCATCATTTTTTTAAAGTTTGGTAGAAACCATTGGGCCCTGAGATTTTCTGTGTTGGAAGGTTCTTGATTACTAATTTAATCCACTCTTCTTATTATTGTTTTACTCAAATTTTCTATATTTTTATGATTCAGTCTTGGTAGGTTATATTTTTCTAGGAATTTATCTATTTTTTTGAGATTGTCCAATTTGTTAGAGTACAATTGTTTATATTAGTCCCTTATGATCCTTCCTGCGGTATTAGTTTTGATATCACCTCTGTCATTTATAATTTTATTTTGGGAGGTTTTTGTTTTTTTCTTTCGGTTATTGTAGCTCAAGGTTAGTTTATTTTGTTTATCTTTTCAAAGAACCAATAAATTTTGTCTATCATTTCTATTTTTTCTTGCTCTGTTTTATTTCAAATATATATTTCTGCTTTAGTCTTTATTATTCTATTCCTTCTGCTAACTTTGGGCTTGCTTTATTCTTATTTTCCTTAGTTTCTTGAGGTGTAAGGAGAGTTTATTTATTTGAGATCCTTTTTGTTTCTTAATGTGTTCATCATTATAAATATCTCCCTTTAGAACTTCTTTTGCTGCTTTTCATAAGTTTTAGTATATTGTATTTTCATTTTGTTTGTGTCAAGATGTGTTTTTATTTCCCTTTTGATTTTTCATTGATCCATTGTTTGCTCAGTAATGCATTGTTTAAATTTCATATATTGTGAATTTTCTTGTTTTCCTGCTGTTATTGATTTCTAGTTTCATACCATTGTGGTCAGAAAAGATATCTAATTCTGATTCAGTCTTCTTGGATTTGCTAAGACTAGTTTTGTGGCCTATCATGTGATTTATCCTGAAGAATGTGTGCTTTAGAAGAATGTGCATATTGCTTTTGTAGGATGGATTATTCTTTATATGTCCATTAGGTCCATTTGGTCTATAGCTTTGTTAAAATCCACTGTTTCCTTATTGATCCTGTTTGGATGATCCATCCATTGTTGATAGTAGGGTATTAACATTCCCAGTTACTATTGTACTGATGGTTATTTCTTCTTTTAATTCTGTTGGTATCTGCTTTATATATTTAAGTGCTCCAATATGTTGGGTGCATAAATATTCACATCTGTTGTATCTTCTTCTTTTTTAATTGTTGTATCCTCTTGATGGATTGATCCCTTTATCATAATATTATGACCTTATTTGATTTTTTTAAACCATTTTTTAGCTTAAAGTCTATCTTCTCTGGAAAAAAATATATGGATGTACTTCTTCCATTTGCTTAAAATATCTTTTCTATCCCTTCACTCTTAGTATATGTGTGCCATTAAAGCTACGTCAATTCTCTTATAGGCATAATATCATTGGGTCTTTATTTTCATCCATTCAGCCATTCTATGTGTTTTAATTTGAGGTATTAATCCATTTATGCTTTAGGTAAATATTGATAGATAAAGACTTACTATTTCCCTTTTGTTAATTGTATTCAGATTGATTTCCAGATCCTCTATTCCTTACTTCTAATCTTGCTCTTCTGTTTTATGATGTGATGACTTTTTGTAGTGGAATGCTTTTTCATTTGTGCTTACATAAAAAATCTTGCTTTTATAACATCCTACTTTAAGCTGATAACAGCCTAACTTCGAGAGCATGTATAAATTTTATACCCCTAACTCTTATCCCCTCAAATTTTAGATTATTGGTGTTACATTAAAAAAATGATGTTATGTATTTTAATTTACACATTTTTGTACTGTGTTTCCAATAACAAATTGTTATATTTATGGTTATTTTTGATATTTTTGTATTTTAACTTTTAAACTAAAGTTGTAAATGAATTATACACCATCATTATAATATTAGAGAATTTGTCTTAAACTGTATATTTATTATTACTAGCAAATTTTACACTACATTTGTTTTTATTGTATTAACTAGCATCCTTTTATTTACACTTGAAGAATTCCCTTTGAAATTTCTTGTATGGCAAGTCTAGTGGTTTTATAACTCCCTTAGCTCTCTTTCATTTGTTGTTTGTTCAGCTCTCCTTCATTTATAAAGGACAGCTTTTGTTGGATATAGCATTCTTGGTTGAGTTTTTCTTTTACTATTTTGAGTATATCATCTCGCTGTCTCTTGACCTACAAAGTTTCTAATGAGAAATCTGCTTGTAGTCTTATGGGTCTTCCCTTATATGTAATGTGTTTTGTTTTTCTTTTGTTTCTTGATTCTGTGGCCAGGCTGAGACACTGGGCTATACAGCTGTCTGGTGCCAGGTTTTCTGCTTGGGCAGAGCTGGGGGCTCTAAGAAACAGCAGATGGGGCTACAAATTAGCTTTCCTGCCCCAGGCAGTGCAGCACAATAGGTTCTAAGCCAGAAAAGTCATTATTTGGGGTTCCAAATCAGAGAGAAGTCCATACCAAGTCCCCTGGCCAGATGGAATCACTGGATTGGTTCTGCAGTTAGGCAAAACAATAGGCTGGGATTTTTACTTAGGTGTTATTGCAAGGAAGAATTTGATCTGCCAAGATCCTAGTGATGGTTCAAGTAAGGTCTGCTCTCTGTCTGTATTTTGATCTGACCTTCAGTAGTTAAGGCCTATAGATTTTCCAGCAATCCTTGTAGGGTGAGACCTGAATGGGTCTCTTGAGAAACAAACCACAATGCTGGGGGAGTTGGATAGTCACATTGGGCTCTCTTTTTCTTACTAGAGAAACCTTACAAGGGCCTTTTTGATGTGGTACTGTGCCAATCGGGGGGATGAACAATGAGGGCATAATGCAGCTGCTTCTCTTAACCTTCTAATGTGGTCCTCCTCAGTGTCTGTGATTCATGGCAGTGCTTCATCCTCATCTCCTTATTCTGAAATTTTCACAGTGTTCTTTTATTTATGGATAGTTTCTAGTCCGTTTTGTGAAGGGGACTGAAGTCAGGACTAATGTATGTTGCCACCTTGGTGATATTATTCTTGACAATAATTTCTGATGAAAATGCTTAGTTGAAATTCAATTTTGCTAACATTTATTTAGCTCCCAGTCTGCAAAATAGCCAGGCATGGAAGAGAGGGCATGGAGTTTGGAGTTAGACAATAACCTGAGTGATCTCATACTGGGAATGGTAAGGATTGAGTGAAATAACTTACCAATGTCAGCTTGTCAGAAAGGAAGCACCAGAAGGAAAGGACTTTAAGTTACCTCAGTATCTTGATACCTAGAACAGTTCTCGGCATAGAGTAGGAACTCAGTAAATGCTTCTTCTGCCATTGCTATGTGCCATCTACTTTGTTACATGTAGTAGATTCAATGGCATGTTAGAAACAGCCTCCACCTGAATACCAAGCAATGGCATGCCTGTCAATCTTCTGAGGCTTTTGGGAGGTTCTGGAATGCTTGCCACAAACACTGTTCTTTTCTGCTCAGGCTTGCTGCTTATTCTTGGGTGCCATCCTCTGTAGAATGACCTCATTTCTCTGGGAAGCAACACTTTAGGTAAGGAGTGGGTGCCTGGCCCACCTAGAACATGCTCAGTGGCCTAAAAATTGTTCAGGTTCATTAGTTCTGCCCAACAGGTTTCTTTATGGTATGGAAGGGGTCAGAAAATGTTTAAATAGAGGACCAAACAGTAAATATTTTAGGTCAAACCTGAGTATATTATACAGGTATTTATGTAACAAGAAAGGAAACTCCTACTCTGCTCTGCATAGCAGATAGATGGATGGGCCATCTGGGGAATGAACAGCATTGGTCCAAGTGCCTGGCAGTCTGGAGAGGAGTAAGGATAAGAGGGAGGTGGTGGCAGGGGTCAGTCTCATTTTCTACCACTGTGACACCCAAATCTGGTAGGACTCCACCAAATGTCCAGCCATCTCACCATGGGCAAAGTGACTGGAGACAAGTGACTCCCTAAATCACTGCCTCCAGCTGGAAACACCACCTCTTGGTGTTTGGCATTTGTCAACAGTGGAGTCCCAGTGTGTAGGCAGAAATGGGTGCAGGAAGTTGGAGCTGGGTGCATAGGGAGAGTGCTAGCTAGAGAATGCCAGTGGTAGTATAAAAGCAGATGTGGCTGGATTTGGCCTGCACACTGTATTTTGTCAACCTCTGCATCAGATGGTTGCTGGCAGAATCATCAGATCCTATTTCTTGGGGGAATATGAACTTGAGGCATAAGAAGGGGAGTTCATTATTTGGTGTCCTTATAACAGAAAGTCACCAGGATAGAGAAACGCTGCTTTAAGGACAGTAACTCCTGCTGCTGAGAGTATATCAAGATAACTTGATCTCCAGTGACCTTCCCTTCCTGCACAGTATTCCAGTCTTGTCGTGGGTTGGGGTGGGATGGGGTTGCCTGGCTGGGAAATAGCTGAGCTTATGTTCCTGGATCTGTTGGTTCTTTTTGCATCTTTGCAATGGCTCAAATCACTTCTGTCTTCTTTCCAGCCTAAAAGACACTAACCAAAATAAAGCATTTGCCCTTCCACGGAACAACGAATATCAGGTTCTCTTTCTGTTCTCTTACTTCTTACCTATGAGGAGTGATATTTTTTTATAAAAATATAGCTTATTGTAAAATTGGTTTCCATACAACAACCAGTGCTCATCCTAAGGAGTGATACCTTTATCAGAACTCTTGAAACAAAGTATCTCTCTCATGGCACTTGTACTTTCTCCCATATCTGAAGGTTAGATGTATTTACCTTTCCTGATCAAAACGATTCATCTCTGTTTTATCTGACAGAATTTGATGGATGAATTGATGATTTATAAGCCAAAGGAATAAGGCCAAGCCATTTATTCTGTACGACAATAACCATTGACTTGATATTTAAATATAAATAACCATACCAAAGCAGGCATTTATTTTTTATTTTATTATTATTAACTTTTTATTATTTTAATTTTTAGTTAGAAGTTTCCATAAAAACAGTAGCTAGGGAATTTTCTTTATCACAGGTTATTAGATATAACATGTAACACAGCAAATTTCTGCCTTAATGTAGTAACACAAATGCCCCTGAAGTTCCCTAACACCATATAGAGTTTCTATGACTTACAAAGTAGTAAGAGGATTCAGTATAGCTCTCTCTTCATATTCTTTTGGGAACAAGTGATCTGGACGTGTGTCTTCATCATGCATAAATACAGTCCAATCTGACAATTTAACATGAGTGATCAGCCCTTGGAGAGATAAATCACTTAACTAGAGGCATAGAAAATTGATGAATAGAATATTATATTAAAATTTCATAATTAGCAAAGTAACTGCCAATTGGACAAAAGTTCTCTTGCTCTCATATTCTTCAATCCCTCCAAGGTGCACCACAAGAGCACCAAAACACTGGGGTGCTGGGTAGGGGCCCTGAACAATGCTGACCACACACTGAGAAGTTCCCACCACTTGCCTTTGCAATTTCTAGGCTTCGGTCAAAGTACTCCACCGGTATTTCCAAAATTGTCTCAGAAAAGTTCAGTGAGTTGTGTCACAATCTCTCATATATTTGTTACATTTATGGGAGGAAACTCCTCCCCTGACTTACATAGCATGCTTGGGGTGGAGGGTGGGCCATTTGGGGGATTGAGCAACATGGGCCCCAGTGCCTGGCAGTCTTGGGAGGAACAGGGCTAAGAGGGAGGTGAGGTGGTGGCAGTGGTCAGTTCCATTTTCTACCACTGTGACCGCAGGACTGTGGGAGTTCAAATTTTGTTTCTGGGGCCTTCCAGAACCTTTGAGGAAAACCATCACCCCACACGAGCTGCTGTCATCCTGTGTTGCATTGGTGCACAATTACTGAGCATCCTGGTGCCTCACAGTCATCTATGAACACCAACACGGGTCTCAGCTCTTTCTGTGACAGAATATAATCTGTCATTGGTAAAAGATCCATAAAATAATCACTTTCATGTTAAAATTTTAATAATTTTCTTTATCAGTTTAAGCTGAAGTGAAATATTGAAATGGCAATGCTTCGTTTTTAATATTGGCAATTTATAATGGATAACATAGTTGTTCATGTGGTTAGTTTATGAGTGAAAACAATGCAGCTGATCATAATATTTATTTTCTTTTCAAGTCTTATTCCAGGTCGTTTGCTCTAATGTTGGAAACACTCAGGAAATAGAGTCAGCATTTAGATTTGGTTAATGCTTTGTATGTAATATGACTAGATACCTTTTAATGAGCGTTTACCTGTGATTTAATGGTTTCCATACCTTATTTCATATTATCCTTTTAACACTCCTGTGAGCTGGGAACCATGAATGTGAGCTCCATTGAGCAAGGACTTTTATTGTTTTTTTTTTTCTTTTCCAACATAAAAGGCCAAGCTGACTGCTTACCTCATGTGGGATATCCCATACACTTTTGCTGAGTAAATGAACTATCCCAAAGAAAGCAAGGCTTAGACAGTTTAAATCATCAATGGGTCCATCAACTAGTAAGTGCTAGAGCTAAGTCCAAATGCAAATGTAAATCCTTAACTACCAAGCAATGCTTTCTTCCTGCTAACTGGAAAAGTAGAACAGGGACCTCATGTTTCACTTCTGTAGTGCCCTTATTTCCTGGGCCTTTTGTGTTGTCATGTCTTTTGGTCACATGTTGATTAGGTCAGCTGTGTCACCTGAGGTGAGGAAGCTGGGTGGGGAGTGGGAGGAGGTAAGCAATAGTCAACAGCCAGGGTAGTGCAGGCATGAAGGAGCAAGTGGGGAAAGGTGACTGCAGCCTCACAGGAAGATAAGGGTCTTACATAATAATACAGATGACAGCAGATAATAAACAATAAAATTCTCACTTGCTTTCTCTGCTCCCTTAAATCTTAGTGTTCCCTAGTTTTTTGATTTTCAAACCAACAACTCTCCCTGTGTGACTACACTCACTGCCCTGGCTTCCAGTTCTTCCTACATGCTAACAACTCCTAAATCCGTGTCCCCAGATCTCTCCCTGAAATCATAGACTTATATTTCTAAATATGTAGGAGGAGACAAGAAATATTTATTTGAATGATCTGTAGTCATGACAACTCATCCTGTCTCCTGTTGAATTTATTATATCAGGTGTCTTTACATCCCATCCTCCAAGCTTCTCTCCATCCTATACTCACTAATTTCACTTGGGTCAACCGTATCTCTCCATGTTTCTAAGATAAAAGCTCACAGTCATCCCTTATCAATCCTCCACTCATCCAAATAGTTGCTAAGTCCTGATTATGTCACCTTCTAATATTACCCCCACCTCTGCATCTCCAAAGCCACTGACTAATTCAGGTTGCCTGTATCTCCTGCAGATTCACTGTATGCTCCTAAGGGTGCATCTGCCACTAACACCCAATGTTCCTGCCCAACCTTCATGTACCATCCGCCTAAAGCAATCTGACCATGTTGTGACACTTGGAAGGATCTCTCTAGACTCTACATTTCCTGAATGACAGATTCCAAGTTACTAGTCTCACCTTTGGGAATCCTCAAAAAGTCCCCAGTACATTCCACTACTCTTAAATCCTATATCCAACTCCATGGTCCCTGATCTGGGATTGCTCTGGACTATGGGTGTCAAATGCTCTGGCATCTTTCATACCTTCTCCATTCTTTCCACAAGATTCCACTCAAATGTCACCTTCTCAGTGAAGCCTTTTTTTTCCCCCAACTTCTCTAAGTAGACATATGCATTCGTCTCACTATTTCCTAAAAGTCCTTTTAATACATTTTTAAGTTATTAATGTTATTAGGACCATGTATGAGTCAGCCATTGTTTTTGCCTTTTTAAAAATTTTCTCTTGGTTATGTTTTTTGGCATGCTTAAATATTTTGTATTGAATGTTGGACATTGTATAAGTTTATAAGTTGCAGAGGCTCTGATGCTATTATTTTATTCCAGAGGGGATCCTTTCTTTCATCTGGAAGGCAGACAGATTAGGGATAAGTGATCTTATTCCAGGCAAGAACTAATCTGACTAGTACTGGGTTATAGTTTTGTGAGTCCACATGTACCTCTAGTTCATCCATGTATTGTCCAGAGGTTCTATCTGGGATCCTAAGGTGTCTGTTAGGACTTCTTTTCTTTAATGAGATCTCTCTAAGTCCATTAAGACAACAAAAAACTTCATTCTGCCGATCAGCAGCTCTTGCCTATTTTTTTTAATTCTCTTGACCTTTGCAATTCCAGATTTTAGCACATGTCTCAAGGGGAATGAACTGAGAGCAGATAAACTTCCCATGACTTCTTTTATCACTTGGATTTGGATCCCCAAGTTTTCTTGTGAGTCTCAAATTTGTAAATGTCATATTTGTGTCTCTCCTGTTTCATGAGTTTACCAGAAGTTCCACTGGTTTCTTTTCCTCCTGACAGTGGCCCTCAGCTGCATGCTCAACCTCCTACAGCCCCAGAGAAGAAAAGAGCAGCTGAAGAACTTAGGCTTACCTTCCTGAGATTCCTTCTTACAGGACTTGTCAACTTAGTCCTTCTCATCTCAGCTAGTCATCCATACTTTCAATTAACTTTTTTCTTCTTTCTGTTTTTGTATTTTATTCAGTTTTTCTTAGTTCTTTTTGGGTGGGAGTGCTGGTTTCCTGCAACTGCTTCAGCATGGCCAGAAATGGAATTTGAAATCAGTTGTCTTAAAACTATAATATTTCAGGTAAGAATGTACTATATTTTGTAAGTTACTTTGGAAAGAATCTACTACCTGGTTTTATAGACTGAAGTTCTCTCTTCATAAATCTGTAATGGGAAACTGCTAAGAAATGAGATGAATGGTCACAAGTATGTGGCTCTTTATGCTGTATTATATTTTATATTAATCTGGAAGTCTTTTGTGATTTCACAGAATGTTAAATTTCCCAGAAGGCACAGAAACAAGCCAAGCAAATAAGCCTACTGAAGCTCAGTTTGTATACTTAAATCCATTATATCACAAGGCCATAAGCATACTCATGTCTAGCAAAATTTTATGGCAAGCACATATACTTTTATATTAGCGTTGGAAATAAAATTCAAACAGTATAAAATTACAGTATGGACATTATTATTGGGAATTCAACTTTAAAATTAATCAATCAAATGAGACAAGAGTCTAGTTATTCATTTTTAAAGCAGTGCTCATTATACTACTCTAAAGGAAACAATATCTGCTTTTCTGGGATAAAATTCAGATTACGTGGATATCTGACCTCATTATTTGGCTTTAAGTGAGTAGAATTCTCCCTAGGTCCATTTCTTATTTGTAAACTGGGCCAATACTATTTATATTACTCTCACCATGTGGCTGGATGTTTAGAGAAAAAAATTAGGTCATATATAAAAGTGCTATAAAAAGTTAAATGCATCTATAATTATGTGTTAATATTAGTTTTTTAAGCTTTTGAGGGATTGGTAATACCTGAGTAGGAAATTCAGACAAATTTACACCTGGGCATCTGACTCTGGAAATGGCTTTTCAGAAAAAAGCAAACTGAGGTACAAAGCAAAATGAGGTTCCCAAGTTTAGTCTTAACGTAGTCTTAACATGTACCTGTTCTGATTTCAGAGTAGCCAGGATCATTTCTGCTGCCAATCATGGTCCTCTTCCCTCTCTTCTTGCTCCCAACCTCCCCAAATGCACGCATCAGTAACATGTGTACACACATGCATAGACACACACACACAGACACACACACACACACACGCACGCATTCAGACTCACCACTTGCCCTACTATAAGACCAAGGTCAATCCGAAACGTGTGGAGATCAGGGAGGAGCAAAAGCACCTGGATAACATGACCTTAGCCCCGATTGGAGGTCATGAAGAAAAAAATACCAGCCACTCTAATGGATGATTCCTCTGGGCCAAGTTCTCTGTTGAGTTCTGTTTACAGACATCACTTAATCTTCATAGTAACCCATGATCTTCCTTCTATACTACAGATATAAATTTCTGCCAAGTGAGTCCCCAAGGCTATGGTACTGTTATGGCAGCCATTGCAAACTAAAATGCCATAGTGCCTTGCAGAAAATGTGGCTCGATTCTGAGCAAAAGAAAGAGATACTTGCCATTGTCTTTTTAACTCTTTTCTGGTACTACATATAAATATTGGAAAACTCCTTCTTCATTTTAATGTAAATTTTGAGTAGATACTTCTATTTAAGTTTTATAACCAGAAGAGACTAATTTTTAAAATTTTTATGCATGCTTTGTAAACTAGCTTGGGTTTTATTGGTAATCCCTTTTTTGTTTCTTTTAATATTTTTTAATGTTTCTGTTTTAGTTATTTCTGACAGAGAGAGAGAGAGAGAGAGAGAGAGCAGGGGAGGGTAGGAGAGAGACGGAGACAGAATCTGAAACAGGATCCAAGCTCTGAGCTATCTGTCAACACAGAGCCCAATGCAGGCCTCAAACCCACGAACTGTGAGATCATGACGTGAGCCAAAGTTGGACCCTTAACCAACTGAGCCACCCAGGTGCCCCATCTTTTGATTTGGTCCTCTAACTTTGAAATTAATGGAGAAAGTTAACAGGGGAATCTTCTTGGTCCTTCTCTAATTGTTACTACGAAAAGTGGTCTGGGATTTAAGATTTGTTTTATTTCAGTCTACTTACTGTTCTTTTAGTTTTCCCCAATAAAAATTCAACACAACAACATCGTGACACAAAATGATAATATTGAGTAGCCATTCATCATGTCAAGAACTTAAAATATATGACTTCATTTTTAAATAAAGCACATTTTCAAGATAGTTTTCAACAGAAAATAGCACAGAAAGTTTCCATACAGCCCTGTCCCACTCTCCCTTGTTAGTAAATTTTACATTGTGTTGAACATTTGCTACAACAAATAAATTGATAGTCACTTATTATTATTAGCTAAAGTTCATATTCTTTTTTAATATTGTTAGTTTTCCCCCAATGTGATTTCTCTCTCCCAGGATCCTAGCCAGAACTGTATTTATTCATCATGTCTCCTTAAGCTCCTCAAGGTTGTGACAGTTGCTCAGACTCTCTGGTTAATGACTTGATGGGAGTGTTTTTAGGACTGTTTGTCAAGTATCTTGCAGAATATACTTCCATTGGAATTTGATCTTTTTCTCATAATTAGTCTGGGGTTATGAGTCTTTGGGAGGAGTACCATAAGAGTAGAGTGCCATTTTCATTACATCGTGTCAAGAGTACTTACTATCAACATGATTAATCACAGTTGATGTTGACCTTGAACATCTGGCTTAGGTGCTTCTGTCAGATTTTTCCACTGTAGAGTTATTGCCATCCCCCACCTTCCATACTGCTCTCTTTGGCAGAAAGTCACTATGTGCAGCAGTCTATACTTAAGGTGTATTATCTTTTATTATTATTATTATTATTTTAGAGAAAGGGTGAAAGCAAGGGAGAGGGACAGAGAGAGAGAGAGAGAGAGAGAAGAGAGAATCTTAAGCAGTCTCCATGTTCACAGAGCCCAATACAGGGCTCAATCCCATGACCATGGGATCATGACCTGAGACAAAATCAAGATTCAGATGCTCAACTGACTAAGCCACTCAGGTACCCCAGGTGTATTATCTTTATGTTTTTGGCTTTGTGCTTGTCTTTTCTTTCTGCCACCACAAGATGCTCCAGGTTCTTCTTGAGTATTTTCTGCTCCAGCCCTAAAATCTACCATTGCTCCAAATGAGCCCTGGTTTCTTTTATTGGAAAATAGTACTAGAAACTAAAATTTGGACTCTATCTATGCTGCTACTACTGGGGACTCCTTGCTTCTAAGCCGTCTCAACTCTCAGAGCAAGGGAATAAACTTGTGTAAACTAATCCCTGTATGTACACATACCTCTAACTGTTTCTGTAGGTAACCATCTCTATCTATATTAAGCTAAATATGAGTTAATAAGTTGTCCCAGCTCCAATCCATTACCACATGGATCATCCTAACCTCCTCTCTTTGCTATTCATAAATAACATCAGCCATCCACTTATTTAACTGTACAATTCCAGACTCCACACATACCGGTATCAGAATTATTAACCTGTATTTGTGGGGAAAACTTTATCATCTGGAGGACAGTGCTTATGCACAGTTCCTTTGGCCTTTGGTCTTATGGATTCTGCTCCTGTCTCCAAAGTTACTCAGGTCAACACCTCTCCTCCATCCCCTTCGGCAAGGTTGTCACACATTAGAAACTCAGTTAGACGGTTTTATCACATTCTGCATTCCATCCTGGCACCCTATAATTTCATTTCCGTCTTCACAGTAAATCTCTGAAGTAGGAATTTTAATTATCCTCATTTTGCAGATGAGGAAATTGGAGCACAGAAACCTGTTCAAGGTTTCATAGCTAGTAATTAGCCTGGAGGTTAAATTTCAGGTCAGATTTGTCTTTCTAATTTGAAGATTAATATTCTCCTAAAAAAGGTAAGCGTGTTACTTCTTCTGAAAAGCAAACCTGAATATGTATTTGTTCATGAAGGGAAGGCTGGAGGTAAAGATATAGTGCTGCAGGTGGAGGGCCACACCCAAAGCCCACCTGGCCCATTTGTGTCATGTCTTAGAGCTCAGCCCTACATACATGATTGAACACTGGAAGAATTCATCTCAGAGAAGTGTATGGCTTTCCAATATTTCTATATTAAGTGAGGATCTGAGATAATGTCTTTCTCTGATATGTTAGAGTTCTTTAGAGAAATAGAATTAATAGGCCATACATATACATGAGATTTGTTTATTATTTATAACAAATTGATTCATGTATCGATGGTATCCAGGAAGTCCAAAATGTGTGTGGACTGGCAGGCTGCAGACCCAGGAGAGCTGATGGTGCAGATGAAGCCCCAAGGAAGTATGCTGGAGAATTCCATCATGCTCAGGGAAGCAGGTTTTTGTTCTATTCAGGTCTCCAACTGACTGAATGAGACCCACTCACATTATGGAAGGCAATCTGCCTTACCCAAAGTTCACCCATTTAAATGTTAATCTAATCCATAAACACTCTCCAAGTTGACACATAAAATTAACTATCATACTTGAGATGGCTGCACAAAGTTTGTTCTCTCTCTTAAGACTGGGGGAAATTTAGGAAAAAGAATGCTCTTTATGAACTATGAACATATAGATTTCATCTTAGTAGCATTAGTATACCTTTAACCACAGATTCTTTGGAGGACCTTGCATAGCTTTGGGCCAGTGTTTGCTGGAACTAGATGCTTATGTGAAGGAAGACAGCACTTTTCAAAGAAATGAGCAACTTTCTTGGCATGCCTAAGCAGCTGTGGCTTCTATTCTTAGCAGACAAGGGGATAATTTACTAAACAAAATATACTGAGGCATGAAAGCATCCATGCTTGACAAGGTGAAGCGTTATTGCAATGACAACTTTATTGCTTTTTATCCCTCACCCTGAAATGAGTTTCCTAGGGATGGGGGGGGGGGTGCCTTCCGTTCACCAGCTGCCACACACTCGCTCTATCACTCCAGTGATCATTAAGAGCTACTATAAGACCATGGATGACATAATTTGAATATGACTTACTCATTTTGGGAACTGGTGAAAATATCATTCAGATTCCCCAAAGATTTGGGGTGAGGCTGACAACCTGGTTTGCTCAGAGGCACTCAGAGGCCTCAGTGGATTAAGATAATGGTTTCTGATTGATGTTATCAAAGACAGCTATGACCAAATACCTTTCCTGACTCCTGGATGGAGCCAGAAACAAACTGTCCTGAAAGTGTAAGTGTTGTAATTCAGAATCTCCAGGGCCCTTTTCTACCTCTGGGAGAGTAGCATGGCTTGGAAGTGACAATGGACTTTATTTATTCTTATTTTTATTCTATATTAATAAAATTTCCAAACATGCACAAATGTAGAGGATGATTTAATTAATATACCCATCACCCACTTCAACAATTCATTTTGCCAACCCTGTTTCATTTATAACCCTTTCACACACCCCACCTTCCCTACCTTCTCCCTGAAGTGTTTGGAACCAGATCTCAGACATAATATCACTTTATTTATAAATACTGCAGTCTGTTTCTTTAACAGACGATATTTTAAAACATAACCATAATGACATTTTCACACTCAACAAAACTTAAAATAATTCCTTAGTATTATTATATATCTAGTCTCTGTACAAATTTCCAGTTTGCTCAAAAATGGCTTTTAAGAGTTGATCTGCTCAAATTAAGGCCCCAAAGGTTTGTACATGGAGTTGGTTAGCATGTTTCCTGGGTCTTTTTTTCTTTTCCATCTTTCTTTTTAAAATAATATTTATTGTATTTAAATTATTTATTTGTTTTTGAAAGAGCGAAAGAAAGAACATGTGCATGAATGACAGAAGGTTAGAGAGAGATGGGGACAGAGAATCCTAAGTAGATCTGTACTGGTAGCAGAGAGCCTGATACAGGGCTCAAACTCACAAACTGTGAGATCATGGTCTGAACTAAAGTTGGATGCTTAGCTGACTGAGCCACCCGGCCACCCCTTCGTTTTCCATCTTTCTATTCCCCAGGCCACATATTCACTGATGGGAAGCAGATGGTTTAAACAAAGTAGAATTGACTGCACACTGCATCGATGAGGGTATTTTCAACATGTTGTGACTTGTACTTGTGATTAGATCTAAAGGCTTCATTAGAATAAAACACTTTCTGGGGCCCCTGGGTATCTCAGTCAGTTAACCATCTGGCTTCAGCTCAGATCATGATCTAATGGTTGTTCATGAGTTTCAGCCCCACGTGGGTCTCTATGCTGGCAGTGCGGAGGCAGTGCGGAGCCTTCTTTGGATCGTTGGTCTCCCCCACTTGCACTCTCGCCCTTTTTCTCTCTCAAAAATAAATGAGCTTTAAAAAATAGGATAAAATATTTCCTTTTCTCAGTAAGAATACATCTCAGGTGCCATGGTGTGATTCCTATTGCATCACAACGGGGGCATGTGATACCCCACTGTCCTACCTTCACAGATGTGGGTTTGAGCAGTGGGCTCAAGCATTGCTGACCTAATGGAGCAACCTATTGTTGTCCTTGACCTTCTCGTTGAGTGGCGGTCATATCCACCTGTGACAGTTTCCTAGCTCCATTGTCTCATTAGGAAATGCCAATTAGTGCTTTTCTAAAGGCCGTCACTCATTCTTTTTTTTAATAATTGGAGTTCTTCTTTGAAGAAGTTTCCACTTTCAACTGTATGGATACTTGAAGTATGTTTGTATGAAAAATATAGGATTCTTGATTCTGATCGTTTCCCTTTATGTGCTAGTTTTCAAAATAATGAACTAATATAATACCTTAACAATTTCTAAGAATGTTCAATAGCAATCTTTCTGCTTCTAGATCATTACAAAGCATGAGTTTATATGGATTTGATGTTTTAATCAATTGCAAATCCCCTACCCCCGCCCCACTGCTCAGAACATCTTCCCTTGATCGTTGGGAACTCCTTCAGGCTGAGTCCCTGATGTAACCCCCATGGCTGTCGCTAGCCCTTTGCTTTCTGGCCACACAAAATGTGCTGGACTTATCTTGAATATTTCTTCCTTACACTTGGAGTGAAGTTCCTTTTAGTGGGAAAATGTACCCAGTGGCCACATTTGTGTGCCAGATTTGTTAAATGCAACTAGTTTATCATTAAATCTACTTGGCCTTTACAGTGGATAGAGCTAGAAAATATGTTATTGTTTCATCAAAACAAGAAAAAAAAGTCCACAGAAATATTTCTAAGTCAAACATAATATGATTGAGTTTTTATGTTATTGATTTGTATTTATACCTCTTTTCTACTAAAAATCTTGCATCCTTAATTATAATATAATTGCTTATTCAATGTTTAATTATTTGCACAATTAAATATTTGCTCATATATGTATGAACTTCAAAATAACATCAATACTATTAATAACCATAATTAACAAATGTGTTTGAAATTTCTCCATGTGTGTTTCATCCTTAGAACATAGTATAGTAAAATCACTGTATTTTAGAGTCACTGGAATATGGCTTATGGTTAAGTTACTAATCAGATATAGAATAAGGTTCATTTGGTTCATTAATTTTTAAATTTTAACTTTATTTAGATTTTGGGCTGTGGTGGGGGTGGGGGAAGGTGGGTACATTCACCCCCCACCCCCACCAATGACAGTGACAATCCTTTTGTCACCAGGTGCCTCTGTCCCTGGGGAGAGTCTCCTAGACATAAACACTTTTCCAGGGTTACCACTAGGAATACCACTATGATTTCCATCCTCACTCCTTCACAGATACCCTGGGATACATGAAGCAAGATCTGGGAGAGGCTCCTTGGTACAGTTCACTACTTTCTCACACTGCTTACACACACCCCATCTGCAAACCTACTACAAGTTGTACTTGAAACAGAGTACGAAAGCTGATCTTAAGTTAACTTCCAAATTCAGATCAGCTGGAAATCCCAAGGTTTTACATAGCATTGTAAATTTAGCATGCTGCCTGCCTCAGAGTCCACCAACACACCATTATTTTCCCAAATGTTCCTATTTTTCCAGCACCTGAACAGCTCAAACTGAGGTTGATTTCACAGTTTCTATTCCAACCTGGACATGCCCTGTAGACTGGCTCATAACCTAAAGTGCCTCAGTATTCCCCTAGTTTGACCCTTTCTACCCCTTTGCCAAGACTAAGTTCATAATGTGGTCAACATTGCCCTTTGGTCTCCTTCTCTTCTCCCTGGTGATACGTTCTAGCCTGGGTGGAGATGTGCGGGCCTAGAGCTGGAGGGAGTATGAAAGAATAAGTGTTCACTTTCCTCTTTTCTTCCCTTTTCCCCCCTCAACTTCCTGTATAAAAAGCTGAGTCCGGGTACACCTTAGTGTCTCAATTAGGTAAGTGTCTTACTTTTGATTTCTGCTCAGGTCATCACCTCACAGTTCATGGGATCAAGCCTCGTGGCAGCCTCCACGCTGACAGCAAGATTCTCTCTCTCTCCTTGTCTCTCTGCCTCTCCCCCAATTTCTCTCTCTCTCAAAATAAATAAACAAATATTTTTAGAAAGTTGTGTTTGTTCTGTTGCCCCAATATAAAGTTATAAACTCAACCATGTCCCATAGCTACAGGTGCTTGCCTCAGTGACCCAGTGGCATTCCCCTTCATCTACACCTGAGGTTCCTTTCAGATTTTTCTCTGGCTACTGTAGCTCACTGAGACCCAATGGCATTTCTTCAGTGCTTCTGTGGAGAGGACACTCTCTGGACGTCTGAACTGGCTTTGCGAATACCTTACCTGGCTAGACAGAGAGGGAGGATGTCCAGTGGCTGGATACTACACAGAAGTTGCTATTAAAACCATTTTATTTCCAAAAATTTAGAATCTATCAGGTATATTTGCCAAATATAGAACTTTGGGTGATAAATAGTTCTTTAAATGTTCAAACTTTGCAAGATTCATATCACCGGAGAATATCTTTGCTAGCTGAGCAGTCACTGGTTCACACTAAGGATTGCTTCACTTGGCCATAAGTAAGAGACATTTATCATTTGTTATCTTTAGACCCTCTCCCTCCTATCTCAGCTTTAGAAATATATTTCACCAAAGAGCTGTCCAGGTAAATGGATGATGTTTCTCTGCATTAAATTTATGGCTCAATTACAATCAATCTTACATTATCAGTTTTCAGTGCCTGTATATAATTAATATAAACAAAGTAGTGAACCATCATTTCTTATGCCACCTTGTTTCATACTGAAGAAAAAAATGAAATCAATGCCTGCTTTATAAATAATTGGCTCCAGCATATGATCTTAGATTGTCTAGGTAGGCATAATGGTAAAGAGAATTATTCCTTTGGGTATAATTTATTTCAGTTTTGTGGGTTTATAAGTGACATTCACCTTGGTTAGGTTAACAATTCAGATCATTGTTTTCTCTCTACGTTTCATCACTCTTGACATATTAATTGGGTCAAGGGAATCAAACCTGCAGAAGTCAGCTTCTAAACCTTCCATCTGCAGTATGGAAAGTGTAGTGCCCAGGTAAGCTGTGTCATTTCATGATATCCAGCACAAAGTGACTCTGATTGTACAGTTACATGTCACTTGTAAACCATTGTGGATGAGCATTTATATCTTACTACATATCTTTCATGACAGATCATTAAGGCAAAGCCTTGTTAATGATTTGCTTTTTAAACCAAAAGAATGCTATGCATTAAAACAATTGAATACATTTCTCTTATTATAACAAGGCCATTCAATTAAAACAAAATGGCTCACACAGAGTGACTTCCTGGCATTTAGATATTTAGAATCCTGGATCCATATGTGCAGCTATTTACTATTTATGGTCTATGGCATTTTAGGGTCTGTAAAAGATATTGGACCTTAATTTTTCCACTGAAATCTTTATTAAGCATTCTTTTGTATGGCCAGATAGACATCTGTGTTCCCAGATTAATGTATTAAGCATTTTTAAATCCTAGAGACACATTTAGCTGCTTTGCAGACATTTCAATATGCGCCCAAAGGATTATCACAGATCTATAGAGGTTATTATTATGTATATTCATTTGCTTCCCTGCAAAAGACTGAGACATACAGCAAATCTTTATAAAAGAAACAGCAGAGTTTGTGTGTTTCGACAATGGTGTGGATTGTTTGATAATAGATGTCACCTTGGCACTTCACTCTGAAAGTTCTCAAAATGTATTTCTTCCTGAATTTAAATTGCTGATACATGCAGTGTGACTATATTTATGCTATTTTAAAGAACAGCAGAATATTTAATGGAATAAAAATTAAACAATTTAGAATTAACTCAAATATATAAAAATGAAAAGTAAAATGAAAAACCAACATCATATGGTAACACATACAGTAAGTGTTAACTTCCCTGATATGTACAGTATCTATATGAATTACGAAAATAGTGCATATCGTAGTTAGAAAAGTTTGGGTGAAAAGCATGAACAAGTAGTATAAACGCAGATAGGCAATAAATACACACAAAATGACAGCCTTGTCATAAACCAGGAAAAGGCTGATTCAACAATGAGAATCTGTTGTTTTCTTCTGAGATCCCAACATGGGCAGAGTGTGGGAACACACTCCCACTTCCACACTGTTGGGATGAGCACAGAGCCCTCCCAGACTGCCATTTCTCAGCCTGTGGTTACGGTTCTAAATGAGTGAATGTTTCTTCAATTCATCAATTAGACAAGATCACAGAGTCCACATCTGTAAACTGTCCTTATATCACAATGTTTTCGAGAGGAGGAGAAAATAAAAAGAACCTAAATCTATAAGAATGGGATATTGATTAGAAACATGACAGTATAGTCTTTCAACAGCATTGTGTCAGGTAGCTTCACAGTAAACACATTTGTGTAGACATCTCCATTCCAAACATTTTCTTTTTTTTTTTTTTTAATTTTTTTATTTATTTCTAGGAGAGAGAGAGAGAGAGAGAGACAGTGTGAGCAGGGGAGGGTCAGAGAGAGAAGGAGTCACAGACTGAACCAGGCTCCAGGCTCTGAGCTGGCAGTCAGCACAGAGCCCAACGCGAGGCTCGAACCCACGAACCGCGAAACCATGACCTAAGCGAAAGTCGGACGCCTAACCGACTAAGCCACCCAGGCGCCCCCCATTCCAAGCATTTTCACTGCAAATATTTTCACCACATAACCAACTGGCTGTAAGGCAATTTTGTTGTAAATGGGAAAAAATAGTACCTGGTCAACAGGTTGGTTGGACAATTTGGTTTCATTTCTCCATTGATGCAATACTCCATTTTTTTTTATGATATAAATCTTAGCCCTTATAATGGTCTATACAGTGGCAAAGATTTTTGAACCCATGTGTCCATAGAACTTTGGAATATCCATCAAAAGACCATATGCCAAGAATGAACAGAAGTATAGAAACCATTCACAGCACAGTCTAAAGCTCAGTTACAAATATACATATCAGTATTTGGAAACCAATACCTCCCTTAGTGAAGAAAAAAATTTTACTGATAAGTAGAAAATATGAGCACTGAGTAATGCATAGAATTACTATATTGTACACCTGAAACTAATATAACACTCTATGTTAACTAGATAGGAATTAAAAGTAAAAAATAAAAGAAAAACTGAAAAAATGGGATGCTCAATGAGAAGAATCAACAAAATCCAAAACGAAAAAAGAAAGAAAAGAAAAAAAACAAAAGTTTAAAACTATAATGAAAGACTTTGAAACCAAGTGTTTT
The DNA here is from genome assembly GCA_017311185.1 of Proteles cristata cristata. NCBI lineage: Eukaryota > Metazoa > Chordata > Mammalia > Carnivora > Hyaenidae > Proteles > Proteles cristata. The sequence goes on from JAESUZ010005027.1 coordinate 242,739, forward strand.
GGTACAATCCACAAAATAAAATCAGTTATTTGAGAAACATTGCCATGAACCTACTCACATTACAAATATATTAAAATATTTTATATTTCACAATAAAGTCTTTTTAATTTTGTTATTCATTTTTCGTGTTTCATTATGTCTTTTTAAATAAATGGCCCTCTTTTATTTTTCATGATTTTATCTTCTTACACTTAAATTGCCTTACAGCCAATTAGTCATGCAGCAAAAATATTTGCAACAAAGATGCTAGTAGTGGAAACACTTGGGGCAGAGAGAGGAATAGTGAAAGTACTTAGAACCATTTAACAGGGTGATAGACAGTTACAAAAATGAAACCATAGAAATTTATTGGTTGACATGAAAAGATGTTGATCGTATAATTTCCTGGAAAAAAATAAGTTCTAAAATATCCTGGCAGTGCAAAATTATTTTTAAATTCTAATATCAAAAATATTAAAAAGTCTGAAAGCATATACACCATGTCAATGGCAGCCTGAAGGATGGTTTCTCTTGCTCCATTTGGCTTCACTGTTCTCTCTTCCTCTTTTTCTTTCTTTAGGTAGCAAATAGAACTTTTGCAATATAAAAATAAATGTTGCATATTTTAAAAATAGAATGCATGCATCCAGATAGGCATTATCTCTTATTGCCACCTTGGGAAACTATAAAAATCTAATGATTTGGTATAAAACTACTTTGTAACTTTTCACTAGACTCCTCCTCCTACTGAAAAAGGATCATTTTCATCAATCTTGTTAAGATACCCTCTTAATACCCTCTTAATATTTCTTATTTCCTGTGTTTTCTTATGAGAAGACCTGACCCCTGGAGTAACCTGTGTACATATCTGTCATTAAGGCTGCAAAGATCTTGAAACATCTATGTAATGTGATTAAGAATGAAAAGTTGCAATGATGAAACCATCAGTAAGATTACTTTGATAAGATCTACATATATTTCTGACATCGTGTATTGTTTTTCTCATGTAAGTGCACAACTGTTATGATTTTGTTAAATAAACATGTTAAGTAAGAGCACCAGGGTGAAGGATGATGAGCCAAGTTTCAACAAAAATTTCCAGAGGAATTGAAATGAAGACATATATTACTCACTTATCCTAATGGAGGTATACAGCACATCTCCACGGAACACCCTGGAAGGCCAGGCAAGGTGCAGGCGGAGAGAAAGGCAGGACCTGGGTGCATGCCTTTATAAGGGTTCAATAGTGGAGTGTTTTGGGTTTCTTGGGTTAAGGATGGATTGGCCAATTCAACACAAAATGTATGGTTTTGGTAGGCTCCATGGGGTCTTATCTGAGGGGTGCATAACAAGAAGGTCCTGGGAAACAGAGGAGACTTGAGCACAAGGACCACTGAGGAAGCCCTACAAAGGACTAATATTTACTTGTGACTCTGTGGCTACTGCCTAGGGCATAAACTTGCATAAGGGACTAGTGTCAATGTGGCTACAGGCCACTTGGCCACACAGAATGGATACCAAAGCAATAACACTATGGAGTAACTGAGCTAAACTCTTGACCAGAATCATTTAAAATACATTTTGAAATTATGTTGCTCATTGTTTAAATTTTAAAAACGAATGCTTAGAGATTGTGGGGAAAATGGTGATGTTGGAGGAGCTAGGTCCCATGTTCCCTCACAAAGATCAAGGATTGAACAGCCAGCTCCTGAGCAAAACAGTTCTGGGAGGCCTCTTGTGTCTCTCCTTTGGGGTTTTAGCAATGCCATAAACAGATTACTGAGGATCATTGCACAGATAAAGGAAAACAGCTTCATATTTTGCCTGCATCATCTCATCCCCTAACCCAGCATTGCTCAGCACCAGGGAGAACTTCCCACTTAGAAAGAGTGCCTCTCACCAGGATAAGAAGAGCAGGGTGAGCAATCAGCTTGTCCAGTCTCCTGGGGTGCTGTGTGAAGGTCTCCCTTTCAGTTTTGTCCCACTCAGACTGGAAAAGCCAGCCTATATTGAGCTGGTTAGGAACAAAGAAGAAAAGCAGAGCCTATTAACAGCAGCAAGCAATGGGACTAATTTGGGTTCACAGAGACCTGCTCTCCAGACAGACTCGGCAGATTTTTGTCACTGATGAAGCCAGTGGTCAGCACCGCCACCGTAGATACCTTGCAGATTTGACCAGTTTTGCCCCATATTTATATTTGTTGACACTAGCCACCTAAGTCCTTTCCAACTCCCTGCCTCCCCGCCCCCCGCCCCCCCCCCCCCCACTGGAGCCTGAGACCTTCACCAGGAGCTATCCAAGTTCTCTGTAGCTGTGCAAGGGTAAGATGCCAGCCACCTGAATCCCTTCCCACCCTCACCAGAGACCGGGAGCCACAGTCACAGCCAGCTTGGGCTCCTGCAGATGCATGGGTAGAAGACACCAGGCTACCCCAGCAGTTGCCACTCACCAAAGTGCCCATGCTCAGCACTCACCCCTCCAGCTGTGCACCACATGCTGGCAGCTCAGTACCCCTCACTGGCCTCTAATGTGGCACACAAGCATAAGAGGAGAGTGTGCAGCCCTGAGAGAGCAAGCTGACAACCAGGGCCCCTGCTGCTGCTAGTGAGCCCACATCAGGCTCCGCCTTCTGTCATTGGCCACTACTGTGCCCATCTGTACCTACCTCTTCTAGATGTGCACATGCCCAAGCACTATCACTGGCTTCCACTGCAGTGTGCACACCTGTGTGTGAAGGGTGCAGCCACAGGACAGCACACTAACATCCAGGGAATCTCAGAACTGCTCACAGGCTGGTGTACCACACTGCCTTCTGTCACTGGCTAGCACTGCCACATCATCCTTTTCCTTCCAGTTGCTCACCTGTATGCCCCAAACTTGGCCTTCATCACTGGCCTCCACTGCAGTGTGCATGCTGGAGGAGAAAGCGTGCAGTCATAGAAGAACACATTAATATCCAAGGCCTTCAAGCTACCAGTGAGACAATAGCTGGCCGAAAACCTTGCTACCTGACCTGGAACCCAGTATTCTAAGTGTGTCTGCAACTGGTGCCTGCTGCTACATAGGCCCCTCTGCTACTTGTAGCAAGTCCCTGTAGCAACGTATGTGAGCACCACTGGCTTTGACCACTGCTGTCTGTCCTGATCTATAGCAACTGACCTTGAGACCATGCTTAGGACCCCAACAGCCTTTGCAACCACCACAGACTTCTTATAATGCTCACCAACGATTGCACAGTTGTTGATGCTACAGATCCAGTGGCCTGAATGGGAGAGATATCATACCCCTTGCATCTGGTGACACAGCCTGCTCCCACACTTGGCATCTTGCACCACTAGACCTAGGGTTATAGCATTATCTAGCATGCCCCCACCCACAGGTGAAAGGATTCTTTTATTTAAGTCAGTTAACAAAGTCTGGGAGAAGTAATTACTTCTTCAAAGATACAGAAACATATGCAAGGAAATAGGTATCACAGAGAATCAGGCAAGCATGTCTCCACCAAGAAAATACAATAAACTTCCAGTAACTTGTCTCAGAGAAATGGAGTCCCAAGAATTCCTCACAAAGAACTTAAAATAATTGTTCTGCAGGTACTCCGGTATCTACCAAAGAACACATACAATTTAATAACATCACAAAAACAGGACAAAATAATAAGAAGCTCAACAAAGAGAAATACAACATTAAAAAGAGTCAAACAGAAATATTGGAATTAAAGAATACAGTGATTGAAATGAAGAATTTAATAGAGAGCTTCAATAGCAGACAAACAGAAGAGAGAATCAGTGAGCCGAGACAATAATTTAAATTATCCAATCAGAGGAGCAAAAGTGAGAAAAAAAAAGTGAAGAAGGAATAAAGAATGCCTGTAGGAATTATGGGAAACCATTAAAAGAAATAATGCAGGCATCATTGGAGCCCCAGAAAGAGAAGAGAAGAGGAAAGTTGGTAGAAAACTTATTTAAAGAAAGTAATTAAAAACTTCCCAGACATGAGGAGAGATTTGGACATCAAAGTTCATGAAGCTAATAGGTCACCCTGAAATTTCAATCCAAAATTATATTCTCTGAGACACAGTATAATAAAGCTGTCTAAAACCAAAGGCAGAAAAAGAATTTTAAAAGCAGCAAGAGAAAAACAAAGACTCAGTAAGAGAACACCCAAAAGACTACAGGCAGATTTCTCAGCAGAGACCTTGCAGACCAGGAGAGAATGGAACAATATATTCAAAGTGATAAAATGGCACCAGGGTGGCTCAGTTGGTTGAGCATCTAACTTGATTTTGATTCAGGTCATAATCCTAGGGTCATGGGTTCAAGCCCCGCATCAGATTCCATGCTGAGTGTGGAGCCTGCTTAAGATTCTTTGTCTCTCCCTCTGTGCCTATACCCCACTTGCACACTCCCTCTTTCTAAAATAAGTAAGTAAGTAAGTAAGTAAGTAAGTAAGTAAATAAATAAATAAATAAATAAAGTTATTAAAAAGAGAAAGAAACTGTCCATCAAACTGGCCAGCAAATTTGGCCTTCAGAATGGGATATAAATGTGATGTGAATGTGACATAAAGATTTTCCTTAATAAGGTATGGGGGGATTCACTAGAAACCGAAAATACTTTATAAGAAATAATGAAAGGAGTTCTTCAACCTGAAAAAAAAAAGGATGCTAATTAGTCAGATGCAAACACACTGTTAAAGGTAAGCATATAATCGTGATCAGAATACCCTACTACTGTACTTTTATGATGTGTTAACTTCTTAACTCTATACAATGGTTAAAAACAAAGTATTAAAATTAGCTCTAGCTTCATATTAACAAATTGTTGATTCATACACAACATAAAAAGATGTAAAATGGTGACATCAAAACATAAAATTTGGAGAGTGAAGGAAAAGAGTTTTGGTAAGACATCAAAGTTATATTTATCCATGTTGAATAGACTAGCACATATAAAATGCACATTTGATAACCACAAATTCAAAATCTACAATAGTTACATAAAAAAAAGATAATCAGAACATACCACTCAGAGAATCATCAATTTACAAAAGAAGGCCTCAAGAGAGGAAGAAAATAAAAATGAAATGACAAAGCAGTCAGAAAACAATAAGTAAGATGGCGTTAGTAAGTCCTTACCATCAATAATTAATATAAAAGATAATGGGTCAAATTTTCTAATCAAAAGGCATACAATGAACAAAAAGCAAAGCAAAACAATATCATAAGACCCAACTAAATACTGTCTCCCAGAGACTCACTTCAGCTTTAAGGACACACATAGGCTCAAAGGATGGCAAAAGATATTCCACATAAGTAGAGACTAAAAGAGAGCCAGCATTGCCACTATATTTGTATCAGATAAAATTGATTTTACAACAAAATAATGACAAGAGACAAAGATTGTTATTATACAACAATAAGGTTGTCAGTTCATCAAGAAGATATAGCCATATATATGCAACTGACATCAGAGAACCTAAATATATTAGGCAAATACTAATAGATCTATAGGGACAAATGCACAATAAAGGGAGACTTCAATTTCCAACTTTCAGCAATTGATAGATCATCCAGACAATCAGTAAGAAAATGTCAGACTTTAAATCAAATAAAACTAAGATACATGCATAACATTCTCTACAAAAGCAGCCGAAAGCACATTCTTTACAAGTGCACACAGAACATTCTCCAGCATATATTACATGACAGCTCACAAAATAAGCCTATGCAAATGTAAGAATATTGAATTCCTATTAGGTATTTTTTTCTGACCACAGTGGTATGAAGCTAGAAGTCAATACTAGAAGGAAAGGTAGAAAATGCACAAACAACTGGCAGCTAAATAACATGCTCCTGAACAAACAATGGGTCAAAGAAGAAATCCAATGGGAAATCAAAAAATATCTTGAAACAAACAAAAATGGGAGCACAACACATCAAAACCTACATATGCTGCATAAGCAGTTCTAAGAGGGACATTTGTAGTGATAAAAGCCTATATAAAGAAGGAAGAAAGACCTAAATAAACAATCTAAATTTACACCTCAAAAATCTTTTAAAAAACCCAAACAAACAAAAATACAGAAAGTAACCGAGATAAAAGCAGAAAGGAGGAAATAGCTAAGATCTGAGCAGGAATAAATGAAAAAGAGATCAGGAAAACAGTTGAGAATATCAATAAAACTGAGAGCTGTGGTTTTGAAAAAATAAAGAAAATTGACAGGTCTTTAGTGAGACTAACTCAGAAAAAAGATAGAAGACTCAATAAAATTCAAAATGAAACAGGAGACATTACAATTGATACCAGAGGTATATAAAGGATTTTGAGATATTCCTCTGAACAATTATATGTCAACTGACTGGATAACCTAGGAAAAAAATAGGTAAATTTCTATAAACATTCAACCTCTTGAGTTTTAATCAGGAAGAAATAGAAAACCTGAACAAATTCATAATAAGTAATGATTGAGTCAGTGATCAAAAACTTCCCAATAAGGAAAAGCCCAGAACCAGATGGTTTCACCAATAAATTCTACCAGACATTTAAAGAATTACACCATTTCTCTTCAAACTCTTCCAAAAAATTGAATAAGAAGTAACTCTCAGACTCATTTTACAAGGACAGAATTACCATTATACCAAAGCCAGATTAGGACACTACAAGTAAAGAAAATTACAGACCAATATCCCTAAGAAATATAGATGCAAACATTTTCCACAAGTTATGGAAAATCCAAAATTAACAGCACATTAAAAGGATCATACACGATAATCAAGTGGAGTTTATTTCTGGGATGCAAACATGGTTCAACATATGTAAATCATTGAATGTGACACACATTCAGAGAAAGAAAAATCAAAATCTCAATACAGAATTAATACAGTTAGAGAAAAAATGTTTGGCCAAATACATTCTTTTGAGATAACAATTCTCATTGAAGTGGTATAGAGAGAACATATATCCACACAATACAGGCCATATGTGACAAACCCAAAGCTAATATCATCCTCAGTGGTGAAGTGTTGAAAGCTTTCCTTGTAAGATCTGGTATACGATAAGGTGAGATAACTCACACAACTCTTATTAAATAGAACTGGAAGCCCTAGACAGCAATCAGGCAAGAAAACGAAATAAATTGCATTCAAGTGGAAAGTGTAAAATTCTCTTTGTTTGCAGATATAGTCTTTTATACAAAAATCCTAAAAAATACAACAAAAAGCTGCTACAACGAATCAGCAACTTCTGTAAAGTTACAGGATTTGAAATCAACCTACAAAAAATGGTTTTGCTTCTATACTTTAATGACAAAATCTCTAAAAGAGAAATAAAGAAAATAATCCCATTTACAGTGACATTAAAAACAGTAAAATGCTGGAATGTTTGTGTGGCTCAGTTAGTTAAGCATCAGACTCTTGATTTTGGCTCAGACCATGATCTCACAGGTTCGTGCATTTCAGCCCTGTGTGGGCTTGGTGATAACAGTGGGGAGCTTGCTTGAGATTCTCCCTCTTTCTTTGCTGCTAAAACAGCCTACCGTTAAAAATGTCTATATTCCCAAAGTAATCTATAGATTGAATACAGTCACTATCAATACTTTAATCACATGTTTTTCACAGAAATAGAATATTATCTTAAAATTTTTATAGAGCCACAAAAGGGCCTAATAGCTAAAGCAATCCTGAGAAATAACAAACCCAGAAGAATCATGCGTCCTGATTTTTAACTACACTACAAAGCTATAATAATCAAAACAATATGATACTGGTGAAAAAATAGACACATGGATCAATAGAACAGAATTGAGAGCCCAATAATAAAGCTTTGCATACATAGGCAACTAATATTTGACAAAGGAGCCAAGAATACTCAATGAAATTGGACCCTTCTATCACACCACTCAAAAATAAACTTCAAATGGATTATAGTCTTAAATATAAGACTCAAAACTGCAAAACTTCTAGAAAACATAAGGGAGGAGCTTGTTGGCATTGGTCATAGCAGCAATTTCCTGGATATGACACCCAAAGCACAAGCAATGAAAGCAAAAATAATTTTTAAAAAAATAAAGCAAAAATAATTAATTGAGACCACATCAAACTAAAACGTTCCGTGTAGAAAAAGAAACCATCAACAAAATAAAAGGCAACATATAGAATTAGAAAGGCTATTTGCAAATCATATAACTGATAACTAGTTAATATCTTCATCCAACTCAATGGCAAAGAAATTAAAAAACCACAAACAAAACAAAATAAAACCCACAAATAATCCAATTAAAAAATGGGCAGAGGAAGGACACCTGGATGACTCAGTTGGTTAAGTGTCTGACTTCAACTCAGGTCATGATTTCACAGTCTGTCAGTTCCATCCCTGTGTTTGTTGGACTCTGTGCTGATAGTTCAGAGCCTGGAGCTTGCTTCAGATTCAGTGTCTCCCTCTCTCTCTGCCCCTTCCCCACTCACGCTCTGTCTTTCTCTCTCTCTCTCAAAAATAAATAAACATTAAAAAATTTTTAAGTTAAGAAAAATGGCCAGAGGAATTAAATAGACAGTTTTCCAAAGACAACATTTAACATGAAAAGGTACTTAACATCACTAGATATTAGAGAAATACAAATCAAAATTACAATGATATTTTACCTCACATTTGTTAAAATGGCTATTATCAAAAAGACAAGAAATAACAAATGATGAGTATATGGAGAAAGGGGAACCCTCATGCACTGTTGGTGGGAATGTAAAATTGGTGCAACCACACTGGAAAACAGTATGGAGGTTCGGTCCCTCCAAAATTAAAAATAGTATCCACCAGGGATGCCTGGGTGGCTTAGTCGGTTAAGCATCTGGGCTTTCACTTAGGTCATGATCTCGCGGTTCGTGGGTTCGAGCTCCGTGTCGGGCTCTGTGCTGACTGCCAGCTCAGAGGCTGGAGCCTGTTTCAGAGTCTGTGACTCCCTCTCTCTCTGACCCTCCCCTGCTCCCGCTGTCTCTCTCTCTCTCTCTCTTTCTCTTCTGGAAATAAATAAAAACATTAAAAAAAATAGTATTCACCAATCCCACTTCTGGGTGTAAATTCAAAGGAATTGAATGGAATATTATTCATCTCAGAGAAGGAAGGAAATACTGCCAATTGGGGTAACTTGGACGAATCTTGGGGACACAATGCTAAGTGAAATAAGCCTGACAGAAAAAGACATACTCTATGATATCACTTTAGGTATGGAAGTGTACTCTAAAAGAGATGAACTCTGAAAAATTGAGTGTAGTGGCGGTTAACAAGGACTGGGGATCTGGGAATATGATGAGATACTGGTCAAGGGTACAAACTTTCAGTTAAAAGATTAACAAATTCTGGTGGACTAATGTACAGCATAGTCATTATAAGCTAAAAATACTGTATTATATACTTGAATGTTGCTAAGCGAGTAGATCTTAAAAATTCTCATCATTAAAAAATGGCAATTATGTTGCAGATGCTATGATGGTAATCATTTTGCAATATATAAAATACCACATCAACATTTTGTACACCTTAAATCTAATACATGTCAATACAGTTTATCCCCCAAAAACTGGAAAAAGTAAAATATAATACAAAAAGTAAATTCAAAGGATGTAAGCCCATCTTGATTACAAGAACCACACACACATACATTTCACCATTAACTGTCTTCAGATTATATCAAATGAAGCAAAGTGATGCCTCCCATGGGATTTTGAAAATATGATGGCAATTCAACATCTGGACACTGGAGTACATATCAAACAAATTTGGAGCACATATGTCTTAGATAAAAGATAAACAGACTAGTATTAGCTACCATTTATTGACCATATGCTATATGCCATACCTTGTGTATTCATAATCATTCTATTTTTTTTAAATTTTTTTTCTCATTTTTATCATAATCATTCTTATTCTCACAATAATCCTGAGAGATAAGTAGTGCTGTCCTGATACGATGAAGCTTACAGAATTTCAGGCACTTGCTCAATTTCATATTCTATTAAGTGGCAGAACCCAGGAAGGTCTGACTCCAGAGTACTTGCTCTTCACACTACATTAAACAGCTAGTAATAAGGAAAACACAATTAGGAAAGTCTCTAATCTACTATTTGCATTTCTCTTGTTGTGGTCTTTTTTCTTCTTTCTTTTAGGGAAAAATATCTACTTTCCTTAAAATTAATATCATCCATAAACAAATACACATTTGACAAGTGTATTTAAATCTAAAATGTTTATTTTCTAAGGAGTGACTTAGAATGAGTCCATTCATTCGTTACATATACAATATTCTATTATCTACAATCAGGACAATTATTTGTTACACAAAATTAGGGATCTATCTATAAGCAAGGCAGAGAATTTTGAGGAAACTGACAAGTGATTACATTTTGCAATAAGAAAAACCTCTGGCCTCTTTCCATGTTTTAGCTATTGTTGAGAGTGCGGCTATGAACATTGGGGTACATGTGCTCCTATGCATCAGCATTTCTGTATTCCTTGGGTAAATTCCTAGCAGTGCTATTGCTGGATCATAGCGGAGTTCTATTGTTAGTTTCCTGGGGAACCTCCACACTGTTTTCTAGAGGGCTGTACCAGTTTACATTCCCACCAACAGTGTAGGAGGGTGTCCATTTCTCCACATCCTCACCAGCATCTAGAGTTCTCTGATTTGCTCATTTTAGCCACTCTGACGGGCGTGAGGTGGTATCTCAGTGTGGTTTTGATTTGTCTTTCCCTGATGAGGAGGGATGCTGAGCATCGTTTCATGTGTCTGTTGGCCATCTGGATGTCCTCTTCGGAGAAGTGTCTGTTCATATCTTCTGCCCATTTCTTCACTGGGTTGTTTGTTTTTCGTGAGTTCGTTATAGATTCTGGATATTAACCCTTCATCTGATATGTCATTTGCAACTATCTTTTCCCATTCCGTTGGTTGCCTATTAGTTTTGCGGGTTGTTTCCTTTGCTGTGCAGAAGCTTTTAATCTTGATAAGGTCCCAATCTTTTATTTTTGCTCTTGATTCCCTTGCTTTTGGGGATGTGTCAAGTAAGAAGTTGCTGTGGTGGAGGTCAAGGAGGTTGTTTCCTGCTTTCTCCTCTAGGGTGTTGATAGTTTCTTGTCTCACGTTCAGGTCCTTTATCCATTTTGAGTTTATTTTTGTTCATGGTGTGAGAAAATGATCTAGTTTCATTCTTCTGCATGTTGCTGTCCAGTTCTCCCAACACCATCTGTTAAAAAGACTAAGTGTCCATCATTGGACGAATGGATCAAAAAGATGTGGTTTATCTATACCATGGAATACTACATGGCAATAAGAAACAATGAAATCTGGCCATGTGTAGCAACATGGATGGACCTTGAGGGTGTTATGCTGAGTGAAATAAGTCAGGCAGAGAAGGACAAATATCATATGTTTGCACATATAGGAGGATTAGGAGGAACTTAACTGAGGAACAAGGGGGAGAAGAAGGGGGGAAAAGGTGGGGGAAAGGGAGAGAGGCAAACCATGAGAGACTCTTGAATACTGACAAAAACTGAGGACTGATGGATGGGGGAGGCGAGATGGGCATGGAGGAGGGCACTTGTGGACATGAGCACTGGGTGTTATGTGGAAACTAATTTGACAATAAACTATTTGTAAAAAAGAAAAGAAAAGAAAAGAAAAAGAAAAAAAAGAAAAGAAAAACCTCTGGCGAGTCCTACAGAACACTCCTTAATTGTTTCTCTACTATTTTACTTAAAATATCTTATCTTGAATTATAATGATCTTGAATTATATGTGAATGTCATTTCAAAGCTTATTAGCTTTGTGATGATTGGACCCACAGTCTACGCACTTTTGTATCCTCTAGAGTAGTGAGTCCTTTGCTCTTCTAAAAGAGACTGGGTATTGGGGTGGTTCCCAAAAGTTAGGCATCATCTGAGAGGCAGACATATGGAGGAGGATTTCTTACAGTAGAGACTAATGTGAACCTAGGTGATCTCATGGGAAGTTGAATGACATGTCAGGGAAGTGTGGGTAAACCTGTCTGCTGGAAGCTGAGGATGTGTCATCTGGGATAATTGCAGAGCTATGGACACAGCCCATCATGTCTGTCAGTATATATTGTGCATGGAAATGGAAACATCGTGATAGCACAGGTGATCCTTGAGATGTAACCAGAATAAAAGTGAGCAGTTCAACAGGGAAACCTGTTCAATCAAGTTCTTCTCATGGATGGGTTAAAAAAAAAAAAAAAAACAACACATGTGGATTTTTGACCAACATTTCCTGGTTGATCCCAAAGAAAATTCAGGGTTTGGGAGGGTAATGCTGAGCATTTTGCATTGTGGTGAAGACCTTTTCATTTAAAAAAAAAATTAATGTTTATTTTTAAGAGAGAGAGAGCAAGCTGGGGAGGAGCAGAGAGAGTTGGAGACACAATACCCAAAGCAGGCTCCAGGCTCTGAACTGTCAGGACAGAGCCCAAGGCAGAGCCTGAACCCACGGATTTTGAGATTATGAGCTGAGCCAAAGTCAGACACTCGACCAACTGAGCCACCCAGGCATCCTCGGTGAAGACTTTTTAAGTACATGTCTTGAATTTTTATAATCCATAAAGTTGTGAAATGTGGACTGGCTCATTCAGAAGCACTGTGACAAAGCCATGAATACACTTACATGTGTGTCTGAATGTCTGTTATGTGCATTGCATCCATGCAGACATCAGCTCAAGAGCTTCAATGGAGGGTGGTGAGGCTCAGAGAGACAAAACCAAACTGGCCACTGGATATGCTGGATACATTCCTGGTGTCCAGTGAGATTTTAACTTTTTTAAAAAAGGGATCTGTAGGTACTGTCTTTCAGTCCTAATATGATCATTATTCTAAAGACTTTGATTCACTCCTTCACTCAGCAGGTAATCATTGACCAAAACCTGTCATTAGGGCTGTGACAGGACTTTCCTTGGTCACTTTTGCCATCATGAGCTTTATTCCCTCCATTAAAAAAAATCAAACTTTCTATTTTACAACTACATTGGCATAAAATAAACACAATCCAGGCTGGATTCATTATTATATATCCATTACTATCATATTCATTTTTCTTTAGATTTTATATAAATTAAAATGAAAATATTGGGATGCCTAGGTGGCTCAGTCAGATAAGCCTCTAACTTCAGCTCAGGTCATGATCTCGCAGTTTGTGGGTTTGAGCCCCGTGTCGGGCTCTGAGCTAGCTGTCAGCACAGAGCCTGTTTCAGATTCTGTGTCTCCCTCTGTCTCTGACCCTCCCCTGTTCATACTGTCTCTCTCTCTCAGAAATAAATAAAACATTTAAAAATATAAAATGAAAATATTTTTGTGGCTCCTAAAAAATATGGAAGGCCCAAGGAACTTATGCATGGGATCCAGTTTCTTGTGCACTCAGGGGATGAGTGGTAATATTTAACAAGAAGGGCATTATTTCTCATGGTCATATACATTTATTTTAGCAGCTAGGTCATGTGAAAGTGGAATCCACTCTATGAATTTGTGGATGACTTCCTTTTATTTGTCCAGCTATGTTACTTTTTGTGGACAAGTCTATAAAGGTAATATCAGGGTCAGGACAATCACGTGCTCCCAGTTCTTTAGTAGTTAGATGGTCAAGAAGATACAAAGGGTGATGAGGACCAAAGAAGCTTTGTGCACCACCTTGTGACACCCCTTCTGCCCCACAGCTGATTTTCTCCAGTGGCCAGAGACCAATGACAAGGCACAGAGGTGACTGTTGTACTGGGGACTAATTTGTACTACCCAAGCCCATAGGCAGCTAATGCATGAGCCAGACTATGTCACTCTACCAAATTGCTGTCTTTATCTTTGTCATGACACTTGTCATTAGCTGAAATTATTATACTTATTTCTGTATTAGTTCTTGTGTTTCTGCCAACTAGAATGTCACGTTCTGAAGCATCTTCTATTCCTACCATCTAAAACAATGATTCAAAAATAATAGGCAACTGATTATTATTTATCAACTATCTTATTCAGATATTAATGTCTGAAACTGTTCATGAACTTTTTCAGGAAATTTATATAGCCCATTCTGTGTTAATCAGGACTTTGACAAAATACAGCTTTTCTTCTGAGATCCCTTCAAACACCTTCTTTCTGAAGCACGGGGATGTTTCACAGATTCTAGGCATTTCAAATTAAGACTCTTAATCATCATGCACCTTGACAAGTGATGAGTTTTGGGGTTTTTGAAGTAGCCTCATCAGAGATCAGCTGTTCAAAGGTTAAGCAAAGTCAAGACTTGCAAAGAGGTGATATTCTGTGAGAACAGCAAAACATCAGTTGCAGGCATGGAAGAGAGGCACGGTATGAGAGAGCCTTTTGGGGGATATTTGTGGTCTTCAAAAAATCTTTCCCTGTCCATTAAAGTTTGTGTGGGCAGACCAACGTTATCTGAGAACATGATTGGGCTGGCCCAGGCTTAACCTAAGGGACAGAGCAGAGCAGGACAGGCCAGGACAGACTTGCTAATGTGGGAAGAATCTGAAAAGACAGTTCCAGTGGTATATTCTGTACATCCTATATGAACCAAAGGCAGTAACAACAGACAAGAGGTAGAGTTTCTCTGAGCAGAAAGGAGATTCAGCACTAGTATCCTGACATCCTGAGAGCATTAGAGCAGGCATAGAAAATATGGATGAATGAATAAACAGTAAGACTGAAGCATGTCAGCTCTTAGAATTAGCAATAAAACACAGCAAATGAAATCAAACAAGCAAAACAGAACCCAAAGTTCAGACATCTCAATGAGGAAGACATGGGTCTTCCCTTGGAAATGGCTGGTTTCTAGTTGAGTGAGGAATTCTCAAGGCTAGCATGGAATTGATAGAGATGACACAGAACTATTTAAGAGTATTTAGGGCTATTTAGTACAAGATATCTCTGTTGTAGAGGGCAAGTGACCCTATATTTCTGCCTAGACCTGGCCGGAGAGCCCATGTTTGTGTAGTCCCCTTCTCTGGCTCCCCGAATGCCTTGCACTCACCCCTAGTATGATATAATAACCTGGAATGTGTTCACTTCTTTACTTTTCTTCTTGAGTATCTCAAAGTGTGGGTTGGCTCAGGAAAGAGGACAGAGCTCTATGTACCCCACATAGTGCAAATGCTCTCCTATAGACGGTTGTTCTCTTCAGGTGTTTCAAGGAAACCATTTGTGACTGTCCCCACCATTGGTCAGGTGGTTTCTCACCCATATGAGCATACTCGTATGCCTCTGCTAACAGCCATTTACCCAGTGAAGGCAGTAATCCATCTGTTACAGGACCCCTGAGACCAGGTTCTTGAATCTCAGTGTCATAGTAATGAACAGTGAACTCAAAAGAAAGAAAGCAGGTGGAGTTTATTAAAGATAGCTTGTGTGCAAGGGAGCCAGAAAGAAAGAGGTATGTCACTCCCAGAAGGGGTAGCATGCAAGGCTTATAAAGGCACTTTTCCAAGGAGTGATGGGCAGGGAGTGGAGAAGCATCCTAAAGTCCTACCATCATAATCTTGTGGTTGTTACTTTTAGTGGACACAAGACAGTAACAGGATGCTTTTCTTCATGGTTGACATTCTTTTAGTGCTCCTGGAAAATAGGAGTACTTGTGCAAGCGGGTTTAAATTGTTACTTCTAATTTTTTACAGACAACAAATACTCTCTGATGGCTGTTACCTCTCATTTCTTCCTTTTACCAGAAAGGAGGTGTTTGTCTTGTAGTGTATGGAAACTATTAACCCTTGCCTCAGACCAGTGGCTTTATAGGCGTTAAGATCTTACTTTTCCCATACTGTTCTCACATCTGCTCACCATCCAGGCTTTTATAATCCATTCATAGCTACCATTCTTTTGTTTGTTTACCGTAAACATTTTGTCAGGATTTTGGGAGGCAGCCTAGGATGGTGATATGATCTTGAACAGACCTGGCTTGAATCCTGTTTGGGCCATTAAGCTATGGAGGCTTAAGGAAATTATTTACCCTTCTCTAAGTAAAAGATTCCTTTCGATGGAGTCAATACTTGTTTTTCTTCTTCCCTCTCACCATCCACTCACCCTAGGACAGCAGTCCAAGCCAATATGGATTATGGACAAATATCAAATACACTTTAAAAGTATGGAGAGCAATAAAGAAATTGAAGGAAATATGCTTCAATTTTTAAAGAAAACTTTCAAATAAACAATGCAAAATCCAGAATAGCAGTAGTTCCAATTGAACGAAATCCACATCATCTCAAGGTGACCCAAGCAATGGAGCAACATCTCTTTGGTGATGAAAAATTGAGCCCATTTGTTTAAAAAAAAAAAAGAGGTGGGGTGGGGGAGAGAAAGATCCCTCATGCTACTTTATAGCACGCCTCATACATTTCCCATTTCAAATCTCACTTATAGTAACAGATAAATGTTTCTTTGCAGCCCTCCAAAAATGTTTTACACTTAAATGCTGCATGTTTAGTTCAACCCAGTTTTCTACTAGAATAGTCTTTTAAAAATATACAGTGGATGAAAATGGCGATTATACTGTCCAGAGTTTGACATATTTGACATAAATCCACTTATAAAATTTGGGACAAAATAATACAGTTACATTTTTCTCTCAAATCATAAAGTGGGGCAAGCTGCTCAGAATTAGCTTCATGTTTAGAATGAAACTTTTAGCCATAAAGTGCACATGCATTTGCAGCCTGATCAGGATTTGCATTTGTGCCACCCTTGTTTTTCTGTTCCCTAGAGATCCTTAAATTGTTAAGAAAATTAAAAAAAAAAAAAAAACACAGAATGAAAGAGCTTTGGGCCTGATTCCTTCCCAGGTGTGGGTACATTGCTTCACAGCCCCCCCACTACCCTGTCCTCTTCTCTGTCAGGAATGATCGCCTCAGTGGAAGTCAGAGACTGGAGCCCAGAGAGCACATATACCATACCATTCACAAAAATAGGTCTTGAAGCAGTACCAATCTCCCATGTTTTTAATTTTTGTGTATGAGTAATGCATTTACATGATTCAGACATCAAAAAATTAGAAGAAGGGGCACCTGGGTAGTTCAGTCAGTTAGGCATCCAACTTCAACTCAGGTAATGATCTCATGGTTCATGGGTTTGAGCCCCATGGTGGGCTCTGTGGTAACAGCTCAGAGCCTGGAGCCTGCTTCAGATTCTGTGTCTCCTCGTTCTCTGCCTCTCCCCCACTTGCGCTCTCTCACTCTCTTAAAAAATAGATAAACATTAAAAAATCAAAAGAAGAAAGACCATCAAATCTCCTTTCCCACCCTCCACATGTTCCATATCTGTTCTGTCTCCAACATCCACAGCAGGTAACTACTGTTCATAGATTTTTGTTTATCCTTCTGGTGGAATTATATGTACATGTAAGCTTTTCCAGTATGCACATATGCATATGCATGCACACCCTCATAGACACATGTAAGTACATATAATTTTCTCTCTCTGTTATACTGAAGGCTTAAAACAATCACATACATTCTCTCACAGTGTTAATGAGTAGGGGTCTGGACATGGTTAACCTGGTTCTCTACTAAGGATCTCATAAGGCTGCCAGTAAGGTATCAGCCAGACTGTGTTGGAAGCTTGGGGCCCTTCTCTGAGCACACAGGACTGTTGGTAAAATTCAGTTCCTTGTCCTTCTATGGGCCTCAGCTCTTAGACACTGTATGAAGCCCCAGCATAAGGTTCTGTGTGTAGGCAGTTCAAGTCATGACGGCTCATGACTACAAAGCCACCAAGGAAGTCCCCCTAATTCTTAGGGAGGGTACAGTCTCTCTTTTAGGTATTCTGCCTGATGAATTCAGACCCAACTGGGATAATTCCCTTTTGATAAACTCATAATCAACAGATTTGAGGCTTGAAGTTTTTGCTTTGATAGACAAAAGGCTTGGAAATCACTTATATTTTTACAACAACTAAGAAATATGAACACATCAAATTAACACTTTTCTGACATCAATCAGAGAGTTGAGATTATGGAGCAAACTGCCACCCCAAAAATTGAGGAAACAAATTACATTGAATCACAGTTTGCTGGGAGCAGAAGCCTGGAGTGGGACAGAGACAATATAAATAGAAAGTAAGCAAGAAAGAGATAATAATGAAGGTCCAAGTTGGTAGCTACTATCACCTTCTCCCATGGACACATAAAATCTACAGTTATATATGGATCATTTCTTTCTGATAAAGATCTGAAAACTAGTTGAACTACTTTTTCACAACAAATAATAAAAAAACATGTAAATATGGGTAGTTGAAGCAGAGACATGCCCTTGCAAAAATGACCTCTGCATAGTGACACATAATAGGGAGAGTTCTCACCAGTTTGATGCTTACTTCTCCTGGAGGAGCTGAGGTATTGATGGGTCACATAAGGCATCTAGGCCCCTGGGGTCTTCACTGGAGAGACAAACCCCCAGAACAGGTGTCTTGGAAAAACAATGGGCTTGATGTCCAGAGGTCCCAGAGTGTTAGAGGATACTGAGATTTCCCTCTTGGAGGACTCATGTGTGGTCTCAATTACCCTGAGACCTAACAAAGAAATAGCAGTTTAAATTTCCTGGACTGTAAGTGAGGGAAATTCATTGGCTAATCTGAAGACATCAGCTTCAGGGTCAGGGGCATTTGAAATCCTCCCCAGAGAGAAAGGCATGGGCAGATACCATTGTTGCAAGCTCCACACAGCCTGATAGCACAAGCTGGCAAGCTTGGATGTGGCCCTAGTGTTCTCTCACTCCTTAGCTAAAGTCTGCAAGCTCAGGCAGTTGTGACACTTCCCTGCTCTCAGCAGAAGCTAGCACCCATGAGTGGTAGCAGCATTCTCCCACTCCCAGTCTAAAGCCGGTACTTGAGCACAGACAAGGCATTCTCCCACTGGATTCCTGAAGCCTGTGGACCACACCATCATGGCCTTTCCATGATAGAAAGACTATCTGAAGTTGGCAAGTGTGCCTTACCCCATCCACTCTCCAGCTGCCTTGTTAAATTCAGCAGCAGTGCACAACCCACCCAGAGGATGCCCCTTCATAAACTGGCCCTGGTGACCAAGGGGATTAGTGTTCCGGAGCTCCAGAGGACTGTAACAATTGGAAAAACAGTTGTTGACAGGCCACTACCACCAGGGCACTGCATAGACAAACTAAAACAGAACTCTCATCTTCCTTTGAAAAAGGTCTATTTACTTAGCCTGGAGCTTCAGCCTGAGGGACTACCTTCAATTTCCCACACATGAGGAGGCTAAAGAGGTGCTCCCATGGAATGTAAGCAAGGAGACGCTATTACTGTGCACTCCCTTGGCCTCACTGCATCTTGATGAGACTTCCCCAAAAGAAGCTTATACATTTGTTTGGAGCACTGATTTTTGCAACTGTCACCCAGGAGAAACCTCCAAATCACCTTGTCTGAATGCCAGCAGGGATTATAATTGCAGCCCCACAGGACTGTATATATTTGCATATATTAAAAGCTGCTGCCTGAGGGTCTGACTTCCAATCAGCCTGAAACTAGGTGCTAAATGAGATTTCTCTTTTTGGATCATTGACAGGTCTTGGCACACCCTCAACAGTGGAGATATATTAAGAATAAAACAGGTGGTTTAGACAATCGCAATGGCTCAAGAGACAACCAAGAGCTAGGGGAAGGTTGAATGAGAAGGATCATCATGTACACAAGACCGAGACAGGTAGCTGTTTTCACTTAATACATAAAAACATCGAAAGTCATGCAAAATGAAAATATAGATAAATCTGTTCCAAATGAAAGAACAACAAAAAAAAAAAAACCCTCAGACAAATACTTTAATGATAGAGATACTTTACCTGATAAAAAATTCAAAGTAATGGTCATAAATATGCTCACTGAACTTGCAAAAAGAATGAATAGACACAATGAAAACTTCAATAAAGACATAGAAAATATAAGAAACTACCAAACAGGGGCACCTGGGTTGTTCAGTCTGTTGAATTCCAATTCTTGATTTTGGCTCAGGTCATGATCCCAGAGTCATGAGACCAAGCACTACATTGGGGGGCTCTGTGCTGAGTTTGGGGTCTGCTTAAGATTCTCTCCCTCCCTTTCTCTCCCTCTCTCTTTCTCTGCTCCTCTCCCCTCATCCCCTCCTTCTCTCAAATAGAAAATGAAAGAAAGAAAGAAACTACCAAACATAAGTCACAGAACTGAAGAATACAATAATTGAACTAAAAAAATACACAAGAAGGGTTCCACAGCAGACTGGAAGAAGCAAAACAACAACAACAACAATAACAACAACAACAACAACAGATCAGCAAGCTGGAAGATAAAGCAATGGAATTCACACAGACAGAGCAGCAAAAATTAAAAAAAAAAAAACTTTACAAAAGTGAAGTTAACTTAAAAGGCTTATGGGACAACATCAAGTGGAATAATACTTGTATTATAGGGGTCCTAGAAAGAGAAGAGAGAGAGAAAGGGGGAGAAAACTCATTTGAAGAGACAATGGCTGAAAATTCCCTAACCTGGGGAAGGAAACAGACTTCCAAATCCAGGAAACCCAGAGACTTCCAAATAAGAACCCAAAGAAAGCCACACCAAGATACATTGTAATTGAAATGTTGAAAGTTAAAGGTAGAGAGAATCTTAAAAGCAGCAAGAGAATAACAAATTGTTACATGCAGTTAGAAAATAAATGACCAAATGTACTTAATACCAAATGTACTTAATAGATATGTATAGAGCATTCCAGAACATTCTATCCAAAGGCAGAAAAATATATATTCTTCTCGAGTACAAGTGGAATGTTCTCCAGGATACATCAAATGTTAGTCCACAAAACAAGTCTCAATAAATTCAAGAAGATAGAAATCGTACCAAGCATCTTTTCTGAGTACAATGGTATGAAATGGGAAATTAATTACAAGAAGAAAATAGGGGAAAAATTACAAATACATGGAAATTAAAGACACTTAAATATTGACATACTATTTGGTCATAGAACAAATTATAGAAAAAATAAGTACAATATCTAAAGACAACTAAAAATAGAAATACAACATAAACAAAATTTATATAATACAACAAAAACGGTCTTAAGAGAGAAGTTCATATCAATACACACCTGCCTCATGCCAAAAACTCTCAAAGACACAATTTAACTTTACATCTAAAGGAACTAGAAAAAGAATAGATGAAGCCCATGGTGAGTAGAAGGAAGGAAATAATAAATTCAGAGCAGAACTAAATGACATAAAGACTAAAATGACAAAAAAAAAAAAAAAAAGGTCAGTGAAGGGGCACCTGGATGGCTCACTTGGTTAAGTGTCTGACTCAATTTTGGCTCAGGTCACAATCTCGTGGTTTGTGAGTTTGAATCACACATCAGGATCTTCACTGACAGTGTGGAGCTTGCTTGGGATTCTCTGTCTCCTGTGTCCCTCACTCTCTGTCCTTCCCCTGCTCTCTTTCTTTCTCAAAGCTAAATAAATAAACATTAAAAGAAAAAAAGAAAGGTCAGTGAAACTAAGAGCTGGCTGGGCAGGGAAACAAGGGGGCACCTAGGTGGCTCAGTTGGTTAAGCATCTGAATCTTGATCTCTGCTCAGGTCTTGATCTCTAGTTCATGAGTTCAAGCCCTGTACTGAGCTCCATGCTGGGCATGGATCCTACTTTTAAAATTTTTATTAAATAAAAAGACAAAGAAAATTGAAAAAACTTTACTTAGACTCACAAAAAAATGGGGAGAGGTTAGAGGACTGAAAGAAATAAAAATCAGAAGTAAAAGAGAAATTATTACTGATTTTATTACCACAGAAATACAAAAGAGTATGAGGCTACTATAAACAATTTAACATCAACAAATTGGAGAACCTAGAAGAAATGGATAAATTCTTAGAAATATAAACCCTTCCACACTAAATAATAAGGAAATTGAACATCTGAATATCTCAATTACTAGTAAGGAGATTAAATCAGTAATCAAACCTCTGAAACACACAGAAGTCTGGGACCATGTGGTTTCACTGGTGAATTTTACTAAACATTCAAAGAATATATAATAGCTATTTTTTCAAACCTTTCCAATAAGCTGAAGAGGAAGGAAAACTTTCAAAATAATTTTACGGGGCCAACATTATCCTGATACCAAAACCAAGCGAGGACACCACATAAAGAAAATTACAGGTCAATATCACTAATAAATATAGATACAAATCCTCAACTAAATATTAGTAAAGTGAATTTGATAAAACATTAAAAGCATCATACACCACGATCACGTGGATTTATTTCAGAGATGCAAAGATGGCTCAACATTCATAAATCAATCAACATGATATACTATATTAACAAAATGAAAAATAAAAACCATATGATCATCTCATTAGATGCAGAAAAAGCACTTGACAAAATTCAAAACCAATTTATGATTTAAAAAACTCTCAAAAAGGTAGGTGTAGAGGTAAAGTAATTCAATATAAGAAAAAGCACATGTGACAAAACCACAGCTAATATCTTATTCAATGTTGAAAAGCTGAAACCTTTTCCTATAAGATCGGAAATGACAAAGATCCCTACTGTCCCACTTTGATTCACTATAGTATTGGAAGTTCTAGTTACAGCAATTAGGCAAGAAAAAGAAATAAAAGTCATATAAATTGAAAAATAAATAAAACTGCCATTATTTGAAGATGACATGATACTAAATATAGGAAATCACAAGGGGCACCTGGGTGGCTCAGTTGGTTGAGTCCAACTTCAGCCCAGGTCATGAGCTGATGGTTTTGAGTTTGGCCCTGCTTCAGATTCTGTATCTCCCTCTCTCTCATGTCCTGTCTCTTTGTCACTCTCTAAAAAATAAATAAACATTAAAAAAAATGAAAAGAATTCTAAGGATTCCACTAAAAAAACGGTTGGAATAAATAAGTAAATTCAGTAAGTTGCAGGATACAAAATTAATATGCAGAAATCTGTTGTTTCTATACACTATTAATGATCAGAAAGAAAAATAAGGAAAATAATTCCACTTACAATCATATCAAAAGAATGAAATACCAAAGACTATATTTATTTAAAAATAATATGATTATCTCAATAGATGCAGAAGGATTAAAAACACTGAAAACTATGTGATGTTGATGAAAGAAATTGAAGATACAAATAAATGGAAAGACATTCTGTAACTCATGGATTGGAAGAATTAATATTGTTAAAATGTCCACACTACCCAAAACCATCTACATATTCAATGCAATCCCTACCAAAATACCAATGCCATTTTTCTCAGAAGTAGAACAAATAATTCTAAAATTTATGTGGAGCCACAAAATAGCCAAAAAGCCAAAACTATCCTGAGAAAGAACAAAGTTGAAGGTATCATGCTCTCTGATTTCAATCTATACTACAAGGCTATAGTAAATAAAATTGCTCCAAGGCTCCAAACTCCTAGCACATGCTCCATTGTTTCAATAAACTTCACTTACAAAACACAAATTCAAAGATAAAATTATTAAGAATTTCAAGGGGTGCCTAGTGGCTCAGTTGATTGTCAGACTCTTGATTTTGGCTCAAGTCATGACCTCACAGTCATGAGATCGAGCTCTGCCTCAGGCTCTGTGCTGGGTGTGTAGCCTACTTGAGATCTCTCTCTGTCCCTGTCCCTCTGCCCTTCCCTCATAAAAAGAAAAATTCAAGTTGGTGACCATTAAAGCACTAAAATCAAATGTGAGGCTCTTCTGAGTATGGGAGTCTACTATGGTCCCTGGTCCACAAAGCCAGTGGTAGTTTATAGAATAGTTCCTCAGGCTTATTTGGAAACTATGTTAAGGTGTTTTGAACTGTCACAATAATTTTGAGGTGTGATTGGCATTTTGTGTGTGGTGGAGTGACAGACACTAAACTTCCTGTTATGTGATAAACATTTGTCCACACCCCCAAAGTATGAATGTCAATTATCTCTAGACAATCAAATGGATGAAAACGTATTTGCAAGGATCTGAACCTAGAACCTAATTCTGTTTAAGATACATACTGAAAACACTTTTGCCGTTTTAGTATACTTTGGGTTTCCAAAGAGAGCAAATGCCAAGTAATTTGAGAGAAAGTTGTACTCGGTATTGTTTGAAATTTCCTTGAGTTATTTATCATTTCGGAACATCCTATCTCCAATGACATGGACCTTCACCACCCTTTTCACAGCTGTCACAATTGCAATGGTCATATAGACTTATATCTATATGAACACAAGATGTTTATCTGTTCCTTTTATAAAAATGTCAGATATAAAGAAAATTATTGACAATATTCAGTTCAATATTTGCATTCTTACCATTTACAATTTATTTATTATAATTTGGTATATGCCTATGTATCTTTCATTTATCCTCAAATAGAATAGTGACTATGCATTGTGTATGAAATAAAATAACTTTTTAAATGTAAAATTTTATCACAGTGTGGGCATAATACTGATGCACATTTTCTTTTGAACTTTCGTTTGGAGATAGATTATCACCTATGAATTTCATGCCAGGATAGGTTAGTCTATCACACATAGCATTAATCATCCATGTCTTCATTTTTTTAAATATAATTTATTGTCAAATTGGTTTCCATACAATACCCAGTGCTCATCCCAACAAGTACCCTCCTCAATGCCCATCACCCACTTTCCCCTCTCCTCCACCTCCCATCAGCCCTCAGTTTGTTCTCAGTATTTAAGGGTCTCTTAAGATTTGCCTCCTTCGCTCTCTGTAACTTGTTTTCCCTTTCCTCTCCCCCATGGTTTTCTGTTCCATGTCTTCATTTTGACCTTAATGGAAAGGCTTCTAGTGTTTCCCTATTAACAATGTGCTGGCTTTGGGGAAAAGATGGCTATATTTTATTTGTTTTATAGAATAAAACCTTTTAAATCAAGAATGACTATTGAGTTTCATCCAGGCCCTTTCTGACAAAGACTTCACAGATGGCAATATGGTGTTTTTTCTTTATACCTAATTGCTGTGCTGAATTACATTAATAAATTACCCAGCATCGAGAAAGATTTCCTGGTTTCTCTGGTAAAACCCTATGTAGGAATCCTTACTGGGTGAAAAACAATGCAAGAGAAGAAGCTGGGATGTTCACTGTCATCCCGGCACACAAGCCTCTAGAATGCAATTTTTCACTTGGTAAATTTACAAACCATAGCCAGTCCCAAGATTTGGCTGTTAAATCTACAAATGCTCCAGAGGTTGATCACACATGCTGGGATAATAACATAGCATCTGCTGACAAAAATGGTCTTGGAGAGAGTAAGAATGACTCTATGAAATCACCTCACCAAGTCCCTAAGATATTGTCCCTGGGATTGGTTTCTCTGGGTGCATTTCTTTTCTTTTCCCTTTTCCTAACCCATCGCTATTTGCAACCTATTTGCACAATGGAAAACAAAGAGAGTGGAGAGAACACATCCACTCCAAACAACTTGGCCTGGCTGGAGGCGCTTGTTCCTGCATACATGGCCTAGAACAGAAGGACAGACAACAAGCCAATCGCCCAGATGACTGGATGTGAACAGACAGTATGTTTATAGAATGCCTTTCCAGGCAACAAGTGATTTACATTCACAGCAGTCTCTGCATGCATGGCTGCTATCCTTTTTCCCACGCTGCTCACCAAGCATCTGAGACTCAGGGTTCTTTTTAGCTAAAGACCATGGTCAACAAAAGGCAGAACCAGGTCTGGATCCTGGTACCTCTCCCTCACTTAAGAAACATTTTTGGAGTATATACGTTGCTTCTACCTAAGTGTAGTTATGACACCAAATGTGCTCATAGTGAGAATGTGGCTTGTTGAGTATGGGGCTTCTAGAAAGTGCAGAGGTGCCAGTGGCAGTGGGAAGGAAGATTGTGGGATTCCAGCTTGGAGGAAGTTGACAGGGAGGATGTGGGGGGTGCACTGCCTTTCCCGAGTCGGTGCTGCTTCTTGTTATCCTATGCATCCTGGGAAGCTTTCCATGGGCTCACGCTCCACCCAAGAAGAAGGAAGTGAGGGAGAAAAGGAAGGAACAAATACATGAATTTATTTATTTGTTTGTCTGTTTTTTATAGTTTATTGTCAAGTTTGTTTCCATATAACACCCAGTGCTCATCCCAACAAGTGCCCTCCTCCATACTTATCATACCCCTTCACCTCCCCCCATCCCATCTGACCTCAGTTTGTACTTGGCATTAAAGAGTCTCATGGTTTTCCTCTTTCCCTCTCCCCCAGTATTTTTCCCCTTCTTCTCCCCCATGGTCCTCTGTTAAGTTCCTCCTAATTTTCCTATACATGCAAACATATGGTAGCTGTCCTTCTCTGCCTGACTTATTTCGCTCAGCGTAACACCCTCAAGTTCCATCCATATTGCTACACATGGCCAGATTTCATTCTTTCTCCTTGCCATGTAGTATTCCATTATATAGATAAACCACATCTTCTTGATCCATTCGTCTGTTGATGGACACTTAGGCTCTTTCCATGTTTTGGCTATTGTTGTGAATGCTGCTATGGACATTGGGGTACATGTGCTCCTATGCATGAGCACCCCTCTATGACTTGCATAAATTCCTAGCAGTTCTATTGTTGGGTCATAGGGGAGTTCTATTGTTAATTTTTTGAGGAACTTCCACACTGTTTTCCAGAGGGGCTGCAACAGTTGACATTCCCACCAACAGTGTAGGAGGGTGCCTGTTTCTCCACATCGTCGCCAGCATCTAGAGTCCTTTGATTTGCTCATTTTAGACACTCTGACTGGCATGAGGTCATATCTCAGTGTGGTTTTGATTTGTATTTCCCTGATGAGGAGGGATGCTGAGCATCGTTTCATGTGTCTGTTGGCCATCTGTATATACTCTTTGGAGAACTGTCTGTTTATATCTGCTGCCCATTTCTTCACTGGATTATTTGTTTTCCGGGGATGGAGTTTGGTGAGTTCCTTACGGATTTTGGATACTAACCCTTTACCTGATATGTCATTTGCAACTATCTTTTCCCATTCCGTCGGTTGCCTATTAGTTTTATGGATTGTTTCCTTTGCCATGCAGAAGTTTTTTATATTGATGAAGTCCCAATAGTTCATTTTTGCTCTTCTTTCCCTTGCTTTTAGGGATGTGTCAAGTAAGAAGTTGCAGCGGTGGAGGTCAAGGAAGTTGTTTCCTGCTTTCTCCTCTAGGGTTTTGATGTTTTCCTGTCTCACGTTCAGGTCCTTTATCCATTTTGAGTTTATTTTTGTGTATGGTGTGAGAAAATGATCTAGTTTCATTCTTTTGCATGTTGCTGTCCAGTTTTCCTAGCACCATCTGTTAAATAGGCTGTCTTTTTTCCATTGGATACTCTTTCTTGCTTTGTCAAAGGTTAGTTGACCGTATACTTTCAGGTCCACTTCTGAGTTCTCAATTCTGTTCCATTGGTCTATGTGTCTGTTTTTGTGCCAATACCACACTGTCTTGAAGATGACAGCTCTGTAGTAGGGGCTAAAGTCTGGGATGGTGATGCCTCCGATTTTGGTTTTCTTCTTCAATATTACTTTAGCTCTTCGGGGTCTTTTGTGGTTTCATACAAATTTTAGGATAGTTTGTTTTGGTTTTGAGAAGTATGCTGGTGCAATTTTGATGGGGATTGGATTGAATGTGTAGATTGCTTTGGGTAGTTAATGCCATTTTAACTATATTTATTCTTTCAATCCATGAGCATGGAATGTTTTTCCACTTCTTTGTGTCTTCTTCAACTTCCTTCAGAAATTTTCTATAGTTTTCATCATATGGATCTCTTGTATCCTTGGTTAGGTTTATTCCTAGGTATTTTATGTTTTTTTTTTTCTGCAATTGTAAATGGGATCAGTTTCTTGATTTCTCTTTCTGTTGTTTCATTGTTGGTGTATAAAAATGCAACCATTTTTGTACGTTGATTTTGTGTCCTGCAACTTTGCTGAATTCATGGATCAGCTCTAGTACTCTTTTCGTGGAGTCTGTTGGGTTTTCTATGAAGAGTGTCATGTCGTCTGCGAAAAGTGAAAGTTTGACTTCTTCTTTGCCAATTCTGATGCCTTTGATTTCCTTTTGTTGTCTGATGGCTGATGCTAGGACTTCCAGCATTGTTAAACAACAGTGGTAATAATGGACATGCCTGTCGCGTTCCTGATCTCAGGGGGAAAGCTCTCAGTTTTTCCCCATTGAGGATGATGTTAGCTGAGGGCTTCTGATAGATGGCTTTTATGATGTTTAAGTAAGTTCCTTCTATCCCGACTTTCTTGAGAGTCTTTATTAAGAAGGGATGCTGTCTTTTGTCAAATGCTTTTCTGCATCTATCGACAGGATCCTATGGTTTTTATCTTTTCTTTTGTTGATGTGGTGTATCACATTGATTGATTTGCAAATATTGAACCAGCACTGTAACCCAGGAATGAATCCCACTTGATCTTGGTGGATGATTCTTTTTATGTGCTGCTGGATTCGATTTGCAAGGGTCTTGTTGAGGATTTTTGCATCCGTATTCATCAAGGATATTGGCTTTTATTCTCTTTTTTTGCTGGATGTCTGTCTGGCTTGGGAATCAGAGTGATGCTGGCTTCATAAAATGAGTCCGGGAGTTTTCCTTCGATTTCTTTTTTTTTTTTTTTTGGAATAGCTTGAGAAGAATTGGGATTAATTCTGTTTTATATGTCTGGTAGAATTCCCCAGGGTATCCATCTGGCCCAGGGCTCTTATTTGCTGGAAAGTTTTTGATAACTAATTCAATTTCCTCACTTGTTATGTGTCTGTTCATATTCTATCTCTTCCCACGTGAATTTTGTTAGTGAGTGTGTGTTTAGGAATTTGTCCATTGCTTTTAAGTTGTCCAGTTTGTTGGCACATAGTTTTTCATTGTATTCCCTGATAATTGCTTGTATTTCTGAAGGGTTGGTTGTAATCAGTCCATTTTCATTCATAATTTTGTCTATTTGAGTGCTCTCTTTTCTTTTTAAGAGCCTGGCTAGAGGTTTGTCAATTTTGTTTATTTTTTCAAAAAACCAACTCTTGGTTTCTTGATCTGTTCAACTGTATCTTTGGTTTCGATATTTTTATTTCTGCTCTAATTTTTATTATTTCTCTTCTCCTACTGGATTTGGGGTGCTCTTGTTGCTCTCCCTCTAGTTGCTTTAGATCTACTGTTAGATTTTGTACTTGCGCTTTTTCTAATTTCTTGAAATAGGCCAGGCGTGCAGTGTACTTTCCTCTTAGGACTGCTTTTGCTGCATCCCATAGAGTTTGGATTGTTGTATTCTCATTTTCATTTGTTTCCATATATTTTTTAATTCCTTCTCTAATTTCCTGATTGGCCCATTCATTCTTTAGTAGGGTGTTCTTTAACCTTCAATGTTTTTGGAGGTTTTCCAGACTTCTTCCTGTGGTCGATTTAAGCTTAAACGCATTATGATCTGAAAGTGTGCATGGTATGATCTCAATTCTTTTATATTTATTGAGGCTGCTTTACGTCCCAGTATGTGATCTATCTCGGAGAATGTGCCATGGGCACTTGAGAAGAAAGTGAATCCCATAGCCTCAGGATGTAGAATTCTAAATATATCTGTCAGATCCATCTGATCCAATGTGTCATTCAGGTCCATTGTGTCTTTACTGATTTTCTGTCTAGTTGACCTGTCCATTGCTGTAAGTGGAGTATTAAAATCCCTTGCTATTAGCACATTCTTATCTATAAGACTGTTTCTCTTTGTGATTAAATGTTTTATGTATTTAGGTGCTTTCACATTTGGTGCATAAACATTTATAATTGTTAGCTCTTCCTGATGGATAGACCCTTTAATTATTATGTAATGCTCTTCTTCATCCCTTGCTACTGTCTTTACTCTAAAGTCCAGTTTGTCTGATATAAGTATAGTTACTCCAGCTTTCTTTTGATTTCCAGTAGCATGATAGATATTTCTCCATCCCCTTACTTTCCATCTGAAGGTGTCTTCCAGTCTAAAATGAGTTTCTTGTAGACAGCAGGTGGATGGATTTTGTTTTTTTATCCATTCTGCTACCCTATGTCTTTTGATTGGGGCATTTAGTCCATTTACATTCAGTGTTAGTATTGAAATATATGGGTTTAGAGTCATTGTGTCGTTTGTGGGATTCATGTTTGTGGTGGTGTCTCTATTATCTTATTTCCTTACAACATTTCCCTCAGAGAGTCTCCCTCAGGATTTCTTGTAAGGCTGGTTTAGTGGTGACAAATTCGTTCATTTTTTTTATTTATTTGGAAGGACTTATCTCTCCTTCAATTCTAAATGACAGGCTTGCTGGATAGAGGATTCTTGGCTGCATATTTTTACTGTTCATCACATTGAAGATCTCCTGCCATTCCTTTCTGGCCTGCCAAGTTTCAGTAGATAGGTCTGTCACCACTCTGATAGGTTTCCTTTTGTATGTTAGGGCACTTTTCTCCCTAGCTACTTTCAAAATTCTCTCTTTGTCCTTATATTTTGCCAGTTTTACTATGATACTTCACACAGAAGATTGATTCAAGTTACGTCTGAGGTGAGTTCTCTGTGCCTCTTGAATTTCAACTCTACTTCCCTCCCCAGATTGGGAAGTTCTCTGCTATAATTTGTTCCAGGACTCCTCCAGCACCTTTCTCTCTCTCTTCCTCTTATGGAATTCCTATGATACAGATATTGTTCCATTTGATTGTATCACTGAGCTCTCGAACTCTTCTTTCATGCTCCTGGATCAGTTTATCTCTCTTTTTCTCAGTTTCCTCTTTTTCTACAATTGTGTCTTCAAAATCATTTATTCTCCATTCTGCCTCTTCAGTCGTGCATTGGACACCTCCAGTTTATTATGTATCTCATTTATCACATTTTTAAATTCACCATAACTATTTTTAAGGTCCACAGTGTTTGTAGCCATAGTTTCTATGATGTCCTCCATACTTTTTTCAAGCAAGGCGATTAATTTTATGATTATTGTTCTAAATTCTTGTTCAGTTATGTTGCTTATATCTGTTTTGAGCAGTTGTTTAGCTGTCATTTCTTCCTGGAATTTCTTTGGAGGAGAGTTCTTCCGTTTCATCATTTTGGTTAGCTTTCTATTTCTTGTTAATTTTAAAAGCTTGTTGTACACTCTGCCCCTGCGAGTTCTGCTGTATTAGAGAGGGATCTTTGAGTGTTCAGGGCCTATCTTTTCAGGAAGTGTTCTTTGAATGGTGTCTCTTGGTTTCTCTTGTTGACCTTTTGGTTATTTTGTTTCCCACTGGTAGTGGTATTTGGAACTTTGCACCATGTGTAGTTTGGCTTGTTTCTTGAGGCAGCCCTGGAAAAAGAAAACAGACAACCACAGAGGGAACACAGGTACACAAATGCACAGACAAAACCAATAAACAGGCAAACCCAGGCTCAGGTAAAAACAGCTACAACATCAACAAAACAGCTCTCTGGCAGGGATGGACGTGGTTTGGTGTAGGCAGGTCCATCCTCCACTGTGTTCCTTGGCTGCTCCCTGAGGCCCCGCCTTGGTGGTTGTGGGGAGAAGAATGGCGTCGCCCCAGTTCCTTCTCAACCAAGCTTTGCAAATCACTTCTTCCGTCTGATATCCCTGTGCTGAGAATGTAGCCAAGGTGGGCTGAGTTCTATGCCCTAAGTCCTGCCTCATTTCCAGGTTCCAGTCCCGGGCTTTATTTATACTATCCTAAACAATCCGGCAGGTCGCTGCTTCCTTGCTGCTGGGGGTTGAGTGAAGGGTGGGGGAAGTATTGCAGTCTCAGATGCCCGGGGTCAAGCAGCGATACAACCTGGTTGCGTTCGGGGAAGGTAGCAATTTCAGGTCCGCAGAATCTGCACCCCCACCATGCGCTGCAGGCACAGCCCCTGCATCACCTGGCCGAGGCCGCCAGTGATGATCCCAGGAGCGCAGCAGTGCAGTTCTTCTGGCGCCTTCTACGACCAGGGGCACCTAGTTCAGTCAGCACCCCAGCCAGAACTAAAAAACACTATCTTTCCAAGCCGAGATTTTTCTCTTCTCCAGAGACAGTTCTATGAGCAATCTCAGCTTCTCTTTCCTTTCCCCTGGTCTCGCCCCAACTCACCACTACTCACTGGTTTATTACTCACCACAGCTGCATGCAAGACGAGTTCCATCTCCTCCCTCCTTGTCTCTGGGTCCCGTCCCACTTTTATCTTCCCCAGTTTGCACTCACACACTTATGAGTTTTCCTTCCCAGTGTACTCTGTCTTTTTCTCTTCCCAGATTCCTGTGGCTCAGTGTCCTATGACTTCAGACCTTCTCTGTTTGAGAGATGGGTGCGGGCGAAATGCACGGAGCTCCCTACTTCTCTGCCATCTTGCCCACCTCCCACCAAATACATACATTTAAACCTCTTACTATTTTGTTTTTTACATTTTATTTAGAAATAAATTCACAGAAAAGGTGTAAAATAATATAAACAACACCTAGACACATTTTACTCAAGTTTAACTTTTGTTAATATTTTATTCCAGTGCCTTTATCATTCTCTCTTTCTCTGCATGTGTGTGTACATATGTAAGAATACATGCACAGAGATGCACAGAGCATTGTATGAATCACCTGACTGCAAGTTGTATCATGGCCATTCACATCTAAATATTTCCACAGTTATTTTCTGCAAATAGAAATATTCTTTTGTGTAACTATAACACAGTTAACGACCTCAGTAAATTCCATATATTTAACACTGATACAACATTTTCATCTAATCTCTTGTTCATATTCCAATTTTGCCTATTGACCCAATAGTGACCTTCAGAACATTCTCTCCCCTTCATTGTCTTGGTTGTAATGTATCTTTAGTCTCTTTGATCTGGACTTCTCCCTCAGCCTCTCTTTTTCCTTTACAATATTGACATTTTTGAAGAAACTCTGATCTTGTTGTTGTAAGAACAATGCCTCAGGCTAGTCTGATGTTTTCCCCTCATCCGAGTTGGTCTGTGCATTGCAGACCAGAATACTGCGTCTGCAATGTTGTGTCCTCAGAGTACAGCAGTTGGAGGCTCATAGTACACTTACAATTCTATTTTAAAAGGAGATAAAGGAGGGGCACCTGGGTGGCCCAGTCAGTTAAGCATCTGACTCTTGATTTCCACTCAGGTCATGATCTCATGGTTTGTGTATTCAAGCCACACATCGGGCTCTGCACTGACATTGCAGAGCCTAGTTGAGATACTGTCTCTCACTCTCTACCCCACCCATGGTCACTCTCTATCTCTCTCTTTCTCAAAATAAACTTTAAAAAAATAAAATAAGAAGGGACAAAATAAAATTGTATTTAACAGATGAGGTGGGAGGAGGCACCCTGTCTCCTGATTCTGCTCACCCTCCCTGTAGGTGCCTCCATTATCTTTTTAAAACACCAAGTGACACTACCATCCTGAAGTCCCTTCTGAGACCAGATCCCACACTCCCTGAGTCAAGTCCTACCTTGGCTAAACCTCCATTCCCTTTGTTCTCCCTAGTCTCGGGCCTTATCTCTTTAAGGGCTCTTCATACCCTGAGCTCTTTGTTCCAACCATGACAAGAGAGTGTGCTTCATGCTTCCATGTCTTTCACCCCATTGCTTCCTCTGCTGAAGGGATTTTCCTCTTGCCAGCTGCTGTCTGAGTCCCCAGAAGAAGCTGATTTTTCCCCCGTCTTTTTGATCATCATGGGTTTGTACAGCCTTTCCTCAATACCCTTGGAGAATAAGTAACATATATCATTCATGTTCCTTATTTTGAGACATAGGACTAAATGCCCAATGAATAGAATGCACTGATTAGTGAGTGAATGGATGAAGCTGTGTCAATGATAAGTTCATCAGTTGGCTCAGAGTGGGCTTTTTATTTTATGACAGAAGAGGATGATTATACCCGGATATATACCTGGATATATACCAATTACTCTGGATAAGATAGTA
The DNA here is from genome assembly GCA_017311185.1 of Proteles cristata cristata. Classification (NCBI taxonomy): domain Eukaryota; kingdom Metazoa; phylum Chordata; class Mammalia; order Carnivora; family Hyaenidae; genus Proteles; species Proteles cristata. The sequence goes on from JAESUZ010005027.1 coordinate 276,641, forward strand.
TCGTGGCCCAAAAAGAAGGAATCACTAAGAAATGGTTTGGCCTTATATGTAAAGACTGCTAGATTATAGTTAATGCTCTCAAGTAATTTCATGGCTTCCGTGGCTTTATATCTGGTGATAAATCATGTTTATTTACTTATTTTTTTCTGAAAGAGCTCATCACATATTCAGTACTAACCTTCCTTTCTAGAAATATTATTGCAACAGACACTTTGTTGGTTGGGAAATGTTTTTGTTATGCCACACTTATATCTGTTTCATTCTAACAATGACCAGGTTATTTAAAAAAGGAAACTAGCTTTCATGCACTGTTGACTGAATGTATACTGGTGCAGCCACTATGGAAGATAGTAAGGAAGTTTCTCAGAAAATTAAAAATAGAAATATCCTATGATCCAATAATTCCACTACTGGATATTTACTATACTCCTTAAATGAAAACACTAATTCAAAAAGATATATGCATCCATATATTCATTGCAGCATTATTTACAGCAGCCAGGGTACGGGAGCAACCCATGTGTTGTGTCCATTGATAGAGGAATGGGTAAAGAAGAGGTGGTATGTATACACAAGGAAATACTATTCAGCCATATACAAGGATGAGATCTTGTCATTTGTGACAACACGAATAGAATGGTAAGGGAAAGAAGTCAGAGAAAGACAAATATCATATTTTTCACTTATATGTGGGATTTAAAAAAGCAAACGAACAAATGAGCAGACAAAGAAACAACAAACAGACTCAAATACAGAGAACAAACTGAGGGTTGCCAGAGGGGAGGTGGGTAGGAGAAAGATGAAATAGATAAAGGGGATTAAGAGGTACAAACGTCCGTTAATACAACCAATAAAGCATGAGATGAAAAGGACAGCATCGGGGGTATTGTCAATAATATTATAATAACGTTGTTTGGTGACAGATGGTGGCTACACTTATCTGACAAGCAGTGATTAATGTATAGAATTATTGAATCATTATGTTGTACACCTGAAACTAATACAATATTGTATGTTAATTATACTTCACTTAAAAATAAATACATAAGGGGCGCCTGGGTGGCTTAGTCGGTTAAGCGTCCGACTTTCGCTTAGGTCATGATCTCGCGGTTCGTGGGTTCGAGCCCCGCGTCGGGCTCTGTGCTGACTGCCAGCTCAGAGCCTGGAGCCTGTTTCAGAGTCTGTATCTCCCTCTCTCTCTGACCCTCCCCTGCTCACGCTGCCTCTCTCTCTCTCTCCTAGAAATAAAAATTAAAAATAAATAAATAAATACATAAATAAATAAAAATAAGGAAAGAAACCCATTCATTTTTAGTTACCATAGACAGCAATTAACTTCATTATTTCAAATTAGACAATTCTCTTCATTTTGAACCTCCAAGCAGCCCATATCCTCATACCTCCAGGGTTCTTCCTCCTTCAAATTGTCCTGATGCAAGCCCACAGAACATAATCTTGCATGGTACATGGGATTTGTGTATCAGAAATGTCACTAACTCCAATACATAGAATTTGCTGGCTGGCATGGTTGATTATCAAAACAAAACAAACAACAAACATAGTCCAACACAGAAAAGTAGACTTCTTATCAGGCATTATTTAACAGTGGCACTTAAATTATTTTTTATTATTTACCCAGAAATATTAATCTTTTTAAGTGCAGCGGTACTTCCTCATTCTCACAAGTGTTCATTTAGCACCAACTAGACCCAGTGTGCTAGGCTCTGGACCATTCCCCAGAGATACAAGAACTAAATCAGACAGTTGTTTCCTAGGGGATCTTACTCTCACTGAAGGAGACACCTAAGTGAACCAGTCCTGATCTTATTGGTGTTCCAACAGTTGCTCTGTCCTGTGATTCTCTAATAAGACCTTTCCTCTCCCAAGCATCAATCTCTTGGCAAACCCATTAGATACTGACCTGTTCTCTCTGCTTGGACCAAGCTTTCTTTTAATACACACTTACCCTGATCTAGCTGGATATTCCTCCCTTGCTCTCCCAAAGAACCTATGGGGTCCTCTATCTCAGCACATACCTTCCTGTGTTTGTCTGTTTATCACCACTTATCCAAACTAAATAGAGAGAAATGTCAGGAGACAATTTTTCTTTTCAGTTTGCATCCCTTGTTCTGTGGGGAGCACATCTAGAGCAATGAATATTTGTTAGGTGGATGGTGGAAGGACAGATGTGTTGGGACGTGATAGGAGTCTTGAATCATCATGGAGGCAGTCTGCCAGAAAAGAGGGAAAGACGGAAGGCAAATGCAGAAGCTTCAACTTTTTAGTAAATCTTACAACCCTTGTTTGTAGGCATGGCTCTAAAATAGAAAATCATGCAGATCCGTTGTCTAAGGAGGCTCTTTGCTTATTCCAGGGACTCGACCTCGCTTCCACACAGTTTGCAATCACCTCTGGGAGACCTGATTCTAAGTCTTAAGCACTTTTTTCTGAAAAGTTCTTCTGATGGCAAATCTGTTCATTGAGGTTTGATTTAAAGTTTGGAAACAGGTCAAAGACATTTCAAGCAGAAACTATTTTACTGCAGATTTCCTAATACTTAGAGTAGTGCCCAGGATGTTGTAGATGTTCAAAAATGTTTATTGAAGATATGAATGAAAATATTATTTTACTCCAAAATCAAGCTTGAATAAAAATAATTACACCATTTTTCTCATTTGTCTCAGAGGCTCGATCTTAAGGCTGTTCTCATGGAAAATTCCAAAACTGTTTGAGGAAAAATTGTAATGTAAGTCTATAGCTACCTAACTCACTCTAAAGGACACTCAGATAAATGATAATTGAAGAAATGTTACTCTTTGTGTATTGTAGTTGCACATGTAAATATATGTTTAATATCCACTTTCAATGAACAAATGAATCACTCAATACTAGGCCACTGAAAGAGTAAGCTGAGGATTTATGAGGGTACAGACAGAGGTTGAGTGGCCTCCAACATATTTTCAGAAAATGGTTTTGCTTTATGAGATTTTTAAAAGTTAATTTTTTTTTTTACAGAGAAGCATCTAGAAAAGGGAGTGATGACTCAGAGACAGGTAAAGGTAAAAGGTAAAAATTCATAAGTGAGTAGCAGGCATAGGTTTTTTCTCCCACTCTGTCCAGGAGAAATATACAAACACCTTTTTTGATGCAAAGGAGGAACTAGACTAAGAATTGACTACATTTTTTTTTGATGGTGACAATGATAATTGTTCATGCTAAGTTATTACTGGTTGTAAAGAATGTTCAGACAAAATGTTCATGGTCATCCTTTTCTCCTGGCTTTCTCTCAAAACCTGTATCGAAGGCATTAGAAATTCTGTTACTGTAGTCTTAAAAATAAATCAGAGCATTTTAACATAAATTCCAATCCATTAACATTGCCATTTGGTTTCATGACCTGAAGTTTGAAAACCACTGCTCTAGACGAAGCATTTTATAGAATTTTCTCTTTTTGAGCTTTATTGCATGACTTAGTATTCTTTTTATTATGTCCTTGATAATCCTTATACCTCCTGTCATGTCCACCTTCAAATGATGTTTGTGCTTAGTAAGTATAAAATCAATTTCCCTTCTTATAGTAAAAAAACTGTTTTATCATAAGAATACTCTTAGGTCGTTTTTAAAAAGATATCCCGAGTTTGTTAATTGATTTAAAGTTACATTCTACCTATCCATTTGTTACAGCAGGAATAAAAAAAGTAGAACATTGTGCTTTCCCCAAATGCACAGTGACAAAAAACAGAATAACTTTGCAACCCAAGCCCCTCAGACTGTAAAAACATTGGTGCATCGTCTCACATCTAATTAGAGTACTTTCTCTCACTACTCCTCTATTGTTTGAAAAAAGAACTTATGATTTCCTATGTTGAAATTGCTTGATTATTGTTTTAGGAAAGGAAAATATTTGTTTCACCATTTGCTGGTGTAAAACTGCCCCTACACTCAGGGGAGATTTTAAGTCTCTGGATTGCTTTTCTCTGGCTTCCTATGTAGCCATTTGCCTAGCTTTTGTGAACAATGTAATACATTAAAAAATACTTTATGGAACTGAATCTAGAGTATTTATCGATCTAAAACCAGTGTTGTCTAAGAGCGGGGCAGCAGCAGCGTGTGGTTGATCTGTTTCTGTGCCCTGACTAATGCTTAGTCTGGGCCCACAGGATACTAGAAAACTACAGAGAGTCTGAGCCTCTTGCAGTTTATTTCAGGAATAAGAAGTAGAAACTGGGGGGGATGGTTGGTGAGAGAAAACTTTCTGTTTTCCTATTCTCTTCAGAAAGAAACCATAGGTAACTTCAATCCAGATTCCAAATGAACTATGAGGGATTACTTCTTCACATAAATGGAACTTTTCTGTATTAGTATTGTATTTGTGTCATATTCTTTGTGCATATGAGTCATCTGTCCTGGGTGTTCTCTGTGAGGGAGGGCACATCTGTATGAGCTTTCCTATTCAACATGGCCTCCAACAAAGTCCAACGCACAGAAAATGTCCAACACACACTGGTAAATTGATTAAATAAAAGCATATATTAGCATACTTCTTTGGTGGACAGGTAGAAAAAGTGTAAAATCTATGAAAGAGAAATGATACATAAGCAAACACACAGGGGAGATTCTTAGAAAGAGTGAGTGCAGAAGCAAAGAATAAAAGGAAGAATAATGGAAGCTGAGAAAGAAAGTAGTTTATTTTAAGATACTTTCCAAAGCCTAACATATTTTATTTGAAATAGAAGAAACCTCCATTCTTCACTTTAGTACCTTAGACACAAAGGGAATACCATAAATTTCCCTCTGGAATGACCATCTGGTAAAACAAAGGTTGGGAGCCCCACCGGGGCCTGGTCGAGAGTCCATTCAATGCCTTCTGGCAACAGGTGGACACTCACAATCCGCCTTGGGAGCATGCTTGCTTCTCTTTGGGGAAATTCCACTCTTTCTCTCACTTCCACCCATGCCGAGCCTTCGCACTGCTTCCCTGCCATTCTCTTTCATTTCCTACAGCTCCTGGCACTGCCTAGTTCTTGCTGGGCCCTCAGGCTCAAATTAGTAGCTTGGATTGCACCTCTACCTGCTCTACCAAATCCCAAACTACCAGGTCAACCTCCATACCTTGGGGGAACTGCACAGCCCCAGGCTCAGCTTGGCCTGTCCTTGGTTTTTGGTGTCTCTCATGTTACTTTTTTGGTTCTAGTTTGTCCAAGGTGTTCTCAGTCCACTTTAGGGCAGTTGGTTCCTTATCTCCTACATACACTTCTCTCTGTCAACCCTCAGAAACTCTCATCCCAAGACAGAACTGTAACAGAACCAAACAAGCATCAAAACCCCTCAGTGTTGGCCTTTACCTGGAGTCTGATCTGCCCCACACAGAGCACCCTCGTAAGTGGATGACATTGACCTGTCTGAAACATCACTGGGAGGGGGCAGGTTTAGCAGCAGGAGCTGGAAGGAAGAGAATTTGGAGGAAAAAAGGCCCTCAGTCTAGAAAGGAGGCAGCTAGTAAGATTGGAGAGAGACTGAGAGTGGTGGTGACTGGTGCCATTCTTGATGTGGGATAGATCTTGTCTCCCTTGGTGACAACACATTTCTCTGAGCAATGCCTTTTCAGAGCCCTCAAAAAATATTAATTGCATTCTTAGGCATGCTTTGAGGAAATGGATAATTGGGGGAAATATGACATGTAGAAAACCTAGGCTCTTTAAAAATTTTTTTATTTTACTTTTATTTATTTTTGAGGCAGAAAGAGACAGAGCACAAGTAGGGGAGGGGCAGAGAGAATGATACACAGAATCTGACGCAGGCTCCAGGTTCCGAGCTGTCAGCACAGAGCCTGACACAGGGCTCGAACCCAAGAACCGTGAGATCATGACCTGAGCCAAAGTTGGATGCTTAACTGACCGAGCTACCCAGACACCCCAAACTTAGGCTCGTTTAAGAAAGCAAGCATGAGTTTGCAAAAGTAGGATAGGAGTTTCCAAAACCTAAACGGAAGGATTAGAATTTTGTAAGGCTTGGAACAGGTGATTTCTGGGTGGGCAGGTGATCAAATTTCATGAAGTCTAGGTTTTCCAGGAATTTGGGTGCTCAGCTGACAATTAAATTGCATAATTGTTTTGTTTTACCAAGTATTCAAGGAGCTTGGCTCTCGGGACCTTCAGATATTTTCACTGAGTGATAGAGTTTTAATTATTTTTAATGTTTTTACTTATTTTTTGAGAGAGAGAGAGAGAGAGAGACAGAGCACAAGTAGATGAGGGGCAGAGAGAGGGAGACACAGAATGTGAAAAGGTTCTAGGCTCTTCGCTGTCAACACACAGCCCAATGTGGAGCTAGAACTCATGAACCGTGAGATCATGACCTAAGCCAAAGTCAGTCGCTTAACCGACTGAGCCACCCACCAGGCATCTCCCCCCTCCCATTGTGTACTTGTAACTGAAAGAAAATTACATTTAAAAACATACTGCTCAGGGGTGCCTGGGTGGCTCAGTCAGTTAAGTGTCCTGCTTTGGCTCAGGTAATGATCTCACAGCTGATGAGTTCAAGCCCTGTGTTGTTGGGCTCTGTGCTGACAGCTCAGAGCCTAGAACCCGCTTCTGATTCTGTGTCTCCCTCTCTGTCTGCCCCTCCCCAACTCACAATCTTTATCTCTGTCTCTCAAAAATGAATAAACATTAAAAAAAATTTTTTAAATTAATGCACAATAGTGTTTGGGGTTTGAGGCAACATCCGGTTCCTTTAGTCCAATTTGCATGTCATGGTCTCAGCCTTTTATTGGCTATAAAATTAGTTTAATAGGTCATCTAACCAAATAATAAAATAAAGTAGGAAATGTCAGTATTCACATGGTAATAGTAAATACTGTTGAAAGAAAATTTTATTTTCTTTATGTACATGTGTTTATATATGTGCATGTACATGCATGTACATGTATATATGACCTCAGCAAACCTTTTTTTGGAGAAATGCCAAATATTAACATTAATATTTGGCTGTAGGAAAGAAAATTTGATGACACCATGAAAAAGTAAATTTCTAATATATAAGAATAAATCTTAATTTAAAAATATATTATTTTCAGGGAGCCTGGGTGGCTCTGTTGGTTAAGCATTCAACTTTTGATTTCAGCTCAGGTCATGATTCTCTCTCTTCCCTTCCAACAGGGTTGCTGTCTCTCTTTCTCTCTCAGAATAAATAAACTTTAAAATATATATTATTCTCTATGTTATTACAAACTTAAATGGTCATATTTTTTATTTTATTTTTTTAAATGGTCATATTTTTTAAGCTGCACATTAGTCACAGGAACAAATGTTGAGCATGACTGGTGGCTGACTGTCCCTGAGTTCACTACACTGCACATTCACAATATGAGAAAGGACTAACTTTAACTGAGGTCACTGGACAGGAAGCTATTTTGGGGAACCATCATTTTTCCTACCAGTCTATTCTTTTATTTGCTTTCTTTATATTATTTGTGTTACCTGTGTACCTCAATTGACTGACAGAACGCACCGTGTCCAAGGCTCAAGGACAAGTCACATCTAGACACTGGGACAGTTTTGGAGCATAAATGAATGATACTGCAGTGTCCGCCGCACGTCAAGGAATGGGGTTTGGACTTTGCACGTATGAGCCCGTCGGTGGTGGGCAGCAGGCTTGCCCCCTGGGTTGTGGTGTGGTGGCACTGTGTGGTAGTAAATGACTCTCCAGGAGAGCGTTTGGAAAAGTGCATTTTCAGAAGAAGAATCAAAGGCATCTGTGATGCCTTAGCCAGGTAAGGAGGACTATTATGATGTCATGACACTGGTGATGTCATGGCCACATTCTTTCACCTTTAATTTTTCTTCACACACCTAGGTTGTGAATCATGCTAGCTCCTTGTTTATTAGTCTCTGCACCAGCTCTATTTCTTCTTATGGTTGGGCACCAAACTTCCCTGAACTTTCTGTGAGAGCTGTCTAATCATATGCAGGATTATAGTATCTGTTGATGAGGTGCTATATTTTAATTAATGCAGCCCATAGCTCATTATCTTTTTTGGCAAACCTCGCCAGTAAACACAACTTTTGTTTTCATGTGCTGCAGCAAAGCAATATTTGTTCCATCTTCCATTTCTAAAGTTGTTTTGGGGACCCATGTGCAAGTCATGTCATCTTTTCCCTATTAAATTCCAACTTATCAAATTTTGCCTCTCATTTTATTCTGGGATCCATGATCCAATCTGCCAAAGCATTTGATATCCTGTTGAGCTTTAAAAAAGACCAGGAATGTGATAATCATTTCTCTGAATTTTAATCCAAACCCTTCAGTTTTTTCTATAGTAGCTTCTTTCCAGATTGACATCATTTATTTAATAAATTTTATGGTTGCAAAGCCAACTGTCATTCACCCTATCCTGTCATTCAGCTCATGTTATCTCAATTTCCACTTAAAATGGCACAAGATCATTTCATATTAAATGCTGAACTAGAAATATCTAATGCCCACAGTGTGTGTGCAACCTACCTGATTAAAAGCCATTAAAATGAAATAAAGTTCATATGGCATGTTTTGTTCTGGATCTTAGAGATATTCTTTCCTTTTCTATATACTCATGAAATGTCCTGGACAAAAGTTAACTTAGTTATAGTTTATGCCCACCACTCTCCATCCTTCAAAGGAAAAGACACGTCTATCCATCAGCAGCTATTCTGTTTCTTTCGCATTCTTTGCTCTCCACTAGGGATCATCAGTAGACACTTGGTGATTTCATTCACAATTTCCTCAGTGACTGGTATGTAATTTGTTTTTGACATAGACATCAATCTGTTCAGTGTGACTGGGTACAGCCAGACCCATACACACATACACATACACAACCAGGCATGTGCACGTTTTCCATGTAGCTTATACTTTGATTCTCCCTTATTAGTGACTGTTTCATTCTTTTCAATCTCTAAGTCATTTTCCTCAACATTGAAGCTAGCGACAAAATAGGATCTAAGTTTTCTTTTGACATCAGTCAAACTCTTTGTAACAATGATACAACTCCATCTTTGTTCACTTTGTCTCAAATATAACTTGTTTTTCAAGTTTTTAAATTTATCTTGAGAGGCAGAGAGAACATGAGCAGGGGAGGGGCAGACAGAGAAGGAGGAAGGGAGAATCCCAAGAAGGTTCCACATGGTCAGTGCACAGAGCCCAATGCAGAGCTCAAATGGGTGAAACCAGGAGGTCATGAACTGAGCTGAAATCAAGAGTTAGATGGTTAACCTACTGAGCCACCCAGGTGCCCCCCCAAATATAACTTTCAAGAAGTATTTTTGAATCATTGGTTTGGTGATTTCAGATAGTCTTTCATTTTCTGAATCTTTGGTACCATACCTCCCTTTTCTTTTTATAATTTTATTCTTTATCTCTAGTTTCTTCTTGAGCAGCATTGAAGCCCTTCTTCTCTGTTAGTCCAAGTGTTTCTTTATAGTTTTCCAAGTGTTTTCCATGGGATCAGCCAGTCGATTCCCATATTGGCTGGTTTTCCAGCCCACATCTGTGCCCTATCCATGTGCGCACTTAACCTCCATCCTAACCCAAAGAACTGTAACCTGAGAATTCATTTGTCTCTTATTTCCAAACTGTGGCCACTCAGATACATCATCTTCTTTTACAATGTCAAATGAATTCCTCTTCTCTGAATTCTTTTGCTGTACTTCATTTCTATTGTCACTCAATCTCCTAAAAGCAGCATGGTATAACCCACAATTCAGGTAACACTACTCATAAATAAACATTGATAATGAAATAAAATTAGTTTAACTGGGTAACTCCTTTGCTTCCTTTGCACTTATCCTATTTAGACTATTCTTTTGTGTCAATGTCAGAACTAAATGAGAGTTAGGGAACAAAACAGCGAATCACTACTAGGAAATTCATTAACTAAAGTCATGTTTGCATTCTTATTGTCAATTTTATATGAACCAAATTCTCCTCCATTTAATGTGCTGTTTAAGCTTTCTTAATAAGAAATAGTACGCCTGAGTTTTTGACTATGTGTGAGCACAGGAAACCTGCATTTCTGACAGAATATTTAATGAATTAACTGAATAAAAGATTTTCAACAATCCTTGATATGTGAGAAGTGCTCAATAAAGCTCTATTATTTTTAGAATAATAATTTTTTTATTTCATTCACACGTTCACACCATAAGGTTTCATTTAATGATGCATATCGTTGTTTCAACAATAGTACAAGAATCTAAATAATGACTTCGCTGATTGACATTCTCCTGTTCTACCTTATGATACTTATGATCCTTAATATAATATTGTCATGATCTACACCAGAGTTGAATATGTTTTCAAATGTCAATTGTTAAAGAAATAGCCTTGCCTGTGAAGCCTTATGTATTGAATCCAAGAATAGAAAATATACAACTCACACCAAAGAAGAATTGTTTACAAAGAAAATTTACCTTTGGGTTTCTCTAAGTAACCAAGTCTACCACAATCCTTAAAGTCTTTGATCTCAGTTAATGTGTAGATAGGGGTCTTGGCTTGGAATTGCAATCAACACACTACTTCATCAAAAGGTGTCACTACTAAAGAAGTTGTCAGATAATTAAAGAGGTTCCTAACGATGCAGTTGATTTACATACTATACTTATCTCAGTACAAAACCAGCTGGCAGTAACAAATCACTGAAGAATTGGCAGTGGTCTGCAGACTTTTTGTTTGAAATAAGTCAATTAAATATACACTTTTGTTTGAAATAAGTCAATTAAAATTTTTATTTCTTAGATAATTCAACCTGTGAGTAAAGTCTATGCTGGGAGTCAATAAGTAGTTTGTATAGTAATTAAGCCATCAAATGACATGACTTTTTTTCTTTCTTTGGTTGGACAGCATTAGACTATGAGTTTTATTACTGCAATTCTAGCTGTGCTTATGATGATAACGTAGGTTGGGTCACCAGAGATAGCAAATAAACTACAGAACACTCAGTTAAATTTGAATTTTAGATAAGCAATAAATATTTTTTTTTAGTATAAATTGGTTCCATGCAATATTAAGGGCATACTTTTACCAAAACAAGAAAAATGCTGTTTACTTGAATAATAAATTTAATTGAACGTCTTGTATTTTATCTGGCAAACTTATATATAGACTTATGAGCTTACTTGTTGGATCTCCCTTACTGCAATACTATGAGTGGCCAATAGCCACAAAAACACCATTTTTTTTCATCCAAAATCTCTGACTTTAATTTCCTGGATTGGCAAGAAAGGTTAATTTGTTGATGTAGAGTTAAGAATGATGAGTAAATTGTGAAAACTTCCATGAGAAGGAAGCTTCTATTTTATTATCCATTAATCGTGATATGGCAGGTAACTAGAGAGATTCCTTTCCAATACTGTTCAAGCATGAAATGACAAAGATGATAGACAATCAAGCAAATTTCATTTTTTATTGCATAATGAGTTTTGGGCATATTATTAATAACCATTTACTTACATTAATTACAGGAGCTTTATTTTTCCTGCTGTGTTTTTAGAATAGAGAGTATGCTTTAAGATTCCCATTCTATTTTAAAATTCAGTTGCATGAAATATGGACCACAGAAATTGGAACATGATCCAACTAATTATATCAGTTAATCATAATTAAGGGTAAATAGAAATGAGATGAGATAATTTTAGCTAATTTATTTCTACTTACTTATTTTAAAAAGTTAAACAGTTTTAAAAATTAGGTAGTTTCAGATGTATTTATTTTATTTAAATGCATAATAGCACACAGAATGTAATTAGCCAATACTTGGACTTGAATCTAGGTATGCCTGCTCTAGAATCCACGCTTTGAGCCATGCTGCTTCTCCAGATTCTTTCCTCAGACTAGAACAGCAGCTGGTTTTAGGGTTACTAATGGCAGTAGCCCGCAATCTTCATTTGCTACCTCATTTCCCCAGATTCATCCCATTATGTATATATTCTACATTCACCTCTTCTGCATTTATTTCCCTGTATCCTCAAATTACTGCTTCAAATTAGTCCTTGAGTCTATTCCTGAAAATAAACCAAACTCTTATAGCAATCTTACACAATAGCAGTTTAGGACCAAGTCACCAATCTAAGTTTAAACTGTTTATCATGAGGAACTAAAGTTCAAAATACCTAACTCTATTAAAACAACAATAACAAAACCCCATGGATTATATTTACTTTGTGTTATAAATACTTTATTATTAGAGGAAAACATGCTTTGTAGATTATTTGTAGAGGAACACATTCACATAACCTCACCTACATCAAGAAATAAAATAACCAGGATGCCAGAGGCACCTCCTGATATAACCTCCTGATTCCTACTTACCCAGCTTCTCCAAAAATAATCACTGTCATGATGTTTTACTTCATAGATTAATTGCTCCTGGTTTTGAACTTTTTAAAAAGTGGAATCATGCACTATATATTCTTTGTAAATCGCCTCATTACTTAACATTATATTTGTGTGATTCATCCACACTATTGCATGTAACAACCGTCTGTTCATTTTAATTGTTGGGTGGTACCCTATTGTAGGAATATACCAACCCTCAGCAAATCTGTTATAGTCTTTCCATTTTTAAGTACTGTAAGTAATGTGCCAATGAAAATTCTTCTCCTTATCTTCCGGGTATAAATATACACATATCTGTTGATTTCATATTCAGAAATCTAATTGTAGAATAACAGGGTAAATGAGTTAAGGTTGGTGCAAGGAAAAAGATGGTACAAGCAAACTGGGATAATTCTTGGCTTTTGTATGTCATGTGAATTTTAGGATTTGCTTGTAAAGAAAAAAGTCCTTGACGATATTATGATTAAAATGGCACGAGTCTATAGGTTAACTTGGGGAGAATTGATACTATTATAACATCTAGTTTTCCAAAATAGCTTATCACTTTGTTTATTTAGTTCTTTAAAAATATGGGGTGCCTGTGTGTTTCAGTCAAATGAGTGTCAGACTTTGTTTGTGAGTTTGAGCTTGGCATTGAGTTCTGCGCTGTCAGTGTAGAGCCTGCTTCAGATCTTCTGTCCCCCCCCTCTCTGCACCTTTCCTGCTTGTGCTCTCTATCTCAAAATTAAATAAACATTAAAAATAATGTTTTAGAGTTTTTTCTGTAGGGAAAATTTTTATTTTTTAGTTTATTAAAATATAGTTACTATTTGTATATTGATCTTGTACCCAGCACTCTTGTTTAATTCATATATTAATTCTGGCAGATTACTTATGAATTCTTTTGGAATTACTGTACTTACACAAACCTTGTTCTATAAAGAAATGACAATTATATATTTGTCTTGTAAAGGTCTTTTTGTTTTTTTGTTTTTTGTTTTTGGTCTTATTGCAATGACTATGGTCACCAGTGCAATGTTGGAATGTTATGATGTCAAACAATCTTATCTATTCTTTGGCTTAAAGATAAATATTCATAATAGGTTACCACTAAGTATAATGTTCACTGCAAGGTTTTTGTATATACTTTTTATTAAATTAAGGAAGTACCCTTTATCAAAACAGTTTTTCTGTATCATTACAATGACCATGTATATATTTATATTGTTAGTGAATGGTGAATTTTGTTTCTTGATTTTTAAGCTTGTATTGGAGGTATACATTTTTCTTGGTTGTGATGTATTATATTTTTATATTATATTATTTTTATACTATAATATATTCAGTGTGGTAAATTCAGTTTTAGAAGAGTTCACCTGGATTTAAACATTCTTTTTTTTTTAATTTATATTTTTAATTCCAGCTAGTTAATGTGCAATGTTATATTAGTTTTAAGTGTACAATATAGTGATTCAACGCTTTCATACATCACCCAATTCTCATAACAAGTCTTCATACTTATCACCAATTTCCCCCATCCCCCATCCACCTCCCGTCTGGTAACCATCAGTTTGTTCTCTAGAGTTCAGAGTCTGTTCCTTGGTTTCTTTCTCTCTCTCTTTTTTTCCCCCTTTCTTTCTTAACAGCCATAGAATGTCGTTTTCAGAGATAGGTGCCACGGTTATTCTACACTCATAATAAGTTGATAAATGAGCCCTTGGTTCTATTTTCTAATGAAATTAGGCAAGGCGGTTCTGATATCTCTCTAAAGCATTTGGTACAATTCATCAATGAAATCAACTAAGTTTATAGTTGCATTTGTAGGAATCCTTTAAATTATAAATTCAATTTCTTTATTGTAGAATCTTTCAGATTTTGATATATTGTGCTAATATAAGACTTTGTTTATTTCATTTAAAATTTCACTAAGTTAAGAGTAAGAAAGTTTTCATAATTTCATTTTATTATATATTTTAAGGCCCATAGATTATCTCCCTTATTATTCCTGATATTGGTAATTTTGCATTCTTTCATTTGTACTTGATCAGTCTTTCCAGTAGTTTATCAATTTTATTTGGCTTCATAAATAATTGATTTTTGCCTTTCTTGTAATGATTATACATTTGATTTTTTTCTCTTCAGTTATATCATCTTTATCGTATTATTCATTCTATCATTGGCTTTAATTTATGGTATCTTTGTATGGTATCTTTGATATTGTGTGGTTGTTTGTCTGTTTTGGCTAACTTCTTGGAATGCTAGTCAGGTCATTGATGGCCTTTCTTTTTCCAGTATATGTATTTACATTCAAACATTTCTCTCAAAATACAGCTTTAGGTACTTCCATCAAGTTTTAACATATTATTATCATTACAATCCACTTCAAAAACATTTTCCAGCTTCCACTGTGATTGTTTTACCTGTGGGTTATTTGAAATTGCTGTGCTTTATTTCGCAAAAGATGGGAAATTTCTTGATAAGTGTATTTTAATTTCTTTTTATTAATTATGCTTATTTTCACTACGATCAGATGTTGTATTTTGAATGACACAGTCCTTTAAAATTTGATGAAGCTTGCTTTATGACACAGTGTATGGTCAGTTTCAGTAAATGTTTCATTTGCAGGAGAAAAATGTGTATCATGCAGTAGCTGTGTACAGTCATTTATGTAAGTGAACTACAATAGGAATGTTAAGGTCAAGCTGGTTAATTGTACACTTCAAGTCTTTTAAGTACTTACTGATTTTTTTTTCTGTGCTTGTTCTATTGTATACTAAGAGGTGGGTATTAAAATTTCCCATTATAATTGGATTTGTCTATTTCTTTTAATTCTGTAAATATTTGCTAACTATATCTTGAGGCTATATAATTAAGTGCTTGTACATTTAGAATGCTTTTGTATTTTTAGTGATTTGATGATTTTATCATTATAAAATTTCTTCCTTTTTCTCTGGTAATAATTCTTGTTTTAGTAATTTACTTTGTTTTGAGGTACTTATAGCAGCACCAACTTTCTTTATTTTTCCTTCCACTTTTCACTTTTCTATATCCCAATATTTTTAAGTAGCATATGGTTATGTTTTATAAATTTTTAAACCTGGTCAATGTGACAATCTTTGTCTTTTCCTTAATATTTTTTATTTAAGGACAACTTACACATAGAAAGGTGCTTTCAACAAAAATATATAGCTTCCTACAAAAATAAACTATTAGGACTACATGAGAATGAAAGCCTTCTGCACAATGAAGGAAACAAGCAAGACAACTAAAAGGTACCTACTGAGTGGAAGAAGATATTTGCAAACGACGTATTTAATAAAGGGTTAGTATTCAAAATATGTAAAGAACTTATACAACTCAATACCCCAGAAACAAATAATGCAATTAAAAATGGGCAAAAAACATAAAAAAAAATTGCAAAGAAGACATCTAGATGGCCAATGGACAAATGAAAGATGCTCAACATCACTCATCATCAGAGAACTACAAATCAAAACTAAAATGAGATACCACTTCACACTTGTGAGAATGGCTAAAAGCAGAAACACAAGAAACAAGTGTTGACAAGGATGTAGAGTAAAAGGAACCTTCTTGCATTGTTAGTGGGAATGCAAACCAGTGTAGCTACTGTGGAAAAGAGTATGGAGGTTCCCCAAAAAGTTAAAAACAACTCTTGGGACATCTGGGTGGCTCAGTGGGTTAAGCGTCCACCTACGAATCTGGTTATGATCTCATGGGTTCGTGAGTTCAAGCCCCGTGCCAGGCTCTCTGCTGAACACAGAGCCTGCTTTGGATCCTCTGCCCCCATATCTGCTCTTCCCCCGCTTGTGCTCTCTTTCTCTCTCTCAAAAATAAATAAACATTTTTTTAAAAAACCTCTTTATCTCAGCTCAGATCATGATCTCATGGTTGGTGAGATTGAGCCCTGCATTGTGCTCTGCACTGACAGTGTGGAGACTGCTTGGGATTCTGTGTCTCCCTCTCATTCTCTGTGTCTCAAAAATAAATAAACATTAAAAAAGTTTTAGAATCTGAAGCAGGCTCCAGGCTCAGCACAGAGCCTGAAGCAGGGCTTAAACTCACAAACTGTGAGATCATGACCTAAGCCAAAGTTGAATGCTTAACTGACAGAGACACCCAGGCAACTCAATAATAAAACTTTTTTTCAAAGTTAAAAATAGAATTACCTTATGATTCAGTAATTACACTACTGGGTTATTTACCCAGAGAATATAAAAAGACTAATTCAAATGGATACGTGCACCCCTATGTTTATTGTAGCATTATTTACAATAGCCAAATTATGGAAGCAGCCCATGTACATCCATAGATGAATGGATAAAAAAGATGTGGTACATTTATATACGATGGAATATCATTCCATTGTAACAAAGAATGAAATTTTGTCATTTGCAACATGTATGGAGCTAGAGAGCATAATGTTAAAATAAGTCGGAAAAAGATAAATTTCATATTATTTCACTCTTATGTGGATTTAAGAAACAAAATAAACAAAACAAGTAAAGGAAAAGGAGACATAGACAAACCAGAAAACAGATTCTTAACTATGGAGAACAAACTGTTAGTTAACAGAGGGGGAGGGGCAAGTTGATGGGGGGATGGGTGAAACAGGTGATAGGGAACAAGGAGAGCACTTATGACAAGTACCCAGTGTTGTATCTAAGTGTCGGATCACTGTATTGTACACCTGAAACTAATATAACACTGTATGTTAGCTATAGTGGAATTAAAAAATAATAAAAATATTAAAAATTAATTAATTAAGTTAAAAGTGTATAGCTTCCGGGGCGCCTGGGTGGCTTAGTCGGTTAAGCGTCCGACTTTCGCTTAGGTCTTGATCTCGCGGTTCGTGGGTTCGAGCCCCGCGTCGGGCTCTGTGCTGACTGCCAGCTCAGAGCCTGGAGCCTGTTTCAGTCTGTGACTCCCTCTCTCTCTGACCCTCCCCTGCTCATGCTGTCTCTCTCTCTCTCCTAGAAATAAATAAAATATTTTTTAAAAAAGTGTATAGCTTCCTAAAATGTCATAGATAGACCACATCTGTATTATCGTGTCTTTGATGAAGAAATGAAACATAACCAGCACTTCGGCAGTCCTTCTGTGCCCCTTCCAGACATTACTGTCGCCATCCAAGAATACCATAGGACAAAGGAAGCCACAAGCTGTCACTGTCAATTCATGATTTCCCTCCAGGGTTTTCAGCTCTTATTAAGTTTTTCTCACAGACTCTTGCCCACGGATGGTCTTTGTCTCTCCAGCACTAGGAAATCTCCACTCTTCCAGATAATTCCACTCTTCCTCTGTTAGGCAAAGTCAGGATGTTCAGTCTGAGCCCTGCCCAGAATCAGTAAGAGCAGCCCAAGGGCAGCCAAAGCTCCTTGACTCGCCTTTGAAAGCTGCTCCTCTCTCTTTGTAACCTGTGTTCCTCAAGTTCGTGTGCAAACAACTTTCAAAGTAGTATGATTTGATATTGGAATCAGTTGTTTCACCAGGTCTGTTAGACTACCATGACCTTTCTCATCTTATCTAACGGCATAAACAAATGTATATTTCTCATCCTTTTGTCTATTCTGTTTAAATTGCTCAAAATGACACCTATTTGGTTTTACACCTTCTATCTTTCTACCTGATTTTTATTTATCCCATCTGTTCAGTATTCTATGGCTATCAATCTTTGACCCCTTTTGGATTATTTAAGCATATTTTATCATTATATATTTTTCTTATAGTTCCATTGCTTTTTCGTTACATACATATTTATTATTTTTTGGTGGTTACCCTAAGTATTTCCACATATATTTTTAGGGTGTTTTGAATAATACAAAGACCTTAATAAACTTAATCACACTTACCCTCCTCCATCAACTTATTACGTGTCTCCCATTCATTCTTTTATAACTTAAATGCCACAACATTATTATTGTTCTATTTCCTAGTATACATTCATATATTTTTACATATATGTGTGACCCTTTCTGTCACTTTTTGTTTCATCTCTGAGCTGCCATCTGGGAACATTCTGTCTGAATTTCATCATTAATATATCCATTAGTTCAGGTCTGCTGGTGATAAATTATCTTGCTTTTTTGAACAAAATGTTCTTATTCCATTTTCAATTTCAAGAGATGTTTTCACTCTAGGTTGCTGCTACTTTTTTCCCCAACAATTCAAAGATATTTTACTGTTTTCTGGTTTCCTGGTTTTCTGTTGAAAAGTTGAATATCATTCTTATCCTCTTTTGTTTCTAATTGGATGCTTTTACATTTTTCTCTTTGCCTTTGTTTTTTAGCAGTTTAACTAGCATATGCCTAGGCATAGCTGTTTTTTTTTATTGTTTTTGTGCGTATATTTATCTTACTTTAGGATTAGTTCTAGATATAGTGATAACAATTTTAGAAGATTCCCAGGCATTAAATTTTTAAATATTGCTGTGGTGCATTCATTCCTTCTTTTCTTTCTGGAATCCCAACAATAGATATGTACAACTTCACCATTGAGATGTGTCTCATTTGTTTTCAACCCCATCCAATGTTTTCTTAATTTAAGAATTTTAATTGTTGTATTTCTTTAGTTCTAGAATTTAACTTGATCTTTTTTAGTTTCAATTACGCATCCAAATATTCTTATTTTTTAATTCCTTGAACATATTCACCGTAGTTTTTTTATGCTTTACTCTGAAAAGTCTTATTATCTGAATTTTTGTAAAATCTTTTATTGTTTGCCTTTTCTGTCCTAGTTTCTGTCACCTTGTTTTCTTGTTATTTCTAAGTCTCTTTATATCTTACTGAATACGTGACCTGGCATATAAAAATTCTAGAGGCAGTTTAGGCTTCTGAATAATCTTGTTTTTTTAAGTGAGTTTTTACTTTGGCTCCCTTGGAATTTTAGTCTATAAATCTAGAAATCCTAAATTATCTTAATCTAATTAGGGCCTGAGGTGAATGAGGTAGGCATTGGCTCCCAGGAGATTTTTTTCTGGTTCACTTATCCCAAACATAGCCTTTCATTGTTCTAACCCTAATTCTAGAATATTAAAGTGGTACTTCCTATTTGACACTTTCTGTTTTCATTTTTTTGTCCCTTAAGCTGGAAACTCTGCTTAGCTGCTGCCTCTCAAGGATTCCTTTCAGAATTAGTAAATAGTTCAAAGAGAAAAGCAACACAAATGCAGGTCTTTTCAGTCTTCATTATATAAATTATTTATGTTGTACAGATTTTCTTTTTCTTCCTTCCTTTTTGTCTAATTAATATAATTTTTCTTTCTTTGGCTGGTTTAGTTAATTAAAACCTGGTACATTATGCCTGGAAATACAAGTCCACCTGGTAGAATATTTTTGCACCAAACATCAGAAATTTTAAATATGTTAAGCAAGCATTAATGGGATTTAAAGAGAAATAGATAACAGCATAATAATAGTGACTTTACTATTCAGCTCTCAATAATGAACAATCAGACAGAAGATCAATAAGAAAATGGAGAGCTCGAACCACATGATAGACCAACTGGATGTAGCAGACATCTACAGAACACTCTATTCAAGAATAACAGAGTAAATATTCTTAAGCCCATGTGAAGCATATCTCCAAGATAGACTACATATTAGATGACAAAATAAGTCTTAACTAATTTTAAAAAGTTGGAAGTATATAAAGTATCTTTTTTATCACACTAGAATGAAATCAGAAATCAGTAGCAGAAGGAAAACTGGGAAATCCACAAATACATGGAAATTAAACTCCACACTCATAAACAATCAAAGACTCAAAGAAACACAAAGAAAACTAAAAATTCCTTTGTAACAAATGAAATATAAACACACATAAAACAACTTATGAGATGCAGTGAAGGGAGTACTGGGATGGAGTTTTATAATGATAAATACTTTCATATAAGAGAAAATAAAAGATTTTAAATCAGCAAAAAAATTTACATCTCAAAGAACTAGAAAAAAGAACAAACTAATCTCAAAGCTAAAAGAAAAGAAATAATAAAGATTACAGCAGAGATTAAAAAATAGAGAAAAGAGAAAAATCAATGAAACGGAGTCCATTTTTTTAAAAGATCAGCAAAATTGACAAAACTTTATTTAGATTAACTAAGGAAAAGAAAGGCTCAACTAAAATCAGAAAGGAAAGGGGGACTTAAAATTGATGCCACAGACTAACAATGCAAATTCAACGACACCATTAAAGGGTTATTCACCATGACCAAGAGGATTTATTTCTGCAATGTGAGGATGATCAGAATGAAGGACAAAACTATATGCTTATTTCAATAGATGCAGTAAAATTATATGATACAATTCAACAGCCTTTCATGATAAAAACACTCAACAAACTATGAACAAAAGGAAACTACCTCAACATAATAAAGATGCTTTATGAGAAGCCCACAGCTAACATCATACTCAATGATGAAAGGCTGAAAGTACTTCTTCTAAGATGAGGATAGCAACGTCACTATCGCCACTTCTTTTCAGCACAGTACTGGAAGTCCTAGCCAAAGCTGACAGCAAGAAAAATAAACAAAACTCATCCAAATCATAAAGAACAAAATAAAACTATGTAGATGACACAACCTTGTATTTAAAAAAAAAAACTATAAAATTAATGAATTCAGCAAAGTGGTAGGATACAAAAACAACATGGAAAAATCACTTGCGTATGGAAACCAATTTGACAATAAACTATTTGTTAAAAAATCACTTGTGTTTCTATATGCTAACAATAAGCATTCTGAAAAGGAAATTAAGAACACAATTCCGTTTATGATAACATCAGAAAGAATAAAATGAATAAAAAGAATTCAAATGGAGTTATAAGGAACTCCAAATAATCAAAACAATATTGAGGGAAAAAAGGAACAGTTAAAGGTCTCACACTTCATATTTTCAAAACATATCACAAATTGATAGTCATCAAAATAGTATGGTTCTGGCATAAAAACAGACATATTGATCAATCAAATACACTATGGAGTCTAGAGTTAAGTGATCTTAGACAAGAATGCCAAGACCACCCAATGGGGAAAACATAGTCTTTTCAACACATGGCACCAAAAAAATGATATCTATATGCTAAAAAGGGAAGTTAGATTCTTGTTTTACTCCATATACAAAAATTAACTCAAAATGGATTAAAGAGTTAAATATAAAAGACCTAAAACTTATAAAATTTCTTGAAGAATAGTTTATATGTCTGTGGAAAACAGTATGGAGGTTATTAAAAAATTAAAAATAGATGTGATCAGCAATTCCACCTCTGGGTATATATCCAAAGGAAATAAAATCACTATGTAAAAGAGATATTTCAACCCCTATGTTCATCGCTCTATTATTTACAATAGCCAAAACATGGAACCAACCTAAGCTTTCATTAACAGATGAATAGACAAAGAAATTGTGGTATATACCTACAAAGGAATACTATTTAGCTATACAAATAAGGAAAACCTGTTATTGGTGAAAACATGGATGGAACTTTAGAATATTATGCTAAATGAAATAAGTCAGAAAGATAAATGCTGTATCATTTCACTTCCCTGTGAAATATATTTTTATTTATTTATTTATTTATTTGTTTATTTATTTATTTATAAGAGAGAGGGAGAGTAAGATAGAGGGCAGAGGGAGAGATAGAGAGAATCTTTCTCAGGCTCCATGCTCAGCATGGAACCCAAAGTGGGGCTCGATTCCATGTCCTTGGGATCATGACCTGAGCCCAAGTCAAGAGATGGACACTCAGTGGACTGAGTCACCAAGTCATCCTTCATGTGGAATACATTTTTTAAAAAATCATAGAAAAAGGAATCAGATCTGCTGTTACCTGAGGCTGGGGATGGAGGATGGAGGAATTGGATGAGGTGGTCAAAGGCACAAACTTCCAGTTATGAGATAAATAAATACTGGCAATATAATACACAACATGATGACTATAGTTAACACTGCTGTATGGTATGTTTAAAGGCTGCTTACAAGGGTGCCTGGATGGCTCAGTCATTAAGCATTCAACTTTGGCTCAGGTCATGATCTTGCATTAGTGGGTTCGAGCCCCACATTGGGTTCTGTGCTAGCAGCTTGGAGCCTGGAGCCTGTTTCAGATTCTGTGTCTGTGTCTCTCTCTGTCCCTCCTCTGTGCATGCTCTGTCTCTCTCTGTCTCAAAAATTAAGTAAACTATAAAGATTTCTTTTTAAAGTTGCTAACAGAGTACATCCTAAAAGGTCTTACCATGAGGATAAAAATAGGATTTTTCTTTCTTTGTTCCCCCTCAGTGAGGTGATGGATGCTAATTAAATGTGTTGTGGTAACCATTTCACAATATATGTACCTCAAGTCATTATACTGTACACTTTATTTTTTTAAATTTTTAATGTTTTTTTTAAATGTTTATTTATTATTGAGAGACACAGTATCAACATGGGAGGGCAGAGAGAGAGGGGAAGACACAGAATATAAAGCAGGCTTTAGGCTCTGAGCTAGCTGTAGCACAAAGCCCCAAGGGGGGCTCGAACTCATGAACCGCAAAATCGTGACCTGAGCCGAAGTCAGAAGTTCAACAGACTGAGCCACCCAGGTGCTCCTATGTTGCACTCTTTAAATTTATACAGTGCTGGGGTGCCTGACAGCATAGACTCTGCCTGAGATTCCTTCTTTTCCTATCTCTATGCCCTTTACCTGCTTGAGCTCTCTCCTTCTCTCTCTCAAAATAAATAAATAAACATAAATAAATAAATAAACAAACAAATGCAGTGTTATATGTCACTTATATCTCAGTTAACCTGAAATGAAAAGAGGGAAGTGGTTTGAATATACATTACCCCAATTATGATACACAAGTGGCCAACGAACATATGAAAAATGTTTCTCAATGTTATTAATCATTAGAGAAATGCAAATTAAAACCAATATATGGGGGCGTCTGGGTGGCTCAGTCGGTTAAGCGTCCCACGTCGGCTCAGGTCATGATCTCACCGTTCGTGGGTTCGATCCCCACATCGGGTTCTGTACTGGCAGCTCAGAGCCTGGAGCCTGTTTTGGATTCTGTCTCCCTCTCTCTGCCCCTCCCCCAGTCATGCTCTGTATCTCTCTGTCTCAAACATAAACAAAAACTATAAAAAAGCCCAAAATATGATATTATCTCACATTCATTAGTATGGATACTATAAAAAGAAAAAAAACCCCAGAAAATAACAAGTATTGATTGGTAAGGATGTGGAGGAATTGGAACCATTAGGCACTATTGGTGGGAATACAAAAGTGTATGGCCACTATGGAAAACAATCTCTCAAAAAATTAAAAATGGATTAACATGATCCCTCAATTCCACTTCTGGATATATACCTAAAGGATTTCAGTGCCAATTTTCACAAAAAAGATATCCAGTACCTAAAACATGAAAGCAACCAACATGTCTATCAATGGACAAGCAAAATATGATATATGCATAGAACGGATTTTTAGCCTTAAAAAGTAAAGAGATTCTGACACGTGCTACAGTATGGATGAATGTTGAGAATATTATGCTAAGTGAAAAAAGCCAGTCAAACATGACAATTAAACGTATGATTCACTTATATAAGCTATGCAAAGTAGTTAAATTTGTAGAAACGGAAGTTAAAATGGTGGTTAGTAGTAGCTGGGGGAGGGGAAAAGGACAGTTACTGTGTAATTGGTGCAGTGTTTCAATTTTACAAGATGAAATGGTTCTAGAGATTTGCAGCACAACATGAATATACCTTTACACTATTACACTATATACTTTAAAATAGTTAAGACACTAAATATTATGGATTTTTTACCACAACTTAAAAAAATGTCAATGATTAAAAAATAATAATCAGAGTAGTCCCTGAGTTCAGAGTATAATCACACTGGTATCGGGGTCCAGTTGATAAATCTTCCAGAAGGAAAACAGAATGATGTCTACAATGGAGTTATCAGGAGGTAACATGATAACAGAAGTACAACTGCAATGCCATGATACAAAAAAGTCAGAGGGAAATTAAATACACAAATGATGGACAAGGTGGCAAGTCAGAAGGGTCTTGAAACATACCTAAGATTTTGACCATGAAGTTGAGAAAGGAAATCCCATTCATGCCCAGGGAACAGTTCATAAAGCATTGGGAGTATACGGATGTACAGTCATAATTGAAACTAGAGATGTTTGAGAACACCTGAGTGGCTTGGTCTGTTAAGCACTGGACTCTTGATTTTGGCTCAGGTCATGATCTCACTGAGGTTTGTGATTCGAGCCCCATGTGGATTCTCTGCCTCACTCTCTCCTCTGGCCCTCCCCTGCTCTCTCTCTCTCTCTTGCTCACTCTTTCTCTCTCTCTCTCAAAATAAATAAATAAACATTAAAGAAAGAGAAAGCTTTAAACTGGAGATGTTTGCTGTAGTCAAAGTCTTCAGTACAAGACGAATGGGCAGGGTGAGGACTTGGTACTAACCAAGGGAAATGGAGGTAGTTCAGGCTCGTGTTATTTGACAGAAGGGTGCTTGACAAAGAACACCTAGTAAGAGTGGATAGGCTGACAGGCTGTGATGTGGGAAAGGAGTATAGTCAGGAGACTCACAGCCTGCTGACAGACACAACAAGCCAGCTGTCATCTGGGACTGAAGCTACCCACCCTGTGTCCACAACCACGGTGCTCTTCTGAGGGACAATGGGGGCTGGAACCAGCTTGCTTTCTGTTCTCCAAACTCTGCCTCTGGGCAAAGGAGACCTTTTCTTTATTTGTAGGACTATGCATTATGGGATGGCAGTAACCTGGGTGCTAAAGAGGCACTGAAAAACAGGACCAAACCTAGACACAACCAAATTTAGACACACTGGTTTTAGAATAAATCACAAATGTCTTGGAAAGTTCCAGCTGGTGAGTCAGTGAGAATGGGAGTGATAGTAACAGAAACTGGTTGGGGGACAGTGTTCAGGAGGAGAAGATAGGTATGCTTGGGTGTGTAGGTTTTTTGAATGCTCAGAGCTTCAAATATTGCCAAACAACAAAAACAACAAGGTCTAATGGAAACACTTTACAAGGAGGCATTGTGTATTACAGGATAGTAGGTGTTAATGGAAGTTTGTAGATATTGGGTAGGAACAGGGCGTTGTACCATGCTAACAATCCATCTTCTCTTCATTTCTTTTTTCCCCATGCTTGCTGGCAATTGGATCATCTTAGAGAACCATGTACAAAAAAAAAAAAAAAAAAAAAAAAACAACCAAAAACTTTCCCTTAGTTATTTTTTGCCACTCTAGTAAATTGCAAGTAAAAGCACAATTTATTTACAATTTATCTGAGTTGTAAAGAAATAATATACTTTGATTTGCAGCAGCACTAGGGAGAAATGATCAGGAAACATTCCAATAAAGGGCATTGTTTTTCTGAATAATATTGCTCCAACATTTTACAAAAAATTAGGTAGTTTTAACATCTAATTAAATGTTTTATATGGAAAAGTATAACTTACAGGAAACGTGCAAGAATATTACAAAGAACTCACATGTATTCATTTCCTAGATTCACATACTGTTAGAATTTTCCCTTATATCTCTCCTTTATATGTATAAACACATTTCAATTTTTTTCTGAACTATTTGAGAGTAAGTTACATAGATCGTGATCCCTCATTCCTATATATTATCTTAAAATAATTAAAGATATTCTCTCTCATGTATATGCTTTTAAAAATAAACGAGAGGGGCCATGATGGGAGAAGGAAGGGAGGAAGGAAGTCAAGGAGGGAGGAAGGGAAGGAAGGGAGGAGGGAAGGAAGAGAGAAGGGAGGGAAGGAGGAAGGAAGAGAAGGGGGAAAAAAGAAGGAAAGAAAGAAGGAAGGAAACAGAGAGGGAGAAAGGGAGGAAGACTAACATTTAAATAATAGAGAAGACTCATGCTTCCATTCCATATAATAAGCTTCTATCTAAGTGAGCATCAGGTGGAGATGTGGGCCTAGGGTCCCCTCATTTAGTGTCAGAGCCCAGGAGCCTCTGAAAGATGAGCATCTAGGTGGATTAAGTCTAAAAAGATCATTTAAAAGAGTAATTTTGGCTAAAGGTGAATTTTGCTTTGTGCTTCCAAGGACCTAATTTCTATGAAGTGCATGTGTTTACTCCACCAACCTGACAATAGGACATTAGCAGCAATTTTATGACAAGTGATCAAATCATATTTCTGTGACTTTTCATTCTTCTTTTTAAAATGTTTATTGATTTTTGAGAGAGAGAGAGAGAGAACGAGAGGGAGAGACAGGGAGAGAGAGAATGCAATCAGGGGAGGGGCAGAGATAGAGGGGGACAGAGGGTCTGGATCGAAGTGGGCTCTGTGCTGACAGCAGAAAGTCCCATGTAGTGTTCAAACTCATCAACCATGAGATCATGACCTGAGCCAAAGTCAGACGCTTAACTGAGCCACATAGATAGCCTTGTTTTCTTAAAGAAAGAAAGAAAGAAAGAAAGAAAGAAAGAAAGAAAGAAAGAAAGAAAGAGAAATTCTGGTATTGAATCAAATAGCTCCATAACATGGACTGAAAGGTCAGAAATCAGAGATCGAAAAATGACTTCATTATAAAATAAGAAAGAGACTTTTAATTACTTGAGTGATAATCCATTTGTGATCAAAGTAAAGCAATCAAGTTGACAACATATGAAATAGAAAACACATATGTGTCTTTCTTCTATTGGAATCAACTTTGGTTTCATTAAAAAAAAAGACTCGTGGGACACCTAGGTGGCTCAGTCTAATAAGTGTCCGACTTCGGCTCAGGTCATGATCTCACAGTTCGTGGGTTTGAGACCCGCATCAGGCTCTGTGCTGAAAGCTAGCTCAGAGTCTGGAGCCTGTTTTGGATTCTGTGTCTCCCTCTCTCTCTGACCCTCCTCTGCTCATGCTGTCTCTCTCTCTCTCTCTCTCTCAGAAATAAATAAAACATTTAAAAAATTTTTTAAAGACTCTAGATTTTTTTTAATGGAGATTTTAATTCTATTGGTTGACTATATAGAATTTGTAAATTTTGTACTTATTGCTGTATGATAGACAGATACCTTAGACTTTTTATACCTAGTTATATGATTAATGATTACATATTTAACATCATAAAAGTTGATGCTGGTGCTTGGCAAGAATTCTTCCTCTGAAAGGGAGAATATTGCACAGGTGTGGGAGTGCAGGCAGAATGTGGGATCTGCTGTGCGTATTCAAACTTGCATCCCTCTCTGAGCATCTCTGAGCCTCAGCTTACTCATCTGTAATATAGGGAAAATACATTGTAGGGATGTGGGAAGAGCCTGGGGGCCAATGTGAGAGCTTATTAAACAAGGCACAGAGTGGCCATCAACCTTGTCCACCTCCCTCCTGCTTTCAGCTGATGGGCACCCACAGATCCCCTTCTTTCCACAGCTCCCAGGATACAGGGAAGGGCCCTCTGTGGCATTATTGTAACCCTTGCTCCTAGAGATCGGGAGGTGGCTCCATGTGTCTTCTCTGTAGGGATCTTCTGCTCTGTTCACAAAATTTCTCTATTCCAATCTCCAGCCCTTCTTACTTGTTTGGATGTCTTCTTTTCTGTCTTCCCATCATCTGCCTGCTTCTCAATCTTTCTCTCCTGCCCTGCATACTCATTCATTGACATGTCGTCCACTTACTCATTTCTTTAAAGCTCTGTGGTGAGTAGGATTCCATGATGCTCTCTAAGATCCCCACTCCAGGTATGCATGCCTCATGCAGTCTTCTCTCCTGTGATGTGGGTGGACCTGACATAATCAGGGGAAAGATTTATTTTATTTTATTTTTTAAAAGTGTATTTATTTATTTTGAGAGAGAGAGTGATCATAAGCATAGGAGAGGGACAGAGAGAGAGTAAGACAGAAAATCCCAAGCAGGCTTTCTGCTGTCAGCACAGGGCCCAACATGGGGCTTGAACCTAGAACTATGAGATCATGACCTGGGCCAAAACCAAGAGTCAATGCTTAACCAACTGAGCCACCCAGGTGCCCCCAGGGAAACCACAAAAGTCAGAGAGGTTCCAAGTTGCAGTGGCTACTGTTCTGGTGGCCTTGAAAGAACAAGTTGCCACGTTGTGGAGACAATCATGTGGTAGGGAACTGTGGGTGGCTTCTAAAACCTGAGCATGACTGCCTGCTGGTGGCCAACAAGAAAGCAGTGGCCTATGACTATAAGGGACTGGATTTTGCCAACAGCCACATGATCTAGACCAAGACTTCCAAAAAGAAAGGCAGCTTGTGCAATATCATACTTTTGTTTGTTTCAGCCTCTTGAGACCCTGAGCAGAAGGTCCAGTTAAACTGAATTGACATTTCTCATCTGTAGAAACTCTGAGGATGTTCCTTTAAGCCTCTATATTTGTAATAAGTTTTTGCACTGAAAACTGATACTGGCTCTCCATGATTCCTGTTAGTTCATCTTGGGATCCAAGTTGTAGAGCTTCCCAATACACTATGCCTCTTAACCAGTGTTGGTACCACTATCCTGGAGTTTCCAAAGGCATAGCTAGGATTCTTGACTCCTTGGCCTTGGACAGAATTTTCTACTGGGAAACTCCTCTCTGCATTGCTCATCTCCTTGTTTTGACTTAAATGCATGACACCTGGGGGCACTTTGATGGCTCAGTCGGTTAAGCATATGACTTCAGCTCAGGTCATGATCTCATTGCTTGTGAGTTCAAGCCCCGCATTGGGCTCTGTACTGACAGCTCAGAGCCTGGAGCCTGCTTCAGATTCTGTTTCTCTGTCTCTCTTTGTCTCTCCCCAACTCACAGTCTGTCTCGCTCTCAAAAATAAATAAGCATTAAAAATATATATGCATGACTCCTAAACCAATCTCTGTATTCACTAACTTCCTGGCTGGTTCATCTCTGCTCACAAATTTTACACCCATCCTATCACCAGTCCTTTGGGGTAAGCCAATCTTTTCTTGTGGCTACTCATCTGAAATCTGTTATTAGAGAAAAGAAGGAATTTTGATCAATAAGTAAAAATGAAATCATCTCAGGGGAAAAGATGTCATTTTTTCCTGGTTGAGATAACCATCTAATTTAGTGAAGGGCAACATAAAAATAATGCCTCATAAACCACGAATAACTAGTTCCTTAGCAAGAAATAATCTTGAATCTCTCAGAAATGTTTGAGAAGATCTTGAAGATGCCAATCATTTGGGGTAAATTCAGAGTAATAGAGGAGCTTTGTTGTAGCAAGATCTCACTTGTTGAGGCTGTAGGGCACGCCATCCTCCAGCTGGGTCATGTTGCCTCCATTCCTGTAAGCTCTGTTCATGCCTCTTTTAGAATCTGTATTGTAGCTGCTCTGTTTGTGTAAGAGAAAAGAAGGTCCTGAGAGTTGGGGCTTGTAGAAGTTCCAGGTAGGGGCAGCAGTAAGGTACAGAAATATTTGTCTTCTGCAGCAATTCAAATCCTAGAATCCATTTCTAAGGTACCATAAGGTGATACAATAATATATCATCGGCTCTGGCATTGGTTCCTGGCACAGAGTCCCTAAACCCTTATAATTTCCTAAATAATAAGTGCACTAGGAGGGTCTTTTGTTCCAATACTTCTTCTTTGAACTCCAGTTACTAACATGGATATCCTAAATCCCTTTGAATCTTCTGGCTAATAGGAGTGCCTTTGTTTTAAAGATGTGACTCTTCCTGGGCTCTTGGATGGGGGCTGGTCACCAAAAGAACAAGCTGAGATTACAGGCTTGGGAATTTCAGCCTCACTCTCCATACTCCAGATGAGGAACAGGGCCTGGAAGAGGAGTTAATAATTGATCATACCTGTGTGATGAAGCCTCCATAAAAATTCCAGTAGTAAGGGGTTTAGAGAGGTTGCGGGTTAGTGAACACATCTGCATACCAAGAAGGTGACACACCCCAATTCCACTGTGACAGAAGCTTCTGCAATGGGGACTTTTCTGGACCCCACCCTATGTATATTTCCATATGGCTGTTCGTTTATATCTTTTATTATGTTGTTTATAATAAACTGGTAAATATAAGCAAGTATTTTCCGAGTTTTGTGAGCCATTCTAACAAATAATTGAACCCAAAGAGGGGGTCATAGGAACCTCAATTATAACAGTCAGTCAGAAGTACGGGTGGCAACTTAGGATTTGCTCTTGTCATCTGAGATGTATGTGGGGAGCAGTCTGGGACTGAACCCTGATCTGTGAGGTCTGATGCTGTCGAGGAAGGTGTCATCAGAACGGAGTTGAACAATGGGGTTTTCCCCATGTCAGAAGTGAAGCATGGCAGTAGCGATAGTAAAGCAGGCTAAAGGGAAGTCTGGTGTTTACAGGAATCTGCAATTCTTTCTTCCGCTTCTATTCTTTCCCCTTATTCCTCTCACCTTCTTTTCCCTATGCTAGTTTTGTTGCTTTTCTACATTTATAGGAGGATAATGCCATTCCCAACTCAGGTGATGAGTCATCTTTCATTCACACTTGTGTTTTTGGAAATTGTGTGATGCTTCATATGGCAAATGCTGCATAAAATAAATTACAAGACATGACTAGATAAGAAACAGCATGTTTCTGGAAACATAGCTACTACTTTGGAAGCAAAATTCTTTAAAATTTCAATATAACTTTTTCAGGATGTTTTTTGAGGGGTGGAAAAACTCCTAAAACAACTGAAATTAATGACAAAGAGGATGCACGTATTTTCTAAAAAAAATTTTGGGACAGCAGTCTAGCTAGCAGAATGAAGCAACGAGATATTGATAATATTTTTGTGAGGTGAGTTATATTGAGATAATGGCTGCATTTGCCACAGTTAGAGTATAACAAGTAGATGGTGTGAAGGTTGGAAGTGTTTAACATTGTTTCCAGATCTCTCTGAGTCTCCACTGCTTGAGTGACAGTCATTTAGAGCAGACCAAGTCCTAAGGGTGAGGGGAAAACCTCAGGCATTGAAAAAGAGGTAAGGGTGCCTGGGTGGCTCAGTCAGTTGAGTGTCTGACTTCAGCTCAGGTCATGATCTCACAGTTCGTGGGTTCGAGCCCAGCGTCCGGCTCTGTGCTGACAGCTAGCTCAGAGCCTGGAGCCTGCTTCAGATTCTGTATCTCCCTCTCTCTCTGACCCTCCCCTGCTCATGCTGTCTCTCTCTCTATGAGAAATTTAAACACATTAAGAATTTTAAAAAAAGAAAAGAAGGTAAATGTGTCTTTACTCCTATGGCAAAATACACCCACTATCCTTTGCTCCCTGGAAAATGTTGGATAAATTCACAGGGCATTAGAGTGTGAGCTCTTCTGACCAAAATTAGCAGCAAAAATTTTGAGAACAGTTGCAACAGATTTTCTTTAGTGAAAAAGGTTACATCTAAGATGATCTAAAATTAATTACTCTAAGTACAAATTTCTCAAATTGTCATTACATATGAAGATGTTGATCTCAAGAAATACAGTTCATGGGTTTAGCAAAATGAATGATTGGAAAGTTATCATGCAGCTCAGATTGATCATGAATGCAAACAAATAATAAATAAATAAATAAATAAATAAATAAATAAATAAATAAATAAATAAATAGTTGATATGTTGAATCTTTGACCAATTAATTTAGAGAAGATGCAGAGCCATTCTGGATGAACCATACTTTCATTGAACTCTTTGAGTTCACAGATTAAGCATTACACTTTGGTATTTTCCCACCCCATACCTATTTATGAAAATCTTGCAAAACAGAATAGCAATGGGAACGAATGGAGAAGTCAGAAATAGGGAAAGACTGGCCCTGCCTCAGATTAGGATTTTATTTCTACAAAGTACAGTGAGCTAACTCTATTTCCTGAGGCTGCTTGCAAATGCTTTTTTTTTTTTTTTTTACAAATAGTTTATTGTCAAATTAGTTTCCACATAGCACCCAGTGCACATCCCCACAAGTGTCCGCCTCCATGCCCATCCCTCCTCCCCCCCACATCCATCAGTCCTCAGTTTTTGTCAGCATTCAAGAGTCTCTCATGGTTTGCCTCTCTCCCTTTCCCCCACCATTTCCGCCCTTCTTCTCCCCCTTGGTCCTCTGTTAAGTTCCTCCTAATCCTCCTATACATGCACACATATGATATTTGTCCTTCTCTGCCTGACTTATTTCGCTCAGCATAACACCCTCAAGGTCCATCCATGTTGCTACACATGGCCAGATTTCATTGTTTCTCATTGCCATGTAGTATTCCGTGGTATAGATAAACCACATCTTCTTGATCCATTCATCTGTTGATGGACACTTAGGCTCTTTCCATGTTTTAGCTATTGTGGAGAGTGCTGCTATGAACATTGGGGTACATGTGCTCCTATGCATCAGCATTTCTGTATCCCTTGGGTAAATTCCTAGCAGTGCTATTGCTGGGTCATAGGGGAGTTCTATTGTTAGTTTCCTGAGGAACCTCCACACTATTTTCCAGAGGGGCTGTACCAGTTTACATTCCCACCAACAGTGTAGGAGGGTGCCCGTTTCTCCACATCCTCGCCAGCATCTAGAGTTCTCTGACTGGCTCATTTTAGCCACTCTGACTGGCGTGAGGTGATATCTCAGTGTGGTTTTGATTTGTATTTCCCTGATGAGGAGCGATGCTGAGCATCGTTTCATGTGTCTGTTGGCCATCTGGATGTCCTCTTCGGAGAAGTGTCTGTTCATATCTTCTGCCCATTTCTTCACTGGGTTGTTTATTTTTCGTGAGTTCGTTATAGATTCTGGATATTAACCCTTTATCTGATATGTCATTTGCAACTATCTTTTCCCATTCCGTTGGTTGCCTATTAATTTTCTGGGTTGTTTCCTTGGCTGTGCAGAAGCTTTTAATCTTGATGAGGTCCCAACAGTTTATTTTTGCTCTTGATTCCCTTGCTTTTGGGGATGTGTCAAGTAAGAAGTTGCTGCGGTGGAGGTCAAGGAGGTTGTTTCCTGCTTTCTCCTCTAGGGTGTTGATAGTTTCCTGTCTCACGTTCAGGTCCTTTATCCATTTTGAGTTTATTTTTGTGCATGGTGTGAGAAAATGATCTAGTTTCATTCTTCTGCATGTTGCTGTCCAGTTCTCCCAACACCATCTGTTAAAAAGGCTGTCTTTTTTCCATCGGATATTCTTTCCTGCTTTGTCAAAGATCAGTTGGCTGTATACTTTTGGGTCCACTTCTGAGTTCTCAATTCTGTTCCATTGGTCTATGTGTCTGTTTTTGTGCCAATACCATACTGTCTTGATGATGACAGCTTTGTAGTAGAGGCTAAAGTCTGGGATGGTGATCCCTCCCGTTTTGGTTTTATTTTTCAGGATTGCTTTGGCGATTCGGGGTCTTTTGTGGTTCCATACAAATTTTTGGATAGTTTGTTCTAGTTTTGAGAAGTACGCTGGTGCAATTTTGATTGGAATTGCATTGAATGTGTAGAGTGCCTTAGGTAGAAAGTAAGAAGGAATCTGTAACTTTAAA
Source organism: Proteles cristata cristata (assembly GCA_017311185.1). NCBI lineage: Eukaryota > Metazoa > Chordata > Mammalia > Carnivora > Hyaenidae > Proteles > Proteles cristata. The sequence goes on from JAESUZ010005027.1 coordinate 310,451, forward strand.
ACCTTTTTTAAAAAAATATTTTAATATTTTATTTATTTTTGAGAGACAGATAGAGACAGCAGGACCAAAGGAGGGTCAGAGAGAGGGGGACACAGAATCTGAAACAGGCTCCAGGCTCTGAGCTGTCAGCACAGGGCCCCACGCTGGGTTTGAACCCACCAACCATGAGATCATGACCTGAGCCGAAGTCGGATGCTTAACCAACTGAGCCACCCAGGCGCCCCTAAAACCCTTTTTTAAAAGTGAAAAGGAATCTGTAACTTTAAGAAACAACAAATCTTAATGCGACAGACACCACATAATTCAAATCTATATATCTTCAAACCTGCAATTGCCACACTGTTACATTTCATTAACTTTGAAATGAATTTACAATTTATTCTAAAATGTACCAAATGTAATATACTTGGAAGTGCAGAGCAGTTCAGGGTGGATTGTTAGCTTGGGCTCTGAACCACTGAATAAGAGGACTGGTAATGGGCATGCAGACATATTCTCACCTCCATAGCGGAGCCCGCTAAACTGTGGTAATTCTTTCTTGGTCATTTTCAGCTCATAGGTATTACTTTGATGGTTAGTACAACAAATCTGGTTCTTTGTTTCCTTTGATCATAGAAAGTTGGATTCTTAGCGATTACAGTTTTGAAGGTTTCTTCCCTTGATGAAAGCATAAAAGAGGTCAGAGGCTTAATTCTGTCCGTTAAAGTGGGTCAGAAGTTTCGATTCACAAGAGAACAGCAGTCATTGAAAAATGGAAGCTTGGGTTATTGGCCTCCATTGGCCATTGTTTTCTGCAAAATGATTGGATTCTGTATGATCTCAGTCATTCATACCCTTTCATTTTGGCCTCCTGGGCCATTCCACCACCTTGCCCTAATGATTTAGGACACTATGGGCACCATTTTACTGATTTCTACAATTCCTTTTCTCAACACGTCATTCTTTCTTTAAATATTCCACTCTTCATCTCCATTACTGTGCTCACCTTTTTCTTAATTTATCAACACCTTGTTCTTCCTCAGGACAATTTCCATCTACAGACCACACTCAGACAGGTTTGTGTCTATCCCCGTGTTTGTCCCCACAACTCTGCATGTGACATTATGATGCTAAATGGCTTTTTTCCTGAATGTAATCAATTTAACAACTTACATGGTACCCAGGGTTTGCAAACAACATGAAGGATCCTCCAGCCTTTTTGCTTTCCATATGCTAATTCCCTTTAAAAGATCTTCTGGTTTCAAAATCTGATGATGGCTACTTCATGGGATAAACTAAGTAGCAGTTATACATTTTTTCCCTGCAATCTGGCACTTTGCATGCATGCAAAGTATTACATTTTTTAAAACTCTCCAGCTGGCTCAAAATGGATAGCCCATCATTTCTTGCACATTACTGAAATGGCTGCTTGTACACCCTGCTATTCAGAGTCAGGAGTTAAGTGACAATCCTGAGCATTTTTGCTGTTACATTTATTGTGATGTGTTGTATCTCTGTCAGACACACTTCAGATCTGGAGCAGAGACAATGGGGAAAATATGTATAATTTTAAAAATTAATGCTATCAGGAAGCACAATTCTTACCCCAAGTCTTAATGGTAAATTTAAATCAAATTCTGAGTTTTGTGGAGGCTTTTCCCAGTTAAGAGCTTTTTGTTTTTATGTATATATAAAACTCATTGTGGTGCTTAAAAATGTTCTTTTTCTCGCTAATCTTACTGAAGTCTAAAACCTTTCTAACGTGCTGGGACTATTATCTGCCTGAGGAAAGAAAAACTAAAACTATCTGTAATTAGTAGATCCTATTGTGAAATGCAACCAGCATACATAGGGTATTCTCAGGCTGTGGGAGACTTAAAAATTGGTTACAAGTTATACAGAGGAAGTTTGTGAGAAAATGTCTTGGCATTAGAAGCCTATCTCCAGATTGGTTTTTCCGCAAACACAATGGGAGCACATGATGGGAAACATCATACCGAAAAGCAATGTGAACGTATGTGAATTCCAAAGAAGGTCAAATTTTCTTTTTAGTTTCATCAGAGCCACTCCTGTTTGTATACCCTTTATGCTACATTTCAAACATACTCATTAATAATCATTTCGATAGTCAAGCGATAATGCTAGCCATGTCATCAGATTTTTTTGAGAGAGAGAGAAAGAGAGAATCTTAAGCAGGCTCCATGCTCAGCACAGAGCCCGATGGAAGGCTTGATCCCATGACTCTGGGATCATGACCTGAGCTGAAATCAAAATTCATATGCTTAACTGACTGAGTCACCCAGGTGCCCCAGAAATATTTTTTAAAGTGTAACAGCCAAGATGTTTTAGACAAAAGTCATTTTAATCACAGTAGAATGATTAACTCATTGGCTGCATGCCTATGGTGGTCTGTGGGAGACTCCGTGCCTGTCCAGTGGTCTGATAACTCAGAGCACACATGATCACTTAGAGAAAGGCCCTCTTAAAATCCTGGAGAACCTGGACTCTTGACTACGGTAATGTCGGCAGTAGGATCTGAAGGGTACTCTGACATAGCTTCCCAGCCCTCTGGGTTGAGCCCCCATAGGAATGCACAGAGAGTCATGGTGTCACCCTGAGGTTACAAACAGGCTGGAAACACGCTGGACATTGAGTAAACTTCTGTTGAAGCTGTAAGCTCCATCCTGAGATTCCATCATCTTTCAGGCTTTTGCTAGATTAGTTCATTTTTAAATCAAATATTAGTATTAATGTTTGCACTGCAGTAATCCAGACTAGGTGTTGAGGACGTTTATTTTGTCCTTCAGGCTTCTGCCATGTCTTGCATAGTAGTTTGTGAGACCATGTGTAGGATGCAGGATGCTCCCTTACCAGACAATTAAATACAGAAAATGGCCAGTAATCATCTTCCTTTTCCAGCTCTTCCTGTTTGCATAAAAATGAGTGCCTACGTTTCAATGCCAGTGTGCAATAATTTCCTGCTAAAATCTAACCCACTGAAACACAAGTGTCTAGTTAAGGTTTACTCTTTCTGGTGTGGGCACCGAGAGAAGCATCCAGTCCCAGTGTCATGTGTCATGCCAGCCAGCTGTGCCATGGTTGATGAGGCAGGCCCTGATGACTTTAATCGTAAGAGTCCCTGAAATATGTGAAGGAAGTTGGGGCTGAGCAGGCCTCTTGTGAGAAGTACAGAGAGTAGTCTGGCTCTTTCTCCAGGTGTTTTGGCATTCATGTAGAGTGCAAAATTGGAACTGTATTTTTTTCATTGTTTGCTTTTTAAGTTTGCAATGCATCCTTTTAGCAATCAGGATCTTACAAAGTGAAAATGGAAGCTTAATGAAAAATAAAGTCCTAAATCTTTGTTGCTCCAGAGAGTTGATGGTGGACATGGAATCTGTAAATAATAGTTTTTAATCTTTACCCTCCAACGTAGAGATGCAGCAATTTCATAGACGTTTGAAAAGCGGAAGACACACATATGGTAATGAAGCATCAATTCCTATCTCCTTAGTTAGTAGTCATTTTATGAAGTCTGCACCCAAAGATGATGTTTAAATGAATCTTGCTGCTATATCTTACTCAGTGAAACACGGTTTTTCATTTAGATCAAAATGTCTGTTGTTTTAAATTAAGTGTGTATGTTTTACACTACAAGGTTCCATACATGATGCTAAGAGCTGACAGCTAATGATGTGTTAGTAGGAAAGAACACGGCAAACAGTTTAGTTATTCCTCTTTTCATCCAGCATATCAGATGCTTCAAATAGAAAATAAGGTAAGACCAAAAATTGGTTGTTGTTTTTTTTTTCCTAAGTCAAGAAACTAAAGTAAACCTTTTACACATGTTTCTCCTGTGGAAGATAAAATATCTGGCATAGTTTGTGAAGGCTATTTTAAATTTAAGCAATATTTAACTTTGAAGATAAATTTATTTGCTTTGTGATTACATTATGAATATCAGTTTTACTGGGTAATAGTGTCAAAAAAACAATGCTCTTAACTAAATTAAAACACACACACACACACACACACACACACACACACACACAGAGAGCAGGGGCACCTAGGTGGCTCAGTGGGTTAAGTGTCCATCTCTTGATCTCTGCTCATGTCTTGATCGCAGGGTCAACTCTAGTCTTGATCTCAAGGTTGTGAGTTCAAGCCTGTGTTGAGCTTGATGTTGGATGTGGAGCCTCTATAAAAAGAAATCCCATGGAACAGACACTTGATGTACTTGACATGAATATAGTCCATAATGCATCCAAGCAGGGTGCATTATTCTACCAACTGAAACAGATAAAAATTTGTAAGTCCTTATGTGTCAGAATATATAGATCTTTATATATGTGCATCTGAGCCCTACTTTTTTCTGAAAAAAATATTCCTGTTGAATAAAATTAAATAAATAAAACTTTAGCCTTGATGTTGAATTTTCTTTCTTTGCTGGACGTTATGAATAGAATTTTAACTATTGGAACCTTTACAAATGATTGCTTTTTTTTTTTTAACCTCTCCTCCACCTCTCTCCCTTCTAGTAACTATCGATTTGTTCTCTATAATTAAGAGTTTGTTTCTTAACTTGTTTCTTTCTCTCTCTCTTTTTTCTCTTTACTCAGTTGTTTTGTTTATTAAATTCTACATATGAATGAAATCATATGGTATTTGTCTTTCTATGACTCACTTATTTCACTTAGCATAATACTCTCTAGCTCCATACATGTTTTTGCAAATGGAAAGATTTCATTCTTTTTATGGATGAATAATATTGTATTGTATACATGTACCACTTATTTTTTATCCATTCTTCAAGTGGATACTTGGCCTGCTTCCATAATTTGGCTATTGTAAATAATCCTGCTATAAACATAGGGATGTATGTATCCATTTGAATTAGCATTTTGGTATTCTTTGGGTAAATACCCAACAGTGTGATTGCTGGATTCTGGGGTAGTTATACTTTTAACTTTTTGAGTAAACTTCATATTATTTTCCACAGTGGATACACAAGTTTGCATTCCCATTAATAGCGAATGAGTGTTCCTTTTTCCTTCACATACTCACAAACACCTGTTGTTTCTTGTGTTGGTGATTTTAGTCATCTGACAGGTATGAGATGATCTCTCATTGTAGTTTTTTTTTTTTAAGTTTATTTAGCAGAACCCCACATGAGGCTCAATACAATGAACTGTGAGACCTGAGCTGAAATCAAGAGTTAGACTCTTAACCAACTGAGCATCCCAAACACCCCTCATTGTAGTTTTGATTTGCCTTTCCCTGATGAACATCTTTTCATGTGTCTGTTGGCCATCTTTATGTCTTCTTTGGAGAAATGTCTGTTCAGGTCTACTGCCCATTTTTAAATTCGATTATTTGGTTTTTTGGTGTTGAGTTTTAAAAGTTCTTTATATATTTTGGATACTAACCCTTTATTGAATATGTTATTTGCAAATATCTTCTCCCATTCTGTAAGTTGCCTTTTAGCTTTGTTGATTATTTCCTTCATTCTGTGGAAGCTTTTTATTTTGATGTGGTCCCAACAGTTTATCTTTGCTTTTGTTTCCCTTGTCCCATAAGACATACTTAGAAAAAAGTTGCTACAGCTGATGTCAAAGAAATGCTAGAACTGATACAGGGTTTCAGTACAGTTGCAGGATACAAAATCAATCCACAGAAATCACTTGCACTTCTATACACCAAGAGTAAAACAGCAGACAGAGATATCAAGGGTTCAATCCTGTTTACAATTGCACCAAAAATAATAAGACACCTAGGAATAAAATTAACCAAATAGATGAAATACTTGTACTCTGAAAACTAAAAAATAGTGATGAAGCTGCAGCAGAAGGTACAGTGGAAGGTACAGTGGAAGCTGCAGTGGAAGGTTCAGTAGATGCTGCAGTGGAAGGTTCAGTAGACGCCGCAGTGCAAGGTGCAGTGATCCTGGTTGTTCTTCAAGCTTCCCACACTGACTGCAGATTTGGCTGAGGTGCATCTCCTGCTCTGCTTCTCTCATTGCTACTCCTTTTCTAAGGATACTTCTGCTGGCTGCTCTGTAATTGTTTGATCGACTCGACATTTAAGGAAAAAAATAATTCCTTTTCTGACCTAATCAACAGAGAACATTGCCTCACAACAGAGAACATTGGCTCCATGAACATCCATGAGCATCAAATGAAAAGACAAACAAAATTCTGCATCCCTAAAATTCCTTCTGATCATTTTTTTCTGGCCAAAACCCATTAAGACACTGTCTTCCATTTTCTTGAAGAGCTTTTCCAATTTTTTTCCTTATTCCCAGAAACCTCAATTGATTACTTTCATTATATTGATCAAATTGTTCTTATTTCTCCACTTTATAAGCTATGTCCCAAATCTCATTCTTTTCCTAGGTATGTGACTCATCCATGTATAAGCTAAACCAAAAGCTATCTACTCTAATTGCTGACGGTGCTTCTTTCCAATGGGTGATAGAAGACATGGTTATGGTTATAAATGCAAGTGCTTTTTTCCTCTCTACTATACTAGCTATAATAAATAAAATAAAATAGGGGCACCTGGGTGGCTCCATTGGTTAAGTTCTGACTTCAGCTGAGGTCATGATCTCACAGTTCATGAGTTAGAGTCCCACCGACATTAGGCTCACTGCTGTCAGCACAAAACCTGCTTCAGATCCTCTGTCTCCCTGTCTCTATGTCCCTCTCCCACTCATGCTCTCTCTCTCTCTCTCTCTTTCTTTCAAAGATAAATAAACATCTTAAGTTTTTTAAAAATAAAATAAAAACATTGTAAATTTTTTAAAAATAAAGTAAAATAAGACAGATTAGGATAGGATAGAATAGGATAAGATAGGATAGGATAGGATAGGATAGGATAGGATAGGATAGGATAGAATAGAATAGAATAGAATAGAATAGAATAGAATAGAATAGAATAGGATAAAATCCAGGGAAAAAATCCAGTTTGAACACCCAACCAGTGATAACCAGTTAGGTCAGGTTGAGTAAGTAGAAGAAGAGTGGAGTGCAGGATGAATGAAAGACGCATAAGTGAGTGAAGGAGGCCCAAGGCAGAGAATTTCTCTCTCCAGGGCATCAGGATCCAGGGCAGGATTCATAGGTGCTAAAATAGCTGCACACTTTAGCCAAAGTGAACAGCGTGGGGAAAAGGAATGGAGACTGGCAGAAACACTCAGAAAGTGGACTAGAATGCATGTTCTGGTGGGACTGAAAACCTAACAGGCCCAGCTGCAAGGCCTCTCCAGAGAAGTTTTGGAACAGACTCTGGTACACTGTCCCGCAGTGAAGCTCTGGAGAGAAACCACCAGGCCAGGGAGCCTTATGAGTGCCTTACCAGACCAAACTGCTGCTATCGTGGAGGCACCCCTGAGTAATAATGAGGGCAGCAAAACTATCCTTCTTGTGGTTTCTTAATCCATTTGTTGGTTTATCCATAAGGTTGTTTTTGAAAAATTCAAAGTGAAATCAGAAAAATGACATTGAAGGTGTATTTTCCATGTCCGAGTGGGAGCTGAGAGGTGGGGGGGAGGTTGAAACAAAATGTTCCAGAGGTATGGTTGGCATGGTGAGGGTAGGCAAAGGTGGGCTGGAGATTGGGGGCAGGCAATGACAGGCGAGAAACAAAGGAGGAGACAAGAGAGATGAAGATGAGTGATGAAGAGGAAGCGGGTACAAGTAGTGGAGACAAGGCCACAGAATAGGAAGATGGTCATGCTTGTATTTGCCATCTCCTTTCCCTCTTGGGAGTCTCAGCTTCCTATACAGATGTGCTGCTAGAACAAGAAAGCATAGAGTTGTTTTGAAACAACCCAAATGACTAAATAATGGGAAACTAAGTAACTAGTGACCTTACAGAATGAGACTAACCAGTTACCTTATATTAAGGGGAAAGACAAGGCAGGAAGACAGAGGTGTTTTGCCTCTTGACCAGAGCTGTGGTGCTGGCTTTCTAGGCATAGTTAGGAGATGTGCGGGGTTCCTTGGGTGTTCATGCAAACTGGAGATGCTGCTGGCAATGAGGGTCACATTTGTTACTCAACATTTTGTTACTGAATAGCAATCCACAGGTCTGCCAAATCTCCTTCAAAATGCAAATTATAACCCCAGGGAGAAACACAAAAAACCATAATACAGGGGCGACTGGGTGGCTTAGTCGGTTAAGCGTCCGACTTTCGCTTAGGTCATGATCTCGCGGTTCGTGGGTTCGAGTCCCGCGTCGGGCTCCGTGCTGACTGCCAGCTCAGAGCTTGGAGCCTGTTTCAAAGTCTGTCACTCCCTCTCTCTGTGACCCTCCCCTGCTCACCCTGTCTCTCTCTCTCTCTCTCTCTCTGTCTCTGTCTCTCTCTCTCTCTCTGTCCCTCCTAGAAATAAATAAAACATTAAAAATTAAAAAAAAAAAAACATAATACAAGGATTTGGGGTGACGGTAGAGAAGGGAAACTGAGGCATGTGAGCTGTAGGGGCAAGAAGAGATGAGGCTGGATGATGTGAAATGTCACTGCATTTTGATGGATGCATTGCTAGGCTATCACAACGCTTGTACTAAGACCATGATCATTCCTGTTGTAGAAATGAGGACTGTAAATAAGCAGAGGAAAAGGGGCAGAAGGAAGAGGAGACAGTGGAGAAGCAGGCGAATGAAGTACAGGTAGTACTGTACACATCACCTTTTCCTCACGTTCAAGAGAAGTTTGTAATAGAGCGTTTTCTGATCAACCCCATTAGCTCCCTTTCTCTGCCTTCTCTGTGTCCAAGCTGAGGGGGCAGGTATTGGGATTGCTGTAAAATATACCTGAGATTTGTTTTTATTCAGGGGTGATGAGGACAGCAGAAGGGGCAATACTACCATTAAAATTTTTGTTACTCAAAAATCCCAAGAGGAGGAGACACACCAGGCCATGTGGGGCCACATAGGGAAGCACCAGGTCCTTCAGGTGGTAAAAAGAAAAGGATGGCATGGAATGGGCAAGAGTATTGAATAGTTTGAATAATCTCATCAGGCTCTGGAGTACAGAGTATCTAGTTTTTGATACCTGGCTTTGGGGTGATTTAGGGTAAGAAGATGGTGTTCCAGCCTTCAAGAGCCTGATAAAAGCAGATATGGAAGGGTAAGGATTGGTTTTCACATCAAAGGTGTGAACACTGTCTCTAGGAATTAGCTAATGCCGAGAGGGGCATCTCTTCCCTGAGTCCTCAAAGCCCCAAGAAACTAAGGCATCATAAAAGTCAGAAAATAAAAAGAAACATTATTAATACAGAACAATGCTCAGGAACCCACCCACTGTGGAAGATCCTCATTTCTCATCCTGGCCCCCCCCAGAGTGGGTGGGGGTGCATTTTATGTGCACCTGCTGTCTGGCTGCAGCTTGCCTAGCCAAGTTCACGGGTATCAGCTTGCCAGACTCAACTGTCATATTAATGTCACTGGTAATATTTAAACCTTAAGACATTTATTTGAGTTTTCCTCATACTTGATTCATTCATGCATAGCTAAGCATTGTGCAGGCACTAGAAGTCACAGATTGACTGAAATGATGGCACTGATTGATGGCCTTCTCAGATGCAGGGCCTGTATAAAATGACTTTTCAGCTCCTCTCATCAAGAGGTAGAATCTATTACCCTGGGTTGGCCTTGGGCCTTGCTGTGGCTGAAAGAATGCAACAGAAATCATTCTCTAGTTCTGAGACTGGATTCCAAGAAACCTTCTGTGATTCTGCTTTCTATTTCCAGAACTTCACTTCCACCAGGAGAACCATCCTAGCTAGCCTGCTGGAGGACAGTCCAATGGAGCAGAGGTGCATCCTCCTAGCTAAAACAATCCTAGCCAGCAGGCCCTGTGTGCCCTGCCCACAAAACGCCCTGCATAAACAAGCCCAGCCACCTGCAGAACTGCCCAACCAACCCTAGATTCATGAACAAAGCATGTCTAATGTTTTACACCACTGAAGGCTTTAAAGTTGTTTGATATGTAGCATTACTAGGGGATGATAGATAACTGATACAAAATATGTAGGTAGGGGACAAACTACCTATCTTCAAACATTTCCCACACAATAGTGGAGACAGGTAGCTAAGATTAGAGAGGGAAGCATGGGCTCTATGGCATTGTATGAAAGAGGTTCCCAGTCTAGACTCTGAGGTTAGGAAAGGTTTTCTGGAGGAGCTGAGATCTGAGACTGAAGGAGATAGAAGATAACCAGTGATAGGAAGTAGGTTAATTACAGCTAGAGGGATGCATAGATAGGGTCAGGGGTAAGAGAAAGAATGTGGATGAGCTGCAAGATTTTCATGATGGCTGGTGTTTGTTATGGTGTGTGTGTGTATGTGTGTGTGCGTGCACACAGGGGAGGGGCCAGCATTGAAACAAGGACCTGTCAGGCCATCTTGTGACTGGTGGCATGCTAAGGAATTTGAACTTACTTCAGAAGTCAGTGGGAAACCACTGAAGGCTTTAAGCAAAGGAGTGTCAGGGTTCAGTTGACATTTCAAACCTCATTTCCTGCATAGGCTTGATTGGAAGTGCACTGCCCATACCTGCAAGACTGATGAAGAGGTTAAGGTTTTAATTGAAGTAATCGATGCTGGAGGCCTGATATAAGGTCTTGCCTTAGGGATGGATAAACTGTAGGGTCAAATTACATACTAAGTATGTAAAACTTGCAAAGCATGGAAATTAACTCGTAAGAATTTTTAAAAGAGAAATTAGGAAGTTTCCTTATGGCCAAAACAAATATTATCAATCGGTCTTACTCTTCTTTCCTGTAGCAGATTGGATCTCCAGGCCAAGAATATTTTGGTTAATGGTACAGCTAACACTTAACTGCATGAGTGAGATACTTCTGGCTAGCTTCTCCTGGATGTTATCTATGTCACTAAGTGGTATTGTCACATACTTTCGCAGTTCTCTGGCTTTATGCTCCAAGGAATTGCTGAGATAAATGTCAACCTCAAGTCCTCAGACCCTCGTGGGACTTGCAAGTGTGATTGGAAGGGTGTCTCTGTCAGAAAAGGCTGGTGGAATGGCTTTTCAAGGTGAAGGTTTCCAAGATACAGTCTTTGATGGCTCTCAAGGGTTGCCACTGTTGCTAAATGGGAGCTGCCTTTGGTCCATAAGACAGGAATCTAAATTGCACTTGCTCTACACAAATTGGTCATACTGTCAATATCTCAAGAGGGTCCCCATGAGGCCCAGCCAACTGCAACATGACTGGCTGAGTTGAGGCTCAAAGCCTAATCCATTTGAGGGGACAGATCTTCTGCAGATTTCTACAGAGGATGGGAAGGACTCTCTCCTATCACAGAACTGAGGTAACAATGTGGTGGTCTAGACCAGAAGAAATGGCACCCTAGGTTGGGTTTGGCCTTGGGAGAAGCCTGGGTCAAGATCCAGGTTCTAGTTCCTAGAGATGGTGAGAGGGGTGGGCAAGCAAGAGGAAGGGAAGAAGAAAGGAAGAGACACTCAGAAAAGGCAAAATCTTAGACCGGGAGAGATATGGGGAATAAGATGCATCAAAGATGGGAACCCATGCATAGGGAGGAGTGTGGAGATTCACTGAGGGAATATACACTTTCAGGGCCCAGTCATCAGAATTGTTGCTAGACACGTCTCAATCCCTATGACTTCGGCTGGAATTGAATCTATAGATGTGTAGTTTGTCCTAGGGGCGTAGCACTCGTACGAAAATAATTGCTGAGTACACCTACCTGACCACCTATTTTCTCCTCCTTCTTTAATATCAGAGCACTAGATTTTAGTGTAGTACCTGGTAAGCCTATATAAGCCCAACCTGTCCACACCTCCTTGCAACTGGATGTGGCCATGTACTTAATTTCTGGTCATCAAAATGTAAGAGGATGAAATGGGCATTCTATAAGAAGTGACCTTTAAGAAGAATAAGCATGCCATTTTTGTTGCTTTTTCCTTCCCATGGACTAGAAGGTGGGCATGATGGCTGGGGCATAAGCAGCCATCCTGGCTTATGAAGTGTCATCATGTAAGAGTGTCTAACAGTTCTGGCTGCCTCTATTCAGATGTCGCTTATGAGTAAGGGTAATGAACGTGCATCTTATAGGAGCCCCTTGAGTGTCTGCATGCAAGTCCATTATATCGTAGCAAACCCAATCCTGTCTGAATCACTGAGTGTATAATTCCTTTTTTTTACTTCCAGGCTGAGGAAATATTTCCTTTTCAATGATCCATTCCAATCAGTGAAGCGTTTATATGGGTTTGGGGAATGGCAGTAGGAACTGTTACATAGATGCATTCTTTATTATCTGGTCCTATTACAGCACTAACTTTTTCTGAAGAGATGGTTTTGGAACATTAGAAGAATTATTTTAAACCCTGCTTTCCGTATTCAGTTCTCTGACTGTAACTTTAATGTCTAACACAAAAACTGTTTGGAGAAACTGAACCAATACAGTTGGCACACATTAACCAGGATGCACACACTCCTTAATGACATCAAGGAGGCACACTGCCCTCCAGCTTTAATGTCCCATAGTTTCTGAGAAGCTTCAAACAAAAGATCATGGAATTTAAGAATGGAGGCTTTTGTTTTCAACACAGCAAAGACCAAAGATTCGTGTTAGCCCCTGTCAGATATAAATCTGAAAGAAAATACCAACTCTCCTCCATATGCCCAGGCACCCCACCGTTCTGAGCTAAATGCAAAGCATAGTCTTGTCATAATTTTTCTATTTATCCTCATGTGCAAGTGGGGCAGGATGGGAGGAGAAGCTCCGTGTTTAGGGTGATGGATGCTTTCATGTTTGTTTCCTTCTACATCCCAAAACATGGGATCTTCTAGTATCATTTGCACATCCTGTGACCAAGAGGTGCCACAGTGTGAACCACAGGAAGATCTGGCCAACGTCACAACCCCACTGCTGGGTATTTACATGACCTCCAGGGTGTTGATGAATGTTATGAAGCCTCCACTTCCTCATCCATAGAACTGGATAACAGTCTGCCTCATAGAATTGTTTAGAGGGTGACATGAGATAATCAAGTGAAAAACATGTATTTGTGGCCTCTTCACCCTTTCCAGTATTATAAATGTGCAGTAGGCTGAAGCCCATTCTGAGGGAAAACAATTTTCTTAATGAAACTTCTCATTTGAGTGTAACACCAGCTAAGGGAGAGGGTGCAAGGGGACGAGCTAGTTCTTTTAAGGCTGAATTCAAGTATAGGGTCTTAACCACTCCGTCTGAATCTCTGTATCATAGATTCAGGTTGTCTACCTCTGCAATAATGACAGCGCCCCCCCCCACCTCTGCATAAGGACAGTGTCCCCCGACCCCCATAAGGTTGTTCCATGTGCCTGAAGGCTGGCCTGGCTCAGAGCTCCTACCAATCTTCTATTGTGTGTCTTTCTTATTTCCAAGGTATTTATCTTGGTACCCACTGTGTAGCAAGTGAATATTCAGCAGATGTGAGCCCACTCACGTCATCTGGAAATAGTCTGAGCAGACTCCGCATGTTGCACCCTGTCTGGGGGCGGCTCTGCTTCTCCATTTTCAGTGTGACTTTCCAGTTCTGCTGTGTGAGAACTCTGGCTCCATTTATAGCAACCCTATTGAATTTGCTTCTATGCAAATTCCCTACAAGCAGGGAGAATGGAAAAGTTTAATCACCTAGATTGTACTGGAAACTGATCTTCCCGAAGGCTACCAAGCTAATACATATTAGCATGTCATTTACACTAAATCTTCACGGTTCATATTAATATTGGACCAAGTAGTGCCTCAGAAAGCTGTGGTTTTATGTTGCATGCCCCCAGGGTTTCCAGTAGGCCTACCTTTGTGCTGTTTGGCAGGAAGGAAAACACAGGTGTTCACACACACCCAGGCACACACAAGTGTTTGAGGTCTTCACACACTTCTAGGGTGGGGGTGGTGGTAAAGCCAACTGATTGGCAAAATCTTCCCTTTTCTTCCTGTACAGAGAAGTTGGCAGTTGAATATAAATGAAGCTTGTTGAAATGGAAAATCTTCTCCGTGCATAATTAGACTAAATGAAACATGAGCCTATTCTCAACATGTTTCTTTTATTTTGGGAAACGTCAATGTCTAAAAAAAAATGCAAAAAAGGAAGCCGGAAATATGGAGGAAATAATCAGTAGATTTAAAGAGAAATGTTAAATAGCCATGTTTTGGAGATGCAAGGACCAGTTTGTGTTTGGACATAACACATTTGAGCTTTTTGTCATGGAGAGACAGCAATTTCATCATGCACAGAGCTGCCAGGTTCTAAAATTCTTAAACCCCAGAATACTGAGTATATTCTCACCCTCTTTCCTAACTTTTATGAAAATGTTACCTTCTTTTGGCAGAGGTTTTCCTACAAAAGGAATTGTCCGAGACCTCAAGTATTATCAAATTTATGGCTATTGTGGGATTTCTGAAAAAATTCACTGAAGATAGTAAAGCATTTCAAGCCATTTTCAATGACCTGAAAGATTTTATTTTTTTACTAAGAATTTTTTTAGTGTTTGTTTATTTTGAGAGAGAGAGAGAGAGCAAGTGGAGAAGGAGCAGAGAGAGAGAGGGAAAGAGAAAATGCGAAGCAGTCTCTATACAGTCAGCACAGAGCCTGACATGGGGCTTGAGCTCACAAACTGAGATCATTACCTGAGCCAATATCAAGAATCAGACATTTCACAGACTGAGCTGCTCTGAGTGTCCCTGAAAGATTCTAAATTCAAACTTTACACATGAATAAAACCATGGTATTAAAATATAGTATGGATAAATGAGCACTTGTATAATAAACATAACCACAGGACACTATTCAGTCATTTGCTTTTATATTTTCTAACTTGGCCAGTATCTCACATACTTAGATATTATGTAAATATAAATATGTAGCCTTAAATGATTCCTAGCACCTTTTGAGGAAGAAAAACAATTTATTCTAAAAGAAGTGTAATACATTCTGGTATATTAAATGTGGTTGCCTCTGAACTTCTTTTGGAGAGTACAGACTTGGTTTAAAAAAAACCTGTTTTTGTGAATCATTTACATTTTAGATTATATGAAGTATTAGCTTATCACATATAAAATTTCACATAGGGGAACCTTGGTGGCTCAGTTAGTTGAGCATCTGACTCTTGATTTTGGCTTAGGTCATAATCCCAGGGTTGTGGGATCAAGCCCTGCATTGGGCTCCATGCAAAGCATGGAGTCTGCTTAAGATTGTCTCACTCTCTCCCTTTTCCCCTCCCCTGCTCTCTCTCTCTCTCAAAATAAAATAAAATAAAATAAAATAAAATAAAATAAAATAAAATAAAATAAAATAAAATTCCACATAAATGAAGGAACACATTTCATGAACTTGGAAATGCTCACCATGTATTGGAATTCAGCTTCAGCATAATGCCATTGGGGTGGGTCTTTCTTTGTTGTGGAGGCTTCCCTGTGCAATTTAAGATTCTGAGCAGTGTGGATGACCTCTACCATATAGATGCCATAAAATTATCACCACCGTGACAACAACAACAACAAAAAATATTTCCAGATATGGCCATATGTTCTTAGGGTACAAAATTGTATCTGATTAATAAGTACTGGGGATATTTTCTCTTGAATCATATAAATTATTAAGGACTTGTTGGTCGAATATTCAGTTGTAGGAAGTGGTCTTTCACATGGTTACTTAGTCCAACGTAGCTGGCATACTTTACCAGGTACCAGACCCAGGGACTTCACCAATCTGTGGTTCAAGTTTCAAGTAGTATAGGCATCCCTCTTATTCTTAGCATAACTGAAGAACATTAATAATTATTCCTCTGCTTAATTGTTCTGTTCATTCACTTCACAAAGATACATAAGTCACCACTCACAGGCTGTGCGTTGCTGTAGGGTCTGGAGATACCTCAGTAAACAACCAGGCAGAAGTCCTTTCTTTTATGGACTTTATATCCTAGAGGCTAGGGAAGAGGAGAGGAGAGATGAGGGAGGAAAAAAACATAAGTGAATTATATAATATATTAGAATATGATAAGTGATATAGAAAAAGGAAAGGAAATGAAGTAAGAGGGATTTAGAAATTCAGGAAGGTATGTGTTGTCAAACAGGGGCCCAGGTAGACTTCATTGAAGGGGTCAAGTTTGAACAAAGACTTCAAGAAGGGGAGGCCATGAATGAGGCTGTTGTCCTGTGCACCGGGCCTGAGGTGGAGACATATCTGGGTGTTCAGGGGCAGTAAGCAGGCCAACCTGGCTTGAGAGGTATGTACAATGGCAGCATCATAAGAAGTTAAGTTGAGGTGTAACAGTGGCCTGGCCGTATGGACTCTTGTAGTCATCAAGAGGACTTTGGCTTTTTTCTCTAAGAGGAACAGGGACTCATGGATTGGCTAAAGCAGGGGGCATGACATGAGCTTGTTTATGTTCGTTTATGCTCTAATAGGCTTACTCCTGCCATCAGGTAGAGCATAGGCTGTAGGAGGCAAGGGCAAGAGCTGACAGTCCAGCCAGGACCCTATGAGAGTGATTTAGATCCCAGGAGTTAGTGGCCTGGCCTACGTAGAATCATAAGAGGTAGTGGAGAGAAAGAAAGCGACCAGAGAAACAGCAGAACTACTGAAGCCTAGCTCTTCCCCAGGGCCTGGGAGAGATGCCAGGACACAAGTTAGCAAATAGATTTCATCTGTCTCTGTGGAAAACTGCAAGTCCGCATCTTCTCATGAAAGTGTTCCATGTGCAATGTGATTTGGAAGTGCTCACCACC
Organism: Proteles cristata cristata; assembly: GCA_017311185.1. NCBI lineage: Eukaryota > Metazoa > Chordata > Mammalia > Carnivora > Hyaenidae > Proteles > Proteles cristata. The sequence goes on from JAESUZ010005027.1 coordinate 327,179, forward strand.
TTCTGGGAAGCAGGAAGGTGAGGAACAGAATGGGCTCTGAAATCAATGGCTCTTCAACACCGTGCCTGACCCATCATTTCCACTTTTGCCTCTCATTCATTCATTCATTCACTCAGCAAGCATGTATTGACCTTGTTGGCTGTAAACCCAAGGCTCCCAGTGGGTCCACCAGGAGAGTGCCTTGTTTAAAGACCTGAAAGGAACGGAAGTGTCCAAGGTTTTGGGTAAAAGACCCTGAATCTTCCCCTCCCACCCACTTTGCTTCCTACTGGTGGCAGCACGTTCATGGAAAGTTTCTGTATCTTAATCTAAAGCTGGTGTCTGCCTGATCCATGCATTGGTGTATCTGGAGCTGTAGATGAGATAGCATCTATCTGGACTCACAAGGTCCTTTAGCCTTTCCAACAGAAACCCGGCGTCCAGTTCTCCACCAAGAACTTCGCCAACAAGACTTTAGCCATGTGGAATCACAATATCCTGATTACATGTGATCATTCTCATTAGAAAATAAGCAGAATTATAAATGGTACATTAAAAAAGACATTTGCTATTAGCATCAGCTGTTTTTTTTTTAATTTACCACATTTGTTTTAATAAAAGAATGCTCCAGCTGATGCACCTTATGAGAATCAACTGAAATACTGGAAAATAAAGCTAAAAATAAGAACTCATATTTTTGTGAGTATCTGTGGCCAATGCTGACTATGGTCTCTTAATCCCACTCTTCTGCACAATAAGTGGGTTCTCAAGAAACCACCGCTCAGTTTTTTTTTTTCTAATTGACAGAAATTTTATTTCCTAGTGTGAAAATATAGCACTGTTGCTTTATTATAACTCCGAGGGGGTAAAAGGCACAATATGGTGGATCCTGCAGTAACTGCAATAGGAAATGCTTGTTTTTATTAATGTGAGTTCATCAGTCTGGTCTCAGTCTGCCCACAATCACATTTGCACACTCAATGCTTTTTGTACCTTATGAGTCTTAACTGTTTCTATTAAGTACTGAATAAAATATAAAGGGATGCACAACTTGCTTTACCAAGGCTTTATCTCATGGGAAAGCAAAAACTGCTTGAAGAATAAAACTTTTGCTCAGGTAACCAAGCAAAAGGCATCTGGCCTTGGAACCTGAAATGCCTGGTTAAGACCCTGAGATCCTAAGTTTCTTCATCTGTAGGGGTGAGGTAGTCACACTTGATGTGCTGGTTGTTCTCCATCTGCTCCTTTGGACCCTTTTCCACCCTTTACTTCATGCTTGACTGCCATCTAGGACCTCTGTCACCCTTGACCCCCTATTCTTTGGTTGGACTCAACCAAAGGGAAGTAGGATTAGTGGGTGGTTACTCTTTCTCCTTCCCTGCTCACTGACCAAGGCTCTGGTCTTCCATGGAGGGGTCAGTTTTCTCTCCTTGAGTTTAAGTTCTAGTGACATTGCTCCTTTACTTGACCTTTTAGAACTAGTGCCTGAGTGTTTTACTCACCCTTTTTGTCCCTTAATCCTAACAGCACCTTGGCAAAATTTGAAAATCTGTTTTCTGGTTCTTTCTTGAGACTTACTAAGACTTCATGAAATGATCTAAAAGTCCCTTGAGAGTTCTAACATAATATGAATTAGACTCAATTTTTAAAAACTACTCCAAATTCAGCATGGTCTGGAGTAGTCGCATGTGGTAAGTTTCATTTTGAAACTTGTAAGATTTCAGCTAGATAGATGTTGAAGCATGGGTTCAATTTGCAAAAAAGCAGAGGATAGAGCAAAGAAACAACAAGAGAAGGACCTCAGAGTTTGATATTAAAATTATGTTGACCTCATAAAACAAGTTGGAAACTGTTCTCTTGTTTTTTTTTTTTTTTCTGGAAGAGTTTATATATGATTTGTGTTATATTTTCATTAAATATTATTATTATTTACCAGTGACGCAAGCCATTAAAGCCTAGAGATTATCTGGGGGGATGTGTGCCTACTTTAATAAATATAAAATATTTACTATTTTTTATTCTTGTGTCACTTTTGATATATTTTATTATTTTAGGAATTTGATGATTTCATCTAAAGTTTAAATTTTGATGGCATAAAACAGTTTATTGTGTATTCTTGTGACTTTTGATTATTTGTTAAATGTGTAGTAATGTCTCCTTTTTCCTCAGTACTGTAAGCTTTTTGAAGCTTTGCTTTCTCTTTCCTGACTCCTTTCATCAGGGATTATTATTAGCTGTTTCAAAGACATAACTTGAAGCTTTGTTCATTCTGTTTATTGTATGTTTATTATTTTATTATTTATTTTCATATATAAATTTTATTCTTTCTGCTTTTATAATGTATTTTTGATTATGATGTTTTCTAACATATTTGAGATAGATATTTATTTTCAGCACTTCTTTTTTAATACCTGTTGGAAAGTTGTAATTTACATCTGAGAATGGTTTGCCTGCATCATACATGTGTTAATATATTTTATTTGAATTATTAATTAGTTCACAATATTTCCTATATCTTGTTATTTACTTTTTGATCTGTAGGTTATTTAGAAGTATATTATTTTCCAAACATAGGTGATTTCCCAAATATATAAGATAAAAAGATTTTTCATTTTGTTGTTCATCTTTAGTCAGTTATGTACTTTACTATTTCCATCCTTCATATATTTGAGATATTATTTACATAGCTGTAAATTGTAAATACATGTTTTCTGTGTATGCTTAAAAAGAGTGTGTGTCTTGGAATAAATTACTGTAGCATTTATTCCATAATTGTCAGCAAGTCCAAATTTGTCAATCATGAAGTTCAATTTTTGTATATAATTGTGCTAAATATCTTCGTGATTTTTTTAGGCCTGCTTGTGTTCTATCTACATTACTGAGAAATGACTGCATGCTTGTTATTTATCTATTTATCTTTTTATATTTGCTAATTTTTGCTTTATATATTTAAGACTATATTATTGGATGCATAAAAATTTAGAATTATTTTATCTTCCTATTAATAAAAGCTTTATCATTGTGAAACACATGTGTTTAACTATTACACAGTTTGCCTAAAAACCTGGTATACTTATATCTACCTATACTCTTTTAGGCAGTATATTCTACCATCCTTTTATATCCATTGTTTGATTAACTTCATATATATATATGTATATATATCCACGTGGAATATTATTCAGGCATAAAAAAAGGTGAAATTCTTGCCATTTGTGACAATATGGATGGAACTAGAAGGTATTATGTTAAGTGAAATAGGTCAGACAGAAAAAGACAAATACCATATAGTTTCACTTATATACGGAATCTAAAAAACAAAAGAGCAAACAATTAAAAAATAGAAACAGATTCATAAGAACAGAGAAAAATTGGTGGTTGCCAGATGAGAGAAATAGGTGAAGAGGATTAGGATGTACAAACTTCCAGTCATAAAATAAATAAATCATGGTAATGAAAAGTACAGCATGGGGAATATAGTCAACAATACTGTAATCCTTTTGCATGGTGACGGTTGGTAACTACATTTACATGGTGAGCACTGTGTAATGTACAGGATTGTAGAATCACTATGTTGCACCCCTGAAACTAATATTACATTGTATGTCAACTGCACTTGAACAAAAAAAACGGTCTGATAATTTTTTCCTTAAATTGATAAATTTAATCTATTTTCAATTAACGTAATAACTGATAAATGACATTTCAGTTTCCCATTTTGCTAATCGTGTTTCATTAGTCCTGCAAGTTCTACATTTCTCTTTTGCTTCTTCTTTGCTTATTCATGCTTTGGTACTAAATTAATTTCTTTTTTTTTCAATTTTATATTACTCAATGTAATATTTTACTTTTTTATTTTATGTTATTTAAGATGATAGAATGCATCCTTGAATTATCAAATCTAAAGCAACCATGTACTCTTACCTTTCTTGAAAAAGTAAATAATTTAGAAATCTTTAATTTTGTGTATATATGTACAAGGCTTTTTGCTATATACTTGCAGTATATTTTAATTTCATATCTGTTCTAAACCCTCCATATGTTATTATTACATATAATTAATATTCTAAGATGTATACTCACAAGTTTAACTTTTTAAAGGTTTTATTTATGTCTATATTAATGAGTAAGGTGTAACAGTTGTTACTATAGCTTAAAAAGAGTGACATCTTTGAAGATCTCTGATTTGTCATTCTTTTTATAGTTTTTCTAATTTTATTATTATCGGAGCTTTGTACTTTAGGCCTAAAGAATAATTGCAAGAAGAGTACAAATAATCCCATATAGTCTTTATATAGATTCCTCAAATATTTACGTTTATCATATTTGCTTTATTCTGCTCTTTGTCTCTCTCTCCTTCACACTCATGACACATATACAAACCATCTCTAAAATTTTTGACAGTTTATTATTACTATGTTGTCCATTTATCTCTAAATATCTCAGTGTGAACTTCAAGCAAATACATTCTCTTACAAATAGCAGTACAATTACTAACAACTAGGAAAACGGCATTGATGCAATCCTAATATCTACTCTCTATTTAAACTTCACCAAGTATCCTAGTAATGTGCTTTAGAGTGAAGAAAGTTCTGGACCAGATGTTCCACCTGACCGTCATGTTTCCCCATCTTAAATCTCTTTTGATGTGGACAAGTTATTACACCTTCCTGTACGTTTCATGACACTGTCTTAAAGAAGAGGGCAGTTATTTGAAATATCTTCAGTTTAGGTCTGTTGGCTGTTTCCTCATAATTCTATCCAGGCTTTGACTTTTAGTTAACAATACCACAGAGGGGATGCTGTAGCATTTACTTGACATAATGTCAGGAGACTCAGCATACCAATTTGCCCCCTTTCTAGAGATGGTAATCTCAATCCCTTCTTGACTATGGTGATATCTGAAATGTTTCAACTATGAAGTTACTATTTTCCCCTTGGCAACTAGCAGGTACCTTGGATGAGATTAACTAGGACTGTAAATGTCTGCTTACCCATCAGAATTAGACAGAGCATTGTCTTCTTCACAGAAATAGTAAAAGCCAGAAGGCAGTGGAATAATACTTCCTGCTGAAAGAAATTGCTGCCAACGTAGAATTCTTTAAAGGGAAAATACTCCTGAAGAATGAAAACGGAATAAAACCCTTTTATTTATTTATTTTTATTTTTATTTTAAATTGAAGTATAGTTCACTGAGAACTCTAAGGAAAAACAAAATCATCATTCAGCTGAGATGCTCATGAAAAGCCTACCATGCCTACTTGATTCCTGTCTACATGTTTAAAGCATCCCGAATATCACCATCTCTTTGGAGCTTTTATTTCCTTATGTTGACATAGTTGCCACACTGATTTGCAGCACTTGGTCTCACCCCAGTGTCTGGAACTTGCATGTTGCCTAACTTCAGGGTGACATCTTGGGTTATGGTGCCTTGGAATCCCTGACCTAATAGTCTGCTCATTCCTTGTTTTCCATCCCTGGCTTGTCTTGGTCTTCCCAGTGGTGCCTTCTCGCTCTGAGTCAATAATCCACAGCTGTTATGCTGAGACACAACAATTTATGATGTAAAATTTGATATTCAGATATTCATAAGTAAGCAGAGAATCTCAGAGTACGTTTTATCTCCAGACTTTGTTAATGAATGAACTGTTACATGCAGACCTTTGGTCTTCAGACCTCATTTCCAAAGAGCTGTCCCAATCTTTCTGTAATAAATGTGTTATTGCTGGAGGATCCAGATGGTTGCTGATTTAATTCAATTGCTAAGCAAGGGAGAAAAAAAAACCTAATCTACTCCTATCTGAAACAAAGAAATCTCAATTTAGGGAACAGGTTTACCCTACTTAAAATATTGCAAACATTTTGACGGGCTGAATGAGATCAGTGCATCTTGAAATCACCTAAGAGGAGCAGTTTTGTGGGGCATATGGCTAATGTGCATTAGAAGCCTCTCAGTTCCTCTTGGCAGTAATTTCATTACCTATTAACGTGGTGCTTGAGGACAACTTTCATGTGTGGTAGAGGCCATTAGCATGGGTCTGGATCCAGGAGGCTTGGGGCCAGGTGTTGAATATTTCTTTGACTTTGCCTCTTTAGCCAATAGATGGTTCCTACAACCTCTTCCTGATTAAATCTGTGGCTTTCATAGTCTCACCATTCAATTAATAATGCATCAGTATCTCATTCATATAGTTAACCCCAAATTTTTATAAATGTAGCAATTTCCTTTTTGAAGTGAGGAAGGAAAGAAATACAGCTACTTCACGACTGCCTTGATTATTAAAATAACTTGCTCGTGCGCGCGCGTGTGCACACAGGTACACACACACACACGCACATCAACGCTTTACAAGCCAGAGGCATATGTGTTGGAAGCAAAAAATGACAATTCTTAAGCCAAAATGTAATATCATTTCAGTTCATTATTTGCCATGAAAACTCATTCCTCCGAATTCAGTCATGAGAGATTTTTAAAATGTCAAGTGAGGAATGACAGCATAAAATGCAGATTGATTTCGGTTTTCAAAATTGATTAGCAATTTGGGGCCATGAGAGCAATTTTTGTGGTGTTTTCACTCTACCAGTTGCTAAAATTGATTAGTGCTTTTAGAGGAAGGTATAGCAAATTGCTATGCTAATCAAGGTACATTAAATCATGAAGTGCCTTGATTACCAGTGAGCAGTGCTTCGACAAAACCGGTTTGGAAACAGATTTCATCACAGCAGCGGGTAAACTGACTATTTCCCATTCTTTCCTCTTGATTTTGGGGTTTTGCGGTGGTGGCAAAAGATCATCCATGCTCTTCACCTTTATGATTTCTCAGTCTTCCATCAAAAATAAGCTGTCATTTAAGAAGGTGCAAAGAACTACATTACTTTGCATTGCAGAAAAAACAATGTCTGCATTTTACCATTTTGGTATTAAATTGCTTTCATCGGTTAAATGGTTTTAACTGTGGCCTTGTCTGCCTGGGGCAGTAATATAATTTGAAGGTTACAGTCTGGAACACTGAGGGTACAGCTTCCCTCTCAGATTGGAATGTCGGCATGTCAAAAATGCTCATGATCTTTTGCTGTCAGGATCTGGACATGATTTTGTGTTGGAAAGAGTGCATTCTTTCCTCATGTCTATACCTTGGCTTTGGATTTCTTTTCATGTCGTTAGCACATTTTGAATAGTTAAGGTAATATTACAAGAAAATATCCAATTTAAATCAATTCTGTATAACAGTGTTGGATCTAGTTCTGCCAACAATTCCAATCAAGTTAATAAAAAAAAAATTAGCGTGTTTACATTTGAGTTTATCTTAGGCCCCTTGTATTTTTCCAAATGTTGTAGGACAGGCTGTGTAAGAATAAATAATTTATCAGGTATGATCCTTCTCATACCTTATTTCCCTTCCTTCCCTTATATTCTTTGAAGCATTTGGGTTCATTAGGAGTGGGGTGGGGACTAGAAATTTGTACTATCAATGAATTCTTCATATCCAACTGATTTGCCACCAACTTTTAGAACTAGTGACTTAGTTCAATCTCTTCATTTAACAGACCAAAAAAAAAAAAAAAAGCTAATGTCGAAAGAGATAAATATAAATTACATTGCATAAGGAAACTTGATGGTGGTAGATCATTATGAAAAACCCCAGATACAGAGGAAATAAACCCAAAAGACCTCATGGAGAAAGTAGCATTTAGTGGTAGGCTTTGCAAGTTGAATTGAGTCTCATGCTGTATGTGTGAATTTAGGAATAATTGTAGTGAGACATAGGTACTTACAGCCCAGAGTGCAGCTGATGGAGGGTACAAGAGGACTTAGTGTCCCAGTGGATAACAGTCAGGTAATGGGGACTGGGGACTTTCTGGTAGACCTGCAGTGGCCAAGAGTCAGAAGCAGACAGAGGGGAGTGTGCAGTGGAATTGACACTGGAAAGGGGATCCATAAATCCTTAAAGAGCACAGGAAGAAGGTAGTGTTTTAACCCTTTGACAGAGTGTTAGGGTTTACATCAGGACCTAAGATTGTGAAATAAAATGATTTATTTTGGTTAACAATGTTTCATATATTGGAGAACAGATGGATAAGTTAGTTTTGGATCAAGATGCTCGATAATACCCTGGTAGACATTAGTGCTGGGTCAAATTTCTGTTTTATGAGAGGATTGCTTGAGGTTACATGAAGAGTGTTTTTACTCATCCTTAATCTGCCAACAATAGGACCAGGCTAGTAGTGTTCAGGAATGGACATGAGGAAATAAAGCACATTGATCTGGAATGGGGGAATTTCTGACCATTACTAATACATGCTTAACTGTTAGGCTCCATGCTGAGTGTGGAGCCTGCTTAGAATGCTTTCTCTCTCTCCCTCTGCACCTCTATCCCACTCACCCTATCTTTCTCTAAAATAAAGTTAAATGAATTCTTTTTAAAAATATAAGTCAGCCTTTTTGTGATATGAACAAAACAGGAAAGGGAAAGAGATATTTCCAAGAAAAGTCAGACTAACAGTTAAACCCAACAAGGTTCAGAAGGTCTGCTTGTCATCTGAGCCTCACAGATTTTACACAATGAGGTTTTTGCTGTGAAAGATGCCTTCTGTTAATTGATTTCTTCCTTTCCAGTGAAGATGAAATGAAAAAGAAGGAAATGATGATGAGGATGGAAGTGGTCAATTACTGAGCCCATTAATACCTTCAGGTATGGTTGTCATGTCTTCACATGCCAGTAACACCTTGCTCGTTGAGATGGGTATTGGAAACATCCCCCTAATTTTGACATCTTTGGCTTGAAAACTATAGTTTTATGTATTTGAAAATCTCTTAGTTTTATGTATTTAATATAACTCCTCATTTCCAAAGTTACTTTGTAGAGAATACAAGACTTTACTAACCTTGTGTTCAGAAAATATAAGTAAATTTTTGCCATTACAAATGGTAAGTCTCCTTGGAATTTGACCTGGACTATGAGATGGCCATAGTCATAAAACATATCAGCCATGCAAGCTATAGATTATCTAGCCCTGGTGTCCTTCAGTTCACACTCTAGAATAGAGTAGAATGCTCTTATTTAAGAGATCACACTCTAACTGTCCAACCATGCAAACTGCTCTTCAGTGTAGACATCAGGAAACATTATGCAAATGAAACACACTTCATTGAATTTTACTGAGTCCCATTCTTGTTTTCCTTTTCTTTATGGCTACTATACAATGACCCTGAATAATCAGAATGTGACAATTTATTTTGATCAGTTCACTCTTTCAGGAGGAAAATAGCTGCCACATAGCAGTAACCAAGTTGGCCAAAATGCAAGTGTGACAGGTAAGTTTTTTTTTTTCTCTTCTGAAATTTTACCCAGTGTGTATTCCATGTCAGACCTGATCTTCAGTTACAGGTCTGTTTGTACCCTTGGAAATTATTTTATAAATTCCCATGCTCAACTACAAGTAGGTCACGTCTTCACCAGCAGCAGCTTCCTGTCTTTATTCTGATGGTTTTAACTAATCTGTGGTCTTTCTGAAAAAAGACACCTCCAACTCAGCTGACTCAATCCTAATGAGTAAGATAAATTAAAAGTTAATTATTTGCATATAAAATAATATTTTTGCTTAATAAAGAGGCTCCCTTGAGCATTTTTTAGTTCCTTTAAATTTTGAGGGTTTACCCTATACTAGGTACTCTTCTAGGCTATGGGAATGTAATGGTGAACCAAATTCACAAAACCTATGCCTTCTTAGAGTTTATTTTCTAGTGGACAAAACCACAATGATCAAGTAAACACACACTTACTGGTTTTCCAAGTCATGATAAGTGCTTGGAGTAAAGGAGAGTAGGGTTAAGGACCGTAAAGTGACAGGATGTGGGGAGCTGTAGTAGTTGTGGTCTTTGAACAAAGGAATGAATGGAGTGAGATAGCAATAGTTAGGTGAAGAACCAGGGCAATGGACAGTGCAGAAGTTAAGAGAGGGTCAATGCTGGGCCCACACACAGGTCTATAGAGAACTAAGGGAGGGCCACGGCACCTGGACCAAATCTTAGAAGGCACTGCCCAACAAAGATCAACAAAGGGTGAAATCAGTTAATCACTGGAAAATAATTAATTAAAACAGATTTTGACAGATTAGAAAACAAAAATTGAAAACCAAGAGACCTTAAGTTGCCTATTTGTACATGGAAAGGCCAGGATTGGTGGAGTGAAATAATTTTTTAGTAAATATTTACTGAATATTCAATATAGAAGTTTTTCATTTGGGAACAAAAGATGTAGTTCAAAGTCATACTGCACAAGTGACCACTATCACTATCTCTTGGTGGTAGACAAAGTTGGTGCTTATTTTTTGCATAGAGAGAATGGAACTTCTCTCTATGTATAATTGTTTCATTCATTTTTTCAGTGGAAGTTCATAGTTGATCATTGAGAAGCTCCTGACCAGGAGGCTGGAGTTTGAGTGATATCCTTGAGGTGACTGCCATCACAAAAACACAAACCAAACAACATAACGACACGGTAGGCCCATGTCCTACTGCTCTGTGAAGCATCTACAAACTATCAACAGAGGCCGCTGATGGTTTTATTTTTGAAAGGAGAAGCAGCCTGTCCAATAAAGGAGTCAGTGGGAAACTTCCCTGCTGGAGACCATAGCCCCTGGTCTTTAGTTCATGAACTAATTCACCGAAATGATGAAATAAGCTGCTGTTTTGATTATGTTGACTGCTCTTTTGTGTGTAATTTCCAAGAAAAAGGATATCACTAGTGGGTTCTCATGACCTCCAGGAGGACTCTGAGCACAACATCACACACAAGTTCCCACACTTCTTTCCCTCATCCGGCAGCTCTTATCCTCTCACCTGAGCTACTCCTGACCTTGTATTTTCCTCAACACTTCTAACTGCAGGAAGTGGCTGTTCCTGTTTCTCATGTGACATGAGAGAGGGTGTCCTAGATGCAGCTCAGCACACCTCTCTGTCCTGACTGTTCACCCTTGATGGAATCACTATCTCTAGGTGGATGTTCTTGGTTGAAAGACAGGATAGCATAGGATTCAGGATCAAGGTCAGACTCTATCTTCTCCAAAATCCTTAAGTGCATATCTCAGGCTAGAGTGTTATTGTCAACTATGGGTTGGATATATTTATTGTCTGAGATTCATCTGGCAATTGATCACACTGAGCATTATGTGACCTGCTTTCCCAGGCAAGCCACATCTGCCCCAGGAAGTACCATGTCTCTGAACGCCCCGCTGCTCCAGCAGTTATAGGCAGCCAAACCAGAATTCAAGACTTCATCCCTCCAAACTCTCTTTTTCTCACCAGCCACACCCACTCTTCATGGTTCATCAGAGAAGATGGTTAGTATCTAATAAGATTCCAATCAGCTAGGATCCAGTAAGATAATTTCCCTGAGGACAAGCTCTGTGAAACAGAGCTGACTGTTCTGGATAGGTTTCAGAATAATTATTTTCCCTTCCTACATCCAGAAGAAGGAAAGGATTTTCTCCTGGTCTTCAAATCTTCACCCTTAGACACTATTAGGGCTCCTGGAGGTAAAATTTCCAATATACAGCAATAACCTTCTTCAGATTAGGCCCCCAGGGGTTTTAATCTGCAAGGTTGACCAGAGCTCAGTCTCAGCAATTAAACGCTCACCCCTGATGGCACCAGCAACTTTTTTTGTCCCCAGTGGGTTGTGACTCTGTGTCCATCTTCAATTTGGGGTGACAATTTGCCCTGTGACCTCAATTCTCTAATGAATCTAGGAAGAATTCTTTTCAAAAATGCTCAACATTTTTATTGAGAGAATGGTAATAATGATTTCCAAGATCTTAAGGAAATCTTAAGGGACTGGAAATCATAAGTCCCTGACTTGCCTCTTTCTATAAATATGTCTAGAGGTTTTTCCATGTCAGTTTCTATAGGTATCCCCTCTCAACTTCAGCTGTATGTTATATCCATCTGGAGAGTTTTAATTTTTTTAATGCTTTATTTATTTCTGAGAGAGAGAAAGAGAAACAGCATGAGCAGGGGAGAGTCAGAGAGAGAGAGAGAGACAGAATCTGAAACAGGCGCCAGGCTCTGATCTAGCTGTCAGCATAAAGCCTGATGCGAGGCTCGAACACATGACCCGTGGGATCATGACCTGAGCCGAAGTTGGACGCTTAACTGACTGAGCCACCCAGGCACCTCATATCTGGGGAGTTTTAAAAAAAGGTTGATGCCTGAGTCCCACCAGAGAGTCTGATATAGATGAGCTTGGCTTGAGTATGGCTTGGGCAGGGGGTACTCAAAAGTTCTGGGTTGATACTAATATACAAGATGAGTTGAGAAACTCTGCTATAGAATGACTCAGCTCAGGGGCACCTGGGTGGCTCAGTCAGTTGAGTGTCTACCTCTTGATTTAAGTTCAGGTGATGATCTCATGAGCATCAATCTCATGATTGAGCCATGCTTAAAACTCTGTGCTGACAGTGTGGAGCCTGTTTGGGATTTTCTCTCTTCCCTCTCCCTCTACCCCTCCTCCACCCATGTGAGTACTCTCTTTCTCTCTCTCTATGTCTCTCAAAATAAATAAATAAACATTTAAAAAAAGAATGACTGAACCCAAATCTTGTAACAACTTTTTCCCATTCAATGCACAGATTTTTAGTTCACTGAAGATAAAGGACATACATTATGTGCTGAGACATCTTAGCCGGGTATCTGCTCAGGACTGTCTTGGCCCTCTGGATCTTCTTCAGTTAGCTCCAAGCTACTCAAGTCTCTTAACATATATGGTGGAATGACTGATTTGTTGTTCAGGCTTCAGGCCCTTACTTCCAGATCTTGCTTCTTACCTGTTTTGAGTACAGGCTTATTGATTAGTTACTAAGAAAGACTGCTTCCTCCCATGCTGACTTTTCCATGTGGGATTGCAGCCTCCTGACAGGAAATGTTTTGCAGGATAAATTTCTCTTTCATTTGTGTAAAGGCAAGGAGATTTCTTTCCATCCGCCCTCTCAAAAAGGTTTTGCCATTTTTCAGAAATATAGACTCCTCCCCATAATTATTTTAGTTTGACACCATGGAGAAATGTCCCAGAGTTTCAGTCAACACCCTTCATCTCCCACCTACTAAAATACCCCAGCAGAAATGCGCACAGTAGGTGCATATATATGAATATGTTAGTTTTGGGATAGAGTCCAATGCACTTCATGATCTGTGATCATCATTTCTGAAATGAAGAAAATAATCTATATCTGTACTGTTCACTGTAAAAGCCAGTAGCCAGTGTGGTTATTGAGCACTTGAAATGCTGCAAGTGTGACTAAGGAAATGATTTTTAAATTCCATTTGTTTTTAATTAACTTAAATTTTAGTAGGTATTTATGGCTAGTGATTATTGTACAGACAAATATTTGAAGTGGCCATGTTTTTATTCAGTGATATGAATCTTTTCAGTTTTTTTTCTTTATTTCTCTCCAATTCTGTCTGTTTAGGGATGTGCCTTTTCCCTTTATGTACCATTATCTGGGGCCCACTTAACCATATGGCTGTCTTTGACATTGCTATATATTGCCTCCTATCCATTTATGTTTCTCATACATCTTTCTGTACAGATATAAACGTTCCCTTCTCTCATCTCCAACATACAGCTCCTCTGAGTGTGGTGATTGAAGAGTAGGTGATTTGTCCATATCTAAAGTTGTCAGGTACTTTGAACAAAAATACTGAACATTGTTGACAAAATTTATCAACCAATTAGACAAAGACCTGGGGGGAAAATTTATGGCAACTTGTACCACATCCTATATTTTATATTAAATGGCATATTTTTATCTTTTACATAAAACAAAAAATATTTTAAAATATATAGGAGTAACATAACCATATGGCAGAGGAGAAGACCCCAGCCTCCAACTCCCCACAAAGATAAAACACTAGACAGCTATTCATGAACAAGATTAGCTCTCAAAAACTCTCGAGTCTAATAAGAAATGTTCAGCAGCAAAATGGGATAAAAAATTGAGAATAGCTGCACAAAAAAGAAGGAAGAACAGACTCTTTTTGCCTTTGTCATCTTGTCCCCCAAGTCTGCACTGCTCAGTACCAGAAGGAACCTCACCAGCTACAAAGAGTCCATCTCTGGGGAAGAGAGGGCAGAGTGAGCAGTCAGTTTACCCAGCCTTAGGGGGCATCTCATGAAGAATGTGCTTCAGTTGCACCCCTCCCAGAGACCCACAAAGCTGAGACATAGGCATCTGGGAACAAGGAACAAAAGCAGGGATGACCAAGATCAGCCACACAACAGAAGTGACCACGATTCCTGGTGACCTGCTTCACAGCCAGCCCCAGCAGCTTTCATCACTAAAGTGATCAAAGACCAGTACAGCCTGGGCACACTTCCTGCAGATTTCATCAGCTTTATCCCTAAGCCGACTCTCATTTGCATGTATCAACAACTGATGTCCCTCCCTACTTCCTCTCACAAACCCCCTGTTTAGGCCAGAGACACACACTGGCAGCAAGCCCAGAGCCCTGTGGCTGACCCCCACTACTTTATGTGTATTTGGGTTTAGCACCCACAGTTGTGTACTTGCACACTATTGGCCTGATACGGTAAACTCCATTGCCATGTGTACACTTTTGGCAAGACCCTGAGCTGGGGAAATGCACAATAGTGCAAGCCCCCATGGCTGTTTGGGCCCAGATTCAGCCTTATTGCCTGTCACTAGCCTGTATCATCTGGCTCACTTATAGCAACTCCTCTAGTTGTGCACTGGCATGCCATGTGAAACCCTGTCACTGGCCTCCACTGCTGCTCACATGCCCCTAGGGAGACTTGCAGACACAGAAGAGCATGCTGACAGCCAGAGCCACCACAGCAGCTTGTGGGCCTGGATCTGACTCTATCTCCTATCTCTAGCCTGCGCCACCAGTGGTGCACCATCAGCTCATCTTGAGCTGCTCCTTCCAGCGGTGTCCCTTCATGCCCCTGACCTGTCTTCCAGCACCATCCTGGGCTTCTGTACACACATGGCAAGAGCCAGCAACCATGGTATTGCAGACTGATGGCCAAAGGCCTCACACCTGCCAGAATGCCTACAGTTTGTTCCCACCCTTGCTGTTTGCTCTGGTTTCCACCACTATATGTATGCATGAAACCAGTCTCTTCCATTACACGGGTACTTACAGATGTTCTCTCTAGTCCAGTGTGTGCATACCACTAGTTCCAGTCACCACAACTGCCTGCCCTGGTGCCCTGCCACCCTGGTGTCCTGCTGAGGACACCACCAACCCTTGAGACCTCCATGGATCTGCTTCAGCGTTCTTCAAGGACGATGCAGTTGCTGATGCTGTGGACCCCAGTGGCCTGAACCAACAAGTCACCATGCCCCCTGGACCTGGACCAGCCATATATCACTGCACTTAATGATGAGCACCACTAGATAGAGGGTCATGGCATGCTCTGGCATGCCCCCATCCTCAGGGGCAGGTTCGTCCTTACCAAAGTCAGTCAGTAAAGTCTGAAAGAGGCAATTCCCTCTTCAAATGTGCAGACAACTAAGCAGAATTACAAGAATCAATGAGAATCAGGAAAATAGGATTCTATCAAAAGGATGTAAGAAACTTCTAATACTGAATCCCAAGGAAGTAGAGATACAGGAATTACCAGACAAAAAATTTTAATTTTCCAAAAAAAATTTTCAAAAAACTTTCCCCCAAAATTAAGATTCTCAGAGATATATAAGAAACTGGATAAAATTTAATGGAATCATGGGGCATCTGGCTGGCTCAGTCAGTGAAGTGTGTGTGACTCTTAATCTAGGGTTGGGAGTTCAAGCCCCATGTGGAGATTACTTAAAAATAAAATAATTTTAAAAAATTAATGGAATCAGGAAACAATAAGTGAGCAAAATGAGAAATTTGACAAAGGATAGAAATATAAAAAATAAATGAACAGGAATTTAGGAGCAGTAGAATACAATGACTGAAGGATACAACAAAGCTTCAACAGCCAACTAGATTGAGGAGAAGAAAGAACCAGTGAGCCTGAAGATAGATTATTTAAAGTTATGAGTAAGAAAAACAAAGAGAAAATATAATACAAAGTAATGAATAAGTTCCTTACAGGACTTCAGGTATACTATATAATAGAAAATGATTAATTCACAAAGAAAGGCAGGAAGCAAGGCAGAAAAGAACAAAGAAACTAAAAGCAGCCAGAAACAATAAGATGTCAATAACAATTCTATACCTATCAGTAATTACTGTAGATGTAAATAGATTAAATTTTCTGATCAAGAGGCATAAAGTGACTTTATGAATATAGAAACAGATCCCACTCTATGTTGCCTACAAGAGACTCACTACAGCTTAGAAGACACACAGAGGTTCAAAACAAAGGGATGGGGAAAGATATTCAACACATATGGAAAACTAAAGAGAACAGAGAAGCTATACTTGTATCAGACTAAATCGACTTTAGGTCAAAAACTGTAACAAGAGACAAAGAAGATCACTATATAATGATAAAATGGTCAATTCATCAAGAGGACAAAACAATCGTAAATACAAACACACCCAACACCATAGTCCTTAAATATTTAACAAATATTAACAGAGCTGAAGGAAGCAACAGACAAAAATACAATAATAATAATACGGGACATTAATATCCCACTTTTGACAATGGGTTAGTGGAGGGGTTTTGTGTGCGTGAATGGGCTAAATGGGTAAGGGGCATTAAGGAGGGCCTTTGTTGGGATGAGCACTGGGTGTCATATGTAAGTGATGAATCACTGGGTTCTACTCCTGAAACCAATACTACGCTGTGTGTCAACTAACTTGGATTTAAAATTAAAAATAAATGGTGGGTTTTTTTAAGAAACAAAATTATAAAGAAAAAAAAGAAAACACAAAATCAGAAATAAGTGAGGAGACATAACAGCTGATACCACAGAAATACAAAAGTTCATAAAACAATACTAGAGCAATTAATTATATGCCAATGAATTAGATAATCTTGAAGAAATTGATAAATTCTTAGGAATATAGGATCTGCCACATCCAAATTATGAAGAAAAAGAAAATCTGAAATAATAAGGAAGGAAACTAAATTAGGAATCAAAGCCTCCCAACAAAGAAAAGCCTAAGACAAGTTGCCTTTATGGGTGAGTTCTACCAAACTTAAAAAAAAAAAAGAATTAACATCTGGTCTCACACAGAAATTAAAGTCTGGAAATACAGACAATATCATTCTCCATCCCTTTTGATTCATCAGTCCCATTCATATTCCCAGATGGTCTGGTCCTTTCTTTAGCTTCTTTAGCAGTTGCTGCATGAAGTAATCTTCTAGAAGCAACAAGGTCTCTTTCGCACCTCCAGAGCTAGAAAACTCCAACTCTCAGTCTCATGTGACACAGACTCAAAGTTTCAGGGAGCTATCAAGTCACATAACAAAGAACAAAGCACCTCAAAATTTAGAAATATCAAAGCTCAGGAATAAATGCGATTGTTTCAAGAGTTTATCATCTCGGCCCTAATTCTCATGTGAGTTCATTTTCCAAATACAACTTACTTTTCCAAACCCAATACAGTTAACAGTCAAAACTAACACAGAGTTCATCAATCACAGACCATTGCAGAAATGCGGTGTAAGCAAAAGCAGAGTGTAGATGGGAGGGGGTGGGGGAGAGGAGAGAAAACAAAAGGCTTTCTTGTTTCATCTTCTCAAGGGTGTCAACTAAGCTTATCAGTTGGCCAGAACCCATTGTCTGTAAACTGCCAGCTTTCCTTCAGGATGATTCACTTCTGTCTATGCACAGACCAGCTCCACCAACATCTCTGTCATCTTCGTGAGCTCCTTGGCCTTCTCCTCTGCCTTCTCATTCCTTTTGATCACTCTGTCCTCGACTCCATCATTTTGATTCTGAAGATGATTCAGGGTGCTCTCCTCCAAGGCCTCCCCTCTACCTGTATTTTCATTTGAATGAGCATATCGTCCATCTCTCATAACTTGCTCCTTCTTCATTGTATGCTCTCCCCTACCCTTGAGTGAGAGTCGTGTTGTCCTCTGACATCTTTCTGAAGACTGGCAGCAGAAGCTGCTAGAAATTCTCCTCAGTCTCCAGCACTTTCACCTCCTCTAGTTCTGCTGGCTGGAAGATGTCCAAAGGCCATATTCTCCCCTGCTTCACCAGAACTGTGGTATCAATGTCTGCAAAAAAGAAGGAGAAATGTACTTTGTTGAAAATTTAAATTATATGTGCACTTTCTGATGTAACCTGTCTGGTCATTTTGTTTGGACAACCCAACTCAGCTATAATTGGAGACTAGATTTTCTATTTTCTATATTTCTATTTTCTATATTCTATACAAATTGATGTAATACCCTGATGCATTTCAGGGAATTCTGGGCATAAAATGGAAGAGCTGCTCTTGAGTGTCTGGAGAAAGACAAGAGGACCGTCTACATTGGACTGTAAAGTGCACAGGGACTGGGTATTTCTGAAGTTCATAACTTGTCCTGCTATAAGTTCATTTGAGTAGCTGACTTGACAAGTGTATGAAGTCAAAACCCTTCCACGTGTAATAAAACACAATGACCATGTTAATAAAAGTATTTATTTTCTTGAAAAGAAAAAACTATTAACATAATTTTTTTCCAAACTATTACAAAAATTTGAAGACAGAATGCTTCCACACTCATTTTAAGAAGCCAGTATTACCCTAATAACAAAGCCAGTTGAGGAGACTATGAAAAAAGAAATAGAGGTCAGTATCCCGGATGAATATAGATGTAAAAAATTTCAACAAAATTACATTCAAACAGCAAATCAATTTCAATGACACATTTAAAAGATCATACACCAAGATATACATATATTTTCTATATGTATTACATATTACATGTAATGAAATATACATATATATCTCACAAGAATATTATTCAGCCATTAAAAAGAAGGAAATCCTGCCATTTGTGAGAACATAGTTGGACCTTGAGGACATTCTACTAAGTGAAGTAAGCCTCCAGAGAAAGATAAATACTGCCTATTATCTTTCAATGTGGAATTAAAAATAAATTTAAATACATAAAAACAGAGAGTAGAATGGGGGTTTCCAGGGGTTGGAAAGTGGAGGAAATAGGGAGATGGTGGTCAAAGTATATAGACTTTCAGTTATAAGTTGAGTAAATTCCATGCAGCTAATATACAACATGAGAGTTAACAATACTTTATTGTATACTTGATAATTTATAAGGTTCACACCATAACAACAACACCATGGTAATTACACAAGATGAAGGATATAAACTAACTTTATTGTGGTAAACTTTTTGTAGAGTACATATATTGTCATCACAATACCTTAAACTTACACAATGAGACATTAATTACAGCTTAATAAAATTGAGGAGAAAAATGTGTAATAAAGATATTTGCAAGAGTAAAAAAATATATGTATATACACAGTTGAATTCTATTTAACTTTGTACTTATGATGTTATGATCATTAGCCTAAAATTATCCATGACATTGAAATTCTGTACAAGGTTTTGACACAGAAATTAAGATAGAATACTAATTTTTAAATGTTTGGAATGCTGTATCCTATGTCGAAAGGTATACAAAAGATATTTTTCTTTTTAGAGTATGGGACATCATGTCAAAGGCATTTACTTCCTATAAGGAGATCTTCAGTCCAAAAGGTATTTCTGTTTCTAGAATAACAGTCTTTACATTTCAGTTACTTTGTCAAATGAAAGGCATTTCTGAGGTTTAACCAAACATAGTACACTCAAAAATGCCATTTGCTTAATTTTAAGATGCACACATCTTTAGGATGTGAACTCTTATGGCACTTTAGTGATTCAGGGTCCTGAGCACGTGAACAGGGATCCCCTCCATAATATGCATCCTGAAATGGATCATCATGGCTGCTTCCAAGGAATTAGAACCAAGTTCTGTTCATGACTCTTCATCTAATTTGGTTGGTCCTTGTTAAAATCAACACAAGCACCTTTTGTTGCACTGATGTACAAATAAAACTCATGTAGTTGTATCCAAGTGACAAATTGGCAGAGTAATAATACAGGCTGAGAGTGATTTGCATTACTTACCAGGAGCCAAGTTGTAACATGCTAATGATATTCCACTCTCAGGTTCAAATTGGACACCTGGAGATCATTCAAGGTCTCCTCAGAAAAGAGCTCAAAGAAACCCAAGAAACTCAAAGATCTGGAGATCTTCCAGTGTCTAGGAAAACACATGTGGATATTAAACTTCTCTTTACAGAAGAGTTGCCCCCCAAATTAGTTTATACCCCTAAAGAAAATTGTGAGAAATCCAACTAGGTTGGGAATCTATCAGGATGGTTCATATTTGAAAATATGCAGCTAAAGCTTCACATTTGAAGGCTTCGAAATTCTGACCAACCTGAGATCTGGAAGGAGGAAGCTCTATTGTTCCTTTCCACCCCGCCCCCACCAAATAATAACAAACACCAACTAAACATTTCTTGTTGAAAGAGACCAGACTAATGATGGATATGGGGGGAGAGGAAGGGGTGTGATGGGCATGGAGGAGGGCACTTGTGGGGATGAGCACTGGGTGTTATATGGAAACCAACTTGTCAATAAACTATTAAAAAATAAAATAAAAATATAAGAAATACATTCTAAAAAAAGAAAAGAAAAGAAAAGAATAAAAAGAAAGAGACCAGACTAGAGCAACCTACTCCTTATACCTTTTTCTGCCTTCTCCCCCTTCCGCTTTCTATCCTCTTCCTTCTGCCATGGTTGTGAGTTCTAAAGACGACCATTTACTAGTTATACTTTTACAGAAGAAAGAGTGATTCAGTCAATGTCAAACCTAGCTAGTATGTAACAAATCTAAAAGTCACGTCCTGCGATGATCTTAAGCATAATTTTCTTGCTTGGAAAAACAAATTGAGCAAAGTGCTATCTCTGATCTTGCATATTTTGTGTTTCTTACAAGGTCATTTTCCCTTTTCTCTGTCTGAAATCTCTCCTCCTGTCCACCCCTTAAAGACTACTGGTAACGTGCTTCTCAGAGTCCCCCCTGTGAGGGTGGGTCCTTGCCAGGTACTGTGTGTATGCCCCTGGTCTATCTATGGCACTAATCCATGTCTGTGCTGGCACTGCCTGTCCTCTTCTAACTTAAAATTCTTTTTCAATGTTTATTTATTTTTGAGAGAAAGAGAGACAGAGAGAGAGAGAG
Source organism: Proteles cristata cristata (assembly GCA_017311185.1). Lineage (NCBI taxonomy): Eukaryota > Metazoa > Chordata > Mammalia > Carnivora > Hyaenidae > Proteles > Proteles cristata. The sequence continues at coordinate 348,371 of JAESUZ010005027.1, forward strand.
AGAGAGAGAGAGAGAGAGAGAGAGAACACAAGCCAGGGAAAGGCATAGAGAGAGGCAAACGCAGAATTCAAATCAGGCTTCAGGTTCCAAGCTGTCAGTGCAGATTCCAACATGGGACCCAAACCCGTAAACTGTGAGATCATAACTTGAGCCAAAATCAAGAGCCAGCTGCTTAACAGACTGAGCCTCCCTCGTCCCTCCATCCCGACCTCTATATCTTGAGCTTCCTGGGGTCAGAAGCCATTTCTCACCCATCTTTGTATCCTCTAACAACTAAATGCAATTGTCAAAGGTGGGGGCTTGATAGAACTCCTAAAGTAATAAGTTAAAAGATATATTTTGTTTACTTTCTACAAAATTGTATAATTAGCAGTGTCTGCAGCCAGCACTTAGTGGCTCATGAGTGGGCTTATAAAATGTTCAGAAATTTTGTAAGCCCAATGTTAAACACAGCTATTATTAAAATTTTAATTCCATAACCTTACAGTGAAATGGATTTTATTAAAAAGTAATAAATACTAAAAAAAACCCATCATTTCCTCATTTACATTTTGCTAATATCTCCTTTCTTGAGAGTATTCCTATTTATTGCATATACATGGTGGAGATGCTATACAGTGATGGTCGTCTACACATCTCTTCTCGTCTCTGCATGAAGTGATACCAGCCTAGCAGCTTGAAATCTGCCACGGGTGGAGTATTTGCCCCTCAGACACTGGCAAAACTGCAGATCAGGGGTCATCCACCTCCACTCAAGAGACTAGCTAATGCACTATGTATCTATACTGAAATCAATTCTTCCCTACCCACATTTAGTACTTTCATAATCCCATTTTCTAATTAACTAAACATGACACCAAAATTCTTTCTGCATAAAGACTGGTAATAGTCAAAGATTTATAAGATAGAAAAATGCATTTTTACCCTAAAGAGGCACCAAACACATTATTTTCTTGTACTGACAAAAGTCAATATAGACTTTTATAATACCACAAGGTTATGATAATGGATTCAATTTTTATTATATAATCTAGAGAAAATATTTCCATCATTTGAGCTCTCAATCTCTTGGGAGCTAAGAAAGATGGGGGTCCTCCCTATAATTTTCACCAGAGTATAAAATATATAAAATAGAAAGCATTCTCCTGTCAGTTGAATCACTATACTAAATTCTTTCTTAAGAGAAAAAAGTTTAAATCCTGCATTTAATGATTTAATATAGAATAGAGTAAAGTAATAACAAAGCCAGTGTGCTACTTTATAGGATTATTTCTGAATCTGATTAATTCTCCCTCCCTTCCTGACCTCCCCTCCTGTGCCTTCTTTGCTCTCCCTTTTTAAGAAAGACTTTCTCTGAAGTTTGAGCTCTGAGCAATAAAGCAGATCAGGTTTAAGAAACGCAATGACCCATCTTCAGATTAGCTGTTGTAATTCACTTGAAATGTTTGTATGGGGTTATTTGCGGTGAAGCAATACAGGAACCACCTTGTATACAGTCAAGTGGTGCCTTTGAATACGAAGCTGATGTCTTCAGCAAGAAAAATAAAGTGAGAACAAAAAGAAGCCTTGTCTTCTATCTGAAAGTTGAGAGAAATTGAAGATCCCAGGAGTTGCTGTTGCCTGTGGTCATTTTCCATCATTCACTCTATTTTTTCCCTAATTAATTCCCTTTTTCACCCTATCTTGCTCTCTTCAGCAACACCACTTTCCTTTTTAAAACCTGCCTATTTAAGAGTGGTGTGAACCAATTTAGCATGGTATCTTGATGGGAGTTTTATGAACATTGCTCACTGTAAATAAAAGACAAGGGAGAAGCATGGTTTATATAACTGGCTTTTTAAAACATGAAGATTAATGCATTCTCTCAAAAACACATCTACTCAACCAGTGGGGAACTTTTTAATTAAAAAAAAAATATTGATCAAACAACTTTCTTCATACTAGAACAGTGAAAGAAACTTTAGGAAACAAAATGGTTTTATTTTCTGTCTCCACACTTCTGCTGATATGAGGAAAAATGATATATTGGAAATAAAAACACCCAAGTTACAATAGAAGTCTGGGTGTGGGAATCTTCTCTTCTATGTGACTTTCAACAGATCAATGCTTCCTAAACCTCAAATTTAACATCTGCAAAGTAGAGATTAGGGTTCCGTTACATACAGTGGAAGATGAAGACAGGAAGGAAGTACCTGAAAAATCTTTGTAAACAGCAAAGTGCTCTCACATCATAAGATTGCTGTCAATAGTCTGAAATTCATCATATAGAGGTGCATCACTGGGGAAAAGACAACATTGACTTTTGAGGGTCTGAAGATTGCCTCTTGTACTTTCTTCCACGTGACTCGATAGACTGACTACCCTTGAAGGTGTCCATTTTAATGAAACAAGACCAACTGGAAAGCTTAATTAGCTCAACAGCCACCAAAATAAATTTCTGAGTCTAGAGAACTCTTTCACTATAAAACTAATATGTTGCAATGTGTATAAATTGCCAATTACATGAGAGGCACCTTCTGGGTCCACACTGTGAATTGGACAGTAGAAAGGGTCACCAACTGTGCCACTGAAAGCGGGCACTTGCAGGGCAATTGCTTTCCTCACCTACAGGGTGGACAGACATGCTGCATCTGAAGATGTGTGCCAGCCTCTCTGTCTCACACACCTGTGAACAGAACCAGTCTCTCCTGTGGCAGGAATTAATCGCAGTGACCAGCCATTGTGAGGAGCAGCTTTGTAGGTTTCTCTTTCCAAGGTTTAGTTCCAACTGTCTCAGCCCAGATAGGATCTTGGGAAACGGAGAGGCAATTGCCTTTGTATTTATCTTGAGTGGATTTTTATTACCCCTTTTCTCAGACACCTTTCAGAAAAAGAAAAAGAAAAAAAGAGGAAAAGAAACCCCCTTGCTCTTAAAAATAAAAGATGCACATGCATTAGCTGTGTGTTTTTTAACAGGGAGATATTTAAATTGAAAACTATCCAGTGCAGTCCAGGGACCATTTTGATGGACTGAGTGGCCTCTTTGGTCTGAGCTGTGTGTGCAGAGTATCTGGAGCAACTGTGGGATGACAGTTTCAGTGAGGAGAGCAAAAGTGCGCAAGCTCACTCTGGCAGCATGGGTGCGGGGAGAATGCAGAGGCGTAAGCATTTTTTAAGCTGGCGTTGCTGTCGGTTTCCACCAGGATGCTTCCCACCAGGACAGCTTCCAACCTGCAGCAGACTCTCTTCCTCCTCATTCATTACAGCACCGCTCAGGATTCTGGGAAAATTGATTTTCCATTTTTCATTCTTAAACATCACACCACATGTATTATTTTCTTGCTCCAAAGCTAAGCTTTCTAAAGTCCTGATGTGCATGACTATTCTGGCAAACTTCACTTCTACAAATGTGGGGAATGGCCACAGGGAATTCAGCCATGAACATGTTCTATCTGCCTCTCCTGAAGAATGCTTTCACTAATGAATGACTGTGCTACATGCTGCAGACCTGGTCAACTGTGCCCTATTGAATGAGGATACCCATGACAGCAAGGCATTGTAAAGAAACATCCACTTGAAATTTACCCAAAATGCCAGCAACAGGAAATTCATCCATTCTTGGTGGGTCATCTAAACAAAAATGAAAAAAGAGATAATGGAGGTACTTTGATCCCAATGTCTTCAAAGAAAAATGTCACACAAAGGTACATGGACACACACAGGCACATGTATGCACACAGACACACATAGGCATACATATGCACACACAGGTACACATAAGCACACCCACAGGCAATGCACATACAGGCAAACCCACAAGGACTGTGCACATACACAGACACACACATGCACACACAGGCACATATATGCACACACAGGCACACACAGGGACATGCATGCCCACAGACACCCATTGGCACACATATGCACACACAGACACATGCATGCACATCGACAAACATAGACACACATATGCACAAATAGGCACATGCATGCACACAGGCACACACATAGGCATGCTATGCACACACAAAAACACAAGCTTATTTGCACATTCTTCAAACATAGGTTTCTGAACCTCAAATTTGAATTTTCTAGGAAAAAAAGAAGAGGAAATCTTAACAGACATGAAGCATTTAGTGTGATATTTAAGTCATTCCATACTTTGTATAATACATTAATTTTCTCTATTTTTTTAAATAATAATTATTTAGATTTTTGTCCAAACTAAAGAAAATCTGTCAATTTGCTAAGCAGTTAAGCCTGCCTGGCTGGTACCAGGCTTTCTTTGTGAAACTGTACTTCTGACATCTGTCCTTCAATGACCTTCCAAACCACACACAAAAAAAGCCGTTGTTAGGAGCATTGAAGAAGAGGGGAGGGTAAGTGCTGATCTCAGTCAACCTCCCACCCTCCCTCATCCAGTCCTTCCTTCTTTCTTGATCTAATACCACCTAAAATACTGTAACATCTCATCCTAAATGAGCTTTGCAGAAATCAAATTCTAATCATTTAAGGGCCATTGCATTCTTAACCTTTTACTGAAGTATACTGTATGCAGAAAATTGCACATATTGTAAAGAAATCCTCACAAATATAATGTCCCCATGTAAACAGCACTTAAAGAGACAACATTTCCAGCAATTCCAGAAACCCTCCTTGTGCCCCTTTTAATCACTACTTCCTACCAAGAGGAACACAATTCTGACTTCTAACAGCTTATATTAACTTTAATTGTCTTTGTAATTTTTATCAACTATAAATGCTTGTATTTTTACTAATGCTTATATTCTAGTCTATCTGGCCTATTCTACTGCAATGTTTGTGAGATTGATCCATATTGGTTTTATTCATATCATATTATGGTATTCCGTTTTATGACTATACCACAATCTTTTCATCTAACCCACTCTTGATGGGTATTCAGGTAATTTCCGGTTTCTGGTTATTACAAGTAGTTACACTATCACATGTCTTTTGATGAAAACATAAGAGTAGAATTTTGAGTCACGGAGTATGAAAGAGTTCAGCCTTAGTAGACACTGATAAACAGTTACCATTTTGTTGGACAAAATGTTCTAACAGTGATCAGTTTACGCTGGAACTAGAAGTGTCTAAGAATTACATCCTTAACAATAATTAGTACTATTTGCCTTTAAAATTTGTTTTGCTATTATATTGTGGTTTTAATTCCCATTTCATTAATAGCTAATGTAATTGAACATTTTTTCATAAGCTTAGTGGTTACTTGGGAAACCTTATCTGGGATTCCTTATTGATTCATAGGAGCTCTTTATATTTTCTCGGTAGGAGTTCTTGGTCAGATATGTATGGTTTACTCTATCATTTTCTCTATGATGACTTTTGGTGAATCCAAGTTGTTTATGTTAATGTGGTCTATTATATTGTATTTTTTCTTTATGATTAGTGTTTCCCATGCTCTCTCGTTAAGCAGTGTTTTGTCTTTCCCAAGGTCATGAAGAAGTTCTCTTATGATTTTTTTCAAAGAGCTGTATTTTTTCTTTCATATTTGGATCTGTAATCCATCTGGCAGTAATCTTTGTGTACACTGAGAGATAGGAGTGAAACCTATTAGATTTTCCATGTAAATATCCATTTAAGCTATTATCCTTCGGAAATCATTCTCCTTTTTAAAACTATACTGTATTGTTACCCTGCACATCTTTCATAAACTTCTGTCTGACAAAAATAGAAACAAAGAATATCACATGGTTCCTTACCTCATCAAACATAAAAAATGCAATTAAATCATTTCTTTATATCTCAGACTCAAAATTTATTATCAATAAAGAGCTCCCTAGAGAATATTGGATTATACAGATCTATTTGTAGTTGCACAAGATGTCTTAATATTATATGTACATTTTTAATCATTTTTATTAATTATTGTTCTGCTCTTACCCACCAGGATTCTAGGTGACATATCCTGCTTCTAGAAGTACCAACGTAGCCATTCTAATATGCTACTTCTAATTTCACATGGAGAGGAATCAGATGCCATGGGTCTGGTATCCCAGGCTAGGACACCTCCACGGGCAGGGAATTTACTGAAGAGTGCAATTGAATCAAAGTGTGCAGGAGAGTGAAGGCATTGACACAACAGAGCCAGAAGCAGGGAGTGAGCACAGTCACATCGAAGGCCTCAGTGGGAGCAGCATGGATTTCAATTAACCCCATATGAGTGGAGGGTGCTGGGCAGCTATACTCTCTCATCTACCATGCATGAGATGCTGCCTGACCCTGAGCAAGGCCCTCCAGCTATGAGCAGAGGGCCAGTTGAGCTCTGTTATCATTCAGCAGTGTGGTCATTGATCCTGCAGGGCTCTGCCAGCATAGCACAGCATCCAGCTTACCAGAATCCCAATTCTACTGATGGGCATAGCATGCGAGTTGGGGGTAAAGTGCATCAATATCCATGCATGGCTTTGGAATTTTGTGGGAGCCTTTTTGTCCTACTTGGAGTTTGCATTCATCCATACCCTAGGTCTTAGCTGTGTGTTCGGATAATTGGTGTTCTGTGTATAGGATAACATAATAAATGAGATATTACTTCACTATCTGGACTTCAAATTAATGAAACATTGCTTTTTATCTAAATGCTAGTATAATTTGTATTTTAGGTCATGTGATTGAAAATGCTGATTAATTGGGCTGCTTCATTCATTCACGGAGAAATTTACTTTTATAGGTGTTCCTAAAGCTAGCCTGTGATCCCACACATTCCTAGGTGCCTAGAAAGCCCCACCTCTAAGTTTTGTGTTGTTTGGTGCCATGTGGCCTCTCTGGGTCCTACTACAGTCACTGGAGCTGGGGAGAATCTCTTCCTTAGGAATTTCCTACGGGGCTTGTCCTGACCACCATGTCCTTTCCCACACCAACCCAACTCAACAGGTTCAGCTCAACCTCAGCTTGTCCCTGGAGAAAGTCAAGGAAAGAAAAGAAAGTGCTATGAGAACACTATCAAGGTATTGGTGAGTGGAGGAGGTGGTAGCTGTACTGATACCCAGCCAGCCACATCCCCCATGATGAGGAGTGGGGCACTAGACTGGTCCTGACCTCTCTAATCAGAGTGATGGTCTCAACAACTGCAAAGTTTCCGTGAACTGGGTGTTCCAATAAAGACCTCACATGGCAGTTACAAATTCTTCTTAATAACTGCAATTATTCCAATTTTACAAACGAGGACTTGTCTGGGATCCCAGAGATAACAAGCAATAGAATGAGAATTAGCCGCCAGGTCAGGCTGCTTTCAAAGCTTTGGGTCACCAGCCTTTTGTTCTGCTGTCTCTTGACCTCCTCTCTTCTCTCTCTGTCTATCACACACACACACACACACACACACACACACACACACACACACACACACAGCATATTCTATCCAGCGCCATGCTACAATATGTTTTGAAATACGAATGTGATATTTATGCATCTATAACCTAAATTTTATTTTAGATTTAATACTTATATTTAAATATATAGCAGAAATTTTTATTATCTATCCACGGAACTGTTTTTCAAAGTAAGATTATATAAGAAAAATAACAATCTCTCCATATAAGTTTGGGAAATAATGATACAGAAAAAAAAAAGAAAGATCATAATCACTATAATTCCATTACCTAGAAGGTTTTGCCAGTTTATTATATTTCACTTAGTGTATTGTCATTTAGTCCTATGTAGATATGTTTTGCCATAATTGGGATCATTAGGTCCACAGAGTTTTGATTATTAATTTGTTTCACTTTATATTATACCAGGAGCCACTTCCATGTCATTGAATATTTCTCGACGGCTGTTTTTAATGGCTATAAACTACTTCTTTGTATGAATGTACTATAACTTATTTGGTATTCACCTATTGGTGCATATTTTAGCTGTTCATATTTTTTACTAGCACACAAATACCTATGTTGGCTTATAAGTCTTTAATCACATTTCTGATTCTCTCCTAATGATACGTTCCTAGTAGTAGACTGGCGGGGTCCAGGTGCATGGCCATTTTTAAGGGTCTTTCTATGCCCTGTCAATGATAGTATGCACACAGATGACATGTAAACCTATGCTTCATACAAGATTCCAATAACTTGCACTGTCCATGTAGCCCCCAACATTCACCTTTGCTACAGCATCAAAATATGAACATGGAGAATACATCACATGGACTATGAAAAGGTACTAGAGAATCAGGTACAATCTTCAGTTGATGAAGCAAAGACACAATACATTTTTTAAGCTGCTGAAAGCAAATATGTTTTACTATTGTTTTAACCAACTCTCCTGACACCACACTCAGGAAATTTCTATCTTCCTAGAAAATAAAACATAGAAATGAGACTCCTGAAAAATTATCTTCTGGCTTTACAGTTAAGAAAGTAGTATGCAAAATCTTTCAGGAAGGATAAGAGCAATGCTTCCCATGCATAACATTTTTAATTAACTTCTTATTTATTGGAACAAGAAAGCACACAATTATAGCTCACATCTTTATGGTATTGTGACACAGAATCAAGCTCATAATTGATTATAAGTAAGATGATGAACATCATGTAAATAAATCTTTTCAGAATATCTAGTGGTTTTTTCTTACTTACCAAACAGAAAAACCGCATGGAAGAGTTTGTATTAATGCCAACAGCGGAGTGTAAGTGACAATTCTTGAAGTTTGCTTAAATGTTACAATCACTTCAGCTACTTTGCATATACAAGGAGAGGAGAAGTTACTGCACTGTGTCTTGGAAGCACCACCAAGCTGAGCTTCAGACACAACCAGTAATCTTATTTTGGTAAAAGGCAAAGATTTATGCGATCTGAAGAGAAACCAGAGTATCCAGTAATCTTATTTTGGGTGTTCTCACTTCTTGAGGCCAGCCATTCTATTTACACCCAAATTCTTTGATCAGTGCTCTTGCCTTTGTTTTTGTTAACTCTGCCTTTGTGAAGTATGGACTTTGAGTTAGTCCCTCCGACTCAGGGGATCAACTTCCAAATTGTAAAAGGAGACTAACAGCACAATCTTTTCCTTTTCTGATCCTTCTTCAAAGACACCCACCCCTTGTATTTTAAAATAATTACTCCTTTTCTTTATAACTATGCCTCCTTTATAATATATAGTTCACTTGTGTTTTTGAACTTTGCATACTTCTTTTAAATTTTTAAAAAATGTTTTATTTATTTCCGAGAGAGAGAGAGAGAGCGAGAGAGACAGCGTGAGCAGGGGAGGGTCTGAGAGAGAGGGAGAGAGAGAATCTGAAGCAGTCTCCAGGCTCTGAGCTGGCTGTCAACACAGAGCCAGATGTGGGGCTCGAACCCACAAACCGTGAGATCATGACCTGACCTGAAGTCAGACGCTTAACTGACTGAGCCACCCAGGCACCCCTGAACTTTACATAATTAGATTTAATCTTGTTTTGTTTGCTATTAGGTATTCTTCATAATTCTCATATTAATCCTTTATCAGGTATATGTGCTGTAAAAATTTCCTTTCCGTCTCTCTTCTTTTCATTGATGTGATCTAGTACTTCTTTAAAGGGCTGCTTTATACTCAGTTTCTTCCAGGAACTCTACCTTGACTACCTGGTATGAATGAAAATATCCTTGGTACTGAGTGAGGGTGGTCAAGGGTTGTGTGACCTGTACCAGGTTCTACATTAAGAATGCAGGGAAAATGCTGTAGATGTTTTCAACATATGTATGTTTTAACATGTGTTTGTGTTATAAAAATGTATATATGTATATGTGTATATATGCATTCTGAATGTGTATGTTTATATATGTATATATGTAAACAGATATACATACATATGGGCTTTGGGGTAGCCTCTTTGATTATACAGGTAATATATGTTATATATAGTTTACATATGATTCCATATATGATATCTGATATGATACTGCACATATTATATATGATGTATATGTAAATCTGTACATACACGCCAAGATACATATTTGTATAGTGTATATATATACACATACATGCAGATTGACTGCATATATATGTAAATGTGTATCTATATGTATATGTGTGCATATCTATCTATCTGTCTATCTATCTATCATATATATCATGATGAGCAAGAGGAAGTGTAATAAAGTTTGGAACATTTGCTCACTCGACAGTTCAGAAACACTAGGAATTATTCATGCCACGTTTCAAAGGAAAGAGAAATATACAGGCTTGTTTTAAAGCCCGTTTCTGGCATATGCTTTCATTCCCTGAGATAGCTCACAGGACGTGGACTTGGACTTATATATGGAAGTGTTTAGTTTTTGGTCTTATTCCTGACTTACCCCAGAACTCTGGGCATGTAATGAAAGAAAAAGAACAACGAAATCCTCACTTTGTTCCATGGGATGTTGGTTTGCTTGCTAATATGAGGGAATCTCCATGTTGAGGGATATGCGTGACTCATCCCAGAAATCTGTGAAAAAAATATACAAGGCTTCAAGTACAGCTGTTGTCTTCAGTCCCCCAGGCAGGTAGGATTTTCTAGATCTGAGAGTCTATGGTTGCCATGTATTCATTGCCTTGTATACACTAATGCTGTTTTTATTTTAAGAAAAGTACATGAATGTATGGACTGTAATCCTTTCATGAATTCAGTCTTGGTTGATAAATTCATTCAGTTCAGAATACGTAAAGCTAGTGTGTGTTAGAAGGAAATATTTTGAAAACTACTTGATATTTTATTCTACACTTGCCTAACTCCCACAAACAATTTAAGAATTATAACATAGCCCAAAAACTCCCAACAATAAAATGCGTTCAAAATGTAGGCTAGTAACATAAATTATTTCAGTACTGAGAGCAGTGAATTAAAATGTACTTTATTCTTGCTATTAAGGGTTTGGACTATGAAGGACATGTTACAAAGGGTTAAACAAACTAGAAATACAGTTAAAAGTATTGATAGATCATTTGTTGTGTAGTGAATCTGAATTTTGACAAGGCTCAAAAAAAAAAAAAAAAAAGAATGCTTTCAGACAGGCTGCAGGTTAGACAGGTTTTCATCGCCCTTGTCAAGGGAGGAAGCCTGGAAACTTTTGCATTCCAAATGGACTCAGAGCGAGCTTTTAAGGGACATCATGTGCCAGGTATTGGATTACATGGATCTTCTCAGGGCACCGAGTCCCAGGAGGCATGCCGCTGTCACTCAGATCTAGAACTGAGAAGAAGAGGGTTTCAGTTACCTGTATCCTGGGTTGAGAGACCTAAAGCCACCTAGATCTCCATGAGAAGTGCTTACAAGTCCCAAGTCGGGTCCTACCAGGATGCACGGGCAAGTGGGCATGGCAGCAAGGAAAGTCACTCAATGTGGTGATTCATCTGAATGAACTCAGGCAGAAACTTAGTCATCCTGGCTGCTGCTGGATTCTTCTTTCACTTCTATTCTTTTGTTCCAAAATGCTCAGCCAAAACACAGCATTACTCTTTCATGCATGACATCTGAAAAGCTCTGCATTTATTCAGGAGTTCACTGGCAACAAATACAAATGATTGGAAAAATAGCCTGTGATGGTATTTTTCTCCCTGTAAATTCCATCTGTTACTCTGGAGGCTAAAATGTGATTTGAGCCATTTCTCTCTCTTCCTCTCTTTTTCTTTGAAATTGACAAAGCTGTGCTGTTCTTGTGAGCTCACTGGCTAATCACATGTTTCTTTTGACTTGATTGCTTCCCAACCAAAAATTACAGAACTTTGTAAACTAAAAAAGAAAAATTTACAAGAACAAAATTATGTTCAGGTCAAACTACATAAAAAAGTTTATTATCATTACAGAAGAGATAACTTGCCACCAAAAAACCAAAAACAAAACAAAAGCAAAAACAAAGCCCCTTTCACCCCCCAAAAAATATTTACTAGGATATAAATACTAACTGAACTAAATGGATAGCCAATTTAGCCAACTTAAAAACAACTTTTAAAAACAACTCAAAAACATCCATCATATTTAGTGTCTTTGGCAGGATGATGATATATGTAGGACACAGATATTCCTTAAATCATCAGTAAACATCATCTAAATATTAGGAACAATCCACCCACCTCCTCGGACAGGTATGGATGTGGCACTGTCAGTTGTGGGCTCTTATACAGGTGATGGCCCAGAGTTATGCAGACTGACAGTAAATGATGACCCAGCTCCAGGGGTTCCTGGAGGATGGACAGGGTCTTGGTTCTTGGGAGAGGCTGAAGACTCCAATCGTTATTCTCCACAGTGTGCTTATCCATCAGCAGCCTTTCTTGGGATCCTCATTAGCACACAGCTCCAAGCTGACAGAGTGCTGATTGAACAGCAACTTGATAGATACTGTTCTAAAAAGAAACTTTTATGGGGCACCTGGGTAGCTTTGTAGGTTGAGCGTCCAACTTCAGCTCAGGTCATAATCTCAGTTTGTGAGTTCGGGTATGCTGCTGTCAGCGCAGAGCCTGCTTCAGATCTTCTGTTCCTCTCTCTCTCTCTCTGTCTCTCCCCTACTTTCACTTGTGCACTCTCTCTCAAAAATAAATAAAACATCTAAAAATTTTAAAAAGTAAAAAAAAAAAACAAAATAAAAAGAAACTTCTAGGGGTGCCTGAGTGGCTTAGTTGGTTAAAGTCTTGACTCTGGATTTCAGCTCAGGTCATGATCTCAAGATTTGTGAATTTGAGCCCCAAATAGGGCTCTGAGTTGACAGTGCAGAGCCTGCTTGGTATTCTCTCTTTCCCTCTCTCTCTCTGTGCTCTTCCCCTGCTATTAATTAATAAAATAAATAATTAATTAATTAAAAATCAAACTAAAATAAAAAGAAACTTATAGAAGCCATAAGTGCTCCTCCCCTGCTATTACTTAATTAATTAAAAATTAAACTAAAATAAAAAGAAACTTATAGAAGCAATGCCCAATCTTTGTACTGGGGACTAGTCTTACAGTGGCCAGAGCCACCCATGAGCCCTGGGTGGATGTAGAGGTGGTTGAGGACAGAAATGTGTGTCTGCAGGGTTTCCTTCTGCACCCTGACACGAAGCATGCCAGAAGGCCTGGCCATCATTGTACTCCCTCCGCACAGATTTTTCAGAGGAAAGAGTCCTCTGAGAGAGAGAGAGGACCTCTGACACATAAAAGTAGCCTGATGGGCAAAGCATGCTCAGTGGTACTTGAGCTGTCACCGGTCTAAATCTGCTAAATCCACTGGGATATTTCTTCCCTCGTTCTCTCAAAGCGACAGAAACATTTCAGAGTATGCACAAGAAATGTACTTGTCAGTGTCAACTCAGATTTATCTGGGGGCAAGAACTTCCAATTTTCAAAAGCAGCTAACTCGACTGGAGTCACTGGTTTGTTTTTCGGGTTTTTTTTTGTTTGTTTGTTTTTCGGGTTTTTTTTTTTTTTTAATGTGTTGGCCGAGGCAGTACAATGAGCAGTAGGACTGAAGGAAAGTGGAGGTGCGAGGGTGCACAGATGTTTGCAGGTCAGAAAAGCTGATATGCTGTAAGCCAGCTATGTTGACTGTATTTCCATCTGAGTAGCTTCTTCACTGTTGCTCCAGAAAATGCAAAACAAGTCAGGTGATCTTCTCACTGCAACAGTCAGAAAACAGCTAATACGTTTAGTTAGTTAATTGGCTAAAAGCGGCAGCTGGCATCTTCCACCTCCTTTCGGGGGTTAACCCACAGCAGCTCAACCAAGGGGCTGGAGCCGCAAGAGCCCTGGATGGGGGAGTACAGGAGACATGCACACACACACACTGGCTGCCGGGGGAGCTATTGAGAGGGAGCAGGGTCTCAGTGACTATGCAGGTCCTTCCCAGGGCTTCTGGGTTTTCATGCCCCCCACTCAGACCCCAATAACACTCACAGATGTACCCTGAGCACACACCATGAAGGAGCACAATTCAGAGAACAAGAACAGATTGCTACTTAAATCGATACTTTGTTACAATAACCCCTGTGTCTGTCTGTTGAGACTGTATCTCTAAAAACACTCTGCAAACAAACACTTCTAAAGCTTTTAAGCCCTTTTAAGAAGCCAAACCAACCAACCAACCAACCAACCAACCAACCAACAACAACAAAAAGTAATACTGTAACTTTTTTTTCCTAAAAGGAATAAACAACAGCATTTTCTCTAGGGAATGAAGTCACTGATGTGTTATAAGGAAATTGTTTCTGTTCTTCCTGGGGTTTTATGAGCAGAACTCTTTCTGTTATGACCTCAGAGCTGACAGTCTAATGAGAAGCATTTTTAACTGGAATAGAATTTTAACCTGAATAGCCATTTGGCCAAGCTTAGGTTAGTAATGCCATGCGCATATTCTTATATTTACAATAAAAAGAAATACATAGTATTATTTATCAATTAAGGAGGCAATGGTTTCATAAATATATGTATGCTCTTTAAAATTATGATTAACTGGAGTACCCAGTTAAAAATTGTATGAGAAATTAGACAATAACCATTTGATTAAAACATAATAAGAATTAAAAGTGCCTTTAGAGATGGGCTGCACAGTGAAGTACCAAGAAACAATCACAACTGAGCTTTGTTTCAAATGAAATAAGAGTATTAGAAAATGTCACAACATCTTTTTATTTGACAGATATTTGGGGATTTTAACAATATTAAATCTACTAGAGAGATCCTTTATTTATTAAAAGATCTTTCATCTGACAGCCTTTAAAAATCCCAATAATAAATGTCATTGAAATGTTTAGCCTGTAACTAACGTAAGTGCATGACTGTTTGAGACTATGTATCTTCAAGAGCTGGCTGGGAAGCAAACCCTTTCTGTCTCTGAATATAGAGACACAAACACATATCACAGTGTGTGCACCTGTGGGGACGTGTGACTCAAAGAAGGCTTCCTTTCAAATGGCCATGCATGTAACCAAACCTGAAATTATAAGCAGAGGTTTATGTGTATGTGTATGTGTATTCTTCAAAGAAGAAGTTCATAGCTTTACCTGTACTGTCAAAAAGGTTCAAAATCTCCCCCAAAGGTTAAGAACAAAAATACAATTTGATATTTGAGGATATGAACTCATCAGAGAAACATATTGTGTTTTATTCATTCACTTATATTCTGTAGAGGTCGGGTCTATGATGGTTAGTTTTATGTCTCAACTTAACTGGATCTTAGTGCCCAGATATTTGGTTAAACTTTATTCTGGATGTTTCTGTGAGGGTGGCTCTGGCTGAGATTAACATTTAAACTGATGGACTTTGAGTAAAGCAGATTGTCTTCCACAATGTGGATGGGCCTTGTTTAAGCAGTTTAAGGGCTGAATAGAACAAAAGGCTGAAGTCCTCTAGTGAGAAAGAATTCTGCCAGCAGACAGCATTCAGACTTGAACTATTCTGTAGGCTCTCCCTGGGTCTCTAGTCTGCCAATGTCCAGACTTTGGACTTGCCAGCCTCCGTAATCACATAAACCAATTCTTTAAAATAAATGTCTGCCTTTGTGCACACACATCTTATATGCTTTGTTTCTCTGGAGAACCCTGACTAATACAGGGTCTCATGAAATGTTCGTTAAATGAAGGCATGAATGAATGCCAGAACAGTGTGCCCCGTCTTGCAGTCACAGCAGTGCTTCCTGAGTCATTGTGGTGGCACACCAGGCACAGAGCTAGTTGGCTGCCATTGCCCAAAACATTTTTTAAAACGTGGGACGCCTGGGTGGCTTAGTCAGTTAAGTGCCCAGCTATTACTCAGGGCATGATCTCACAGTTCCTGAGTTTGAGCCCCACGTTGGGGCTGACAGCTCAGGGCGTGGAGCCTGCTTCCAATTCTGTGTCTCCCTCTCTCTCTGCCCCTCCCCTGTTTGCACTCTTTCTCAAAAATGAATAAACATTAAAAAAATGTTTTAGGAATTGCCTGTTTTTTGAGATGTTATTCCACATTTCCTAATGTGATCTTCTCTTCTCTTTCTCATGTGTATCTGGAAATAAACTTGGTTTTAAGTAATTCTTATATTTTAAAAGTGATAATGCCTCCAGCTTCAGAAAGGGAGACATGCCAACAGGGAGGACATTTCAAAGACTATTCCAAGGCTCTGAAGACAGTTCCAAAGAGCTGAAAGGGCTTTTCCTAAAATGGGATGATAAAATTGTTTTGAAGCAGAAATACATTTTTGATATGTATTTTTACTTCCTAATCCACAATAGTTAAAGGAATAGTAATGAAGTCACCTTGGTTCCTCATCTATTATTATCACTACCATTGTTATTACCATCATTATGATTATTGCCAGACCAGTGCTCACCCCTTCCACAGACTGCCTTTATGAACTGTGTAAGTGAGCAGGAAATATTCCACTTTGAGCTACATGGGAAAAACAGACTTCAGTAAAAGGGGATTCTCTGTAATGACAACATTCATCACATGCTAGTTATATTATGGATGCCTCTCTATTCTCTATGTGCTGTACCTCGGGAGCCAGTGATTTCTTTTTATAAATCCCAAATAATAAATATTTTTGGCCTTGTGGTCACAGTCTCTGTTGCTGCTGCTGCTGCTGCTGCTTCCCCTTCTGCCTCCTGCCTTCACCCTCCCCTCTCCCTCCTCTTCTCCCTCCTCTCCTTCTCCTCTCCCTCCTCCCCTCTCTTTTCTTCCCTTTCTTCCCTTCCCTCTCTTACCTCCTCCCCTTCCTCCTTCTCCCCTTCTTTTCCTTTCTTCCCCTCCCCTTCCTCTCACCCTCTTCCCCTCTTCCCCCTTCACTTCCTCCTTCCCCTCTTCTTCCTCCTCTTCTTCTTATAAGCAGCCCATTGAAACTAGAAAAACCATTGTTAGCTCACAGTGGCACCAAAATAGACAATGAGCCAAATGTGGACTGGTTGGCAGATTCCTATCCCATCACTAGATCCTCATATCAACCCTATTGGATTAGATCCTATCATGTTCTCCATTTTACAATAGAGAAATTAAGACTTACAGTTGTGAAATAATGTACCTGAGGTGACAGGGCTTATGCAGGCTGCTTAAGAATTTGAAGCAGCTGGGGGCGCCTGGGTGGCTTAGTCGGTTGGTCGTCCGACTTTCGCTTGGGTCATGATCTCGCGGCTCGTGGGTTCGAGCCCCGCGTCGGGCTCTGTGCTGACTGCCAGCTCAGAGCCTGGAGCCTGTTTCAGTCTGTGACTCCCTCTCTCTCTGACTCTCCCCAGCTCACACACACACACACTCTCTCTCTCTCTCTCTCCTAGAAATAAATAAAAAAAAATATATATATTAAAAAAAAGAATTTGAAATAGCTGTTCTGGAAGTGTGCTTCCTGGACCAGCATCACCTGGATACTCCTCAGAAGTGCAGATTGTTGGGCTCTGCCCCTAGTTCTACAGGGTCAAAAATTGCAAGGCTGGGACCAACAGTTTACATTTTAACAAACTATTTAAGTGAGACTGGTGCCCTGATGGACTGCTACTGCATCACGTTGGGTGGGGGAAAGTGTTAGAAATGCAGTTTGGTCCCCTAGTGACCACTGGAACCAGACAGACTCTCTGGTGCTCCACATGATTCCCAGGCACACTCATGGTGCTCTGTTCTAAGCTGAGCACCAGACCACTAACTCTGTGTCCCTGGAGAGGGCTGGCTCCTTCTCCAGCCTCATCCTTGTACCTGTATAGTAGCTATACATTGGTCCCATATAGAACTGCTGTTATGTACCCCACTTTTCATCACGGACTCATATCTCAATTTTACATTTTAATAAATTCTAGTCAGATACAAAACTTATTCTTTCCTGTTGGATATGTGGGATGTTATGTTGCAAGTTTAGGGACATAACAACTTTAAAGAAGTTGGTTCTTTATCCATCCCCCCACTAAATGAACAATATTTGCTTTGTATTTATCAACTTTTCTCTGCCTATTGAAACATGTTTCATTGCCTCATTTCCTATGGATATGTGTGTATACATATATATGTATTTGTTTCAGCTTATTCTAATTCAGATTTCTCCCTCAACTAATGGTCTTTGATTTAGTTCCTCCATAAGATGATACAATTTTCAAGGAAAAGGGTCTAAAATAGTTTATCTTTAACATCTACAAAACATTGTCTCTGAATCGCAAGGTCAGGAATGATATCGTCGAAGTTGCTCATTCTTTGCAATTCTATAACCCAGCCTCACCATCTGGCACCATGAGACCTGCCTTTAAGGCCATCTCAGTGATGAATTTGGGAGAAATCCGAATGAAAAAAAGAGAATTTAAAGCTATCAGCAGAAAAATCAGGTTAAATGCCCCAAGAGATGAAAAAAACCACTGTAACACAGGGACAAACTCAGTCATGAACTTGGAGAAGATTTAGGTCATGTTTCACTTACGTTTCATTTAACAAGCTAAGCACTAGGCTAACTCATCTCACATTGCTATCTAGTGGCCTTAATCACTTTTAAAGAAGACATATTTCTGACTCATTCTACTTCACAGAAATTCAGTAAACCTTAGAACATGAACCAAGGAGAGTGAAACCATAATGTCTTACACATTCCAAAGTATTTCTTTAAGAAGCTTCTATGAAGAAACTAGATGATTCAAAACTGTTTCTGAGCATTCCTTCCTTAAACCATTGCTAATTTTTCAAGGTTTGCCAAGGAATCAAACTGAAATCACTACCTTACTTACGCCTTAAGGAAGCAACCCTTCCCTTTTTTTTTTTTTTACTTATTTCTGGCATAATTTGCTTTGGATGAGTAAGTCAATCACTGTACAAATTGGAGAATGTTATGAACATTCTGCTAACTACGCAGGCTTACAGTATATTTTATACATAAGTATATATATGTCTTCTGTAATCTGTAATTCCATCACTAACTCCAAGTCACTTTGATCTCCACTTGAGTTATGCATAGTCATCCGTCAGATCTGCCTCAACCCCTCACTTCATACTTGCCCTGTATCTTAGCAACTTCCAGATATCTTCTACATTGTCTCACCCTACACCTCATGTAGGCTTACATTTTCCTTCCTGTTTCTTGAACAAGGAAGATCATACTCATTTTTTAACTTATTCTCAAGTAATGTCAAGGGACAGTCTCCTTTTCTCCATTTTAAGGTGCTTTTTTAAAGTTTATTTATTTATTTTGCGAGAGAGAGTGCACGTATGTGTGTACTTATGCACAAGAGGAGCGGAAAGAAAGAGGGAAAGGATCCCAAGCAGGGTCCACACTGTCAGCACACAGATGGAGCTTGATCTCACAAACCATGAGATCACCATCTGAGCCAAAATCAAGAGTCTAGGATGTTCAACCAAATGAGCCGCTCAGGTGCCCCCATTTATTTTAATGTTTATTTTGAGAGAGAAAGAGAGAAAGCGTGGGGGGGGGCAGGGGGAGAAGAGAGAGAGAATCCCAAGCAGGCTCAGCATTGTCAGTGCAGCTCAACCTCAGAACCATGAGATCATGATCTGAGCCGAAATGAATCAAAAGCTCACGGCACCCGTGGCTCAGTCTGTTAAGTCTCTGACTTTGGCTCAGGTCATTATCTCGTGGCTCAAGAGTTTGAGCCCCATGTCAGTCTGTGGGCTGACAACTCAGAGCCTGGAGTCTGCTTCAGAGTCTATGCCCCCTCTTTCTCTGCCCCTCCCCCACTCACTCTGTCTCTGCCTCTCTCTAAAAAATAAGCAATAATAAAAGAAGGAAAACTGGTTGATTAAAAAAAAAAAGTCAGATACTCAACCAACTAAGCCACCCAGTTGCCCCTCAAATTTTTTAATCTCTCAAGACTTATGTCAGGTCACATCTCCTTGACTAATACTTGCCTTACAAAGTTGGTCAACATTAATATCTTCCTCTTAACATAACCAACATGTACTGCTTAAAATATCATTTAAAAAGTTGCTTAAATGAAGTGTTAAACACTGCTGCATATTGTATACAATTTTATGGCATGAGCTTGATTTTATGACTTGCTTGTTATTTTGTGGATTTATCAACCTTGAATAATGTGACTTGCATGGGGGACAAGTCCTCAAACCAGATACTCAAGAAATTAACTCACTCAACAAACATTTTTCCTCTGTTAAATCTAGTTATATTTGTTTTTAAAAAATATTTTTTTATGTTTATTCATTTTTGAACGACAGAGAAAGACAAACCATGAGTAAGGGAAGGGCAGAGAGAGACACACACAGAATGAACAGGTTCTAGGTTCTGCACTAGCAGGCTGACAGCATCAAGTCTGATGTGGGGCTAGAACCTACAGACCATGAGATCTTGACTTGAGCTGAAGTCAGACATGCCTACTGAGCCACCCGGGGGCTCCAATCTAGTTATATCTGAAATGAATCAAAACCAAGTGCTTGAATTGAAGGGATTCATGACACTCTTTTTAAGTTTCTAATTTATTCTATCATTTAAGTAACAGATATATTGGTAAAGAAGGAGTTTAAAAATATACCCAGTTTTTCCTTCCTTACGTTTTAAGTAAATTTTTAATTTAGAGCAATTTTAGGTTTAAAGAAAAAACAAGAAAATAGTGCAGAGTTTCTGTAAAACCCATACCCAGTTCCCCTACTAAACATTTTGCATCAGTGTGTTACAATTAACAAAGCAATATTGATATACTTTATTAACTAAAATACAAACTTTATTCAGATTTCCTTATTGTTTACCTAATATCCTTTTTTAAAAAAATTTGTTTTAGGATGTTGCATTACATTTAGTATCATGTCTCCTGGGCCTTTTATTTTTATTTATTTATTTATTTTTCTTAAATAGTTTATTGTCAACTTGGTTTCCATATAACACCCAGTGCTCATCCCAACAAGTGCCCTCCTCCATGTTCATCACCCCTCTTCCTGTCTCCCCCACCCCAATCAGCACTCAGTTTGTTTTCAGCATTCAAGAGTCTCTCATGGTTTGCCTCCCTCCTTCTCCCCAACTATTTTACCCCTTTTTCTCCCCCATGGTCTTCCGTTAAGTTCCTCCTAATCCACCTATATGTGCAAACATATGGTATCTGTCCTTCTCTGCCTAACTTATTTCACTCAGCATAACACCCTCAAGTTCCATCCATCTTGCTACACATGGCCAGATTTCATTGTTTCTCATTGCCATGTAGTATTCCATTGTATAGATAAACCACATCTTCTTGATCCATTCGTCCGTTGATGGACGCTTAGGCTCTTTCTATGTTTTGGCTATTGTTTAGAGGGCTGCTATGAACATTGGAGTACATGTGTCCTGGGCCTTTTATAGATTGATATAGTTTCTTAGACATTCCTTGTTTTGATGACCTTGATGGTGTTGAAGTTCAGATGTTTAGTAAAATGTCCCTCAGTTAGGATTTGTCTGATGGGTGACGATGGGATTTTTGAGGAAAAACTACAAGAGTAAAGTTCCATTTCATTGCATCATAGTAAAGATACATGTAATCAATATGAGTTATCATTGTTTGTGTGAATTTTTATCACTTGGCTCAGGCAGTGTTCGTCAGCTTTCTTCACTGTAAAGTTTTTATTTTTCTTTCCTTTTTATACTTACTCTTTGGAAAGAAATAACAGTGCAGTCTGCAATTAAGAGTATGATGTTGGAGCGCCTAGGTGGCTCAGTCAGTTAAGTGTTCCACTTCGGCTCAGGTCATGATCTCATGGTTTGTGGTTTCGAGACCCACATTGGGCTCTGTGCTGAAAGCTCAGAGCCTGGAGCCTGCTTCAAATTCTGTGTCTCCCTCTCCCTCTGGCCCTCCCCTGCTCATGTTCTGTCTCTCACTGTCTGTCAATAATAAATAGATGTTTAAAAAATTTTTTAAAAAGAGTATGATGTTAATGGGGCACCTGAATGTCTCAGTAGGTTGAGCATCCAACTTTGGCTCAGGTCATGATCTCATGGGTTCATAAGTTTGAGCCCTGTATTGAGCTTGCTGCTGTCAGCACAGAGCCTGCTTTGGACCCTCTGTTACCCTCTTTCTTTGCCCCTCCCATGCTTGTGCGTGCTCTCTCTCTCTCTCTCTCTCTCTCAAAATAATAAATAAACATTAAAAATAATGAACATAAAGTTAATGCTACACTTTCTAGAGGGGAGACTGTTTACACAACTTATTGGAATTCTTCTACATGGAAGATCTATTTTTCCCCAACTATGTATTTGTTCAACGTATTCAATCGCTTGTTTATATCAATATGAACTCATCAATATTTATTTCATACTTTGGATTATACTCCAATACTACTTTATTTTCTTCCTCAAATTATTCTAGATTTGGGTATTGGGAACTCTTTATGTTGACTTTTATGTGCCTATGGTACATCCCAATCACCGTGTGTGTGTGTTTGCACATGTGTGTGTTGAACACTTCCTTACCTCTGACACTACAAGATGCTTCAGGCTTGTCTTGTATATTTTCTTTCCAATCTTAGAATCAGCTGTATCACTAAGAAAACTTGGTTACTTTTATTAGAAAATGGTTATTAGAGATTAAGATCTTGGCAGTAGATGTGATCCTTCCTTATTTTTGGCTCCCTCTATGGGGATCAAATAAGGGTTAGCATAAGAAAACATACATAATTATGATATTTGCAGGGCTTGAGTAAATGAAAACATACATGCATAAAAAGACTTATATGTGAATGTTCATAGTGGTTTATTCATTAAAAAAAAAAAAAACTGGCAACAAACTAAATATCCCTTCTGGAAAGGATCCATCATTGAGAACATTTGTGATTTATGGGAATGGTCAAAATAGCAACATTAATGAGTTTGGAAGTCAATTCCAATCCTCATGCTGACTTTGAGGGGCTTGAGACTTCAGTGGAGGAAGTAACTGCAGATGTGGCAGAAATAGCAAGAGAACTAGTATTAGAAGTGGAAGCTAAAGATGGGACTGAATTGCTGCAATCTCATGATCAAACTTCAACAGATGAGGCATTACTTCTTACAGATAAGCAAAGAGTGTGGTTTCTTGAAATGAAGTCTTCTCCTGGTAAAGATGCTGTGAAGATTATTGAAATGACAACAAAGAATTTAGAATGTTCTGCACACTTAGTTGATAAAGCAGTCACAGGGTCTGAGAGGATTGACTCCAATTTTGAAAAAAGTTCTACTGTAGTGGAAATGCTATCAAATAGCATCACCTGCTACAGAGAAGTTGTTTGTGAAAAGAAGAGTCAATTGATGTGACAAACTTCACTGTTGTCTTAAGAAATTACCATGGCCACTCCAACCTTCAGATACCACCACTCTGATCAGTCTGCAGCCATCAACATAGAGACAAGATCCCGCACCAGCAAAAGGGTTACAACCTGCTGAAAACTCAGATGATAGTCAATACTTTATACTTTTTAGCAATAACCTATTTTTAAATTAAGGTATATATATATTATATATATATAATATATATATAAATAAAAATATATATAAATATAAAATATACATAGTAGTAGTAGTAGTAGTAGTAGTATACCACACATAATGCTATTGCACATTTAATAGACCACAGTTAAGTGTCAATATACTTCATATGCTGGGAAACAAAAAAAAGTCATTGACTCATTTTATCATGGTATATGATTTTATATGGGTGATCTGGAACCAAATCCACATTGTCTCTGAGGTATGCCTGCATATCACCTATTAATTATTACATAACATAAAAATAAAAGAATAACATTTTTATAATCCCCATAATAAAAATAAAACTTAATACAAATATATAAGTCCTGAATTTTACTTACTAATATTTTGTTGAAGATTTTCTAATTTGTATTCATGAGGTACATTGGTCTATAAGTGCCCTTCCTCATAATGTCTTTATCAAGGTTATCTAACTTCAGAAAACAAGCTAAGTGCTTTTACTCCGTCATTCTTTTATGGATTTATCAATTTGTTAATCTTTTGAAAGAAACAACTTTTGACTATGTTTATTTTGCTATCGTTTGTCTCCCTTTTTTTATTTCATTGATTTCTGTTCCTACTCATATTACTCCTCGTCATCTACTTACTTTGTATTTTACAATTTTTTTCTATCTTTTACAAGCAGAATCTTAGATCGTTGAGTTTAAACATTCCTTTTGTTTGTCTTATTTTGTTTTTCTTTTGTTTTTGGAGGAGCTGGATTAGACCTGATAAGGAATAAGGAGGAAGTCTTGTCACCATAGGGGGGATTCGCTGTACAATAAACATGTTCATTTTGTCTCTCAAGTGCTAGAGAGTTTAGGTAATAATGTAAAAAATGTAATTGGGAGAGTATAAATATAACCAGTAAAATTACTTCAGTATTATCCAGTTTTAACCACTGTTACTATTATTATTAATCTTCTACAACATCAAAAGTTATTGTTAGAGTATATTGATATGAATTGCTAAATCCTATTTCCTTTTTTAATTAATTTATTTTGTAATTTACCGAGTTAGCATATAATGCAACAATGATTTCAGGAGTAGATTCCTTAATGTCCCTTGCCCATTTAGCCCATCCCCCCCTCCCACAATCCCTCCAGTAACCTATTTGTTCTCTATATTTAAGAGTCTCTCATGTTTTGTCCCCTTCCCTGTTTTTATATTATTTTTGCTACCTTTCCCTTATGTTCATCTGTTTTGTATCTTAATGTCCTAATAAGAGTGAAGTCATTTGATATTTGTCTTTCTCTGACTAATTTTGCATAGCATAGTACCCTCTAGTTCCATCCATGTAGTTGCAAATGGCAAAATTTCACTCTTTTTGATCGCCAATTAACAGTCCATTGTATATGTGTGTGTCACACACACACCACATCTTCTTTATCCATTCATCCATCGATGGACATTTGTGCTGTTTCCATACAGCACACCTGTATCCTTTGGATAGATACCTGGTAGATACCTGGTAGTGCAATTGCTAGGTCATAGGGTAGTTCTATTCTTAATATTTTGAGGAAACTGCATACTGTTTTCCAGAGTGGCTGCACCAGTTTGAATGTCTACTAGCAGTGAAAACACTTAAATACAATATTAAAGGATAATTATATATATATTTTTAAATGTTTTATTTATTTCTAGGAGAGAGAGAGAGAGACAGCGTGAGTAGGGGAGGGTCAGAGAGAGAGGGAGTCACAGACTGAAACAGGCTCCAGGCTCTGAGCTGGTAGTCAGCACAGAGCCTGATGCGGGGCTCGAACCCACGAACCGCGAGATCATGACCTAAGCGAAAGTCGGACGCTTAACCGACTAAGCCACCCAGGCGCCCCAAAGATAATTATAAATAATTTCAAGAAAATGTTTTAAACATAAAATGCTTACTTTTAAATTTACAACAGAAGAAATGAAGCTCTGGTTCAAGATGGCAATGTAGGAAGATCCTGAACTCACGTCCTCTCATGAACCTGAGTCTATATCTACATATGGAAGAATTTCCTCTGGACAAAACCCTAAAGGCTGGCTGATTAATGATATACAGCAGGAAAATGAGGGGGGAAAACACATTTAAGTAAGTAGGAGAGGCTGGGACACAATCTGGCTATAAACTCCCCATGGTGACCCACAACTGGGAGGGAATTCAAAACCTGGAGCTTCTCCCTAAGGAGTGAAGGGTTTCAACCCCACAGCAAGCACCTCGACTTTTAAGACCTACACCTGAGAAATGAATGCCCAAACATCTAGCTTTGAAAAACAATGAAGGCTGCACCCATGAGGCCCATAGGACTATATAGAAATCTGAAGAAGGACTTTATAAGGGCTCCTGTTCTCAGGCTCACCTACCCCAGGGCCCGGCTCAGAGGCAGCCAATTACACTCAGACTTTATCTGAAAGAGATTCACTTATTGGTATTAAAATTGGCCTCAGGGGCAGCTAATTTAAGAGACATATTTAAAACACTTTGGGAGATCTTTCTCTGAGACAGAGATGGGTGGACACCACCTTGCTCCTCTTCTACTGCTACATGTCTGAACACCATGATGTCATGGAAGAAAGTTTTTATGGGTATTCACTACCCTGAGTTTTGTAGCTACCCCAGGGGATACCCCTTGATTGCCTGGTTCTGGTAGGAGTGGAACTTGTGTTCCAGGATCCTGTGGTACCATATCAATCAGAAAGTTCTTGACAGACCACCATCATCAAGGCACTGTACAGAAAAAGACAGAAACACACTGCCAGTCCTTCTGTGGAAGAGGCCTTTTTACTTGTTCTAGAGCTTCAGCTAAAGAGGAAAGCTCCAGGTTTGATTCAAACCAGAAACCACAAAACTCCTAGAAGAATATATAAGTGTGAAGCTCTTTGAAATAGGTCTTGGTGATGATTTTTTAAAAATATGACACCAAAAGCAAAAGCAATAAAAGCAAAAATAAAAATGTGGGACTACATTAAACTATAAAAAAAAAAAAGCTGCACAGCAAAGAAAATCAACCATAATAAAAGGCAATCTACAAAATGTGGGAACATACTTGAAAATCACATATGTCAGAAGGGATTAATATCCAAAATATATAAGGTACTTATACAACTCAGTAGCAAAAAATAAAATAAAGTAAAAAAATAAGAATCTGATTTAAAATGGGCAGAAGATCTAAAGAGACATTTTTCCAAAGAAGGCATAGAGATTACCAACAGGCACTTGAAACCATGGTCAACATCATTAAACATCAAGGAAACATAAGTCAAAACTATGAGATATCACCTCATACTTATCAGAATAGCTATTAGCAAAAAGACAAGAAATAACAAGTGTTGGTGAGCATGTGGAGACAAGCGAACCCTCATGCACCGTTGGTGGGGATACCAACGGGTGCAGTCACTGTGGAAAACAGTATGGACATTCTTCAAAAAAATAAAAATAGAACCACTATATGATCCAGAAATTCCTCTTCAGGTGTTTATCTGAAGAAAGTGAAAACACTAGCTCAAAAGGACATATACACGCCTGTGTTTGTTGTAGCATTATTTTCAATAACCAAGACACAGAAACAACTCAAGTTTCCACTGATGGATGAATGGATAAAGAAAATATCACACACACACACACACACACACACAGAGGAATATTTTTCAGGTATAAAAAAATGAAATCTTGCCATTTGTGACAATGTGGCTAGACTTTGAAGGCATACACTAAGTGAAATAAGTCAGACAGAAAAAGACAAACACGGTATGATCTCACATGTAGAGTCTAAAAAAAAACAAAAAACAAGCACATAGGTACAGAGAATAGGTTGGTGTTGCCAGAGGTGGCAGTAGGGGGTGGGAGAAATGGATGAAGGTGGTCAAAAGGTACAACTTCCACTTATCAAATAAATATGTCCTGGGGATATGATATTCAGCATAGTAACTATAGTTAATAATACCATATTGCATATTTGAAAATTGCTAAGAAAGTAGATCTTAAATGTCCTCCTTACAAGAAAAAAAATCTGTAACTGTGTTAGGTGATGGATGTTAATTCTACTTATTTTGATGATTATTTAGCAATGCATACAAATAGCAAATTATCATGTTGCTCACCTTAAACTAATAGAATAGTATATGTAAATTATACATCTATTTAAAAAAGTTTTTAAAATAAATGAATGGAAACAGGGCAAAAATTAGTTATCTAAAAGCAAACTATAGACTTTCATTCTTTTCCTGTCATGACATAGAAAAAGCAAGCTCTTACCTAACCCACCATAAATTTAGGTATGGTAGATGCTGTTGGACACCATATAGACCTTCTTCCCCCTCCTCACATAGGGAACACTCATTTTCCCAGCAAGGGGGTCATTACAACTGGCAGCTGGCCATTGAGCTTACTCTTACAGCAATTAGAACTGCCTTGCCCAAGTTCATGACTAATTTTGGTGGGCAACCTGCACTTGATGTCTCCTTGATGGGAGGATTTAAGGCCTGAGCTCCCTATCCCAACATGGAGCACCTCTGCAGGCTCATTTCACCCCTAGAGTTCCCCGGGGGACCAGTAGACCTTTGGTAAAGGGCATTTGGCACCACAGCTCAATGCTGTTCCATACACATTGCCCTCCAGGGCTCTCACTGTAAACTTCCTACCTGCAAACTTTAGTCTAGGCCTCTGCTCCTGTAGCTGACTCAGGACACCATACCACTGAAAAATCAACTCATATTGCTTTTCTGCTGTGTTTATTTGTTGTGCTAATTTTGGATTACATGTGGAAACTTATAAGAAAAACCTACTCTTTCTCAAAATTATGAATACATATCACAGAAAATGCTTATATATATATCTCAGGAAAAGTGATCACCTGTAGGTAGTGAATCTTATTTTATTGTGCAAAGGCATTTTCTTGTGGAGATCCATTTGCATGTTTTGTTCCATATGGTGTGCTTACTGAGTGTACACAAATGTTAAAGGGCAAACTTATTACAATTCAGAGCTTAAACATTAGTAGAGCTGTTGCTTGCAAATATGGTATGTCTTTAAGGAATGATTTTCTTTCTATGATTTATCTTATGCAGTTTTTTATTCACTTGAACATACACACGATTAAGAGTACATTGTAGTGAATGTCTGATTTTGGATTCATTTCTCTGAAGTGTTTACACAGGGCTCTAAGTCAGAGTGTTCATGCTAAATTGCCAAATCCTTTAAGTACATTGAGTCAAACTACCAGTTTGCTTCTGCCTTGAATCAACTCCATAGGCTTGATGTTATGGCCAAAGTCTTGTTCTTTCTTTTTAGGTACCTCCTTAGCTAAGGCTTTTGGAGGAATAAAATGAGAAGGGATGCGAAGTTGGAGGCCAGAGAAGGGTGCTATAAACCTGATCTCTAGTGGAGAGTTTTTGCCTGCTATGGGTTAGTATGGATGTTGTGCCTTCCTCTGACTGGTGGCTCACCTACCAGTGGGAGCACAGAAAACAGGACAGCTGTCCCAGGTTTTTCCAGGAATTATACTCAGCTGCATGAGTTAGAGGAGCATGGAGGTAATTTGCATGTAATTTGCATAAGAGTTGGTATTTATTCATAAAATGATATTGGCTACTTTCAAGTAATTTTCAGGTTCATTTGTTATTGTTGCACTGAGGGCTACGGCATTTTGATTTCCTTCTCTGTCTTTCTTTTCCCCCATGACTGTAATTAACATAAAAAACTGAATTGGGCTATTGAGAGAGGAGAGAAAGCATCACCCACAGGGGATGGCCCAGGATTGTAAACCTCACTCCTCTATCCCTCTGATAATACCCTGTGGCCCATTAACAACACATAATAGCTGAGACAACAGGCTGCTGTTTCTTAATATTCCATGAATTCACCAATAATGGACTCATCTCCTCAGGTCTCTGTAATTGGTATCTGCTCTGCCTGGAATGTTCTTCCTCCAGATATTCATTTATATTGTTCATGTCTTCCAATTAGGGATGCCAGATTTTGCAAATAACAAATACAGGACATCCAGTTAGACTTGCATTTCAGTTAAACAATAATATTTTGGTATAAATATGACCCATCCCATATTTGGGACACACTCAAACTAAAAATTTATTTTTCGTTTATCTGAAATTCAAAGTACGTGGGCGTTCCATAAGTTTTCTGACAATGCTACCTTAAGTCATTCATGTCTTTGCCAAGTGTAACCTGCTATATGTCTTTGCTGACCATTCTTTTTTTTTCTTTCATAGTTTATTGTCAAGTTGGTTATATAACACCCAGTTCTCATTCCAACAAGTGCCCACCTTCATGCTCATCACATCCCTTTCCCTCTCCCCCACCCCCATCAGCCCTCAGTTTGTTCTCAGTATTCAAGAGTCCCTCATGGTTTGCCTCCCTCTCTCTCCCCAACTATTTTTTTCCCTTCTCCTCCCCTATGGTTCTTTGTTAAGTTTCTCCTGTTCCACTTATAAGTGAAAACACATGGTATCTGTCTTTCTCTGCCTGATTTATTTCGCTCTTTGCTGACCATTCTTAATGTAAAGGAGCACTTCTTAGCACTATGTCTACCATGTTCTGCTTCATTTTTGAATTCGCAGTACATGCCACTGCTTGACACAATAGTATATATTTCTTTTTAAATGTTTATTTATTTATTTATTTTGAAAGATCGAGAGAGAAAGAGTGGAGGAGAGACTGAGAGAGAAGGAGAGAGAGCATCCCAAACCTCTGACACAGGGCTTCATCACAGGACTGTGAGATCACGACCTGAGCCAAAATCAGGAGTTGGATGCTCAACCAACTGACCTACCCAGGCACCCCCATAGTATATATTTCTTCATTTGGTATAGTGGTCAGAGTCCTCACAGTAACAGAAGCCACATTCAAATGAGTAAATATAAAAGAGTTCAATAGGGAACTATTTAAAGGATGTGGGCAACATTAAAGGTCGCCATTGCATGACCAAGCACTTGAGGCAGCAAGACTGAGGCACCACCACTAGAGCAGTCCAAAAAGCTCAGTATATGGAGATATAGAATGGGTTGGGGGTGGGGGGGAGGTGATTTGACAGAGCTAATGGAATCTACACAACATACTTGGCCATTGTCAGCTTCACTAGAATGGGAGCTCCTTAGTTGCAGCAGCTTTATTTTGCTTACTGTTCCATATGGCCACTGAATAATGCCTGTCATATAGTAAATGCTTCAGAAACATTTGGTGAAGAATTAAATGTGTTTAGGGGCACCTGAATGCCTCAGTCAGTTGAGTGCCCAACTTTGGGTCAGGTCATGATCTCATGGTTCTTGGTTTCGAGTCCTGAGTCAGGCTCTGTGCTGACAGCTCAGAGTCTAGACCTGTTTTGGATTCTGTCTCCCTATCTATCTACCCTCCTCCCACTCATTTTCTCTCTCTCTCTCTCTATCTCACTCTCTCAAAAATAAACAAACATTAAAAATTAAAAGAATAATTAAATGTGTTTGACTGGCATATCTAGCTAAGACATGATAAAGCTAGTGAAGCAAGTCAGTCTAGGAATACAATCACTTAAGGGACAAAAGCAGTGTTAGTTTCTGGGAACACATCAATCCATTCCTCAGAACCTGCATATCAAAAAGTGAGGGCACAGGTTCGTGAGTTTGAATGCTTCATCAGGGTCTGTGCTGACAGCACAGAGCCTGCTTGCAATTCTCTCTCTCACTTTCTCTCTCTCTCTGCCTCTCCCTATATCTATCTCTCTCAAAATAAATAATAAATACACTTTTTTTAAAATGAGAGCACAGATAGCAGGTACAGGGTAGACAGAGAGTTGACACCAGGTCATCTAACAGATGTAATAGAGTTGTCTTCATAGAAGTCTCCAATGCTGCTGACAAGCACACAGGAGCAGTTATTGTCAGAAAGCCAGGCAAGTGCTCTGTATGGAGGAGGTGTGGTAGCACCTGGCATCACCCAGCCCCTGAGCAATTCTCAGAGTC
Source organism: Proteles cristata cristata (assembly GCA_017311185.1). Taxonomy (NCBI): domain Eukaryota; kingdom Metazoa; phylum Chordata; class Mammalia; order Carnivora; family Hyaenidae; genus Proteles; species Proteles cristata. The sequence continues at coordinate 379,613 of JAESUZ010005027.1, forward strand.
AAGGCTCTAGGATGGATGAATGAGGGTGAAATGGATAAGATGATGTAGGGATGGAGGGCTGATGACCAGAAGAGATGGATGCTTTCACTTGTGAGACTAGGATGATGGCACCCCAATCAGGTGGTTATCAGATCTCATTTCGAAAGTGGAGTTAGAATCTGGATAACAAGGTGGAAATGAGGTTGTTAATCTTGAAATTTGAAGTCAGGAGTGGCCTTCCAATGAAGAAGACTGCTGGATCTCAGTTTTGGCCTCTATCACATCATACTCCCTCCCTAAAGATTAGAAGAGGGCTGAGCCCCACTTCTCCCTAGTTGCAAGGCCAGCACCTTACAAATGGAAAAGAAAGAAATTAAGGGGGATAACAAATATTTATTGAATACTTGCACTGTCACAGACACAGTCCTGAATTACTGGTATCAGTAAATTAAATCCTCAAAACTATTTTGTGAGCTACTATTTTCCCTTTTACCAATGAGGAAACCCATTGATAGACCCAAGTTCAAAGACATGCATAATATCAATGGAATGGCTCTCTTCACTTTTCTTTCTGATGAAAGAAGAATCCAGGTTTCTAAAGATGAATATCTTTTGACATTTGTATCCATTTCTGCTGAAACTAATCTCTTCTTTTTATTATGACATCAGGCCAGTTAACAAAGGGTTCTTTCCAGAATGTAGTAAATAATGGCAGAGTAAAAGTACACTTATGCAAAAGATTGTTTAAAATATTTCCCACCACTGATCATAGATGATTTATGGCAAAGAAATTTTTATTTATGTTGCATTAAGGAGATAATGATACTCAAAAATAACCCGATCAAGTGACTTGTCAGAGAAGAAGTCTTGTGTGTTTGGAATGGATCAGGGATGTGTCTGACATGGGGAGATCCTGGTGTCTGTAAATATTGAATGATAGTGGTTTTTGTAATGTAAAGACTGGGAACTACCATGTGAGTGGTTTTAAATTCAGCTCATAAAATAATCTTCCAAATATATCAACATGGTCTTTGAGGTTTCCAGATCATGTTTTAGAAAGTGTCCATTTTACAACTGCCTCTAAAACAAAATGATGACTTCCCTCCCCAATCTGGACATTTTACAACTTTATCTTCCCTTTGAAACTAAAAAAGGAAAATAAGCTGAAAGGAAAGTGTTTATTAAAATACCTACTCAAGGTATCAGTAGCTCAAAGTAGCCACCTGGACTCTCCAGCCCTCTTGTGGCTTATAAATTATTAGAATAAACACATCACTAGCAGTGGCAATGAAGGAAACAATGATTATTCGGTCTTACAGCAAACATTCATTTGAGCTCTTTTACATTAATCAAGATAGATTGTTTTTTAAAAGACCTCTAATTACTTTCCTGTTAATTATCTATATTCACCTCTTAGTAGCCTTTCTAAGTATGTCAAAAAGTATGTTAAAAAAAATATTTATTTACAAGTCTGGCAGTTGTGAATCAGGAGTGTCTTGCCCTGCTCCACCTTTGGCTGAAACCACTCATCTTTAACATAAACCTTCCTCTAAGGTGGCTCATCATTAAAAATATGCTAAAAATAATACCTTGTATTTTTATTGTGCCTTCCATCTAAGAATTCTTGTTCTTATCATTGAAAACAAAAATGTACGTTCTTAAGAAGTCATTTAATATAGTCCTACCACATGCCACATAAAGTACATATTTAACATCACCAGCCGTGATAAGTTGATTTGATGACCTCTTAGTCCCCACTCTTACACTCAAAGCAGACATTACTAATCCACACTGGAATTGCCCAGCTAGTTCTTGATCCAATTATAATGCTTCTTAACACAGTGCCCCAAGCAATTTCCTCCAATCAATTGGTTTTTATCTTCAGTGTCAACTCATATTTATCATCCACTATCCATATTGGAACACCTTGTGAGGATGAGCTTATTACCTCTCAGAGAGCTTATTAACTCTGGTCATAAGAACAGTTATTTCTAAACACTCTTCAATAATTTAGTCTCTCAAGCGCTATTCTCAAATTTCTGTCTCTTTTCCCTTTATCTACCTTTTTCTTATCTCCTCTATTTGTTTTACTTTTATTTGCCCTTTAACTCAAAAGCGTCAACTCCAATCATGGCAGAAAGAAAATATAACACAACTGTTCCATGTTTATAAGTTCCATTTTATTTCGAATCTATTCAGGTTTTAAAATAAGCATCTACATTGTAGGTTTTGGGGTACTGAGGATCGTTCAGGCAGGAAAACAAAAGGTCTCAAAACTGTCCTTAAAAACAATGCTAGACGGTCACCATGAGAGCACCAAAGATGGAGAATTTTCTGGGAAGGTGATAATGGAGTGCATTCCAAACAGATCAATGGATCAGAGATGTTGTAATGGCTATGAGAGATTCTTTAGCCTAGAGATTCTGAAACTTAAGCTTGGAGGGCTTGCTAAAACAGATTGCTGGTCTCCCCCTCAGTGCAGCTGATTCCATAGATCCAGAGTGAAGCCTGAGAATCTGCACTTTTTTTTTTTTTTTTTTTTTTTTGAGAGAGACAGTGGGAGCGGGGTGGGGTGGGGGAAGGGAAACACAGAATCCGAAGAAGGAGGCTCAAGGCTCGGAGCTAGCCACCAGCACAGAGCCCCGATGCAGGGCTGCAAGGCTGGAAGGCTGGAAACCAGAAACTGCGAGATCATTACCTGAGCTGAAGTCAGACGCTCAGCCGACTGAGACACCCAGGCGCCCCGAGAATCTGCACTTCTAAGAAGTTTCTGTGCAGTGCCAATGCCAGTGGTCCAGGGCCACACTTTGAGAATCAGTGTTTCTAATGTAAGCATATTTATGCGTGCCTGCTCTCAGGTCCACAAGGCTGTCCCTTTTCTTCTATCGGTCTTACTTTCTGAGCAGGGAACATGTAAATGAGTCAGGAGAAATGCATTGTTGAGGCAACATCTTGAAGCCTTGTCAGTCTGGCAAGGTGATCTGTGTCAACTTGGCCAGTGTGCATTCATAGTGTGTAACACCAGGGATTGTCAGGTGTGCATCTGTGGTGATGGGGAGGCCAGCACAGCCAGGAAAGGAAGGGAGGAGAAGACCCCAAGGGCAGCATGGAGACAGGATGGGATGGAACCTTCTATCTGAAGTTCTATAGTAGGGTCTACAGCCATTGTCAGTAGTGACTAGGAGTGGGGTATTGGAGTCTTCTAGGACATGTAGAATACTGACATCCTTATACAAGTCATCATTGCCATTCCTGGTAAAAGTGGTTTGTGTATCTCCTTCTCTCCTTCTTTTGAAGGATGGCACTTGCCTTTAGTTATATTGCTGTTGACCACTGAAATAAAATTCCATTATGCTCTTTTTTCTATCTCCCAGCTACCCTCCTTGTTTCAATTCCTATTGTACCTGTCCTTTAATGGGATTCCAAATTAAATGATCCTAATATTTCAGTTCTATAAGCTATCACTGTTTTGTCAGCACTGCTGCAATGATAAATACTTTGCTTTGAGCTAAGATGTTCTGTGCATCAGCATGGTGTTTGGTGTAATGAAGCAATTCATAGACAATTAGCTGAGCCTCGTGGGCCAGTCTGTGAAAATATCTAGGACAGTTTTCATTTTTGATGATCTACCTATCATGCCAGAAGCTCTAGAATTTCATTTTGTTCAAATGGTTCTTTTCTTCTCCTCAAGTGTCCAACTCTTGGTTTCAGCTTAGGTCATGATCTCATGGTTCGTGGGTTTGAGCCCCATGTGGGGGCTCTGCGCTGTCAACTCAGGGCCTGTCAGGGATTCTCTTTCTACTTCTCTCTTCCCCTACCCTATTTTTATTAAAATAAATAAGTAATGTTAAAAAAATAAAAAGGGAAGACAGGTACAGAGAGAAGCAGAAAGGAGGAAGCTGAAGTAGTTATTCACTCTATTTTATTACATTTGCTTTGGGGACACTTTCTAAGAACATAGTTGGCATATTACTAATGGATTACTTTGCAGAACCTTATTTTTGCCTTGCTCTTCCCAGGAAGGAACTGCTGGGAGTACATTTTTTTCTCACTGCAGGGATCTTGAGAAGCTACGTGCCTTTCTCATGCCAGGAGCTGGGAACTAGGTGGAGCCTTTGTCTTCTTAGTCTGGGTTGATGGGCTTTCCTTTGGAAAACTTAAAGCGGTTGCCATATTATCTCCTATGCCTGTTCCATCCAGAGTTGATTTGATCAAATGCTGTCAAAATTGTGCCCTTCTGACCTAAAGGCACCCAAGCACTTGTATAGAAGACTCGTGTATCTATGAACCAAGAGGATAAACAGCTATAAGGGAGTTGACATAAGAGAAAACATCGTTGAAATTCTGCAGAAATGTTTTTCTTTTCCCCTTCTCCTCTTCCTGCTTCTCTTTCTTCCTCTATCTCTTCCCCTTCCTTTCCATCTCCTTCACCTTCCCCCTCCTCTTCTCTTTCCCCCTTCTCTCCTTCTTTTTCTCCTTGTCCTTGTCTTTGTCCACCTCCTTCTTTTCTTCATCTTCCTCCTCCTTTTTCTTCATCTTCCTCCTCCTTTTTCTTCTTCTGCTGCTTCTTCCCCTTCCCATTCCTCTCCTTCTCCTTCTCCTTCTCCCCCTTCTTGTCATTCTTCTCATCATTCTTCTATCCTCGCTCTCAAGAAACAGTCGACTTAGTTTGTAGTTCAACATCAGCAGATCATATATTTGTTTCTTTCTATTCCTATGCCCTCCAGATACTGATTTCTGTATACCACAGTAAATTACTCCAATCCAAATGAATTTTAGATTATCTTGCATTTAGCACCTGTGAGATTTCACTGTTACTTGTTGATTCCATCAGACCCTCTCCCTTTCTCCAAGTATTCAAGTGACACTGGACATATATTTTTTCTTTAAAATCAAAGTGGATTTTCACTGGCTTTGCTCTCCCTTAAGTGAACTAGAGACACTCTGGGGTGATCCCAGTCAGGACATGCTAAGCAACGTGGTTTGTTTTCTAAATCTCTCCTTTTAAGTTCTTTTCCTTGGCTAATTACAAATTTGTTCTTAATACATGGAAGGCCAAATAAATTGGGAGAAGCCAAAGACACAAGTGAACTCTGACAAGAAGCCACTATGTTTTTCCCTTTTCTTAGTCACTAGGCCTTTGTGGGAGGGGACAGCTGCTGCAAAGAAAACGGGACATCTTGGGCCTCAGGGGAAATACCCATTGGAATACTTTAATCTTTTTGTTTAAAATCCAAGCAGCTTATCGTTTCTGAAGGTTCCTTTGGGTCAAAAGAAGTGTGCTTAATATTGCATATTTTGCTTTTCCAGTGCTGTTGTCTGGTGTCATCTTATACTGACTGTGTGAATGTTCTTTCTCTTTCTTCCCTTCAGCGCCCCCCACACCAAGAAAACCCAGCACGTGTTTGGCTCACAGTCAGTTCTTCTTTGGGTGTAAACGTCTTGGCATTTCTGTCTCAGTTTTGGCTGTAAGAAAGAACATTTTTCAATAATGCTGCTGAAATGCTGCTTTCTCTACTTCAGTGCTTTATCTGGCAAAGGGATTTGCTGGGAGCAGACCCAAAGAAAAGGGGAACAACAACAACAAAAAAGGAAAAATGGCTGTGGGAGGCAAGAAGCCATCTCCTCCACTCATGATTCTGTAGCTTCTCACTTTCTTTTCCAAATCTCAAATCCTTCACCCCAGAGAGTCTTTGCATTTTGCACAAGAAGAGCTATTCTATTCCACAAAAAGCACTTGGGACCCCCTGTGGCTATGCTGTCTCCTATGTCACACAATTGATAATGGACAACCCTCATGCCAGGAAAAGGCAATTGAGAGTGCAGTGATGTCGCTAAAACTGAGCAGGATACCTACAGGAATTAGACTCCCAGGGCCATGTACAAAATTATACACATGAAGTTGCACGTCTATCTCACTCCTCTCTAGGTGCATCACATAGTCTTTCTTTCATACATCCAGCCCATGGATTTCCTCCTCCTTTTTCTCAATTTTTACCTAGTGCCTGCAAGCCGTTCTTCCAAATATGTTGCTGCTTTCCATGTGCCTTGGACTGTTTGCCACAGGCAGTGTTGGAGGGCGGGCAGGTGGAGGTGAGGTGCTGTAGTGGACAACTCTCCTCATCTTCCTGAGAAAGCTTGCTGGGCCCTGTTGCTGGACATGAGCTGAGAACCTTCTGGTACCTCATCCTTTGGTCTGAGCTCCAGACAGGAGTGCACTGCCGTTTTGTCCCTGCAGCCTGAGATATTGCTGCCAGCTGGTTCTTACCTCCTTCCCATGTGCCAGTGGTCAACTGTAACATGGGTTCAAGTAGTCCCAAAAGTGTTTGAGGCTTTCTAAGGGATTTGAGTACTAACTCACTAGAAAAAAAGAAAGGACATAAAATCGTGTGTGCTGGGGCACCTTGATGGTTCAGTTGGTTAAGCATCTGACTTCAGCTCAGATCATGATCTCCCATTAGGTGAGTTTGAACCCTGCATCAGGCTCAACACTGTCAGTGTGAAGACTGCTTGGGACTCTCTCTCTCCCTCTGCCTCTGTCCCACTGTCTCTCTCTAAATAAATCAGCAAACTTAAAAATATGTGTGTTCAAATTTCAAATGAACTCTTCTCAAAATAAAATTGTTCTTGAGGAATGTAACCAGGCCCTGGTTTCTTTTTCTACTGGAACTTTCACTTTTTCTCTACAATTTCCATATAAGGATATTTGCTATAGTGTGTGGAAACACACATTGTCCTATTCCATTTTCCAAAATATTATATTTCACTTATTATTGAAGACTATTTCTGTAGATTTATCCACATATTTCTAGTGTTGTGTGTAGCCTGGGAAATCCTGTGTGTTGGCAGAAAGTGAAGTCAAAGCCTAGGAGTATGATTATGACTGTCCTGAGTACGGATCGATCTACATTCCACATTAATACTGAAAGAGCTTGCAGTTGTACATTTCCTCCTTAAACTTGGATATTTAAGAGAATTTTATGTGCTTTAAAATTTCTAAGTGGTTGGAATTTGAGGAATTTAAAACATGTGCTATACATTTCCATTTTCACTGCATTTTAATTAAATAATATTACCTGTAACTCTAGGACTTGAGTAATTTATTAAAATCATTTTTGTAGTCTGGTACATACATCATGTGTGTAAGTATTTCATAAACTTTAGAGAAGAATGAATATTCTCATTTCTAGGATACAAGTCTTAAATATGTTAATTAAATTATCATTATTAATAATAGTATTCAGACCATATTCTTAGTTTTTTCAGTCTTCTTGTGATATTGGACTCAGAGTAATATAAAGATTCTCACTGTTATTGGTTTCAGCCAATGAATTGTTCCACATACAACTTTATTTATTTGTACATGTGACAATTTGTAATCTTTGTTTCCATATTTTTTAAAAATAATGTTTATTTATTTTGAAGAGAGAGAGAGGCAGAGTGTGAGCGGGAGAGTGACACAGAGGGAGACACAGACTCTGAAGCAGGCTCCAGGCTTTGAGTTGTCAGGCAGAGAGCCTGATGCAGGGCTGAAACCCAGGAACTGTGAACCTTAGCAGAAATCAGATACTTAATTTACTGAGCCACCCAGGCACCTCACTTCTAAATTTTCTTAATTAATAGACTTTATGTTTTAAGCAATTTTATATTTACAGATAAATGAACAAAAAGTACAGGGTTCTCATGTGACACACACCCCCATATGCCCTATTATGAACAGCTTGGGTTAGGGTGGTACATTTGCTATACTTGTTAAGTGTATGTTACAGGGGTGCCTAGGTGGCTCAATCAGTTAAGCGACCGACTTCAGCTCAGGTCATGATCTCAGGATTCGTAGGTTCAAGCCCAGTGTGGGGCTCTGTGCTGACAGCTAGCTTGGAGCCTGGAGCCTGTCTTGGGATTCTGTGTCTCCCTCTCTCTCTGACCCTCCCCTGCTCACGCTCTCTCTCTCAGAAATAAATAAAATACTAAAACATTTTTTTAAAGTTTATGTTACACATAATTGTCCCATGGATCTCGGATACTCTGTTTTTTCTTTTTTATTCTTTTTCTCTTTGCATTTCAGTTTTGCAAGTTTCTATTGACATTTCTTCAGGTTCCTGGATATTTATATATATATGTTTTTTTGCTGTGTCCAGTCTACTGATGTGCCCATCAAATGCATTCTTATTTTTGTATTTCATTTCTAGCATTTTTGTATTTTTTCTTAGAGTTTCCAGCTCTCTGCTTACATTTTACATTTGCTTTTATATGTTGTCTGGCTTTTTCTTTATTACATTTACTATTATTGTTTTAAGGTTATAATTCAAACAAGTAAATTTTCCCCAAATTTTTATTTAAATTCTGTATTTTAAAATTATTATTCAATTTACTTAAGCTAAAATAATAAAAACATTTTACCCATTTCTCTCATCCCCCAACCCATGCCTCTTGCACCCACCATTCTGTTATCTGTATCTATGAGCTTGGGTTTCTTTTCCTTGATCCCACATACACGAAAGCACATACAATTATTTGTCTTTATCTGCGTGACTTACATAAGGTCCTTAACAATTCGTCAACTCAGGAATTTTTTTTTTAACTTTATGGTGCTATTGAAGTAGTGCTCATTCAGTAGGAACCATTCTTCAAGTTTTGAGTTTTGATCTTTTCCTGGGATAGTGATATACATTAGGATACTCTCCTGATGCTGGACAGTGGCAGCAAGCCACAGCTCCCCAGAGCAAGGCAATCATGAAGGTAAAGAACTGATGCACTGAACAATGATTCTGTATATGTCCAGCCATTCTGCTTTCACTTTGAGTACAGTTTTCAGTAAACTAGGTGAGATATTTAACACCTGATTATCAGATACGCTTTGTGTTAGATGGTTTTGCTCAACTGTAGTTTAATGTAAGTTTTCTGAGCACATATAAGGCTGGGCAAAGCTATGATGTTTGGTGGTTTAGGTATATGCCACACATATTCAATGTATGATATTTTCAACTGATGGTAAGTACTTGAAGATAATCTTGTAAGATGAGGAAGATACCATTTCACATAAAATAATGCCTTTGATATCCATACATGTTGTAAATGATAAAATTTTAATTTTTTATGACTAAATAATATTCTTGTGTGTGTGTGTTCCAACATTTCTTCATGCATTCATTACTGGATATTTAGATTATTTCCATATCTTGATTATTGTGAGTAATGCTGCAATGAACATGAGAATAAAAATATTCTATTTTTAATTTTTTGAGGCATCTCTATACTGTTTTCCACAATGGCTGCACCAATTACATTCTTACCAACAGTGCACAAGTATTTCTTTTTCTCTGCATCCTAGCCAACACTTGTTATTTCTTGCCTTTTTGATATTAGCTATTCTGACAGCTGTGAGGTGATATCTCCTTGTGGTTTTGATTTGCATTTCCCTGATGACTAATGATATTGACCATCTTTCCATGTGCCTGTTGGCCATTTGTACATCTTCTTTAAAAAAAATGTCTACTCAGCTCTTCTGCCTGTTTATTTCTATTGAGTTGTGTGAGTTCTTTAGACCGTTATTGGATGTATTATTTTCAAATATTTTCTCCCATTCAGTGAGCTGACTTTTCTTTTTTTTTTGACATTTTTTATTTATTCTGAGAGAGACAGTGTGTGAGCAGAGGAGGGTCAGAGAGAGAAGGAGACACAGAATCTAAAACAGGATCCAGTCTCTGAGCTGTCAGCACAGAGCCCAATGTGGGGCCTGAACCCATGAACTGTGAGATCATGGCCTGAGCTAAAGTCGGACACTTAACCGACTGAGCCACCCAGGTGCCCCAGTGAGCTGCCTTTTCATTTTGTTGATGTTCTATTGTCATGTTAAAACTTTTTAGTTTGATATAATCCCACTTATTAATTTTTTATTTTTCTGCTTTTGCTTTTGGTGTCAGATTCAAACACTTATCACCAAGACCTATATCAAGGAGCTTACTACCTATGCTTTCTTCTAGAAGTTTTTTTATGGCTTCTTACATTCAAGTTTTTACAATTTTGAGTTTGTTTTTGTCTATACTATGAGATAAAAGTCCTGTTTCATTCTTTTGCATGTAGCTGTCCAGTTTTCCCACCCTCATTTATTGAAGAGACTGTTCTTTCCCCATTGTATATTCTTGGCTCCTTTGTCGTAAAATAATTGACCAAATAAGTATGGGTTTATTTCTGGGTCCTTTATTTTGCTCCACTGATGTCTGTCTGTCTCTATGTTGATATCATAATTATTATAATTTTGTAGTTTAGATTACTATCAGGGAGTGTGATGCCCTCAGTTTTGTTGTTCTTTCTCAAGATTAGTTTGGCTGTTCAGGGTCTTTTGTGGTTCCACACAAATTTTAAGACTGCTCCATTTCTGTGAAAAATGCCATTAGAGTTTTGACATGGAGTGCACTGAGTTTTCAGATTGCTTTGGGTGTATGGACATTTAAAAATTATTAGTTCTTTCACTCCATAAACACAGAATTTTTAAAAATTTCTTTGTGTCTTCTTCAATTTCTTTCATTAATATCTTGTTGTTTTCAAGAATACAGATCTTTCACCTCCTTGGCTCAATTTATTCCTAAGTATTTCATTCTTTTTGACTCAGCTGCAAATAGGAATATTTTATTCTGTTCTCTTCCTGGGAATTCATTATTAGTGTAAAAGAAATACAACAGTTATCTGTGTATTGATTTTGTATCCCAAAACTTTCTGAATTTGTTTATTAGTTCTAATGGTTTTTTGATGAAGTTTTAGGGTTTTCTGTATATCACATCATATTATCTACAAATAACAGCAGTTTAACTTCTTACCTTCCTATTTGGATGACTTTTCCTTTATTTTTTTCTTTCTTCTCTTTTCTTCCCTTCTCTTGTCTTTCTTTTCTTTTCTTTTCACCTAATTGTTGTGGCTAGGACTTCCATTACTCTGTTGAATAAAATCAGCAAGAGCGGGCATCTTTGTTTTGTTCCTGATATTAGAGGAGAAATGTCCAGTATGATGTTAAGTGTGGCCATGTCATCTCTAGCTTTTATTACACTGAAGCATGCTCCCTCTATACACAATTTGTTGAGACTTTTTGTCATTAATAAGGTTGATTTTTTGTAATGAAATGTTCATATGATTGTTTTATCCTTCATTTTCTCAGTGTAGTGTGTCACAATGATTAATTTGCAAATGTTGAACTATGTTTATATTCCTGGAATAAATCTAACTTTATCATGGTGTATGATCCTTTTAATGTATTACTGAATTTGGTTTGCTTATATTGAGAATATTTGCATCTATGTTCATCAGCAATATTAATCTCTAATTTTCTTTCTTTGTGGAATCCTTGTCTGGTTTTGGTGTCATGGTCATGTTGGCCTTCTAAAATGTGTTTGGAAGAGTCGTCCCCATCCCACCTTTATTTTTCGGAAGAGTTTGACAAGGGTTGGTATTAATTCTTCTGTAAATGTTTTGTAGAGTTTACTAGTGAAGCATTCTGGTCCTGGATTTTTGTTTGTTGGGAGATTTTTGATTACTGATTCATCTCCTTGTTAGTAGTCAATATTTTCATATTTTCTTTTTCATTATGATTCAGTTTTGGAAGGTTGAGTATTGCTAGAAATTTATCTACTTCCAGATTTTCCAATTCATACACATATAATTGTTTATAGTAGTCTTTTGTGATCCTTTGTTTTTCCCTGTTATCAGTTGTGACATCGCTTTTATTTCTGATTTTACCTATCTACTTATTTTATTTTTTCTTGGTGAGTCTAGCTAAGGTCTCGTCAGTTTGTTTATGTCTTTAGAGAGTCAGCCCTTAGTTTTACTAATCTCTCTATTGTCTTTTTAGTTCTGTTTAATTTACTTCTGCTCTAATTTTTGCCATTTCCTTCCTTCTACTAACTTTCGGCTTCATTTGTTCTTCTTTTTCTAGTTCCTTCATTTATAAAGTTAGGTTGTTTAAGATTTTCATTTTCCTTTGATTTTAAGACATATTTTTTTCTTTTATGATTTCTTCATCACTCTTGTTATCCAGTAGCATGTTATTTAATCTCCACATATTTTTGAATCTTCCAGTTTTTGTCATTTAATTGATTTCTAGCTTTATATCATGGTGGTCAGAAAAGGTACTTGGTATGATTTCAACCCTATTGAATTTATTGAGACTTGTTTTGTGGCCCCCACATGTAATTTACCTTGAAAAATGTTCCATGTGCACTCTAGAAGAATGTACATTCTGCTGCTTATGGATAGAATGTTCTGTATATATTTGTTAGATAATTCTTGTATAAAGTGTTGCATAGGGCCTGTTTCTTTATTGATTTTTCTGTCTGTATGATCTACTCATTGATACGAGTGGGGTGTTAGAGCCGCTAGTAGTATTGTGTTGCTGTTTATTTGTCCCCTTAGGTCTGTTAATACTTGCTTTATATACTTAGGTGTTTGTAATTTGGATGCATAAATATCTACAAATGTTATATCCTATTATTAAGTTTATTACTTTATCATTATTTAATGCTCTTTTTTGTCTCTTATCACAGACTTTGTTTTAAAGTCTATTTTGTCTGATAGAAGTACAGCTACTCCAGCTTTCTTTGGTTTTTATTTGCATGGAATATCTTTCCCCTTTCAGTCTGTGGTGTTTTTAAATCTAGAGTGTGTCTTTAAGAGAATATATAGAGGAGTTTTTTTAATATGTTCACCCACTCTGTCTTTTGATTAGAGAATTTAGTCCATTTATATTGAAAGTAGTTATTGATAGCTGTTTATTTGTGATTTTATTCATAATTTTCTAGTTGTTTCCTAATACTTTTCTGTTTCTTTCTTCTTCTCTTGCACTCTTCGTTTGTAGTTTGATAATTTTCTTTAATGGTATGCTTATAATCCTTTCTGTTTATCTTTTGTGTATTTATATGTGTTTATTATAGCCTTTTGCTTTGTGGTTACTATGAGGCTTTCATTAGCAACTTATATCTAGAACAATTTATTTTAAGTTGATAACAACTCCAGTTTGATCCCATTCTAAAGCTCAGGATTTTTACTCTTCTCCTCCTTGCATTTTCTATTTTTGGTATCATTTTTTACCTTGTGTTTTCCCTATCAAATTATTACTTTTATTACTTTTTTTTTAATTTTTTTAATGTTTTATTTATTTCTAGGAGAGAGAGAGACAGCGTGAGCAGGGGAGGGTCAGAGAGAGAGGGAGTCACAGACTGAAACAGGCTCCAAGCTCTGAGTTGGCAGTCAGCACAGAGCCCGACGCGGGGCTCGAACCCACAAGCCGCGAGATCATGACCCAAGCGAAAGTCGGACGCTTAACCGACTAAGCCACCCAGGCGCCCCATATTATTTTTATTACTTTTGTCTTTTAACTTTCATATTAGCTTTATAAGTAAATGATGCACTGCCTTTAATATGTGTTTACTTTTCTAGGCAGATTTATTGTTTCATATGTGTTCTCATTCCTATTTAACACCATTTCCTTTCAGCTTAAAGATGGCCCTCTAATAATTTTAGCAAACATCTTCTAGTTTTAAGTAAAAAAGGTTCTTTTTAGTTTTTCCTAGCATTTACATGAAGGATTCCAAACTATCAGGTTCTAGATGTTGCCTGGCTGAAGATCTTTTCTTTTTGTCAATATTTTATTTTGAAAGTAATCTACATACCTAAAATGGGGCTTGAATTCACAACCCCAAGATCCAGAGTCACGTACTCCACTGACTGAGTCAACCAGGTGTCTCTCCACTGGAACTTTTCTATCTTGAATGTAGACTATTACAGTAGTGTCATGGGAGTAACCGTTCAACGATTATCAATGGCTAAATGCATGGGAAAAAAATGCTGACAAAAATATTGGCCAGTCATTCTTTGACATAAACAACCTGGTCCTTGTGATTGTTAACAATTTTGTGGAAAATGTTAATGTTCACGAATCATAAGGAATTTATAATTCATACATAATTTATGTTCATAAGAAAGACAATCTCACCTTTGAATCCCTTGATGTGTAGACATGCTACAAATTCAAAGAAACATGAGATTCAATAGTATGTACATCCCACTCAAACTGATTCCAAACCCTGATTCTTAGGTGACTTCAGTTTCCACTTGATAAATCTGTCTTTCTAGTTTTTTTAAAATGACATTCATATTTTAATACGTTTTCTTTGCACTTTCATTTGATAAACCATTTTATACCCTTTAAAATCCAAGCCAAACAGTATTTTCAAGTAACATTTTATTGAATTGTTTTTCTTTGGCACCTTAATATTTTGGACAAATATTAGCGTTAGAACTTATCAGAGTATACTGTGACTTTTGCATGTCTTGTTTATAAAAGTATGACCAAACATGAAAACTGGAATCCTCTCATATTAGTCTCTGTGTGCCTACTGTTTGGCACAATACAGAGGCTTAAATAAGTTTTGTCAAGGGTAGACAGGAAATGCTTTGAGCCAGTAAAGTACATTGCCACAACCAACACAACTTTTATGTAATAACTGACTACAGAATCCACCATTCTTTAGTTCTCACCAACTTCTTTAATATAAAAGATACTATAAAATTTAGCCAAGAAAGCTAAGACAGAGAATGTTGAATTAAGAGGATAATGAACATCTGTTGTGTAATTTTGCCAGGGTGAGTGGCTTTAAAGGAGTTGCTATCACAGGTGAGCCGTGACCAGTGATTAATGACTACATAGTTTTAGATTTGAACATTTAACATCACTACAGTTGTACAAGTACTGAAAGGGGCACAGATGACTAATATCAAGTAGCCAATAGTGTAGGGATAAACATTTAATAAGTAAGAAACCCAGATTTTATACATTTTTTTGTCAAGGAATTTGACAATGGGAATGAAGATTGATTGAAATTCAAGGCTCTTTCAGTACCTCTTTTAAAATAATAATAGGTGGATTTTAAGACACAAGATCAAGTGTCATTTCATAATCTCTGCATATTTATCGAGAGAGAAATAGATTAATGTTTAATTTAATCCATACAATGAAATTAATCAAGTCCCAAACCTGCTGTCATTCTTTACCTTTTTACTCTTGGTGATGATGAAAACGTAAAATGAGCTCTGTTCAATAAAATGAACAAAATTTAAATATTGCAGTTTCCCCATTGTACTTATTTTGACTATTTGAATAAAACAAACAGCATGGGTCTATATTTGCATATCTGTATAACATTAATAATTACAAAGATAGAATAGATCAGCAAATGTTTATAAACACATAAATCCTGAGTCAATGGATGCTAAGGCAGATTTTGTGCTGAGTTCTTAGCCTTAGGATGGCACTTCCTTTTGAGGAAAAGCTATTTCCAATTTTTACCTAAAAAACATCTTACATCAACTATAAAATAATATGCAACGTAGCAAACCTCATCTTAAGGAAAACTCAATTGTAAAACCCAAAATTAGAGGAAACATAAGTTAATGGATGATTTCTTGCCTTCTAGAACAATTTGATAATATTTATTACTAATGTACATATAAAATATGGTTTGATTTGACATAAAAAAATCACATACAATTAAACACATTTATTGCATAAAAGCTACACATTTACATTTAATATTTGATCTATCAAGATACAGTTAATTATTAGAAACCCACCACTGTCTAGTATTGTGAATCTTGATGTGAAAACAAAGTAATCCCACAGTCACTTTATTAAAGACTTTAAAAGTGCAGAGGGTAGACTAGGTTGTGTAACAATTAGAGAAAATAAGAATATAAAAAATGCCAGCATTGTTTTTCATGTAGTGCTATTCCCCTTGCATCAACAGAAGGTATCTACTTATGTATTTTGGCTGAATACCAATGAGTTCACATTAACCATCCATCTGAAATATGAACACTGTGTATATGGTGGGGTTGCACAGGGTGCAAGAAGGAAGGTAGAGATATCTACTGAACTTCTACTGATCCTTGCACTCTGCTGCATTGCATGTTTATTCCACTCAGATCTCCATGCAGACACATTATTATTCCCATTTTCAACGGGATGCATATGAAACTCGAAGAAAGTAACTGAATCAAAGAATTAGTGACAAAGACGAGATTGGAACCCAAGTCAGTTATAGAGCTCACAAGATTTTCAAAGTCTGGAAACCATCATCATCTTCATCCTCACCATCAAACATCCCTTTCTGGAGGGCATTTTGTTACAGACACTATGCCACATGTTTTACACAAAACATCTCATTCATTCGTAACTTCCTGAGACAGGTTATACTATCTTTATTTTACAGAAGGGGATTGAAGCTTAAGTAACTTTAAAAAATCATAGAATGCACCTGGATAGGATTGTACCACTGGGATTTACCCCTCATCTCTGTTAGCTCTAAACCCTATGTGCTCAGCTAGTAAATTTTACTGTCTTACATCAAGTGGCTCTACCCCTGATCCTCTTCCAGTTTACTTCCTGTTCCTCCTTTTCTAACAAATTTGGAATTAAAAGAAATATATAGTTATTGCTCAGCTGTAGATGGTAGCCTATTTTTTCCTATTCCCTCAGGAATTCTAGAATCTCAAAGATGAACACTGGGAGTTAATTTTCACAAGGATACACAATATTTGTCAAATACAGAAAGATCTTAGTCATGGTCATTCTCCATTTCTGAGTCCTAAGAGAAGAAGACTTCCAGCCCTTTCCGTTTTCCCATATGCGCTGTGTCTTCTCAATCCAGTTGTTGGGGGACAGATAGGAGGAGTAAGGTTGTAGTTAAACTTGAGTTGACAAGGCCTATGTAGATGAAGAATCAAGGACCCAGCAGTTCATTGTGTTGTGTGAAACTTTCTTGTCTGCATAGACATCTCTCCATTAATAACAGCACTTGAGATATCAAGAAAGACTGTAGACCTTAGGCCCCAGTCTTCAGTGAATATGAAATCATGAGAAGCTCAAAATGAAAAGGAACACAGAATGACATGTGATTATATGGGTACCAAAGGAATACCTGCCTTCCCCCCTAACATGGAACTGTCAAGTTTTTCTTTAAGTATTTAGTCTTATTATGCAATGAAGGCTTGATACACGAAGACATCCAATGGAAAACCCTATCTTAGAAAATACCAGGAGAAAACCTTTATAAAAAAAATTTAATGTTTATTTTTGAGAGTCAGAACATGAGCGGGGGAGGGGCAGAGAGAGAGGGAGATACAGAATCCAAAGCAGACTCCAGGCTCTATGCTGACAGCTCAAAGATCATGACCTGACCAGAAGTCAGACACTTAACAGACCGAGCCACCCAGGAGCCCTGAGAAAACCTTTTTAACTTGGGAGGCTAGAATGAAATGTTGTATCTTCTTGAGAGAAGCAGGTTTCCTGCTGATTAGAAATTAAAAGGAGAATCTGATGTGGAATTTTAGGTTTTATGGTAGTATGTTCATCTTGCGACCCGTTATTCAATATGGTCTTGTGGAATGCTTGGAGGGGAGGGGAGGAGTGGGAGATAGGTCATGAGAGAAAAACATGGCCTGAGTTTCCACAGTAGAGCAAAGAACAAGGAAGAGAGAGCGAGAGAGAGAGAATATTTAGCTACAGATAGGTTACAAAAACATTAACCATTAGTACGTAAGTGGAAGGGAGGGTCTCAGATTTCTCTGGACTTATTTGTTACCTAAGAGTATTACCCTTGGAGAAGGTTCAAGTTCTGTTAATCATCAGTGTTTTGCTTTTCTGGAATGAGTCAGTTGTGGTCTCAATTTAGTTGTCTATTCTTTTTACACCGGTGTGACTCTCAGAGTTATTAAACTTAGAAAATCCAGAGGGGCTGGATGAGGGTGCAGTCTAAAGACCTTTTTGATGGCATCCCAGCCCCACGATTCTCCCCTCTGCCTGGCGAGGCTGGTAATGTCCTGACTGTGGAGTCTCACAGTTCCAAGGAGGGAGAGACAGGAATTTAAAAATATTCTCCACAAGATTTTTCTTTGCCCAATTTTACATTATGAACCCAAAGAGCTTACTTTTAAAAATCTTATTTGTTACGAAAAAACTTTGTGTTTTGAAAGGGCTTGGCAAGGCTATTTTTTAAGAGGTGGGAAGGAATGTTGAAAACATTCTGAAGTTCTTAAAATATTTGTATGCTGCCCCTTAGGCATGTCTAAAGGTCAACTTGAGAAGCAGGAAGACTACTTTTAGGGGATAGAGAAAGCTGTTTTTCTCGGCAAATGTTCCTTACTTCAGCCAGACAAAGAGCTTGCAATCTAACAGTCCCTCAGCTCTCAAAAGGTACTTTTTGTTTTCTTTCTGTGAAGCAAAAGTGGCTCTACAGCCTCCCCAAGCTTCTGGGAAGCTGAGTAAGTGCTTTACACAACTCCATTTTCCTCACTTGAATAGTGGGTGTGGGAAAGGACATCTCCATTTCTAGCTGCCACAGAGAAAGAGGGAGGAAGGACTTCAACCCCAGGAAATCCCTCTGATTTCGCCAAACAATTGAAGAAAATCTTAAGCGAATGTACCACTTTAACTCTCCTGGTTGATAGAGATGAAATTCATCACGTGTTTGACTTTTATTTTTTAATTTAATTAAATTAATTTAATTATTATTTTTTATTTTTTAAAATTTTTTCTTCTGTATTGATTTAGGTTTTTTTTTTAATGTTTTATTTACTTCTAGGAGAGAGAGACAGCGTGAGCAGGGGAGGGTCAGAGAGAGAGGGAGTCACAGACCGAAACAGGCTCCAGGCTCTGAGCTGGCGGTCAGCACAGAGCCCGACGCGGGGCCCGAACCCACGAACCGCGAGATCATGACCTAAGCGAAAGTCGGACGCTTAACCGACTAAGCCACTCAGGCGCCCCTAATTATTATTTTTTAAACTGAGATATGGTTGAAATCAGTGTAACAGTACTGAGATTATAGGGAAGGGGCAATTTTTCCTTTACCTTCAAGGTCTCCCAGCTCAACTAAGAATTAAATTGACATGAGACAGGAGGTGGGTAAAAATCAGTTTTATTATGTGCACAGAGACCCGATAATGAAATGGAGACTTAAAGAAATGATTAAGGCAGGTGGTTTTCATACATTTTAGACAAAGAGACAATACACCTGTGAAAAACTGACAGGATAAAGGATACAGATGTTTGGGAGCCTTAATTAGTATGAAATTCTAGGCAGAATTTAGGCTGAGATAGCAGATCAGAAAAAAAAAAAAAAAGCAAGGTTTGTTTCTGCAGCTTTCTAGGCTTTTAACTCCCTATCTCTAGTGATAAGGATGCCTTTATACTTCTTAGCACAGGGAGAGTGTTTGTCACCCAGGAGATCTGTTTCATGCTTTCAGGGGGACAGAGGAACGTCTAGGTGTCCTTGTGCTTGCTGTTCCTTAAGTAACTTTTTGCGATAACCAGTATGCCAGAAGGGGACGTTTTGGAGCAGACTGCCCTTGGCTCCTACAAGATAACGTAGTCTCACTGATGTCTCCATGAAGGAGGTGAAGATGTTTTCTTTTTTGAGAAAGTCATTATATAACTATTAGATATTGATGTACTATTTGGCAGCATGTGGTCTTTAAGTTCTGTGCCCCGATTCCCCAAGCTCCTTTCATCACTGAGGTATCTTCACTGACCCATGTGCCTTCCTGTAACTTCTAGAGCCCCTAAGATCCCACACTGAGATTTCACCTAAAATAGACAGACACAGAGACACGTGTATTAACACACACATTCCACCTTTTGCTGCCTTCAGCATAGACATCTAAACTAAATCTATAGTAACAGAAGGAGCATATGTTATAATTCAAAACTTTGAATTTTATGCTTTGTAAGTGACTAAATGGTTGGCAATCTCCATCACAAATCTACTTGGTGTTTCTTTTGCGACAAGAGAGACCAAATTAGGTAGTTTTAAAGTGAAAGGAGAATAGCAACAATGAAAGCTGCTAACATTTATTGGACATGTTAACCTTACAAATAAAACTGCCAGTTATTTTCCCAGAAAAAAATGAGTTTATTTAGGAATAGCAGAAAATTGCAATCCTGGCCACTCAAACTATAGCAAAATCATAAGCAAGTCGAACAAGCAAAAGAAGGACATTATTTTATAGTGAAGGAGGAAGTTCGGGAGTTGTTTTTAACAAAAGTCCATTGGAGAGAACCACGAGTTCAGGGCGATGAGATTTCTCATGGGCTGAGTTGTAAGATTCATTCATTTCTTTCAGGAGATGCAGTGTGCATCATTCCCTGATGCACATACTATTGTGAATATTGTTGATAGCAGTGCTTACTATACACATTCACATACTCCTCACAACAACTTCCTGAAGCAGGAATTGTCATTATGCCCATTTTAGAAATGAAGTAGTAGAGGCACAACCAGATTAAATCTTAACCAAGCTCACACAACCAGGAAGTGGCAGAGCCAGCATTTGAATCCAGCTGGTCTGAAGGACTCAGAATCTCACAGGAATTAAAACATGTGAGGAGTGCCTGGGTGGCTCAGTGGGTTAAGCATCTGATTCTGGTCATGATCTCATGGTTCATGAGTTCGAGCCCTGCATTGAGCTCTGCTCTGACTGCACAAAGCCTACTTGAGATTTTCTTTCCCTCTGTCTATGCCCCTCCCCTGTTCATGCTTTCTCTCTCTCTCTCAAGATAAATAAACATTTTAAAATAGATGTGAAATACGGTGGGACCATGGTTCATAATATGTGAAAAGGATCAAGGCCATTTATTTCTTATCATGCACAGATTCCACTGCTTACACATTTGCCATGGCATATAATGTTTCCTGCAGCTCCCAAGGCCACATACATTTTGTAACTCTGTACTGTATTAAAAAGCATTCTCCCAGAATTCATCTCCACCCAGACCTGTGAATGTATCCTTTGGAAACAAGGTGTTTGCAGATGTAATCAAGTTAAAATGAGGTTACACTGGATTAAGCTGGGCCCTAATCCAATGAATAGTGTCCACTTAAGAAGAGGGAAGTTGGCACATAAACATTGAGATGGAAGATAACCATGAAAGACAGGCAGAGACTTGCTCCTTGGCCTTAAGCCACAAGCCAAGGAGCACTGAGGTTTGCTGGCAACCACCAGAAGCTACATGAGCCCAGGAAACCTTTGGAGGAAGTACAGCCCCTCTGATACCTTGCTTTCAGACCTCTAGCCTTCAAAACTATGAGAGAATAAATGTCTCTGATTTTAAGGCACCCAGTTTGTGGGACTTTGTTACAGCAGCCTTAGGAAACTAATGCAGATGCCAACACCAGGGTTTAGTTTAGGAAGCAGAGAGCTCTTGTGATAAGCTAAGCATAGCTCCTAAAGATGTGTCCATGTTCTAACACCTGGGACCTGTGAAAATTACCTTATTTGGAACAAAGGTCTTTGAAGATGTAATTAAATTAAAAGTATTTACATGAGTAGATTTCCCTGGATTATTGGAGTGGGCCATCCTAAGTGTTCTTGTAAGAGGAAGGCAGAAGGGGTTGATACACACACAGAGGAGAAGAGATGTGCGGACAAGGTTGTGGCGGAAGTGACGTCCATAGCCACCGGAAGTCAGATGAAGAAGGAACAGATTCTCCCTCGACCTTGATTTTGCACTTCTCGTTGCTAGAATTATGAGAGAATACACTCTGGCTTTAAGTCACTGAGTTTGGGGTGATTTGTTATCATAGCCACAGGAAATGAATACACAACTCCAGCTATATCAAGGGGAAAGCTGTTATTAATACACAAAATAGGTACTCACAAAGTCAGTGGAAAGGTTGTGAGGGTAGGTAGCCACCCAGATGTCTGGAGACCATAGGAAACTGTTGATTCAGTTATAGTGGCCTCTCAGTTCTGAAGCTTAGGTATAAATGCGGAAACACAGACTGCAACTGTAAATGTGAACGCCATCACTGTAGTGCGAGAGACAATCAGAAGGAACTTTCAGGGAGAAACGGCATACAAGTGGGAGAAAATGGATAGAATATGCAACAGACAATGTCCAGCACCACGAAAGGAGTGATATTCTAAATACCCCTCAATTAACCGCTGTGAACACCACAAGTCAGAATGGACTCCAGTCTTAGGCAAAGGGTAGACACACAGTGGTGCATAACAGATAAATGTTAGCTTCTCACACCCAATTTTAACTTAGTGAGAAAGATGTTATGATTTTTTTAAGATCATTACTGTGAGCAAGACTGTGAAAAATTTACATCTGCTTATTATTGGGCCTTGCATTGGTCTGATATTCTCATAGGCCAATTCTCCTCTGGCCGGAAAAGGCAGTAAATAGTTGGCAGAGTTTATACATGCAAGAAATTCCCCTACAGAAGGGTAAGTGTGTTACAAGTTTCTCAAATGTTATCAGCTGTAACATGCCAACAGTTTTAAGAGCTACCATTACTTTGTGCACCCCTGAGAAGGAAAAGGAATGTTGCCAATTTACCTACACCATGACATTGATTGTAACATGCACTGCAAACTGGGAACTGTTAAAATGTAGAAATGTGCTTGTCCTAGAATCAATGAACTGTAGTAACTCAGAAGACTGTGGAATGACCTGTCATATGACTTAGCTTTCGTAGGCACATTTTTACTAGAAATTTGGTGATGGAAAACATCAAATAAAATATGAAACCGCATGATTCCATTTTAATTTCCTTCTAACTTTATTTCTATGATTATCAACATAATAGCTTATTGTGGAAAATGCAGAAAATTACAAGGAAGCAATCAAAACCATGCATATAGGCACATGGGCACCATGGAAACTCATTTTAATGAAAGCAAGATCTGGGGGAAAATATAATTCTCATCAAACTGACTTCCTGTCTACAATCTCAGAGAGAGATTTTTTAGATTTATATAAAGATTGTTGCTACTTTCAGTTTTGCTTAATAATTTCTTCTTGACGCTTCTGGCACAGTGTCATGTAGGCCCTTCTTCAGGTTATTTTTATTTTAATGAATATCTAAGTTTATAATGCATTGATAGTATACACTAATGGATGGGATTTGACTTCATTGTCCTTTCTGAAAACACTTGCTCACTTAGCACAGTCGCTTTTTGCTAGAATTATTTCTATGTGCTATGCAATTTCTCTTATCTCTGCTTTGCCATGCTAGTTTTATAAAAATAATCTATTTGTGAAGTAATTTGTGCATAATTTCTAACTCTATGTCTGTCACATAGTACACACTCAGAAAATGCTAGTTAGCATCTACATTATCAACAAAAATGTAAGATTTTAATTCAGTAGCACTTCTGCAAATGAATGATGTAGAAATAAGTAAAATGAGCCTGATTTGGCTTATAGGTCCATCATTTATTAACTCTGGAAACTTAAAGCAACTACAACTTTATGAGCAACCATTTCCTTACATACAAAGAAGGAAACATGATAATTCCTTATAAATCTCTAAGAGTTGTATTAATTGAATGATACATATGAAAATGCCTAAAACAGTACTTTGCACAAAGTTGGCACTCAAATATTAGATTCTGTCACTTTCTTTCCTTTATTTGTTCATTTCCTTTTCCTCTGCAGAGATGCCTGTTAAGTTTTATAGAAAGTGGAATAAGTTGACCCCAAGCACCATAAGGCTTGAAACTTGTTCATTGCCACAGATATAGTAAAGATTATATTAGCAAGACAAATTAGATTGAATGAATGAATGAATGAAGAACCATATGCTATTGATTTTATTCCTGGTCTATGTTATAGAAATTGATATGTAAAGGGGTGCCTGGGTGGCTCAGTTGGTTGAGTGTCTAACTCTTGATTTCAGTTCAGGTCATAATCTCATGATCTGTGAATTTGAGCCCGACATCAGGCTCTGTGCTGACAGCATGGGTCCTGATTGGGATTCTTTCCCTTTGTCTTCCTCTCTCTGTCCCTCCTCCACTTGCTCTCTCTCAATCTCAAAAGAAGTAAATATTAAAAAGAAAAAGAAATATATTTGTAAGGGAAGGCAGTCAGAGTGATATACTGAGATATATTACTTATATATTGCTGCATGACAAGTTACCTCCAAACTTAAAAGCTTTCGAAAACAAATGCTATTATTGCACAATTTCTATGGGCCAGTAATTCAGTTGTGCCTTAGCTGGGTACCTCTAGTTCCACATTTCTTATGCAGTTGCAGTCAATGTGCCCTGAGCTATGGCCTCATCTGAAGGTTCTAATATGACAGGGTGTGGCACTTTTGAGCCTACTCAAGTGACTGTTGGGCAGGTCCCAATCCCTGGTCATAAGAAACTATGTTCTAGGCTGTCTCATGACATGGCAGCTGGCTTTACCAAGCAAGTTATCTAAGAGAAAGCAAGAATTAATTGGGTAGCTTAAAACAACAGAAATTTATTCTCTCATAATTCTGGAAGTTAGAAGACCAAATTCAAGGTGTTGGCGAACTGTGTTCCCTATGAAGATATAGGGAAGACTCCTCCCTTGCTTCTTATAGTTTCTGAAAGTTGATGGTATTTTTCGGCATTCCTTGGCTTGTATATATCACCCTAACCTCTTCTTCTGTCTTTACATGGCCTTCTCCTTGCATCTATCTCTGTGTCCATAATTTCCTTTTCTTATAACACTGGTCATTGGATTTTGCCCAACCTAATTCAGAATTAGGATGATTCCTTTTACCTTGATTACATCTACAAAGACCCGTTTTTAAAATAAGATTACCTCCACAGGTGGCAGGACTTATTACCTCAATGTATATTTTTGGGAGACATAATTCAACCCATAATAGAGGGTAACAAGGACAAGTTGGCAGATGAAAACCTACTGGAACCTTTCTAAAATTACCTACAAGTCTTGAAGTTTTGAAAGAACTTCCTCAATAATCAATGTTATTCTTTTCTCTTCACAAATCTACCCCTTGTGAAAGAACCAAGGGATACAGTAGATATGATGATAGGAAGCAAAATTGTCACCGCAGGCATGCTTTCCCCTGTTTGTCAGTTACAATGAGCAGAAAACCTACCATGTGTTTTTTCTCTACCTCATTTGGATCTTCAGAGACCAACCAACCAATTTCTGACATATTCTCAATGCTTACCTATTAGAAAGCAATCAGATAGCCATAGATCTCTACAATAAGAAAGCAAATAAAGCAATTTTACTATTTATAGGAGAAGATGTAGCAAGTCAAATTCGGGGAACATTATGAAGACTGTCAACAAATAATTCCTTCAGAAATAGATCTACTCTGGGAAACAGGGGAAAATTTAGAAAATTGTTGATTAGTCCTCCCAGCAAGAAAATTAAGGAGCATTCATTTTGAGCAGAAAAATATCTGAGATCAGAGAAATTCAAACGCAAAATTAAAATAAAAGAGCACTTGAGTGGCTTATTCGGTTGAGCATCTGGCTCTTGATTTCAGCTCAGATCACCATCTCAGGGTCATGGGACTGAGCCCCACATTGGGCTCTGCACTGAGTGTGGAGCCCTCTTAAGATTCCTTCTTTCTCCTTCTATTGCTCACTCTAGCTCAAAGAAAAATAGGAATTATATATTAAGAGTACTATGAAATAACTTTATCTAGAAAATTTTAATGATAAGTGATTTAAAGGATATAAAGAAAAAAAGAGAAAAATGTGAGAGATGTATTGATTCTGGAAATACAGATAGCGTTTTGTAGCACTCCTAAATTAATAGAAGAAACTTTTTTCCAGTAAAGTGCAGAGCACAAAAGCTCAGGAACTACCAATTAAAACAAATGAATTGGTAACAATTTCCAATCTAAGACAAAAAGAAAATAAAAATCATAAATATCCAATTATGATTAAACTGACCAGCCTTAGACCTCCTTTTTTAATTACCAAATAGGGTCTATTTCAGGATTTCCATGTTGACATTCATATGTTAATGAATATAAAACCACTATTTCCTTTAGAAGGGTGCATGAAGCATATCATCAATGGACTCCTCCAGGAAAAATTGCATATTTTAGCCAAATGAAATAATTATCAATTAATTCAAGAATGGGAAAATATAGTAAAAAAATGTACAGGCACAAATGAAGCTAGTTTGATAAGGACTGAATTATAAGTATGTGTCGTTAGAATATTGTGCAAATAAAAAATGCCTTTTGAAAGACATTATGACAAATGATGACATCAATAATCATGCCACATGTTAAAGGTTTATAATTGGTTAAAAAAACTAATTATAGAATCTCATACACAATAACCATTTGGAACTCAAGTCCAATGTGCTGGCAATGAGACAAGATATATGTAAAGGGATAGGGGAGAGGAAATGGGGAAAACAGGTATGCTAAATTTGAATTCACACTTACAGTGAAGACAATGGATAGTTTTTCCTTCTTTTCTATTATCAATTAGGGAAAAATAGATACAATTTCCTAAATTTATGTTAGCAAGTAAGCACAATTGGACTTATACATTACAAATCATTGTGTAAGAAAAATGAGCTAAAAATAAGCAGTTCTGAAGAAACCAAAACTAAACAAACAAGAGCCATATATGAGGCCATAATTTATATAGATGTCCATCCATTTTAAGAACTGCCCCAGACCCACCAGGTCAGAAGCAGACACATATCCTGGAATGACACCAAATGGTATATTAAGGAAATAGTATACATACTCTTTTCCCTTAGAGGTATCTGATTGTTGCTAGAATACTTTATTTTCATATTTCTCTGTAGCTTTTACCTTGAGTTCAACTTGGAACTCTCAAATAGTAAAAGATTAATTTTCATTAAGTTGTATTAATCTTTAGTATGGCTGAAAAACATCTCTGGCTAAGTAAACTGTCTGAATGGGAAGAAAACATTGAGTTATAACAAGCAATTAAAAAATCCATTCCTAAAACCCTAACAGTGCAAAATCAAAGAGCCAAACAAATGGAATCCAATGACTGCATACCAGTTAGCACATGTTACATGGAATTTTGAGTAGTGATCCAATCTATTTCTGGATGGAGCTACCCTTAAAATTTTTTTAACATTATTCATTTTTGAAAGACAAAGAGAGACAGAGTTTGAGTGGGGGAGGATCAGAGAGAGAGGGAGACACAGAATCTGAAACAGGCTCCAGGCTTTAAGCTGTCAGCACAGAGCCCGATGCAGGGTTAGAACTCATGGACTATGAGATCGTGACCTGAGCTGAAGTCAGATGCTTAACTGACTGAGCCACTCATGCCTTCCTGGGTGGATGATCTACACTTAGATCATCTCTAAATAATTGAAAAGTCTAAACAGTGTTGGAGACTTTATAATTCTCTAGTGTCCAGAAACTTTCATGTTACAGATTCCAAAATGTTTACACTAGATCTTTAAAATATGATACTTTAGTTTACTGTCAGGGGTAGTGAAAAACAGCTAGCTATTGTTTTTGGAGTCAAACATCATCTCTGAAAGAAGTTTGGTTATTGTTTTTATCCTTCTGCTGCCAGTAGAGTGGAGCCTTACAGCCATATTTGTTTGGTTTAGGATTTATGGATGATAATACATTTTCTTCAGGACAAATAGAAAAAATTTTTTTGAGAATTTATACTCTATTTCTTTTGGTTGGTGTTAATTTATTTTTCACTGTGGTTTTATTATATCCCATCTTCTTCAACCTCTGAGGATAATTCTACAAGACTGAGTAGGAGCAAAAGGTGGAGAGTTGTCCTTTTCAGTTGCGTCCATGGAAACACAAGGAGGGAACCTGAGCCAAGAAGTGCATACATTTTTGTTGGACTCAGCAAATATCTACTATTTATTTCTGCCCAAGGAGGAGCACAAGCCTCATTTATATCACATACAATCCAAAATACAGTCACATTTCCTTAAAGCACATGAGCAACCTAATGCCCACCTCTACATATGAGGACAAGGCTTCCCTTTCTAAATATCCATCCTAACTCTAAAGAAAAGGAAACCATTCAACTGCTCTTGGGAGTCATAGCTTTGGAAGTCATTCTCGTGACCTCCATATTTACTACAAAAAAAGTTTTCTTTGTGAGACAACTCATCTGGTGCAGTTTCTGTCACTTACCAAGGAGCTAACTCACACCGATTCTGCTACAATTACTGGCTTATAAATGAATCCAAAACCCATATGTCTTCAATATGGGGGGGGGGGAGGAGTGTCCTTCAGACAGAGAGACTAACTGAAGATTGCTTCTCAGAGAAACCAGTTAGTATCTTGCCACTGTGGGAAAGTGCCAACCAAAGCAGACAGGGTTAGTCAGGTTGCACACACACATCTTAGAAATCCCCCACACCATACAAAGGTGTCTAAGAAAGGAGCCTTGAGAATGCTGACTTTGGAACAGATGGCTCAGGTACTGTGTCAGTTTTCTACAATTAACTCAGTTTGACTTAGCTCAGGAGATTATCTTGTATTTAATTAAAAAAGAAAAACTTTTCTGAGACATAAAGCAATATATTTGCTTCAGAAAGACCTGGCTGGGAACAACCTGGAGAGTCTTTTCTCATCTGCAGGCACAACCTGTGTTTGAAAAACCCATATGGCAAGGAAAGGATGGGAGTCAGGAAAGAGAAGCATGTAAGTCACAACCTTAGGACCTAAGAAAAGACAGTGAACTACCAAAGAGCCCCAAACAAGATTCAAACTGAAGTTTTACCTGCAGGAGGCCTGTCTTCCTCAGTAAACATGCAAATGTATCTTCACCTTCCATCCTGCGATTGTTTTGGCAACAAAAATGAAGGGGGTGATTTGTTTGATTTTTGCAGTTATGCTGATAATAATTGGAATTATATACAAATCACTCTGACCCAGAAATATCCTTAGTGATGTATATATTGAAATCCCTCATGCTTTGCTTTCCTTGTATATAATAGAAGTATTCATGAAAATCAAGGAAGAGTCAGCAACAAAAAAACAAATAATCTGATTAAAAATGGGCAAAGGAATTATTCAAATCCATCGTTAGCATTGCTCCAAAGATGATATACAGTCAACAAGCATATGAAAAAATTCTTAACATCACTAATACTAGGGGAAATGAAAATCAAAACCACAATAAGATATCACCTCACACCATTAGGATGGCTATGAAAGAAAGAGAGGGAGAAAGGAAGGAAGGAAGGAAGGAAGGAAGGAAGGAAGGAAGGGAGGGAGGGAGGAGGGAGGGAGGGAGGGAGGGAGGGAGGAAGGAAAAGTGCTGAAGACGTGGAGAAATTGGAACCCTTATGCACTGTTGATGGGAATGTAAACTGGTGCAGCCTCTACGGAAAACAATATGACAGGTCCTCAAAAAATTAAAAATAAAAATACTATATGACCCAGTAATTCTACTTCTGTCTATGCCACCAAACAAACTGAAAACAAGATCTCAAAGAGATTTACACACCCATGTTCATAGGAGCACTATTCACAACAGACAAGAGTGGAAGGTATTACTCTATTATATAGTCACTGGATGACTAGATAAACAATATGTAATTTATATATAAATACAATAGAATATTATTCTTAGAAAGGAATGAAATTCTGGCACATGCTAAAACATGAATGAACCGTAAAGTCATAACATAGTATGAAATAAGCCAGTCATAAAGACAAATAGTATATGATTTAACATGTATAAGTTATCAAGAGTAGTCCAGTTCACAGAAACAGAAAGTAGAATGCTGGTTGTCAGGGGCTGGGATAATAGGGGAGTGGGAAGTCATTGATGAATGAGTAGTTTCAGTTTTGTAAGATGAAAAGCTTCTGGAGATAGGTTGTACAAGGATGTGATTATACCCAACACTACTGAATTAAACACTTACAAATAGTTAAGATGGCGAGGCTCCTGGGTGGCTCAGTTGATTAAGTGTCTGACTGTGGATTTCCACTCAGGTCATGATCTCATGTTTCGTGAAGTTGGTCTCTGCCCTGATAGAGCGAGCCTGTTTGTGATTCTCTCTCTCTCCCTTCTCTCTGACCTGCTCCACTTGTGCCCAGACACTTTCTCTCTCTTTCAAAATAAATACCTGAGGTTTGACAAAATAGTTGAGATGGTAAATTTTATGCTATGTATTTTTTATGAAAAAATAATTTTAAAACAGAAGAAAGTGATCATTTAAGCTTATTTCAAATAAATAAACTTCTGAAAATGATAACTAGAGGTTCCTGGTGACAGTAGATGGCTTCCTTTTGAGTACCCCCTGCTTGTTATTTAGAACTACTGGACCAGCTATTATTGTGTTAAACGCACTAGCAGATATCAAGCATCCATCCAAGATTCTGAGTGATTGCTTTGAGTGTGTGGCATGTCAGTAAATGGTACAATGGCATTACCAACAATAGTGAGATAAACAAATTCAGGGGTCTGCATACAAATCATGGATTTATCTCTTTGTTAGAAACCCCCAAATTAGTATCTGGGAAGCTTTAAAATTCTCCTCTTGTTTTGAGGATAAATTTTAGCTTCTAGGACATGAGGAGGGCTGAAGGTGGCTGTTATTTGGAGACTCAGCCATGTAACATTCTGGCAAGTTCCTATTAGACCTGGCCTGGCCATGAATAGTCAGATAGAACTTCCTATCTCATGAAGTCCCAGTACAAGGTAAGGAAGATTCCAGAGCCTACAAGGACTTGGGTGGCTAACACAGAGCCTTGTATCTTAAGGGTGGCCACAGTCCAGTTGCTTTTCTCATAAGCTCTTTTGCAAGAGGAAGTCAACTTCTTTTTTTTTTTTAATTTTTTTTATAGCTTATTTATTTTTGAGACAGAGAATAAGCCAAGCGAAGGGAAGAGAGAGGGAGATACAGAATCCGAAGCAAGCTCCAGGCTCTGAGCTAACTGTCAGCACAGAAACCAATGCGGGGTTTGAACCCACGAATCCTGTGATCATGACCTGAGATGAAGTCGGACACTTAACCGACTGAGCCACCCAGGCGCCCAGTCAACTTCTAATCATATATGGTGGTTAAAAATTCGCTTTAGAAGTGAAATTCCTTCATGGCCATTTGATTAAATATTTGGGAAAAACAACATGCCAGTTTGATTAAATATTTGGAATATCCACCTGCCAGTAGAACTTTCTAGGGTCACAGGAAAAACTAATTCTTTTATTGTTTCCTTCCACATTAAGAAAAAGATCAGAGATTGCATTTGTATTAATTAATTAATTAATTAATTTTAATACTTTATTGTCAGGTTGGTTTCTATATAACACCCAGTGCTCATCCCCACCAGTGCCCTCCTCCATGCCCATCACCCTCCTTCCCTTCTCCCCCACCCCCATCAGCCCTCAGTTTGTTCTCAGCATTCAAGACTCTCTCATGGTTTGCCTCCCTCCCTCAACCCAACTATTTTTCCTCTTCTTCTCCCCCAGGGTCCTCCATTAAATTCCTCCTAATCCACCTATACATGCAAACATATGGTATCTGTCCTTCTCTGCCTGACTTATTTCGCTGAAAATAACATCCTCAGCTTCCATCCACGTTGCTACACATGACCAGATTTAATTCTTTCTCATTGCCAGGTAGTATTCCATCGTATAGATAAACCACATCTTCTTGATCCATTCGTCCATTGATAGACACGTAGGCTCTTCCATGTTTTGGCTGTTGTCGAGAGTGCTGCTATGAACATTGGGGTACATGTGCTCCTATGCATCAGCACTTTTATATCCCTTGGGTAAATTCCTAGCAGTGCTACTGCTGGGTCATAGGGGAGTTCCACTGTTAACTTTTTGAGGAACCTCCACAGTGTTTTCCAGAGGGGCTGCACCAGTTTACATTCCCACCAACATGTAGGAGGGTGCCCGTTTCTCCACCCACTCGCCAGCATCTAGAGTCTCCTGATTTGTTCATTTTAGCCACTCTGACTGGCATGAGGTGGCATCTGAGTGTGATTTTGATTTGTATTTCCCTGATGAGGAGGGATGCTGAGTATCATTTCATGTGTCTGTTGGCCATCTGGATGTCCTCTTTGGAAAAGTGTCTGTTCATGTCTTCTGCCCATTTCTTCACTGAATTATTTGTTTTTTGGGTGTGGAGCTTGGTGAGTTCCTTACAGATTTTGGATATTAGCCCTTTATCTGATATGTCATTTGCAACTATCTTTTCCCATTCCATCAGTTGCCTATTAGTATTATAGATTGTTTCTTTGGCCGTGCAGGAGCTTTTTACCTTGATGGGGTTCCAATAGTTCATTTTTGCTCTTGATTCCCTTGCCTTTGGGGATGTGTCAAGCAAGAAATTGCTGCAGTTGAGGTCAGGAGGTTGTTTCCTGCTTTCTTCTCTGGGGTTTTGATAGTTTCCTGTCTCACATTCGGGTCCTTCATCCATTTTGAGTTATTTTTGTGTATGATGTGAGAAAAGTGATCTAGTTTCATTCTTCTGCATGTTGCTGTCCAGTTCTCCCATCCAGTTTCATTGGATAACCTTTCTTGCTTTGTCAAAGGTTAGTTGGCCATACATTTGTGGGTCCAGTTCTGAGTTCTCTATTCTATTCCATTGGTCTATGTGAGGCTAAAGTTTGGGATTCTGATGCTTCCCATTTTGGTTTTCTTCTTCAATATTACTTTGGCTATCAGTGAATACTATGAATAATTATATGCCAACAAATTGGACAACATAGAAGAAGTGGTCAAATTCCTAAACACACACTCACTATCAAAATTCACATGGGAAGAGGTAGAAAATCTGAACAGACCCATAGCTAGTGGTTTTTTAAATCAGTTATCAAAAATGTCCCAACAAATAAGAGCCCTGGGCCAGATGGCTTCCCTGGAAATTCTACCAGACATTTAAGACAGAATTAATATCCATTCTTTTGAAGCTATTCTAAAAAAATAGAAATTAAAGGAAAACTTCCGGATTCATTTTACAAAGCCAGCATCACCTTGATTCCCAAGCCAGACAGAGACCCAGCAAGAAAAAGGGAACTACAGGCCAATATCCTTGATGAATACAGATGCAAAAACCCTCAACAAGATACTTCCAAATCGAATGCAACAGCAATAAAAAGAATTATCCACCATAATCAAGTGAGATTCATTCCTGGGATACAGGGCTGGTTCAATATTCACAAATCAATCAATGTGATACATCACATTAACAAAAGATAAAAACCATATGATCCTGTCAATAGATGCAGAAAAAGCATTTGACAAAACACGGCATCTCTTCTTAATAAAGACCCTGGAGAAAGTCAGGATAGAAGGAAGTTATTTAAACATCATAAAAGCCATCTATGAGAAGCCCTCAGCTAACATCATCCTCAACGAGCAAAAAGTGAGAGCTTTCCCCCCGAAATCAGAAACACGACAAGGATGTCCACTCTCACCACTATTGTTTAACATAGTGCTGGAAGTACTAGCATCAACCATCAGGCAACAAAAGGAAATAAAAGGCATAAGAATTCGCGAAGAAGTCAAACTTTCACTTTTCACAGGCAACATGGTACTCTACATAGAAAACCCAACAGACTCTACCAGAAGCCTACTAGAACTGATCCATGAATTCAGAAAAGCTGCAGGGTACAAAATCAACGTACAGAAATCGGTTACACTTTTATACACCAACAATGAAGCAACGGAAAGAGAAATCGAGAAACTGATCCCATTCACAATTGCACAAAAAACCATAAACTACCTAGGAATAAACCTAATCAAAGATATAGGAGATCTGCATGATGAAAACTATAGAAAACTTATGAAGGAAATTGAAGAAGACACAAGGAAATGGAAAAACATTCCGTGCTCATGGATTGGAAAAATAAATATTGTTAAAAGGTCATTACTACCTTAAGCAATCTACACATTCAGTGCAATCCCAATCAAAATTGCACCAACATTCTTCTCAAAACTAGAACAAACTATCCTAAAATTTATATGGAACCAGGGACTGCATTTAAAAGAGTGTTTGTGTTTGAGAACGCCTCACCAGCCTATGGTAGCATTAATGTGAAAAATGTGTCTTCTCTAAGAAAAGTATAATAAAGCTTGATGTGGAGTGCATTGACAGTATTACAGCCTGTAGGAAGTAGGCTGGACCTAGAATCTGCCCACATTTCTTTTTGGCTCAAAGAGGCTATGCTGGCTATGAATCTTGGTTAGAAGATCTCCGAGATCCCTGCCTGACCTCTGTAATTCCAGGCCAACCTGGGTTCAGAATGAGGTCTCTAGGACTGTTTTTAAATCCTAAACTGCTCTGTCTCTGTATCTGGATGGAATTCACACAATATCTGCATAACAACTTAGTGTTAGTATTTTAAAGTTGGACAATCAAACATTTTGGGGTACAGCAAAACTGGGGAAAAAAGGATTTTCAACCAAAAATAGCACTTGTTATGGGGCTCCTGTTGCATTACATATTCTGCTGGATTATTGGATCCCTTTGAAAGAACTATTTATCAAGGTTATTATTATATGATGACTTAACCATTACAGATGGTTGGAATACTGAGGCTTCTAAAAGCTTGAGAATCCATCCCCAAACCAAGAGTCTGATACTTAACTTATGGAGCCACCCAGGTACCCCTATTATGCACAATTTTAATAGTAAATTTGGACACACAGTAAGTGTCTGATACTTTTTGTTTCCTTCTGCATATTATTAACAAATATGAAGGATTAGAACCATCAGTATTGTGCTACCTCAATGAGATACTAACAGCCATACTACCTTTAAAACTGTCACACAAAAGAAGATGGGATTTTTGTTTGTTTTTGGTTTTTGTTTGTTTATCTTGTAGTGATTGCTGTTGTTTTGTTTCTATTTTGCTTTGTTAGACTCTAGATTGCTTTATAGTTAAACATCATATTTTTTTAACTGATGATGTCTATGAATGTCTACTAAACATGTAGACAGATTTGTATTTGTTCCTGAGGAATGTCTCCATATCTTGTCCATCTTTTAGGGCCCAGATCATGGTGTCTTTCCTGACTAATTTAACTTACACTTGTCTTATTCTACCTGTGACCTTGACTATCATGGCTGGACACTGACAAGCTACTTCAACTTGGACAGCCAAGCCTGCCTGGGAGGCCAGAGGAAGTGCTGGATGGCATTGGTAGTTGCACATTCAACTGCAGGGTCAATCAGTCAGAAGGGTCCAGAATCCTTAGGTGGACAAAGATAACCAGGACAACACTGGCAGGTCGGAGGTGGAAGAGGCCAGTAGTAGAGGCCAGGAAATCATGATGAAATAGAATGAGGCCCAGGCAGACCATCGGCATTTAGCAGTCAAACCAAAAATGTCAGTCTCCTTTATAGTGCTGGGTTTCAGTTCACGTTCAGGAGATAGGCATAGAGAAGGGATTGCTAAGGAATTACCAAGCCCATTATTGAGGCCACCAAGGTACAGAGGCCAGAATAGAGGAGACATGTCTCTGAGAATCAGGAGGACATCCAGGTTCTGGAACTTAAATACAAAGTCAGATTTGGAAGTATGGCAAAGTTCACTCAAGAGATGTTCCTTAGAGATGGAAAACAGATTGATCAGGTGATCAGTTTGTCAGGGCTTCTAGTTCCCATCCTTCTTGGATCCCCATTGACTTGTAGTTATTGAGGTATATTTTCCGAAAGGTGGGCATTTACTTATTCTCTAATTTTTTGCTTCCTTGATTAGGGAATAATATGAAATCAGAGCCTATGGCTTAACCTTCACATAATGAACACCCACTATGTGCCCAGTAAATATTTCTTGTTTCTGAATATTGGATTATGGCTAAATTCCAGGCCAATGCAACACACATAAACAAATCCCTTTTTTGTGTTTTCTTTTCTTCCTCTCCAAATTTATCTGTGAGTTCAAACCTCTTCACAATGTGCAATAAGAGTAGAAAAGAACCCTTTACAGCATAAGGTGTTCTCTTGGACTTTTGTCTCAACATTAGGAGCATTTCATTTCATCTTCGGGAAAGCATGAAGGCAGTTTTATTGAACTAGGAAAGCCTATTTTTTTCTAAGTGCACAGGTTCCACTTAGTGACTTCTGGGGAAATCACTATGTGCACACAGCTGCTTTTGAAATATATACACATATACATTTGAATGTGTGCTCACTGAGCCCAGCGGAACAGAAAGAAACAAAAAAGATTCCACATCCTAGACGTTCTTGCCTTGTCAGCTGTTCATGACTATTAACAGCAACCCCCACAGCAACAACTGTTGGGGCCTGTGTCTGTTTTCCAGACAGTGTTACTTGGAGCTGGGAGAAAATGCCTCTGAGGCAGACAGAAGCCCATTTCCCAGCCAAGCAAAATCATTGTCTGTAGAGTGGCTTTGACAGCAGCTGTGCAGGAGAGACAGGAGTCCATGGCCAGGTTGGCACAGTGCCAAGAGCTGGGTGGCTGGGTGCTGAAGGAATCCCGCAGGTGTCCTGCTCCTGACAGCATGGAGTAGGTGGAGTAGGTGTTTTACTCCAAAACACTGCATAAGGTGTTGACCACATTATGCCAATTTGACTTGCTAAGGTTTACCATTACACTTTGTAGAAAAGGCAAGAATTCTGTACAGTGCTTTTAAGATATAGCTAATTTAAAGCAATATACTTAGGAACATAGCCCCTAAATATAAAATACTAAGAGAAAAATTATAAATAGAAAAAGCTATTAACTAGGTAGCTTTGCAGACAAAGCAAGATGGAAAGGCCAAACAAACCTCCATGTCTGCTGGTTGGATCATCCAAGCACCAAAGCCAGTCTCAGCTGCAACCTCTGCTCTACTGAAATAAAAGGGGTTAAGTTTATTTGTAACTCCCCTGCTGTTCCCAGCTTCTGGGTGACCTTCTACAAAGGACTCTTTGGTCTCCAGTCCACACTGTTTCTCCAAAGCTGTGAACTACCTGACCACTGTAGGTGCTTGGGGATCAGGGTGGCCATTGTGAGGAAAAGAGATGCTAGCAGATTGAAGAGGCAGGTTACAGAAATCTAAAGAGGTGCAGGAAACCCAGAATGAGGTAGCACTGGTGATGAGCTATTGTCTCCCTTCCTTTGCATTAGTTTTCTTTTTCATATGTTTTGCTTTTTTTTTTTTTTTTTTGTTCCTTAGTGGATGACCCTTGGCTGTCATTTATCTTTTCAAATCCTAGTCCTATTTGAGTATGTTATGGGTTGGCATCTTCACCTTTCCAGTGATGATTTATCCAAGTTATTTAAACAGACCACATGGACCTGGAGGTTGAAATAAGGGCAAGCGGAGAAGGAGAAGGAGTTTAGATGAGAACAATGCACACTCAAGGACATAGGGCTGGGAATAAATGGTTAAGTCTGCAGTTGAGGTGGATTCTGGAGAACAAAAAGTGATTTAAGGAATCAATATAATATTTGGCTTCTTTTTGTAAAAGCTTGGTTAGGAATGTTTACTTCTATTTATCACTTAAATTTTTATAGCTGGTTGTGACAACGTGGAAAAGCAGAAAACAGCCAGTAATTGGACTATTTGAACCATGATCTACAGCTATAGTCACAATGAATGTAAATTGTTTTTGGTTCTTTACCTGTTGATTTATTTGAACAACAGGGTAAGAACCTGTGGCAGTTACTGAGAGGTCCCTAAGTTTATTGAGATTAAAAGCAGATTCCTGGAGCCCACTTTTATCTCTTATCCCACCTCTGCTTCAGGTGCTCTGATGCACATTGTTACCCTCACCTGCAATGCTGTCTTTTCTCAGAGGAAGAACAGCTTGAACCATATCAGTCTTTAGAAACAACCATCTTAAGATGTGGACGTCTTTGTGTGATTTCAACATGAAAATGAAGTGAACATAGCCTACTGATATAGCTTGCAGAGCAGGATCCTTACCTTGTATGAAATCAACTAATTAGAGATTATCTGTGAAATATTTATAAAAGCAATTTTAATCCAGCAATTCTTTCTCTTTATTTTTATGGCTTTGTTTGTAAATATGATGACTAAAGTATTAGAAGATCTAAAAATCCCACAAAGCACCATTTAGACTATTGTAATTGGCTTCTCTTTGGTATTCCAGTGATGTCCTAAATCTGAGACCAATGGATAAAATATATTTCCACTGGGAATATTTGTTGGTTTTGTTTGTTTGTTTTGTGGTTAGAGAAGGAGCTTATAGAAATTCAGTGATTGACTGAGTTAATTTAGACTCCTAGCTTTGGCTCTACAATCCAACTTATCCATTCAACTTGCTTTGTGTCTCTTCCTTCAAATGGATTGGACAGTTTAGTAGTCCAACAGCCCTCCCTTAGACTGACACTGCTAGACCTATATTCATGCTTTTTCCAACACTTAACAAACTTTCTCTCCTGCTTATGCAAATTATACTCATAACTGTTCTACCCTACAGCAAATACTGTTCTTTTTTCAGTTTGCAGGATTTATCATCTATAAACTATACTATTGTGTTGGCATTTAATCATATTTTCATTCATTACATTCCTTGCATTGTTATTTAACTTTTTAACATTCTACGAACTCTGACTACAGTAATCATATGTTCTATTTCTTTGTTTCCCTCGACAGGCTATCGCACAGCATGTAGAGAACACAGAATATGTATAGTAAAATGACTATTCACTGTTTTACTTCAGCAAACTTTATTTCAATTCTAGAAGATTGGAAGCATTTAAACAGACTTTGTATTTTTGGAAATCAATTGGATTGTATAAATTATTTTTAAAAATCAGCATATTCTTGAACGTTCTTAGAAATTAGAAATATCCAGTCTCTTTAGAAAGTCTGAACTAATCTTTTGGTTTACATTTACATATTTTGTAAACATATATGTATATGATACAGAATTGCTCCTCGGAAGGAAGATTTTTTTCCTCTATAGGATAACACCTGTTTTATAAAAATAAACTAAAATTGAAAAATACTTCTCTTTCTAAAAGGAAGCTAAATCTTCACTTAAAGACATTGTCTTCCACTCCACAGCTCCCAAAGGCTCATTTTTAGTGATTTTCTCATCTATTTCACACTGTCCTTTTCTTTCACTCTGATCTGCTTTCCCTCTACTGATTGTGTGCATTTGAGAATTTCCTATAGTTGTCCTTGATTTTGGTATTTCATAGTAGTTATTTAGCTTCTGCTAATAACACTGAGCTCTTTTTTTCTGTAGCCATGAATATGTTATTGAGGGACACCTTAGTGGCTCAGTCAGTTAAGCATCTGACTGATGCTCAGCTCATGATCTCACGGTCTGTGAGTTTGAATTCTGTATTGGACTCTGTGCTGACAGCTCAGAGCCTGGAGCCTGTTTCAGAATCTGTGTCTCCTCTCTCTCTGCCCCTCCACTTCTCATACCCTGTCTCTGTCTCTCAAAAATAAATAAACATTAAAATTCTTTAAAAAAAGAAAATGTTACTGAGACAAGTTCTATAGGTTGAGTTATGAGGGAATCCATATATAAGTTGGCTTTGTTGACAGGGGTAATGTGATTTTTCCTTTTCAGCTTAAACTTAAAAGGATGAATTGAAATATCACTAAATGAAATTTGTCCAAAAGTACACACTTCTGATTATAAGATAAATAGGCACCAGAAATGTAATGTACAACATGATGAGTATCATGGACATACTGTATGGCATATTTAAATGGCAGTTGTTACAGAGTAGATCTAAGAGTTTTTATCACAAAGAAAAAAGCATTTTTTTCTTGTGCCTATGTGAAATGATAGATGCTAACTAAACTTATTGTGGTAATCATTTGACAATACATGTAAGTCAAACCATTATACTATTCACCTTAAACATATAAGGTGGTCTATGTCAATTACATCAATAAAACTGGAAAAATGATTTCATGAGGTTGAGTCACAGACAATCTGTTCAAAGCCTGGAACAATTCTACAGAACCTTGATAGTAAGAGTAGACTCATCAGTCAAGAGGAGAAATAGCAAATAAACCTCCTATCCAGAGCCCTGTGGATTGAGGGGAAAGCTTCTCTGATGGCATCAATGCCGTTTGTTGAGAAGATGACTTTGGGTGTGAAAATACTGTGCAGGACAGAAATAAGAGCAAGCTCTGTAAGTCCGGATGAGTGTTCTTGCAACAGTGGACTGTGTGGGAACTTTGATGCAAGGTTGATCGTGAGACCTTGGAAATCCATGTTAAAGATAGGGACAGCTCTTAGATACAAAGAAAGGAGGGGCACCTGAGTAGCTCAGCCAGGTAAGCATCCGACTGCAGCTTAAGTCATGATCTCATGGTTCATGAGTTTGAGCCCTGTCTCAGGCTTTGTGCTGTCAGCTCTAAGCCTGGAGCCTGCTTCAGATTCTGTGTCTCCCTCTTTCTCTGCCCCTCCCCTTCTCACACTCTGTCTCTTTCTGTCTCTCAAATATATATATAAATGTATAAATGTATATATATATGTGTATATATGTACACACACAAATATATATACACACACATATATATATATACATATATATGTATATATATATACATACATATATGTAAACAAAGAAAGGAACAAGGAAAACAGAAAGCTTAGATGCAGCCCCTACATAGCACATGAAAGTAAAGATCCCATGTAGGTTGGGTGGTGTCAGTGCTATAGCAGAAGAAAAGAGAGCATCCATGAATCCTAGGACATGGCTTGGGGAAAACAAATTCTTTTTCTTCTTTTTGACTTCTCAGAAGGCAACAGTAGCATATCATCACATGAGCAGTGAAAATAGCTGGGATCCCTTCGGGATTACTCTGTGCCATGGGGTTATACTTCTGTCTTGAGGCTGCTGTAACAGAATGTGATACACTACGTGGCTTACAAACAACAGAAATTTATTTCTCACAATGCTGGAGTCCAAGAAGTCAAAGATAAAGGGAGGGACTAGTAGACTCAGCATCTAGTGGGTCTGTTACTGGGTTCATAATTGCCAGACTTTTCACCATGTCCTCATGTGGCACGAGGGGGAGGGAGCATCCTGGGGCCTTTTTTGTTTTTTGTTTTTTGTTTTTAAATAAGGGCACTAATCCCACACATGGGATCCACCCTCAGGACCTAAACACTTCCCAGAAACTTCCATCCTAATTCCTCCATCATACTGGAAGTTAAGTTTCAACATGAAATTTGATGGAGTCCCAAGAATTCATTCCAGAGCAAGCTATGAAGTGAGTAAAGAGGAAATAGAAAGAGAACAGAGCAAGAAAGCAGAGAGGAGGGAGCTTGGTACTGACCCTTGGGGGGTTGGTAAGTGAGTGTGGAGCCTGGAATCATGAGTAAATTAATGAGGAGAAGAGTGTGTATGGCTAGAGAGGAAGAAGAGTGAGGTGAGCTGGAGGCAAGGTGACCTTGAGGACCACAGAGCTCTGGCTGCACTGCCTAGATTAGCCTTTGGTCACTGAGAGAGAGAGGGATAAGGCATATTTTTATAAATATAATGTAGGGAGAAGTACCCTCTACTTATTTTACCTTGGTCCTTTGTACCTCAGATGACTTGAGAACTACAGGCTGAACATAGAAACAAGTAAGTCTATAAAAGTAAATTGTGTCTTAGGTACTATGTCAATTTATCAATCTATGTAAATTACAACACATTAATTAATAAAATGTAATATTTGATCTTTTAAATATCCCAAATTCCCAAGGCTAACAATAATCTCTAATCTCCCTGATTATGTTT
Organism: Proteles cristata cristata; assembly: GCA_017311185.1. NCBI lineage: Eukaryota > Metazoa > Chordata > Mammalia > Carnivora > Hyaenidae > Proteles > Proteles cristata. Next base: position 421,048 of record JAESUZ010005027.1, read on the forward strand.
ATGACCTCTAATTCAACTGACCTGTCATGGTTAGTTGGCTTCCGGTGTTGGTGGGTTGCTGAACTAATGCAGACATGCTGATTTGACTTCAACAAGGTTTATAATAAGTTTCAAAGAAGTCTGTGAGATTCTGGGCCTAATGACCTTAAAGTCACTGGCAAAATGTAACATTCTATTCTGAAGATTTTGTATAACTACAAAGCCAACCTTGATGAAGAAATAGAGTCCTGAAGTGTAAATAACTCTCCGAAAGATTTCAGTTCCCATTCCATACTTTATATGCTTGCCTTCAAGTTAGAAGCTTTAGCAGAGTTTAAAGACTTAATTTCCTCAGATGTAGAGTTCTTTATTTAACATTGAATTCCATCTTTTATGCTTATAAGTAAATATGTTAATAAAATTCTGTTACTACTTTTAAAGTTTATAAGAAGTTAGCTTGTGCATAGCTACTTAAGTGAAATTCAACAAAGACAAAATAGATCATATTGAGAAAATGAAGGGGAAACCAATCACCCCTTTTTTTTCATGCAACACATCCTCAGTATGATTTTTCAACAGCTGAAGCAAAATTTGACAAAATTAGGACAGAAGTAATTTTCCCATCTATATTATTTCTGATACATCAATTTTTCCATAATTTGGAGGCAGGTATCATAGTCAGGTGACAACTGAATCTCATTCCCTTTTTCTCTGACTATTCTTTTGTCTCCAGTGATCTCCCAAGTGGGATGCATGATGTCCAAAGTGGGGAAGGCACAAGACGCTCCCTTGCGAGGGCAAGGCTGAATGTCTCTTCTCTACCTACAAACATTGCTATGGCAACACTGCTACAGACATGACTTTTATCTCCTAGGTGCCCAATTTTATTAAACTTCATACTCCTTTCTTTTTAAGAATCGAATGTTTTGTCTCTGTATGTATAAAATTTTGCTGGTATGTATGGATTGAAATGAGACATACGGTTTAATCACATGTACCTCAAGAAATTTGCATTAAAATGTTTCTCCTGCATAGCTGTTTCATACGTAACACGATGTCTGTTTTGTAATGAAAGGGTTGTTAAAAGAATTCCTGGCATGAAGAAATAGATGACAGAAGAGTGCAGGAGAGAATTTGGGTCAGATCTTGAAAATTCTCAAGCAGTTATTGAAAGATAGTTATTTAGGCCTGAATTGGCCTGAATACCTACTTTTCCTCCTCTTCCTGCTTAAGAGTAGGGAAATTAAGCTGTGTTTGTGAGGAACCATCTGAACCATAAAGTAGAAAGTTCTCATGTGTTTCATCCTGCAGTCTCAATTCTAAAATCTACTCTAAGGAAATAATTGAAAAATGAGCCAACTATTCATATATAAAGGTTTATTGAAAAGTATTTTATATTAAAAAACAAAAAAAGAGAAACACTTTAAATATCCCAAAATAGGGTATACGTGCTTATATAACCATTCTGTGCATACACGGAATATAGTGTAGCTTTTAACACTGATGCTGTGTGAAAAAAAATACGAAAGTGTAGAAAATGACTCTTGATTTGGACTCAGCTAAGAAAGAATGATCAAATGTTTTATCCTGACACTGATATTGAAAAAGAAACAACAAAGAATTAGAAGAAAATCCACCAAATCATTAGCTGTCATAATTTTTGGGTAGCATAGCTAGAGGTTAACTTTATACTCAATTTTTCTATTGTATACTTTAAGATTTTAGTGTTTATGAGCATGCATTGCACTCACAGTCAGTAAAAGAAATTAAAAATATTTTTTAAAAAGAGACAGTATGATGAGTCAACCTAGCAGTAAACCCCAGCACTGGCACTTCCTCTGGTGAGTGATTGTTAACTGTTGTTACTTTTCATTTTTACCTTCTGTGCTGAGAAGTGGTGTGCTATTCCTGTCTTCTTAGCTACCCTCCCTAGCCATACAGTCATTACTTACTCCTTTTAGAAAAGATAGCCAGAGGGGCGCCTGGGTGGCTTAGTCGGTTAAGCGTCCGACTTTCGCTTAGGTCATGATCTGGCAGTACGTGGGTTCGAGCCCAGCGTCGGGCTCTGTGCTGACTGCCAGCTCAGAGCCTGGAGCCTGTTTCAGTCTGTGACCCCCTCTCTCTCTCTGACCCTCCCCTGCTCACACTGTCTCTCTCTCTCTCTCCTAGAAATAAGAAAAAAAATAATTTAATAAAAAAAAAAAGAAAAGATAGCCAGAACTTGGTGGGGAAGTGTGGCCTTTTCCAGATGCATATCTGCCTTTTACGACTTTTCTGGAAACTGTCTCAAAACAGCAGAAATAACCTCCAACCAAGATGAAGCATCTGGATCTGTAATTCCACGAATGCCTGACGAGGTGCTGCACTTAGGGGACCGAGTTAAGAACATGTAAACGCAATCTTTCTGCAAGCAAGTGACCAGCACCTGTAGCCCACAGAGCTGTGCAATGCAGTCCCCTTCCATAGGGGAAGTCACCATGCGTGTCAGTCCAGTCGCTATTATTGCCCGGGTTTTCTTCTGCTTAAAAATCTGCACATTCATAAATAATCTACTTTGATGAAGCAGTGAAAGCCATCTTTTCTCAGACTTTGGATATTTTCTGCTTTATTTTTAATTTTTTTATTAAACTATGGTTAGTTAACATGTGATGTGTTAGTTTCAGGTTAACAACATAGTGATTAGACAGTGGTGTACAGTATTCAGGGCTCCCCACAGTAAGTATGGTCACTGTCTGTCACCATCCAACACAGTTAATGGTATAACTGACTGTATTCCCTATGCTGTACTTTTCATCCACATGACATATTTATTTTATGACTGGAAGTTTACACCTTTTGTACTCTTTCTGTTTTCCATTTTGGATATTAAAAATATCTTCTATTTTGTCATATTCTTCCAGGCTGCTATGCAAATTAAATGTTTTCTTAAGTAGGTTTCTAGAAGGATCTTAACACTGGGTGCAGTACAGCTGACACATTAAATTCCACTGTGACTGGACAACATGGGTGGGGAGACTGGCTCTATTGTCCTCCACCCCACTACAGGTTCTCGTATGCTCTAGAAATAAGACAAAATAATTCTCCTTGCTGACAGTGTACTCAGGGTCTCACATTTCTGCAGCTGTCTGGTATGGACAAATTGAAGTTTGTCTGTAATTTTCTGCGAGACACAGCAGCCTTGGGATGTCGTTGGTCACCTCATTCCCCCTTACATTCAATTTCCCACCACCAGACTTGCCTGTGTTTGCCTGTCTTGTCCTCGAAAGTGCCTTTGCCTGCAGCGGGCAGGGCAGGGAATGGGTGGGATCTATCATGGGTTTTTTACCAGAGGTAATACATATTGAGGTGGTAGAGAGGCTGTATAATGATTTTTTCCTTCAGTTGCTATCTTGAGCCTCCACCTCTGTGAGTTCTTGCCCTGGCCTTCCATATGCTCATTCATTCTCTGTGCATCTCAGAAATGTACACAGACACATGCAGGCAGTATGAACATGATCACCTCCCTGGAAATAAAATATTTAAAAGGATTTTCCTTCTCTTTCTGCAGTTTAAATCCTGCATCACCTTCCTGCTTAATTATGCCCACATCTTTTCACATTTTATCTATAAATCCACCCCTTCATCTATGGATCATTCATCTATTGGGATCAGGATTGCTTCAAGGATCAGATGGCATATATAGTATACATGGCTTTTCTCTGAACAGTGACAAACAGTCTATGGGGGAGCAGAGAGTTTGTACTGTTATCTGGTAATTTCCATAGCTGGTGCATCTTGCCTGGTGGTAGAACACAGTGAGGGATTGTCATTTCACTCTCCTTTATCTCAGGGCTTGGGAAAAAAGGGAATCAGAAAATCTGGGAAGACAGGGAGAAGATGGGGAGCAGTCTAACTCATATTAAGCATGGTATATTACATTCCACCCTCCTTGAATCTTATGATGTAAACATGATTACCTTTTCTACTGATGAAGACACTAAGGCTTAGGATAGGAACGCCAATGTGTCAGAGTCAGAAAATGGCAGGGTATAAAAGAGTATGATGATTCATCTGCAATTTTCATTACTTCTTCTGAACAATGTTTCTCTAATAGCCCCACAGTGTTACTGCTGTGATCCTACCTTATAGAGATCAAGGGGTTCTCTAGAGGAGGCAACTTGACAGCTTCTCATTGCCCTTTCTCTTAACAATGACCTTATCCTAAGTTTTATTCCTGGGCTGGCTGGAGAAATTTATTGCCAATGTAGAGGATGAAAAAGATTCTTCCTCTACCCTCTTAGGTTCAGTGGCTGGGGCCAGTGAATCAAATTGATAAAAGACAAAATAATAGGAGGAAAAATATGTTTACTTATGTATGAAATGCACATATATGTGAGAGAATTCAGTGGTGAATAACTCAAAGGGTGGTTGGAACTTAAATATATCTTAGCAAAGGGCAATAAATTTGTGGAGGGGTGACAAGACAAAAGAAAGGGGATTTGGGCTTCTTGGAGTGTTTAGTCACAGGAGGGTAAATATATGAGGAAAGTAATGGAAGACAAGGGATTTTTTTTTCCATTTATTTCTAGGAGAGAGAGAGAGAGTGTGAGCAGGGGAGGGTCAGAGAGAGAGGGAGACACAGACTCTGAAATAGGATCCAGGCTCTGAGCTGGCAGTCAGCACAAAGCCCGACGTGGGGCTCGAACCCACGAACCGCGAGATCATGACCTAAGCGAAAGTTGGCCGCTCAACCGACTAAGCCACCCAGGCGCCCCAACAAGGGATTTTTTTAAGCAAGGTTTAAAAAAAATTTTTTTTAATGTTTATTTATTTTTGAGATAGAGATATAGAGACAGAGCATGACCAGGGGAGGGACAGAGAGAGAGAAGGAGACACAGAATCCAAAGCAGACTCCAGGCTCCAAGCTGTCAGCACTGAGCCCTAAGCGGGGCTCAAACTCAGGAACCGCAAAATATGATCTGAACCGAAGTCCGACACTCAACGACTGAGTCATCCAAGTGCCCCTTAGTAAGGTCCTTCCTTCCTTCCTTCCTTCCTTCCTTCCTTCCTTCCTTCCTTCCTTCCTTCCTTCCTTCCTTCCTCTTCCTTCCTTCCTTCCTTCCTTCCTTCCTTCCTTCCTTCCTTCCTTCCTTCCTTCTTCCTTCCTTCCTTCCTTCCTTCCTTCCTTCCTTCCTTCTTTCTTTCCTTCTTTCTTTCTTTCTTTCTTTCTTTCTTAGAAATCCAACTCAGTGCCAACTTTCTGTCTCTAGTATCAATGACTATTCTCCTGGTATGGGAAAGGAGAGGGGAGCACCTTCACAAAGGGAAATTTATGCCCTGCTTTTAAGCAGAAAGAGGGAAGGTAGAGAATTTTCCTTGTGTCTGCTGTTTCTCAATTACCTTAAGCTCAAAATAATCCTTATACCAGAGTGGCGAATTTTGAGGTCATGTGTGCAGATTCCCTTCACTGCTTCTTTTTTTAAATATTTTTTTATGTTTATTTTTGAGAAAGAGACTGAGAGAGCATCAGTGGGGAAGTGGCAGAGAGGGAGGGAAACACAGAATCTGAAGCAGGCTCCAGGCTCTGAGCTGTCTGCATAGACCTCTACCGCGGGCTCAAACTCAGGAATCCATGAGATCATATGACCTGAGCCACCCAGGCACCGCACCGCCCTCCACCCCCCACCCCCCACCCCCCACGCTGCTTCTTAAATTCTGTAAGGGAAGGATGAACCTGAGTAGTACTAGAGGTGATGAGGGCCCTTAAGTCATAGAATATTTTGCAAGCCACTTCCATCTTTGAGATACTAGTGAACATTAAGAGGACATAGGCTGACAACCTCTATTTTAATGGGGCTTCATCTTAAAATTGCTGTTATGAGGGGCATCTCTGCTGACTGCTCAGAGCCTGGAGCCTGTTTCAGATTCTGTGTCTCCCTCTCTCTCTGCCCCTCCACCACTCATTCTCTCTCTCTCTCTCTCTCTCTCTCAAAAATAAACATTTAAAATTTAAAAAAATAAAATTGCGATTATAAGACTATTACTTGGAAGTTGACCAAAGTAATGCTTTGTTAATTATGTGTTCAGATGGAAACACATGGGTTTTCCTGATCAAAGTAAATATTTTCATTTTGTATGTTCCCATATATGTGATATAAATGTTTTCAAATGTTTTGGTCTATTTAATGCACTTTTAAAATATTTTCAACCCTGTATTCATTATATATATTATCTATGACCTCTCAGAAAGATAAATAAAGAAAAGTTCAGCTTGGGTTTTCCTTAGTCCTTTCCTTTCTCTGAGGCTTAATTTATAAATGCTTTGCAGGGAAGCAATTGATTTAAATATTAACATACAATGAATATGTACTAAAAGAGTCAATTATGTCAAGATGAACTAACCAGAATTCTTCGTTAATGAAACATTAAAATATACTCTGCTTTTATGAGGAAATGTTATCTTTCCAAAAAAAAATATCAAGAGAAAGTTTAAGAAAAAAAGATTCAGGATATGATATGGACTAATGACCACTGCAGCTGATGAGTATTTGTATCCTATATTTTTCCAAATTCCCTGATAATGACCAGAATCTTTTTCTGGAATGTCTTTTTCCTACAATGGACTCTGAGCTACTTAGGCCTGAGATATGTTAGGTCCCTACAGTCCTGGGGCCACAGCACAGTGCCTGGTTCATAGTAGGTTTTAGGAATGAATTCATGGCCAAAATGATGACCCAGAAATCCTGATTCCCATTCTCCTAAAAAAACTAAGGCAGTTCTAAGGCAGTTCTACCATGTTAGTATGGTAGGTAGAAACATCACTATAAGGAAAACCATCAGCAAGCGTCACTATATTGGGGTGGTAGTTCCAGGGATGGTGAAGGCCTGATGTTCTCTGTGATCTTCTCTCAATAGACAGACCAGCAGCTCATAGCCACTTTCTACCTTTATCACCAGGGGTTCCACCTCCCTCTGGGGAGAGAGTTCATAGCTCATCTGGCAATGGGCCTCAATGAGAAATGGGGTACATTTATGGATGCCCTTTGGGGGAATTCTCTTGCAGTAAAATAAGTGGTTAAATACTCAAGTTCTGGGGGCACCTGGGTGGCTCAATCAGTTAAACATCTGACTTTTGATTTCAGCTTAGGTCATGATCTCATGGTCATGGATTGAGCCCCTGATAGTGCAGATGCTGCTTCGGATTCTCTCTCTCTTTCTCTCTCTGACCCTCCTCCACTCATTCTCTCTCTTCCTCGAAATAAGTAAGTAAACATTAACAAAATACTCAAACTCTGGACTTGAAGTGCAAACCTCTGCTAACTACCAGCCTGTTAAATAGGTTTCAGTTAACCTTTCTGTTTCTGTTTGTCAACTGGGAAATGGCAGTAATAACTGTGAATCCCATTGATCTTTGAACAACATGGGCCTAACTTCCTGGGTCCACTTATATGCAGATTTTTTCCCCAAAAATACAGTACAGTAGAGTAAGTGCATATTATCCTTATAAATTTCTTTATTTCTTTTTTAAAAGTTATTTATTTATTTTGAGAGAGAGCATGAACAGGGGAGGGGCCTAGAGACAAGAAAAGAAAATCTCAAGGAGACTCCACTCAGTGGCGCCCGAGAGGGGGTCGGATCCTAGGACAGCAAGATCACAACCTGAGCTAATATCAAGAGTTGGAGGCTCAAGTGACTGAGACACTCAGCACCCCATTTCCTTATAAATTTCTTAATAACAGTTTCTTTTCTCCGGCTTACAAATATAGTATATCATACATGTAACATATAAAATATTTGTTAATCAACTGTTTATGTTATTGATAAGACTTCTAGTCAACAGTAGAATATTAGTAATTAAGCTTTATACATACATTTTTGACTATGCAAGACTTGGCACCTCTAGCCCCTGAGTTGCTCAAGGGTCACTTGTACTCCACAGGGTCGATATAGAGATTAAAAGAGACAATACATTGCAATGTGTCTGACACATACATATGTGTTGACTTCTAGGTCTACTTGAAGAATCATTTCTGCACACTGCCCTATCAGCATAATGATCCTGGATTTCCCCCCATCTAATCCTTGGTGACTGGATGGCCCCCCTTGAGAGGTTCTCAGTTTGTAAGGGTGCAGGAGTGTCTCATATGCCTCTGTGAGCATATTGTTATTGAACATCTGCCCACATTCTGGGTTTGTATTTCTTCTGAATTCTCAGAAGCAGAGTTACTAAGCTGGAAGTCAGCACTATTCCAGAAAGCTGCTTTCCAAAAAGTTTGTCTGATTCATACTCTCACCAGATACCCTTAGATTTGTGTACCCTTACAATACCCTGTGTTTTCCCATTCTCTGAAGTTGAGAGTATTCTACGTGGAAACATAAAAAATAATGTAAAATGTAGGCACAAGTCTATTACAAACTCACAGAGACTGGGCAGGGGTGACTGGTGGCACACATCAGCCTGAGCAGTGGATCTATAGCAAGGTGAGAGTGGGGTCTGAACATAGCCACTGCCCGCCCTTGCAGACCCCATAGTGGGAGGACCCAACAGAGCAAGAATATCCTTTGATCCATAGCACTTTCTGACTTTACTTATTTTCTTTTCTTTATGTCCTAACTTTATCCTTGGAATAATTCCTTCCAAGAGAGCTGAGTGCTTCTGCCCCAGAGTCACATGAAACTCCTTGTTTCTTGTGTCTAGATCAATAAAAAGGGCAAAAATAATTTAAAGAACTATTGACCTTCTTTGTTGTTTGCACAAATTATTTTCATCTTTCTGTATGTTTGCAGTTATAGGGGTGTTTATAAAAAGAAAAAAGGCAAGAACTGTATTTTTGATCTCACCTACATATCCCCATTGTAATACTTCATATATTTGCCTGCCGAGAAAATACATTACAGTTCTTCATGAGGGGAATGAAGATTTATATGTCTTTTCTTTGTCCTGTGCACACCAATCCTAGCTCATGGCTTCAATAAGCTACAACAGTTAGAAGGTTTAGAAATGTTCAGCTGGAGGCAGCAGATGATTTCTGAATTCAATCAAAAGATGAGCCAGTCAGAGGTGTTTGGAGTTTTCCAAAGCCTGTACAAGCTTCCCTAATCTGTGCTGAACTGGTAGAATAATTTGTCTCAAACCCAGTAGGCCAGAGTTCTGAAGCTCCTGAAGGCTTATGCCCTGGGGAACTCAACAAACCATTCATAATGCACTATGTGGCTAACTTATAAATTAACAACCCCTGCTTCTAAGACCTGTCAGTCAGGTGTAATTGTGTGATGCCCTGGGGACCCAGGAAGGAAGAATTCAGGATGAAGTTTTCAGAAAGTCTTTAGTCCATAATCACAAAATGCCATCAGCTCATTTTGTTTTTGTGTCAGTGGTTTGATAATCAGGCTTTTTTGTTCCAAACGCCGCTCTCGTGGAGAAATGGGCAATCAATCATCTTGTTCCCTTTTTCCTCTGACAGTTATTGGTATCTTGAATATGGAGCTCCCATGAATATCCCCGTGTCCAAACACAGAGCTTAGTGGGGTTTCTTCCTCTCTGAGTGTCCAAAGATTGGTGTTGTCAGTGCCTGATGGGTGAAGGATACAGTGTGGAGAGAATGGGAAGGACTGAGTCCACTTTGCAAGTCAGGGGGATCTCAAGGAAAGGAAATGAGTCCCTGGTAGTGAAGATGAGTGAGTGGTGTGAGTTCTTCATATTTCAGTGAGGTTTTTGAAGCCTCACCCACACCTTCACTAAGCTGAGTAGTTCTGATCTTAATACACTATTGTTCATCATGCATAACATATTGAACCTGCAAAGGTTTATCAAGTCCATTTTAGTTCAACAAATATTTATTGAGTATCTACTATATGCAAAGTGCTCTTTAGGCTTTCTGACAGGAATTCAGTGATGATGAGAAAGAAGATCTCATTCTCAGGTCACCCCAGTGCAAGTAGTGGGATAGATTAACCAGCACCCAAAGTAGGATGAGAGTTGGTAAATCCTCATAACAGGGTTTGAGGAGTTGGAGAGAAAAGAACTCAGGCAGGACCAGAAAGACTCTATGAAGGACTTGGAATTTCAAATACAGAGATCTACATCCCACACTACAGGATGATCCATACATCACATTGGACAGTGACCTACACGCCACACTGCATGGCGATGTACACACCATAGTACACAGTGACCTACACACCATACTGCACAGTGACTTACATACCATACTGAATGGTGCTGTACACACAACACTGCATGGTGAAATACTCACCACACCGCACAGTGATCTACATACCACAGTGTACAGTGTTCTATACACCACAGTGCACAGTAACTTATAACCACACTGCACAACGACCTATACTGTTATAGAAAATGGGAAAAAGCCTTCTGTCTCAATGTGGGTGATCCCTGGGTTTCAAAGTCATTTGGAAAGTTTGAAAGATATAATTTGCTAATGCTTGCATATAAAATTAATTAACTTCCCTTTGTTTCTGCATATTCTTCTTTCCGTTTTCCTGCAAACTATACAGATGGCTCTTAATCCTTTATTTCAAGTGGCTGGAAAAAAATGAAATTACATTTCAGCTGAGACTTTGTTTTCCTGACAAAGGGAGGAAAATGGGGAATGCGGCACATATTTTAATAGAGACCCATTTCTGAAAGTGGCTTGAAGCATCAGTAATAAGCTTTCAGGTAAAGTTTTGGTTAACATTTGAAGTTTATACTCCAGGTGAAAAACTAAATTATAGGGGCCAGATTTTTATCTTCTCTCTACAATAACTTTTTATAGCTGGAACACACTATTTATTCGGATCTGTGCTCTGCTGCAATGTTTGCTATTTTTAAAATCATATCTACTTACATTTTCATTCTTTTTATATCCTATGCTTTAAAATTATAATGTATGTTTTGATTTTATGGGGCTTTAGGAGCTTATGTAGATAAGGGACCCCTGGGTGGCTCAGTCCTTAACTGCCCACCTCTTGATTTCAGCTATGGTCACGATCTTATGGTTTGTTTGTTTGAGCTCCGCATTGAGCTCCATGATAGTAGTGCAGAGCTTGCTTCAGATTCTGTCTCCCTCTCTCTCTCTCTCCTTCCTCTGCTCACTCTCTCTCTCTCTCTTAAAATAAATAAATAAACATTAAAAAAAGAAGCTTATCCAGATACAGGATGACTATAAAATACAAAGACTGAAGTTTTGGGGGCAGTTTATAATAATTGTGGCCATTGTTTAGGCACCTGGAGGCTCAGTCAGTTAAGCATAGGATTCTTAGTTTTGGCTCAGTTCATGATCTCATGGTTCATGATATCTCATGGTTCATGCTTGGGATTCTCTCTCTCCCTCTTTCTCTGCCCCTCCCTCCCTTTGCTCTTTGTCTCCCTATCTCAAAATAAATAAATAAATTTAAAATATATATGACCATTATTTAGCCTTAAATCATGAAAGCTTCATTATCACCAGAAAGTATTTTTAGAGATGGCATATATATATATGTATGCCCCTGTCCCTGCCCTTAAGGATGTTATCCTCCATTTGGTCATCTTCATATGATGTGAATGACAAGACAGCATGGAGGAGATGAGAAGGTGAGTCGACCACCCGTCTGGTGGGGGTATTGCATGTGTTGCGCAGGACAATGGGAAATCCTCGAACCTTCCTTTTGATTTTCCTGTGAACCCTAACGTACTCTAGAAAAACGTCCTTAGTAAAAAGAATTTCACAAAAAGTTCTCACGTTTCTCAACCACTCCTGGAGATCTTAATGTCACAAATGCTTTCTTTTCTTCCAGAGGATACACACGTGTGTGTGCTCGCATTCTCCCCTCTTTTCTTCCAATATGAATGTTCAACGCTCTACACATTGCTTTGCATTTGGCTTTAAAATATTTTTAATTTATATATCTTGAAGACAATTTCAATATTAGTTTAAATAACTTCCTCAAGTTTTTTTTTTTTTGTGTGTGTGTGTGTGTGTCAGGGGAGGAGGTGTTTGCACAGTATTTCATAGCATGGATAACCAAAATCCAAAATGTATGTAACTATTCTTCTTTTGAGGAATGTTTATTTTGTTTAAAATCTTTGATGGTTCACAGTATGCTGCAAAGACTATTCTTACTTGAATCAACTACAGCTCAACCCAGAGAACTATTTTGCTGAGACTGGGTGGCTGTTTTCCCCAAGCAGTTCAGAGAGTGTCACGACCTTCAGCGCATTCTCTCCATTGCCTATTTCCAAAACAAATCTCCATTCCTAAGCAAGATCTGGTGGTCAGCTTCCATCACTACCCCTCTCCATGGTATCTCTCCTCAATTCCATGGTCTGGCTTCCTCATTCTGACCCTCACTGCTTCATAGATGTTCCCAGCTCTGAGCCTTTGCTGTGATTGTCACTCAGCCACCCAGAATGCCACACCAGCAATCCACCTTTTTACCAGGGGGAAAAGAATTCTTCAGTCTTTAACAACCACATTCACCTTATCTGTGGAGATTTCTGAACCGCTCAGGCAGAATTAAGTACCCTTTCCTCTGCCTTGCACCTTTGCTTTCACCCACCTTGATAGATTGGCAGTTTCTTATTAAATTAAACATCGTCTTGTCATAGAATCCAGCATTTGCACTCCTAGATATTTACCAAATGAGTTGAAATTTTATGTCCACATAAAAAATGGCATGTAAGTGTTTATAGAAGTGTGATTGAAAATAACCTAAAATTAGTACAACCATGATGCCTTTGGAGAGACAAATGGATGAACACACTGTGGTACTTCCACATATGAATCATTATTCAATTATAAAAAGAAATGAGCTATCAAGCCACAAAAAGATATGAACCTCATTACATGTTCAGTAAGAGAAGCTGGTCTGAGACTACTTCATATTGTGTAGTTCCAACTGCACAACATTCTGGAAAAAAGCAAAAATATAGTAGCAGTGAGAAGATTAATGGCTGCCAGGGGTTTGAGAGGAAGAAGTAAGAGTTGAACAGATGAAGCACAGGGCATTTTAGGGCAGCAAACTAGTCTTTGTGATATTGTAATTGTGGATACATGACATTACACATTTTTTTCAACACCTGTCAAACTTTACAGAAGAAAGAGTAAACTTTAATGCAGGTACAGTAAAAAAAAAAAAATCCCCAGGAAGGAATGCAGACTGTAGAAAAAAATTAACTGCATTTAAAAATGCATGAAACAACGTCACTGAAGGAAGACTGCTACTTGATGTCTGTCTTGGATCACTTGCTCTAGGAAAAGCCAGTTGCTATATCATGAAGACACTCAAGCAGCTCTGTGGAGAAGTTTACAAAGTAAAGAACCAGAGACTTCTGACAAGAGTCTTTTTTTTTTTTCTTTCTAGGAGAGAGAGAGAGATAGCATGAGCAGGGAGGGTCAGAGAGAGAGGGAGTCACAGACTGAAACAGGCTCCAGCCTCCTAGCTGGCAGTCAGCACAGAGCCCGACGCGGGCCCGAATCCACGAACCGCGAGATCATGACCTCAGCAAAAGTCGGACGCTTAACTGACTAAGCCACCCGGGCGCCCCTGACAACAGTCATTTTGAAAGTGGATCTTCAGCTTCAGATAATTGCAACTTTGACCAACATGGTGAGACAGAAGCAACCAGTTAAGCTCCTTTCAAATTCCCAACTCACAGAGACTGTGAGATAATAAATGTTGTGCTAAGCTGCTAAAAAGGACACAGAAGGAAGGAGAGAGAAAAGAAAGGGAGAAGAAGGGATAATGGGAAGAAACAGGGGGAGAGGAGGGGACACAGAAAGAAATATGAAGATATTGAGAAGAAGTTTATAGACATGGAATAAAGACAGTGGAACTCCAATCTAAAATGAAGAGAATAGTCAATATATTAAATTAGAAACTTTCTTGAGCTTTAAAAGTATCCAAACACAGGGGCACCTGGGTAGCTCAATTGGTTAAGCATCTGACTTTGGATCAGGTTATGAGCTCACAGTTTGTGGATTCAAGCCCCATGTCAGAGCCTGGAACCTGCTTTAGGTTCTGTGTCTCCCTCTCCCTCATTCATACTCTGTCTGTCTCTCTCTCTCAAAAATAAATAAACATTAAAAGTATTCAAATATATTGATTCAAAGAGTTGGCTATATTGTGAATTTAAAAAAAGAGGACATTCCATGTTTAATCCAGAAGAGAAAGTCAAGAAAAAAACCCACAAAAGAGAAAGTCATGCAGGTGTCCTGGGAGACAGAAAACACAATAAAACAACAAGAAAAATAAACAAGTTTTTTCTAAGAAGTCTGCACGACCTCAGAGATTTGATCTGTTATACTAAATTACAGAAGGAAAGGAAGAAAATAGCAGGAGGGGTGATGCCAGCAAAATGGCCAAATATCTTTTCCTGAGCAAGAATTTGCTCAGACAAAGGTGCCTCCGTGGGATCTGGGAGACGGCTTGGGGACTTGGAAACCCTGGTGCAGTCCAAAACTAAAGAGGGTCATTTTGAGAAGGCAGGCTCGCAGCCATACCGCTGACTCACCGAATGCATGCAGTCTGGTTACAGAAAAGGGAACTCCACACCTCTGGGAACATTACCACAGCCCAGTTTGGTTGTGGGTCTATAGATTCTTTCTTCTCTGCTCCTTGGAATATATTTTTTAGAAAATAATCTCAAATTTATATTTTATTGGTATTATGGTACAATATTAGGGAATATCCTTAAAATTATAATTAATAATGCCCTGATTGATAGTGAATAATACCATCATAATGATGAGCTCTAAGATTGATGAAGAGGATGGCTTGTTAATGAAATGGAAAGCAAATTGAGTAAAATGTAAAATTAATTAGAAGAATGCAAAATTATGTAGAAAGAGTCAGGTCTCAGCTATATGTATTTTTTAAGTGCTTTAAAAATCATCCAGATAGTAATGTCAGAATTATAGGGGAGTGATCATTTTAGGGAAGTGGGATGTAAGGCATTGTATAAGTATAGGCTAAATTGGCTTTAACAAAAGAAGTCAAAAATACAAGTATTCAACAAAATGGAAGAGAATTTATTACTCAAATAACAATTTGGAGATGAGCTGGTGATTCAGAGCTGGGAGGAGGCTGTACAATCAGAGCTTTTTAGGAACTCTTGGTGGTCTTTGCCTACTGGGTCCAAGCTGGTCTGCTAGCACCATTCTGTGTTCTAGCCTGTGAGGATGGGCTTATAAAAATGTGATCTGGGGTTGGCATAGAGAAAGAGATCTTAGAGAAATAGCAGCTGGGCTTGACTGTATTCTCCTCAAATATGGCAGAGTTGTACAGCTCAAAGCAGCAAAGGAAAGGATACAGCCAAAGTCATTTAGCCATTAACCAGAGATTTCTTTTCTGTTCTTAATATTGTCTCTCATTGAAAATATTTTTAATAATTTGTTTAACATTTTATTTATTTTTGTGAGATAGAGACTGACAGAGCACGAGCAAGGGAAGGGCAGAAAGAGAGGGAGACACAGAATCTGAAGCAGGCTTTAGGTTCCAAGCTGTCAGCACAGAGCCCAATGCAGCCCAAACTCACGAACTGCAAGATCATGACCTGAGCTGAAGTCAGTCACTTAACTAACTGAGCCACCCAGGTGTCTCTCATGTTCTGTTTTATTTGAGAGAGAGTGAGTGAGAGAGAGAGAGAGAATGTGTTAGACTGAGAAAGGGAGAGAGAATCCCAAGCAGTCTCCATGCTCAGTGTGGAACCCGATGCAGATCTTGATCCCACAACCCTGGAACCATGACCTGAACCAAAATCAAGAGCAGGATGCTCAACCAACTAAGCCACCTAGGTGCCCCATGTATCATTTTTAATTAAAAAAAATAAGATTGTATTCCAATTATGATTTTTACAAGCACACACACATAAACCAGGAAGAAAAGAAACTCTCAATGACTTTGTTTCATAATACCTCTTAAAATAAATGTAACTATCATAGGTACCTGTGTACTCTATAGAAGCTTCACCTTTTTTGTTTCTCCAGATTTCTGATTTGAACACCAAGGAGAGAATGATGAAATAAATGACCTACCAGAACACAAAATGTCAAAATAGTTTCTCTGGAGCTTTCTAATAGAGCAGATTGTTGTCTTAATTTTATGTATTATGTTTTCATAGCAGATCAGCCTTACTGAATGCAGTTTCTAGTCTGAGTACTAAGTGAGGATATTCACTCAGGTAAACCCAGCTTATTTCCAGGAGAAATAGTTGGAATTCCATAGATGGCTGTAAGAACTTGTCCTGTGTTAGGAATTCCCACAGAAAACCCAGAATTTGCTCCATATCATTATTTTATCTTTTGTTCTTGATCATACGCTTTCTAGTTGGATCAATTACAACACTACTCTCTCTGCAGATTAGAAAGAAATATCAAGATCTTCTCCAAAGAATATAAAATTTCAGACCTATTTATTTCTCCAATTATAGGCTTTGGCTTTCAGATCAAACCTTATGTTAATTTCTAAAATTTTAAATCATTGGTGGGTTTTAAAATATTGCTAATTACCAAAGACAGAAAATATCAAAGTGTTGAAAATATTAAAAGTGAACAATTTTCATGCAAAAAAATTTCTTCAACAGAATTCTCAACTAATGACAATGACAATGTGGGTGTTATTTAGTTGACAATTTTAACTGACAAAGACATATAATGCAGTGGCATATGAAACACAAGAAGACTAATGAAATATGAAAGCTATTGAATGCAAAGCATTGGTCATGGATGGGATGGTTTTATTACTGGCAGAAAATGTTCATTTAGGGACAATATAATTGCTTTGTCAATCTAGATCCTGTGGATTTAATAGTCTACTGGGGTATTTTTGTTGCTATGATATTCCCCTCTCTGATTATGGCAATGACTTTTAAGTAAATAGAACCACTTAATAAGTTGATATTAGAGGTCAGTAATAGCAGCCATTTATTATATTGCCTCAAGCTTAAAATAAGTGAGTAATAATGCTAATAATAATGGCTAAATCTATGGGCAAGAGATATTTGAAATGCATTATTTAAAATTAGCTCAATCCTCACAACAGTTCTATGAGACAGGTACTATTATTATCCACATATTAAAGATGAAAAAAATCACTGCTAAATTCCTTTAATAATTTTTCTCGATTGTGTGTGTGTGTGTGTGTGTGAGTGTGTGTGTGTGCATGCTACAGAAGATTAGCAGAAAGTAGATTGTAGAGAGAAGCAAATACAACTCACCCTTGAAGAACAGCAGATTAGTAGTGCCCTGTACATCAAATATAACTTTTGACTCTCCAAAAACTTAACTGTTAATAGATTACTGTTGATAAGAAGGCTTACCAATAAAATAAACGGATTAATTCATATGTCTCATATATAATACTGTAATAAGATACGCTACAGAAAAGAAAATATTGTTTTTTTAATTTTTTCAGCATTTATTTATTTTTGCAAGAGAGAGAGAGACAGTGTGCGAGTGGGGGAGGGGTAGAAAGACGGGGAGACACAGAATCTGAAGCAGGCTCCAGCTTCTGAGCTGTCAGCACAGAGTCTGATGCGGGGCTTGAACCCACAAACCGCGAGATCATAGCCTGAGATGAAGTCGGTCGCTTAACCAACTGAGCCACCCAGGTGGCCCAGAAAGGAGAATATTCTTAAGAAAATCATAAGGGAGAGAAAATACATTTATAGTACCACACTATCTTTACTGACACCACAAGTTTACATCAGCTGTTTGTAAGATCAATTTTCCTTCTGTCAGTTCTTATATCAGGATTGTGGTACATGATACAAAACACTGTAGATGGTATATGTATTAATAACAATAGCTATTAAAAACGCAAGATAAAGTGAAGTGTTTGTGTGCATATATTTTGATAAAAATTAACTTTTTATGATAGATTGTAGGTATTTTATGGTATTCAATGATAAAATAGACTTGCATCTGCATATATTTTATGCACTCCTGACATACCTTTTTCTTTTTTCAACATTTGTAAGCTATATGGCTTATCTGAAAGCTTTTTCAAACTGCCACAAATCTCCAAAAATTTTTCCAATATATTTATTGAAAAAAATTTCTCATAGGTAGATCCACACAAATCAAACCCATGTTGTTTAAAGGTTGCAGAAATATCCCCTGGAAGTCAATTATACACCCAGAGGTAGAAGAGGTAGGTGAGTTACTATGAACAGTAGGCCAGGAATGGGATCTGGGCTTTGTTCAAAAATTAAGAATGATCTCTTCTGGAAAGGAAAGGCATTCTGATAATAGTGATAAAGGAGAAAGAACAAGAGAAAAGGAAGAAGAGTCAGGGTAAATAATCTCTAACATTCATTGAGGGTCTACTGGGGGCAGATGTCAGGCTTCTATTGCATTCTCTCCATTTACAGATTAGGAAAATCACACACACACACACACACACACACACACACACACACACACACACACACACACACACACTGGTGAGGCTATGGCCAGGAAGTGGCCATGCAGGGATTCCTGTCCAGGCATCCTGACCCTTGGATAGAACACTTCTGAACACATGGAGGTATTAGTGAACAGGTGCATGTGAATAAGCAAGGACCAGCTCTACACTTGACTCTCCACAAAGTCTTCCTTCATATTCATGCACCACGATGCTTCCCTTCCTGTGGACACCAGTGGGACTGTGCCATGTACGTAGGTCATTGTTTGATCTGATACTGCATCTCCTTTGGTCCTTTGCATGCATGCATAGCTCATCTTTGCAGCTACAGCAAGTGTTTCTGTAGGAACATGTGTTCTGTTTTCTTTCATTTACATCCTGTGACGCACAGCTGTGCTTGGTGCAGTCCTCATTAACTCTTTAAGAAGACATAGTGAAGTGACAATAGTTATATGCAGGTTGGGGCAGGTGAAGTGAGGCATCATGTCTCTGTTCTACTTTATGATTATTGGGATGAGCTCTGCCGACTCCTGTGTCTGTGCCTTTGCTTATGGTGCTCCCTTGACATGAACCATCTGTCCATCCTGCCAATGTTCTTCAACATCCACCCTGAATGTGGCATTGGCCAGGCAGGTGAATTGATCTCTCCTTCTGTTGTCCTTCCAATTTATAAGTAACGTTTTTTCAGGCTTCCTTTTGTTTTTGCCTTCTCCTCGTTAAAGACAGTGTCAATTTATTATGCCTCCCCGCCCCCCCCCATGTCTGTAATACTCCTGGTATTCTGGCTTGCATACCTGTCTCAGTTCCAGTGCTGGGACCATAGACTAACATGCAAGGGGCACAGGATGGGCAGCGACCACATCGATGCCAAGATGCTACCTATGGCAGTCTCCCAGCTCCCTCCTTTTATGTCCCTAACTCACTAGCTTTAGCTTTGGAGTAGGTGTTTGCACTGGTGTTGTTTTGCAATCTCTTCCTGAGATTTCCAAGTATAATCTGAAACCAGTCACCACGTGCAAAGGGCAGAGAGAGATGGGAAAAAGGCAGACACTACAGGATGACAGGTATATTAAGCAAAAAACCCCATAAGAGTCTTGCCTTGGGGGCTGCAAGCAAGATGAGTAGATTTCTGCACTTGCCCACCAAATTGTAAAGTTTTATAAAGAAGCCTTAATTGGGTTTAGTCACATATGCTGCTCAGGTGTTCTCAACACCACATCACTGTCTCAAGGCTGTGTCCTTGGAGTAGTCTCTGAGAGTGGGGAAAAAAGGCAGAACCCACATTCAAAGGAGAGGGATATGTTTATAGGTTTATTGTTGTCATTCTCCCACCTAGATTTCATTTTCTATTGAACAGAGTAAGTAAGTGGACTTACTTTGTTTCATTCCCTCAGCACAGCATCTGGCGCATAGTAGGTGTAGATACTTGCTAGATGAATTAGTGAATAACTAAGTGTTAGGGATTAACTGTCAGCCTTGTTTTATTTAATTTTTGTTTAAGAATAAAGTCTGGGATGCCCTTTAGTGCATTATTTATTCCATACCATATTTCGAAGATTCTATTTTTCATTGTGTGGTAGGGCCTCATTACCTGATTGTATTTGCAAATGACCTCAACTTATGCAACTATCCCTTACCAGCAACAATTTTTGCTCAGTATAGTTTTTATTATGTTTCTCATTATATTTACTATTTTTCAGTAACACAGAGGATCTGTATGTCAAAGATTTCTTTATTTCACCAAATTTGGGGAAACCACCAACTCCATTCTCTCCCCCTCTCCCTGTCTCTTCACCATGTATCACATATATGTATACAGTGGTCATGGCAGTGTTAGATATTAGTAAAAGACAAGCTCCTTAGATACAGATGTTTTGGGTTATAGAGAAGCAAATTGAATCTCGAGTGTGTTTGTGATGCATTCAAGGTTATGTTGGGAAACAGTGGCAAAGCAGGTCTGGAATCCAGATTGCCTGCCTTCTAGAGGGACATTCTTTCCACTATACAGCACAGCCTCTTTTCATGAACTGCTGTATTGTATGTCTAAGCTATGTTCTTTTTGTATGGCATGCTCTTATAAGATGAGCTTTTTAAATGTTAGTTAATTCCCCAAGTGAACATCTGAGCTTGAGTGATATGATTATTCCTACCATGTACATGAAAGGAGACATCTGTACGAGGCTGAATATTTGGCCATAGGTCACAAGAATGATTTGTTTGAATTCAGAGACCATCCTTGGATGTTGGAACAGCCCTTTCTTGTGGCTTAGAGAACAAAAAGTTATGCAAATTAGGGAGCTGTGCTCTGGCTTCAGCCCATCTGGACCCTGATTACATGGAAGCAATTTCCTTATAATCCTTGTTTTAATATGTACTTCCTCTCTTGACTCGAGCCATTACTACATGAGGTCCATTCAGCATAAGCGATTTGCTTGCACTTAATGGACTTTATTTTTGCTTAGATTGACTGGGTATTTTGCATTTACCTCAGCAACATAGGAGAAGTTATTTTTGGAGGAGACATTTTAAAATCATTGTGTTATTATGGGGTGTTGGATTACAGTAACCCAGAGAAATTGTCTTAAAATTGTTGCTGTCTCCTATAATCTATTCTCTCCCTTTCTTATACAAAACATGAGGAAATATCAACCACCCAAATGCCTATATTTTTGTTTCCTGAGACATAAGTACCAAACTTAAAGATTATCACCCACGCTGCCCAGATGGCAAAAGCCGCAGGCATCACTTGGGGTATAAAGTGTGCAGAGGCATGTGCCTGTGCTATCTGACTGCTTGGTATGCACCATGTTCTTGCTGTGTGCAGAGGCTCCAAAGCCACAGTGGGGCTTAGTCTGCTAGAACAAGCAAATATGGATTTAAACAGATAATCTCCCAAATCTCCTTGATAGAGTATGAATGGGTGTTTCTATTTTTATACAGTTTCAATGTTGGGAAGTAGATCTGAGATAGCAAATTTCTTCTCATAAGCAATGGATAGGAGATTTTGAGAATGTGAGTGTGGGGTATGGATGTGGGTGTGTTTCTGAGATAGAGAATGTGTGCTTGAGAGAGAGAGAGAGAGCGAGGGAGGGAAAGAGAGAGAGAGAGAGTCAATGAGAAAGAGAGAGAGAGAGATGGTGAAAGAGAGACAAAGAGAGAAATGCAAACCTTTATGTGTCAGACCCTTGGTTGGCCCAACAAACTCACTTTTCCTGACTGACTCACTTTCTTCTTTATTAATTCCTCTCATCTCACCTTGAGGTTTTTTTAGCCATGTTTTTATCAAATCTTTGAAAAAATTGTTTAGCTTACTGCTTTCCTTTTTTTTCCAAGATAGGCCTTCAAAAGCATCCATGTATTCTCTGCAGCACGATTCTAATTCTTGAGGATAACCAGTCACCTCCGGACATTCACACAGGTGAGCCTGGATCCTTCTAGGACCCAACAAGTCTTATTCAGGGCTGATCTAGGCCAGCAATGATCCTGGCCAGCCAGACTTGCTCAGTGTCACTTTGGTAATCCTGTCTCTGGCCTAAGTTTTCCTGGAACAATGGGGCCAGTGTCCAATTCTTCCTGTTACATTGGTTCCATTACGTAGGTTCCCGCCTTGGAGACCAGGTCTCTGAGCAGAAACAGCAGCAACTATGATTCCAGGTTGCCAAGTAGGATCTTGGAGGTTGTGTATTGCACAATTCTGGGGAGTAACAGGAAGCTCATAGCTTTGATAGATTCATATATATACTCCAAAAACTTTTCAGGTGATAGGGAGTGAGATGTCTAAGGGGACAACCACATGCTCTGTGGTTCTCGCATGAGGCTCTGACAGAGTCACCCTTGCCTTACCTCTTCTTTTATAAGCACTCAGTGCACACTGTCCTTGCTGCCAGGTTCTCTCTTCTTTCTTCTGGGCATTTCCTCACCACTGCAAGCATATCTACTCTCAAAATACAGGGCAGCCTGGATTATGGAAAACAGTCCAAGCCACAGATTCCCAATATAGAGTAGGGACATTTCTCCATGCTCGTACATTATTATCTCTTCCTGGGCTGGCTTGACTCTCATTCTTTTAAAACCAGTAGGTGTAAGTGTAAAATTTGGGGTAGGCATGTACAATGGGATTACCTGGATGAAAAAGCAAGAAGTTTAGGTTTATATTCCAGAAAAGAAAAGAGCAGAAAAGGCAAGAAAATGCCCCATACAGTTCTATAAATTCAGAAGGACAGAAGAAGAATAAATCGCATATTGCTTATGAAGACACTGTGTTAACAGAGACAAAGGTTTTATGCCCCAGTCATTTGCTGACTCATGAGTTTGCTTGAGGTCACTAAAGTCCACTGAATTGTTGGGCTGTATGATTTCTACTGGGGTCTTTCCCTTTTAGATTTAGACTAGTGGTTTTGCTAAAAGTTTTACACACACACATACACACACACACATACATGTGTGTGTGTGTGTGTGTATGTGTGTGTGTGTGTGTGTGTGCATACATACATAATAGGGTGGGAGAACAAAACAGACTGTGGACATGCCAATCCATTGGGTTCCTCAATGCAAAGAGGCATTCCGTCCTCCCATTATTGTGTGCCATGGGTTGAAGAGTATTGGATTTGACACATCTTTATACTACCTTACTTAACTATGCATTTCTATAAGTCAGCCAAATAATATCTGTTCATGAAGAGGGGGATACATTTTAAAAACCAATACTCCAGAAGCTCATCCATTTACTTTAAGCAAACAGTATCTTTTTTGGATATTTGAGGTTTTCCTACAATATATGAAAATATTATGGGAACATTGCATTTCATCTTTCTCGTCAAGTTCACTGTTCTATGCTGTCATCATTAATACACAGTAGAAATAATAATAGACTAACATAAGCAATTAAATTGCCTGCCAGTGAGTTGAAATATGCCCTTAATTCATAGCTATAGAAATAACTTCAATTAGGGCGCCTGGGTGGCTTAGTCGGTTAAGCGTCCGACTTTCGCTTAGGTCATGATCTCGCGGTTCGTGGGTTCGGGCCCCGCGTCGGGCTCTGTGCTGACTGCCAGCTCAGAGCCTGGAGCCTGTTTCAGAGTCTGTGACTCCTCTCTCTCTGACCCTCCCCTGCTCACGCTGTCTCTCTCTCTCTCCTAGAAATAAATAAAACATTAAAAAAAAAGAAATAGCTTCAACCACATTAGAAGATTATGATCATACCTTCCAGTGATTAAAAAAAAAAGTGTCCATAAAGGTACCAGATGTAAAAATGGTTAGCACTGAGAGAAGGAAAAGATTAATTTCCCTCTGTATTATTGTTTTTATGTTTCTTTGTAAAATCCTGACTCTTTCAGTCAAATCACACTGTTTTAAGCAAGCAAACATAAGTAGTAATTAAAATAAAAATGATTTTAAAAAACAATAAAAATACTGCATGCCAAATCCACACCTAAAAGAGTTAGTTACTGGGACTTGGGATGTTCCAAGCTCTCCCTCTTCCCTGAGCTGTTTGTTGGAGCTGCTACACTCTGATTTCTGGCTTCATCTTTTCCTTGCCTGACCATTTGGTGTTCTATCATAGCTGGTGCCTTTGTGTTCTGTTAGTCCACTGGGATTGCCCACGGCTGCCTATATCTGTGGGTGTCTCACTCTAGAGCTGCTGAGGCTATCCTCAGTGGAACAGGAGAGAGTTTTCTTTCCACTAGAGACTTCTTTCCAAATGGAAATCTTGGTCTTGACATTTTCTTGGACTAACTTGCAAGGAATTGAGAGCAAAACTGCTCTGAGACTAAGGAGAATATAGAGGCGAACTACAGGATTTGAATCTTGGAGTTCCCTTTACAGTGACCAATCAATGTCTCAAACTGGAGTTTCAACCTCCATCAAGTTGAGGTAGGGACCTGGACACCATTGGATCCTTTCCTCAGAGGCTGTGAGGTTTGAGGATTTTCATCTGAATATTGGAAAGTTCCAGTGTAGATTTCAAATCTCCACTACTTTTAAGTTTATTTATTTATTTTTGAGACAGACAGAGATAGATCACGTGAGTGGGGGAGGGTCAGAGAAAATCCCAAGGAGGCCTACCCAGGGCTCATACCCATGAAACTTGATATTGTGACCTGAGGTGAAATCAAAAGTCAGAAGCTCAACTGACTGAGAGCCCAAGCGCCCCTCAAATCTCCATTATTTGACCAAAAAACTTAATTGGTGCACTTAGAGTCCTGATGATTATTGTGGATTGAATTGTGCTCCTACCAAAATTTTTTCATGTTGAAGGACTAACCCCTAGTCCCCCAGAATGTGATTTTTATTTGAGGAAAGGGTTTTTACAGAGATAATCAAGTTACAATTAGGTCATTATAGTATACACTAATCCAACATAACATGTCCTTGCAAGAAGAGAATATTTAGAGATAGACTCCTACACACAGAAGACCATGTGAAGACATGGGGATAAAGCTATCCAGAGAGATACCTAGAGCACATTTTCTCTCACCCTTCAGAAGGAATGAAACCTGCTGACACCTTGATCCCAGACTTCCAAACTCTAGAGCTGTGAGACGATAGATGACTCTCGTTTGAGCCACCCAGGCTGTGATATTTGTTCTGGCGGCCCACACTGACTAACACAGTAGTCAACGAGGATAATTCTTATTCTGACATGATCTTCATAAAAAGCAAATACAGTTGGGTGTGGAATAGTTTGACTATGTACTTGTACTTGTTAATTAATACAGGTGTTGAGCAGGATGACCATATTACTGTCATACAAATATTTTGAGGGTGATCAGTAGTGCTATCACAGTAATCGTGTGTGTATGTGTGTGTGTGTGTGTGTGTGTGTGTGTGTAAGCTCTTACACTTCGTTTAAACTGTTAGTTAGGATTTAGAGGTTTTATCAGATTCAGGTTCAATTTTTTTCTTGGCAAGAAGACATCATTGGTGGTGTTGTGAACCCACTGTCCTATTGTTTCTTCTTTTGCCTTTTCAATGCCCTTTCCAGCTCTTATAGACTTTCCCTCAACTTTTCATTAAGCGTATTTTCAGCTATTGATGACTCTGTGGTATGGGTCAACTGTTTTTACCTGGGTTTGTAAAATGATGATGTTTTGCCCTTCCTCCTGTTTTTATCAGTTGCAGTTCTTCTATAAAGAGCTTTCCTTACCATCTATTTTGCTACTCTCCTGCACATTTTTATAGGAGGAGCAGAAAAAATCCTTGAGTTTTTCCCTTTATTTACAAATTTTCAGAATACAATGGTGGTCTAACAACCCTGAGTTAACTAGTTTGGTCTTATTTATGTTCATTAGGATTTCATGGATTTTAACATACTTGATGAGTATTGATTAATGCTGCAATTGTCCAGAGTGGCCTGCTGGAGTTCTTTCAAGTTGACTTGCATGTATCTGTGACCCCAGATTTCTTTGTTAGAGTCTTTGCTTTCAGTTACAAGATATTCCAGACTCATCTTGTACATTTTCTACCCCAGACTTGATGTCAGTCATTTGTCTAGGAGCCTAGGTTCTTTTAGATCGGAACTACTAAGAGACCATAGTTTGAAAACTAGTTAGGTTCACTGGAAGTGAATTAATCATCGCTTCTGGGGCCTTCCAGAAGAGAGAGGTAGAAGATGCATATTTCTAAAAGTAAATTATCTTATGAGTTCGTGTTGATATTTCCAATTCAAATTGAAGATATCAGTATTTTTTCATATTTTCTTTGTATGCTGAGAACATTGGTTCTTAGTATCATTTACATAATTATTTATCTACTTTATCCTATTACATATATAATATTTTCAAAACATCAGTATAATTTTATTATGAAGATTTCATTACTGGCAATTTAAGACCCCATTGTTACTTCCTTCTGTCTTCCATTCTCTCTGGGCAATTTTACTTGACGTTGTTATTCTGTCCACGGTAGTTGAATCAGTTTACAACCCCATCCTCGAATACCAGAGTGCCATGTCCCAAGGTGTTGCCTGAAAGTACGACACACTTGTAGAATTATTTCAGTCTGAGTGCTGAAAAAAAATCAGTGTTTTTTTTTAAAACGTTTTCCTATGTAAATCTATGTATTTTATTTTATCCATTTGAAATATTATTCCGAAAAGGAATCCATGGTTTAAGCCCTGACTTGTTAACACTCTGGACTTTTTTAACAGCAGGATTCTGCATGAAAATGATTATGAGCAGGGCTCCTCCATGGTGTTTTAAATTTATTTTATTTTTAAAAAAGTTTATTAGTTTATTTTGAGATAGAAAAAGAAAGAAAAATCCCAAGCTGGTTCTACGCTGTCAGCACAGAGTCTGACCTGGAGCTCCATCCTGCAACTGTGAGATCATGATCTGAACTGAAATCAAGAGTCACTTAACCAAGTGAGCCACTGAGGTACTTCTTAAATTTCTCTTAGTACCTTCATTTACTTTCTCTTCTAAGGAGATAGATTAGATACATTTTAATTTTTAAAGGTCATTTACATTTCCTTTTTTGTGAGTTGTCTGTCCTTACCTCTTTTCCATATTTCTATGCTCTTCTTTCTTCTACTTTTATAGTATTCTGATATACTTTCGGAAAATATTTTAAGACCAGCAATATTTTGTGAAATGGATTACAAATAGGTTTTTCCATATCTCATTTTATCCATTGTTTGTTTTGCTCTTTTTTCCAGGTTGATATGTTTAGGGGTTTTGAGTAGTGAAAGTTATTCTTTACCCTCTTCTTACTTCTGATTTGTGAGTTATATACAGAACATATTTCTTATTTCCAGGTTTTTAAGAGAATTACCCATGTCTTCCATCACTTTTATGAGGTTATTTATTTGTTTACTAGTTCTTTCTTTGCGTTAATTTTTTGAGCCATTTGGTTTACCACAGATTGTTTGCATGTGGGAAATTGATCCAATTTTATTTTTCCACATCAGTCTTACAGTTATCCAAACATTTCTTGTTCAGAAGTCCTTCTTTCCTTCACTAATTTGAGATGCAGCCTTTTTGTATCATCATATTGGAGAAATTTCCATGAGAAATAGGGTCTTTTCTTGAATTTTGGATTTTGTTCCATTGAGGTTTCAGTTTTTTCATGTGACACTAACATTTTATTGTCAGCGTTTTTATATTATTTTATGCTTGGTGGTATTAGCCTTCTCATTCAAATCTTTTCTGTCTACTCTGGCTTGCTTATTCATCTAAATGAGCTTTGTGATCAAATCTTAATTCAGCATAAGGAAAAAGTCTGGTGGTATTTTTCCTGCCTTGTATATAATGATTTAATTTACTGCCTTTTCTTCTATCTTCATCTCCTCCCTCTCCTTCATCAATGACTTTATAATATTTGCCTTAAAGTTAGCCCACACTCAATATACTAATTCACTCGATGCAGGAAAATGTAAAAGAGAAAAAGAATCACTCACATCCCAGATAAAATAATTGTATTAAAATGGAATCTTTATATGCATGCCTTAAATGGGTCTCATCCTGTAGCAGTTTTGCTGAAAAGGCATCATTGGAACTGTTTTGACTGAAGTTTCTCATAGTAGAGACTATGTGGTGGTTGCCTTTGTTCTCAGACACCTAGATTACTGATGACACTGGGTCATGTTCATGGATAGGAGAATATGTTGCAGGAACAAGCTAACTCAAAGTCTTAGTGACTTCACACAGCAAAAGTTTCTCTCTGCTCAGATGCCCAGGACCACAGAGGTCCATGTGTTGTCCTTGTTTCTTCTATAATACATGGCCATCATGTTCCCCAGAGCAGAGTAATAGAGAAGGTGAATTTAGCTGCCTTAGAGTTCTCAAGTGACACATGTTAATTTGTCTCTTATTCAGTCAGTACTTGTCACTGGGCGTCAACCTAACTGAAAGGAGGCTAAGAAACATACAGCATGTTTGGGTATCATAACTACCTATCCCTGTGGGTAAATGTAACATTGCTCCATTTTTCTAAGTTTATTCATTTTTGAGAGACAGAGACAGAGCAGGAGTGGAGGAAGGGCAGAAAGAGAGGGAGACACAGAATGTGAAGCAGGCTCCAGGCTCTGAGCTGTCAGCACAGAGACCAACGTGGAGCTTGAACTCAGGAATTGCAAGATCATGACCTGACCCAAAGTCTGATGCTTAACCACCTGAGCCACCTAGGCAACCTTAAATGTTGTTCTTTACTCATCTGATATAAATAAATCTGACAAGTTTGTTCCGCCCATGTAGTTGGCTTATGTATTTCCTGAATGCCCAAAAAGTTTGACTCTATTTTTGAAATTCAGATCTTAACTATCATAAATATTATGGTAAGCAGTTTTTTCCATCCCCACCCCTCCAGAATAGGGTTTTAAATATAAACTCAGATTGGGGCGCCTGGGTGGCTCAGTTGGTTAAGTGTCCGACTTCAGCTCAGGTCATGATCTCATGGTTTGTGGGTTGGAGCCCTGTGTTGGGCTCCCTGCTGACAGCTCAGAGCATGGAGCCTGCTTCCGATTCTGTGTCTCCCTCTCTCTCTGACCCTCCCCTGTTCATGTTGTCTCTCTCAAAAATAAATAAAACATTTAAAAAATAAAATAAAATAAATAAACTCAGATTTTATTCCTTATTTTGATTTTTAATGAAATTTATATTCAATTATACATTTGAACAATTTCTCCATCTCATATATCAAGTTTTTTCAACACAAATCACCTTTTCACATAATATTATGTTTTCCTGTACATTTCTCATTTCCTTTGATTTGCTCTTTTTTTCCTTTTGAAATCACAATAATTATTGTATTTTTCTTCTGTATTAACAGGTTAGAATATTAATATCTTTACTCTGTCCAGCTGCTTCTAAGTTATGGAACTGGTGGTATTAAAGTATTGATGTAAGTCCTCAAAACTCTGTGACACTTCAATATCATCCCGTGGTTTAACTACAACTCTTTTGAGTTCCAATTTTCTTGATGTTATAATCTTATTAGGTTCTAATAAACATGAAAAACTTACAAAATACTTCCTTTTTCCCTCTCATATTTTTTCCAGGTAAATTCTTTATCTTCCCCTCCTTTCCCTTCCCTTCCCCACCCTTCCCTTCTTTTCTCTTCTCTTCCCTTCCTTTGTAGAATGTGAAACATTTGCCAAAACATTTTGTGTCCTCTTAATCAAGTAATCAAGCACGAAAGCAGGCTGTCCAGTCAAGAGTTTCTATTTTCTCTAACTTAATGCATGTTCATTTATCATTCTCCTCAGAACTGATTGCTGGCTGGCTATATTCTATTTCATCTATTTTTTGAAGCCTAAGATTGGAGGCTGGGAAGGAGGAGGGTGGAGAGCCTAGATCAGACTATGTGTAGACATGGTTAGGAGGCGGGCCCTATAGCTCCCTTCTGATATAGTATTAAGGACATCAGGTTTCTCCTTATCAAGTGAGATGTATATTTTGTTTTCAAATAAAAATGTCTATTGGCTTTGAATCATCCTCCAAATCAAGTAAGCTCTAAAGGTTTGCTTCTGTGACTGAGACAGCCTGTTGGTTGCTTGCTTGTTTAATCTATTTCTAGGCAGTTTTTTCATGACTCATATTAAGAAAATTATGAGGAAAATAATATTTTATATGTTCCTTAAGTGTACGTTAGATCATTGTACGAGGCTGAGACATTAGTTATCATTCTCAGATTATGTTTATGTCTCTGGCTGCCACTTTTAGAAGTTTGCAACATGAGCTTATGCTCCTGGTTTGTGTGCTGCTGGTACATGTTTTATTTTATTTATTTATATAATTATTATAATTTTTATATGAGAAAAAAGCAAATGGGGGAAAGTGGCAGAGGGCAAGAGAGCAAGAATCTCAAGCAGGGTCCACACCCATTGCAGAACCTGACACAGGGCTCAATCTCATGATCCCAGGATCATGACCTGAGCCGAAATCAAGAGTTAGACATTTAATCAACTGAGCCACCCAGATACTCCTTAGCTGCTTCGTAAACACATTAGTTCCTAGCTCTCAGCTGAGACAGATAGACGAAAACAAAATCCCTGGGATCATGCTATAATTTGAAAATCCCTGACTATGAAAGCTTCCATTTTTTCTGTTTTTAGCCCACTAAAGTTTCTCAAGCCAATATATCCTTTATATTAATTTTTAAAAGTATCAAAACATTATCTAAATAAGGTATTTGTAGCAAGGAATAAAGAGATTCTCTCTTAGTATTCAGGGATGCCCACAATTCCATACATATCTGATCGACCAAGTTTAGTAGGAAAATGACCTGATATTCTTATTACAGACAGACTTTTAGATAAAAGGGAAATATGTACAAAGTGCTGATGTCTGCACACCCAGAGGTCCTGTTAATGCTAAATAATCACAATTTATGACCTGGGTTTGTATATAGCAACAATATGTAATAGTTACTGCTAAGTTTTAAAGCTTCTTTTCCTGTAGGTTTCTCAAGAAATGAAGATGGGTTGCACGATTGTTGAGTGAACCAGGGTGTTCACTGTGCTCAGAGTAGCACAATGAAGTGTTTGCTCTTTAAGATGTTTATTTCCATTTCAGAAAATGAAAAATATTTTCATCAGCATTAACTCCATTTATAAAGCAAATAAATTTCTTATAATATACATAATCTCACAAAAAGTGTCTGATTCTATTGCTTGTGTAGTTCTCAAAATCTTGCATTAAAAATGAAAGATGTACGCATGAAACAATGGAAGCAAATGTAAATGTATATTTTATCCTGGTAAATTTTGAAAGAAGCAATAGTTGCAAACAAAACAAAACAAAACAAAAATCTTTCATTCTGTTGTCCTCCATGAATGTGCATTCCTCTAGGACCTTTTTTTTATAAAGATTACTTTTAGTGCATGATCTGGCTCTTTCTGTGGCTCACCGAATATAATTCCATGTGCCACTTTTCTCAATAATGTTAAAATGTAAACCATATTTCCTTAGGTATCATCAATCTTAGGGTGTAAATAACAAATTTCTTTAAAAAGAGAAATGAGGGGATCCTGAGTGGCTCAGTCAGTTGAATGTCAGACTGGCTAATGTCATGATCTCACATTCATTAGTTTGAGCCCTGCATTGGGCTCCTCACTGACAGTGCTGAGTCTGCTTTGCTCTCTCCCTCTCTATCTGTCTCTCTCTCTCTCTCAAAATAAATAAATAGACTTAAAAAAATAAGAAGACAAATGAAAAACAAAACAGAGATATTATTATAGTAAGATGGAATTTATAATTAATCAGAAGTACAATATACATTATCATAAAAGATAGGCACATGTAATTATACCTTGTAAAGTTTGATGTGTATATTAATTTTAAATAGTTTTAGTTTAAAAATGTTTATTTGCACTCATTTGTCTAAAAATATTAATAAAAGGGAGTATAGTTAATAACCCAAGAAATAAAATAAAGTGGAAGGGAAAAACCATTTGATGAACTGTAAAGGAGTCTAGAAACAATAACAGAGACCAAATAAAAACAACAGCAACAACAACAGATGGGACAAATAGAAAACAGATAGCAAGATGGTAGAGTTAAATCAATTATTACATGAAATATAAATGGGTTAGGCATTCCTTTAAAAGGTACATGCTATCTGACTGAATCAGAATGAGATTACTTAATTGGGCTATCTATAAGAAATGTACAATAAATATGAAGGCACAGATAGGTTGAAATTAAAGGATGAGAAAACAACAAATCATTTATATGGTAAATGTTGGGAACCTAGTATGGTTATATTAGTATCAGACAATATTGATATTAATGTCAGTATTGATACTACCAATAATATCAATCAGACAAGAAGTCTTACTAAAGATAGTGTCATTTAATAATGACTAAAGGACCAATTCGATAGGAAGACATAGCAGTACTAACTTTGTAGGCACCTAATAACAGTTTCATAGTACATACAAAGCAAAAACTAATCATTTAAAGGGAAAAATTGAGGAATTCATCATAAAAGTTGGATATCTTTTTATAACATGTAGAACTAGACAAAAAAAATCTGTAAGGAAATAGAAGATCTAAACATTGGCAACAAATGATGGTCTAATCAATCTCTGCAGGAAATTGCAATCAACCATAGCATAATGTGCATTCCTTTCAAGTATATATGGAAGATGCATCATGATAGAAAATATATTGGACATAAAATAAATATTAAGTATTTGAGTTACTGAAATTTACAGAATATAGTCTTTGATTGCATGACAGTTATTTTTTTTTTAAAAAGGAAAGCAATAACATATATAACAGACATCCAAATACTTGGAAATTAAACCAAGCATTTCTAGCTAACATATGGATCCAATAAAAAAAATCACCCAAAAATGATCATAAAAAATGTAACTTATCAAATTTGTGAGATGTTAGCAAAGCTTTGTGTAGTAAGAAAAATATCATTTAGAAACCAATGTTAGTAATGAAAAATAAGCTTCAAGTCAATGATTCTATGTTTCTATAAAAAACAGCTATAAAAAAACTATAAATAAAATTAAATGCAAAATAAGTAGAAGAAAGGCTACATTAGAGATGAAAACTGAAACTAATACAATAGCAAACAAAGAAAATTAAATAAGGCTGTTCTTTGAAAGAATTAATTATAATAATCTTCAGCAACTCTGATTAAGAAAAAGAAGGGGCACCTGGGTGGCTCAGTCGGTTAAGCGTCCGACTTTGGCTCAGGTCATGACCTCACGGTTCGTGGGTTCAGGCCCTGCATCGGGCTCTGTGCTGACAGCTCAGAGCATGGAGCCTGTCTTCG
The DNA here is from genome assembly GCA_017311185.1 of Proteles cristata cristata. NCBI lineage: Eukaryota > Metazoa > Chordata > Mammalia > Carnivora > Hyaenidae > Proteles > Proteles cristata. The sequence goes on from JAESUZ010005027.1 coordinate 454,126, forward strand.
GATTCTGTGTGTCCCTCTCTCTCCGCCCATCCCCTGCACACGCTGTCTCTCTCTCTCAAAAATAAATAAAAAAAACTTTTTAAAAAAGAAAAAGAAATAAAATACAAATTACAAATACCAAGAATTAAAAAGGTCATGTCATTATAGTTATGAAAAGGACAAGAAGGGGATATTATAATCAGCTTCATATCAATAAATGGGAAAATACAGAAAAAAATGCACAAAGTACTTGACAAGCAATTTTATAAAACCAACATAGGAAAATATGTTTCTTTATCTCTAAGAGAAACTGGATTTTTAATAAATAACTTTCTCTCCCCCAAAGTCCAGAGGCAGATCTTTTAAATGTTGAATTGTGCCTAATATTTAAGGAAAAATTATACCAGTGTTATATAAACTCTTACAGAAATTTGGGAAGGGAAGAATGTCTACCCAGTTACTTTATAAAGGACGTCTTTTTTAATATAAATATCTCCATAAAATGTTGCATGGTAAATTCAAGGATACATCTGTTTTCTACAGATAATCACAACCAAATGTGGTTTACATCAAGAATGCAAAGTTGGGTCAACATTAAAAATATCAATCAGTATAATTGATCCCTTAAAAGTGTATATTTTAAGGAAAAACTATACAATTACCTCAATAGGTGCAGAAAGAGCATTTGATTAAATTCAACCCCAAATTATCATAAAACTCTTCAGGAGTGGGTGGGAGCCTGGCTGACTCAGCTAATAGAGCATGTGACTCTTGATCTCAGGGTTGGAAGTTCAATCACCATGTTGGGTTTAGAGATTACTTAAAAATAAAACTCTTCACTGGCGCCTGGGTGGCTCTGTCAGTTAAGCATCTGACTCTTGATTCAGCTCATGTGATGATCTCATAGTTTATGATTTGGAGCCCTACATTGTGCTCTGCACTCACATTGTAGAACCTACTTGAGATTCTCTGTCTCCATCTTTCTCTGCCCCTCCATCACTTGTACTGCTGTCTCTCTCAAAATAAATAGACAAATAAAAACTTGAAAAATAAAAATAAAAAATAAAACAAAACTCCAGCAAACTGGAAGCTGAATGAAACTTAGTTGCATGAGTAACATCTACCAGAAATTTACAACCTATTTTTTGATTCATAAAGATTTATATCTCTTTTACCCAATGTCTATACCCTTCATCATCAGTTGTAACTGCTCTTTTTGTCCTTGGGAATCATTTCTTAAAATCAGCCTTGTTTGATAGAACTTCACTTTGTTACCTTCTTGAAATTATGTCTGTATACCTTTTTCTTTCTTGTAACCTTGAGTCACCGTGTCTATTGATAGTTCGTATATACAAGTGTTTGGACTCAATATGTGTTTTCTTTCTTAAGAAGATGTTATCTCTTTTACCTTTATTAATGGAATAAGCGTTTATTTCTAAAATTTTATTTTATATTTTCTATGTTAATTCTTCCTTGAATTCTATCATTTGTTCCATTGGGCATCTTGGTGCAGAATATTTTTGTATGTTTACTTTAAAAACTGGTAAGTTTCATGGGTAAAGGGAACTGAGAGATACAGTCTTCCAGTTATGGGATGAATAACTCATTGGGATGAAAGGCACAGTATGGGGAATATAATCATCTGTCTGGGTGAGAGTTGTAGTTCTAAGACAAAGAATTGAGAGCTGACAAGTGGGCAAGAGGGGTGTACGCTCAGCTGGCTTCCAGGACGAGTTCCAGACTGTACCCTAACACTGGCTGACTGAGGGCAAACTGCCCACATGACAGGGAGGAGAGCAGTGAGGACCCACGACTGATGAAGAGAGCACCCTGTCATAACTGAGAAACCAGGATCAGGAAGCTTTCTTGCCACCATTGCTCACTGACACATAAAGGAAAGAGTAAGGGGCACTGGGGCAGTGCTGAGAGAAGACCCCAGCATCTCCAAAACTACCTTTGCCAGCAACAACTACCACAAAGAAAACAAGTTTCTTTGTACCCGGCTTCCATCTTCCAAAGCTTGAGGGAGTGTATCTAATTAGCTGACCAAGCTTTGTGCAATTCAAGGGAATGTGGTTTGCAGCTTTCCTCCATATAGAGAACACTAAGAAAATTTGGAATAAATGGTGGTCATAGAGACAGCTCATGGACTGGTTTTTAACTGACAATTAAATAATCTTTATAGGTGACATTTTCTAGGGAATCCCCTAATTAATTGATACAAATTCTCTAGAGTTATACAATTAGCTAGAATTATTTATCTGAGTCAATTACCTAGAGATTTCACAATTGGACAATTCCACATAAGGATTCTGGCTGGAAACCTTAGAACTGGCCTCATTTCGGGATGCCTGGGTGGCTCATTGGATTAAGCGTCCAACTTTGGCTCAGGTCATGATCTCAAGGTTCATGTGTTCATGCCCTGCCTTAGGCCCTGTGCTGACAGCTCAGATCTTAGAGCCTGCTTGGGATTCTGTGTCTCCCTCTCTCTCTCTCTGCCCTCTCCTCTTCATGCTCTCTTTCTCTTTCAGAAATAAATAAACATTTTAAAAAAGAACTAGCCATATTTCAAACAATGCACTTTGTGGGTATTCTGCTAATCTATTTAAAAGTTATTATCAGATATTACCTTATTCTTCTTATCATTTCACAGATAGTTACACACTCCAGTTAGCCTTCATTCTTCACTATCACCCTGGTTTTATTCAAGAAGTCGTTAATCTCTGGAGTTGGAATCATCTCCTTAAGAAAACAGTATAGCTTAATTGGAAGAAACAGAATAACCATCATATAATACAGGATATATATGCATATGTACAAATAGGAAGGGGAGTGTGAAATTGTCATGTACCATTTGAAAAAAGTGTTCTTAAAGCCCTTGGTTTGGTGCCCGGGTAAGAACAGTGGACTCTGCCTGCCAGTTCATTAGCATAATGAAGCCAAACACATTCTGAGTCCAAGTTCTTAAAAAGAAATAAAAGGTGAGAAGGTTTTGCTTCAGGTGATCCTAAAATGTGGTAGAGAAGGTCTGTAGTACTTCTGAGGAAATAGCAGATTGACACAAAAAAGAATTACATGGCTTTCTCATACCTTTGTGCAATTTTGTTTAACTACTCTATGAAGCATAAATGCTATAAAAAATTCCTCAAAGGGAATCAGGGAAGGTTTGTGCAGGCAAGAAAAGATCCTGTCGAGCTGAAGAAAAAGCTGGCATTTTGTGTTACCCTAATGGTTGTCTCAAATCTAGAAATTCCAGGGAAAATAGGTAGAAAGGTTGAGAAGTCTAAAGTCTATCATTTCTTTTTGCATTTTCCATGGAATCAATATTTCTGCTTTCAGTTGATAGAAAACTCTTGATTTTGACCCTTCTCCGGAGTATTCTGTGAATTATTCAATGCTTAGTTAGCATTCATTAGTTTTCCTCTGTAAAAGCCTTAGAACAACATGGGTTTTATCTTGCAAAAATTAAGCTAAAATAGTAGAACTATTGAAAATCTCACCTTTGTGAATCATATAGTGCTTGAATCGCAACAGATATTGACTATGCCCTTATGTGTGAAATGATCTTAAATTATGAACAGCAGTCAATCTTTCTCCCTCCTTTGGGAGCAATGCCAATACCATGTGACTGAGGCTGTCACTAGAACAGCTATTGCCAGTCAGGGTCTAAAATGATCACATTCCCCATAGACATGTGTAGAAAGGCAACACCATTGTTTCCATTCTACAATAGAACAATTGAGCCAGTAAGAACAGAGTTGAACATGAAAAGTGGTCACAGACTCCAGATCGCTAGATACCCGGTTATTCTCCTGGTAGAATGATCAAGACCTCTTATCACACATTTTGAATTACAAGAGAACTTTCTATATCAGCCATCCTATCCTTTATTCATGAAGTTGTTGGACATAGGTTGTTGTTGTTGTTCTTTTTAATTAACTGGATTGAGACTCAAAGAAACTTGGAGAATATTTTAGGACACAAGAAGGGATTGAAAAAATTTGTGTTGAAAGATAGATTAAGTGTTGGGATGAGGAAAAAGAAGTATGAATCGGGAGAATTACATTCTAGTAAGACATTAGCTTTTTCTCAGAGATGGTTTGTGATGGTCAATGCCATCTAATCTAAGAACTCCTTTTCCTGAAGCAAACATAATCCTTGGGCATGGCAGGATACAGTTTTATAAGATCCACTTTCTCCTCGCATTATGTTTAAACTGTCTTTCTTAGAGGGGAAAGGAGCATATCTGCGTGACCTGGAGTGGCCACTGTAAGTCCAGAACCCACAAAGATGGCGCCTCCAACAGTGATGGCATTGTGCTGACTGATGGTTTATACAGACAGAGGTCGGTTAAATGTTATTGGTGATGGATCAGCTACCTTGCCCTTGACTTTAATTTTAGTTAAGGTCAACAAGTTTTCACTGAGCACTATCTATGCCGTATGCACTGTGTGAGGGGTGTTTGGACAAAGACAAGTGAAGAACCCAAAGTCCTTCTCCTGAAGGAGCTCATGTTTTGATGGTGAGCCCATCACCCAGGTGGTTTCTGTCCCATGTGGCAAGGGTGAAGAGGTTACTTCTGAGGCTTAGGGAAAATTGGAGGTGAAGTGTTCAGGATAGCCTTTGCAGGGAAGTTGATACAATTGAGTTAACCAGATGGATAAGCTGAGGAAAGCAATCTAGGAAGAGGGAGCCTGGGAAAAAGAGCTAGCAAACCTGATAAACAGGCAGCTTGGTATAACTAAATTTAAAAGTGAAAGGTAAAGGGGCTCTTGGGTGGCTTAGTCAGTTGGAAGCATCTGACTCTTGATATATAAGCTCAGGTCATGATCTCACAGTCATGAGATCGAGCCTCCCGTCAAACCCTGGGTCAAACTTTACATGAAAACATGCTGAATGTGAAGCCTACTTGGGATTCTCTCTCTCTCTCACAGGAGCCAGGTCTATTTTAATAATACACTATTTATAGGGTTTCATCCAAAAATTTAACAATTTGTGATCTTTGCTAAACACTGTGTTGAAATGTTTAATGGTGTGATATAGAGAGACTTTGTATTATGAGATGATACCATATTCTTCACTCTCTAGGACCTCTAAGGAATAACCAGCTTCAATCACCTCGAGATTTGTTTCTGTCATTTAAATGAATGTTTATAGAAATGGAGGTGGCTAGTCAGTATGGGGTCAGTGCGTAAGTATATAAAGAGGCTCAGGAAGATGGTGAGGAGTGTGCAGGGTGAAGTGGGGTCAGTGTGGGAAACACCATCTGAAGACCATCTGTCTGATTGCCATAAAAATAAACAAATGACTGGAAATATGCATCATAGGGATAGTAGCATTCTTTCTATGTGAATTATCAAGGTTTTACAAGGCGCTTTGACATGGGAGGAGAATAATTGGGAACAAATCAGTGGATGAATGTGCCTGAAATGGAGGTAAGACTCTCTTCAGGTACCACACTAAAAAAAGGTAGTCAATTGAGATACTGCTTTGTCCTATTGAGTTCTTAATCCCAGAATGGCTGATGAAACTAATATATAGGTTTTCTATAACTGACCAGAGCCAATATAAGAATATTATCAACATCTTGCCATTTTGTAGTTCTCATAATTACTTGATTAATAAGGATGACTGAGTCACTTCAAATTGCATGTTTCTTGTTAGCATGATTCCTTCCCTTAATAGCTGCAGAAACCCTGATATCTGAATTTCACCTAGTGCATATTGTGAACTCACAGTTATTCACGTTATTCATTCATTTATTTATTATTTATTTATTTAATTTTTATTTTTAAAGTAGGTTTCATGCTGAGTGTGAGATTTGAACTCACAACCTTGAGATCAAGATCTGAACTGAGATCAAAAGTCAGTTGCTTAACCAACTGAGCCACCCAGGCACCCCTCAAGTTATTTAAGAACTATACACCCTTGCTGAAAGGCTATTTCAGACATCCTTTTCTTTTCACAATCACTCTATACTCATTGGGTTTTTTTTAGACAAGAGAAAATGAGAGTGCAAGCAGGGGTTAGAGGGAGATAGAGAGAATTCCAAGCAGGCTCCACACCAACACAGAACCCAACAGGGTGGGGGTGGGGGTCTCAATCTAACAACCCTGATATGACCTAAGCTGAAATCAAGAGTCCAATACTCAACCAAGTGAACCACCTAGGCACTCCTACTCCAATCTCACTTCTATGTTCTTGGGATATCTGTGTTCATGACACATAGATAACATATGCTCCTTTCTTCACTGGAGCTAACAAACAAAATTAGCAACATATCTGGCATACTGGCCAAAATGTATTGATTGGCTATTATCTCTATATACTAGTACATCTTATAGAACTGTTTGTTGTCTTGAATTCCTATTTAGAGCATCAGATTAACTCATATACTTGTATTTGAAGTCTAAAGGTTGAAATAAAATTTTAACTTTGGTTTATATACTGTTTTTATCTATAGTTCTGATAAGACTTTTCCACCTGTGGTATGATGTGGTTGGGGGAGACTGTCATGTATCAATTATACCTATCTTTAAATAAACTATAGTTTTACACTTTAAAATTTTTTAATGTTGATTAATTTTTGAGACAGAGAGAGAGAGAGAGAGCAAGGAGCAGAGAGAGAGAGGGGGAGACACAGAATCCAAAGCAGGTTCCAGGCTCTGAGCTCTCAGCACAGAGCCTGATGCAGGGCTTGAACTCACAAACCATGAGATCATGACCAAAGCCGAAGTTGGACTCTTAATCCACTGAGCCACCCAGGTGCCCCTAGTTTCATGCTTTTATGATAATTTTTAACTCCTTCAAACTCACAGGGCCTGACTAGAAGATTCTTCAGTCTTACACTATTTTCTCTTTTTTTAAAAAATATTTTTTTTAAAAATAATTTTTAAGTTTATTTATTTATTTTGAGAGAGAGAGAGAGAAAATGTGAGTGGGAGAGGGGCGGGGAGTGGGACGACAGTGAGAATCCCAAGCAGTCTTCACGCTGTCAGTGCAGAGTCTGATGTGGAGCTCGAATCCACCAACTGTGAGATCATGACCTGGGCCAAAGTTGGACGCTTAAACAACTGAACCACCCAGGTTCCCCTATTTTCTCTTTCTTTAAAAAAGTTAAGAAGAGTGTAACTTGTACAATTCAGCTGAGTTTTCAGTGTGGACTTGCTTTCAGATTATCATTTGAGACCTGAACCCATTGTGCTAGCTTTGCATTCTACTTTGTATGACTGAATAATGTAATTCTATCCTATGTACATTATATTTCAGGTATTGTATTTTTTTTTCCATAGGACAAGTACTAAAACCTCTTTGTATTGCATTTTATAGTTACTGCATTTTACCTGATGTGCTATTTAAAACACATTAGTAAGGTAGCAGGAGACAATTGTCTTTATTTCACAGACCAGAAAACTAAAATTCAGAGCAGTGTCTCCAAATCACATGGCACATAAGTTACTAAGACTTCCATTCAAGCTTCATTCTTTCTAGTTCACTGCTTTTTTTTAGTATTTCTGAATGCTTCATAGAACATATTAATTACTCTGTGTATGTTTGTCTGTGTGTAGAGGAGTGGGAGTCCATCAGATAGCAGGAGAGGCAGCATCTGAAGGTTTCCATGGACACAACAGAAGTGCCCCTCTGTGCTGCGATGAAGTGTCCTATGTGCTCTGCTACTTCTCTGTAGAAGGTGGGCATGCCCTAGGTGACTTGCTTCTGAAAGAAGATACAGTGGAGGTATCTCAGTGACAGCACAAGGATGGTATCTGAAAAGCATGCCACTTGTCAGCATGCTGCAAAAGGCAGCTGGCAAATCCATTTAAAAGTAGACTTAACAGCAGCAACCTCCACTGTCTAGTACTGGGGAGGTCATTCTCTCATTTTTGGATTCAGACTTTGGTGTCAGACTCTACAGGGATGAAATTGGAGAAGGAGGAGAAAAGAAGAGAAGCCGTATCTCCCTCAGGTCCAGAATCCAACACAAGTGATTCCTTATTCGACTCTGTGGAAAAACTCAGACTCTAAACATTTTGGAATACTTTCCATTAAAACAGGCACCTTATAATTTTTCCTAGTGTCCTCTCCTTTTTTTTTTTATGGGCACACCTTGATTAACAGTACTTTGTAATTAAATAAGTAAAGAAAGAAAGAAATGGAACTTCTTAAATACCTTCTAAGAGGTACTTTGGTCATGAAAATTAGAAATTAGATTTAGGATTTATTTTTACTTCATTATGTTTCCCTGCTGATGGCTGACACTCCCCTGAGAGCTCTTCACAGCAGATGTTTGTGCAAAACATGACACCTTTCCCCTTCCTTCCTCCCTTGGTCTCTCCCTTTCTTTCTTTTCTTATTTTTGAGCGCTTTCTGCAAAGGGCCAACTCAGCTGAAATGGAATTCAAAATGTTTGGGAAACTAAGCTGGCCATTATAAGGGGCAAGTGTCCACAGTATCTAAGGGAAATGACAAAATGCCAAATTTAGAATAAAAGTGTGGATGACATGTGTGCACACTGAAAGCTGTATTGGGTAAATCTAACTGCAGCTAGTCCAGGCAAATCTTCCAGAGTTGTTAATGTACACCATAAAGTCTTTATCTCTTCACTTCAAAGAAGCTGAAATAAACCGGTTACCGAAATTCTATAAGAAATAGGATTTTGCAAGCTATAACAAGTCCCTATGGGGGAAATAATGCAGATAATAAATTTTATGGGAACAATGTGGGTTTTCTTCTTTCAAGCTGTAGATTCACAGACTAACCATATGTCCTACTTCAAACAGGACAATCTGGATTATGCCTGTTGACCCAGTGTAATTATTAGTAGTTGACTCACAGAGGTTTCCTGGTTTGAATTATGAATTATATGTTCATGCAATATATCAGAAAAATGTTTACACAGAGGCATACCTGAGTGATTTTAGACATTTGATAGTCTTAGGCTCATGTTTCACCTGCGGATCTTTTAGGGTCAAAGAGATCCAGGGAATGAATTAATTTGGAGGTTCGGTTTAACAGCAAACACAGCTGAAATTATTTCTGTTGAAACATTATGAAGTAATAGCCTACACATCTTGGGCTGACAGACCAGAATAACTGTCAGACAACCTCCTGGTTGGGGGAGGGGTAGAGTTTGGATAAAGAAAACTAGAGTGTTCTGTGAGGAGAGCCTAGATGAGGTTATGAACAAAATAAAGTAATGAGTGATGATTGTGCAGATCTGAATCATTAGCCTGATAAATAGGGAGAAAAATGATCTCCCACCTTGGCACTGTAGTTGACCTTTAAAGTATATAAAAGTAGAAAATCAGTCTCCCTTTGTTTTTTTTAATTTTAGAGAGAGGAAGCAAGCACGAGTAGGGGAGAACAACAGAAGAAGAGAGAAAATCTCAAGCAGTCTCCATGCTCAGCTTGGAGCCTGATCCCACTATCCCTGGGATCATGACCTAAGCCAAAAATCAAGAGTCAGCCATTCAACCAACTGAGCCACTGAAGTGGCACCCCTCTTTGTTAAATTTTTTTCACAGTCTCCATTGTATTTTTTTAATGTTTTATTTTTTTGAGAGAGACAGACAGCATGAGCTGGGGAGGGACAGAGAGAGAGGGAGACATGGAATCAGAAGCAGGCTCCAGGCTCTGAGCTAGCTGTCAGCACAGAGCCCAACTCAGGGCTCGAACCCACGAACCACGAGATCATGACCTGAGTCAAAGTCTGTTGCTCAACCGACTGGGCCACCCAGGTGCCCCTCACAGCCTCCAACTAGCCTATTAGTTAACCAAACTAATCCAAAATGTGAAAAGGAGCAGGGAACAGAGAAATCTGAAAAATTCAAGAGCACACTGAGAAACCACCTCATGCCTGTCAGAGTGGCTAAAATGAACAAATCAGGAGACTATAGATGCTGCCGAGGATGTGGAGAAATGGTCACCATCCAATACTGTTGGTGAGAATGTAAACTGGTGCAGCCCCTCTGGAAAACAGTGTGGAGGCTCCTGAAAAAATTAACAATAGGGGTGCGTGGGTGCCTCAGTCGGCTAAGTCTCTGACTTCGGCTCAGGTCATGATCTCATGGTTCATGGGTTCGAGCCCCGCATCGGGCTCTGTGCTGACAGCTCAGAGCCTGGAGCCTGCTTCAGATTCTGTGTCTCCCTCTCTCTGACCCTCCCCTGCTCATACTGTCTCTCTCTCTCAGAAATAAATTAAAAACATTAAATTTTTTAAAAAAAATTAACAATAGAACTCCCCTATGACCCAGGAATAGCACTGCTAGCAATTTACCCAAGGGATACAGGAGTACTAATGCATAGAGGCACATGTACCCCAATGTTCATAGCAATACTCTCAACAATAGCCAAAAGTTGTAAACAGCCTACATGTCCATCAACTGACGAATGAACCAAGAAGATGTGGTTTATCTATACAATGGAATACTACATGGCAATGAGAAAGTATGAAATCTGGCCATTTGTAGCAACATGGATGGAACTTGAAGGTGTTATACTGAGTGAAATAAGTCAGACAGAGAAGGACAGATATCATATGTTTTCACTTAAAAGTGGATCAGGAGAAACTTGACAGAGGACCATGGGGAAGGAAAAGAGGAAAGAATAATTGGGGAGAGAGAGGGAGGCAAACCATGAGAGACTCTTGAATACTGAGAACAAACTGAGGGCTGATGGGGGTGGGGGAGAGGGGAAAGAGCGGGATGGGCATGGAGGAAGGCACTTGTAGGGATGAGCACTGGGTGTTATATGGAAACCAATTTGACAAAAAATTATTTAAAGAGTGGGGGGGGGGGACGCCTGGGTGGCTCAGTCGGTTAAGCGCCCGACTTTGGCTCAGGTCACGATCTCACGGTTCGTGGGTTTGAGCCCTGCGTCGGGCTCTGTACTGAGAGCTCAGAGCCTGAAGCCTGTTTCAGATTCTGTATTTCCCTCTCTCTCTGACCCTCCCCTTTCTCTCTCTCTCTCTCTCAGAAATAAATAAAACATTAAAAAAATAAAAAAGAGTGCTAAGGTCTATGAATCATAGAAGGTGGAGAAATAGAAAATCTAGAATGATGTTAGTAGGAATGGTTCATGTCTCCAGAGTTTGGGTTCACACAGTGGTGTTGTCACTATAAAAGAAATGTATGTAATGTTTACTTTAAAGAAACATTTTATGAGCTTCAGAAGGAAGAATTCTAAGAAAAGTAATTTTCGGAACTTCAGTCTTCAGGGAATTAAGAAAAGTGGGATTCTAGGGTTATGATCCACCTAATTGTTATAAGCTACGTTTAGAGAATTCTTAAAGGTCAAAACAACTTTCAATCTTTATCATCAGACAGAAGAAAGTAGCAAGATAAGGCCAGGAACATTGTCTTGTGCATTACAGAAAGATGTTATGTTTTAAACCCTCACCTAACAATGAGGTGCTGAGAGCAAAAGGAAGAAAAAGCTTTGGGGGAGCTTAATGTGAGGCAGGTATTATTTGGTGTGCTTTCAAGAATATGTGTGTGTGTGTGTGTGTGTGTGTGTGTGTGTGTGTGTGTGTGTGTGTTTTCTTTGCTGAACTCTATACTCAGTCATGAGTAGCAATAACAAATTTTATGTGCTGCCATAGAGATATGTGCTGACTCTGAAAATGTAGTAACCACCATAAAGGGTATCAAATAGAACAGCATCTGTCACCCATATGGACTTGGTAGAAATACCGAGAAAGAGACAAGTTCACTGTCACTTTATCATCTGAGGTAGTAGTGTTCATTATAGCCTACTTGGATATATTCACCAGGAATCTTTTGTAACAGTACAGGTGTGACCTATAACTTGTATTTGTTTGGGACAGGTCTATACAGCTTAAAAGAAAAAAAAAGGAATTTAAAGCTGGAGCAATTCTTCAATCCCAAGAGTTATTAAATATTATTCAGTCTAAAAAGGAATGTGTTTAAACTATTTGGCTTGATATTTCAGACTGTTCAAAATTTATCATCCTATTTCAAAATCTTCCTCTTGCCATTGGCTACATAGTTCCATAAAGTTATAAAAGCTTAATCAATCTTAATTGAGCAGGAAATATCTCTGCCAGAGCCAACAAACTTGATAAAAGATGATTGGGATCATTCTTTGCAAGTATGGTAAAATAAATCTGTATCAAAATGTTCTTACCCTTTATTTCCTTTAAGAATATCTGATATTCTTCTCAACTGTCAAATCACAGGGAAAAAATGAATAAGGGATTTCTACAAAGCTATTAGAAATTTTAGAACATTTTCTGCCATGAGTGTTACATCTTCTGTTGGCTCACATTAAACTCCAAATCTTTGTTCCTGATGAGTCACTAAGCATTTTGTAGAGCTGAATCTGGATGTAACATGTAAAAGTAATCAGATAGGGGATTAAGTATGGAAACAGGTTTCTTTGTGACAGCTAAACAATCTTATGAATTAAATGCATTTTTCTTAAAAGGAATCAGGCATTTTTCCATAAAAGTGTTTTCATTTGATTCTAGAAAGTGTTTCAGCATCGTGTTACTTATAGTATGGCTTATAAGCAAAAAAAAAAAAAAAAATGAGTCTTAGAAATTTTTAGAGTCATTTGAGAATGGAGAGTAATTTTTGAGAGTAATTTGATATCTGTTTAATCTAATTTTAAAAATTGGGATTTTATTATATTTTTCTACAGTAACTTGATTTTTATATATTTTCTAAAAATTGTTATTTCAAAACACATAGTTTGGGAAGCATCTTTATAACATACACAAAACACTTCTAATGGTTTTTGGAACATAAAGATATCCAGTGACTTCCAAATGTCTTTGAAAATCATAAAGCAATGAGATCCAAATAAGCATCAAATTTAGTAATTGTAGTAGTATTTGTAACTTATCCCCAGATTATTTTTCTGATGGAGACAACTGAAGCAAAATTTATTGAGAATGTATTTTAGAAGCATCTATAATTTATAATGTCATTTATATGAAACTACTTAAAAATTTAAGGTCATGAAATTTAAAGAGTGGAAAGAATGAAGAGTTCCCAATTAAAATCCTAAATCTACAGCTTCACCTAGATGATGCTCTTTCAATGTGTATCTGGCTCAGTCTTAAGTTTTTTTGCCTTGTGATCTAGGTAAGCCTGTTAACTGGCATCAGCTAAAACAAGAAGGCCAGAATGAACTTGTCTCTGGTTCATTCTCCCATAGAGTGCATTTCGAAGTTCTGTGGGATGAGGCCAGTGCCAATATCAGCAGTGCCCACAGAGGCAATCAGCAGCTCTCCCTCCAGGGTCCTGAGGAACAGCTGTGTTCAGTATGCTGTGCCAAGGAGTTAAACTGTCAAATCCAAGACTGATTTTCTTTTTTGAAATTTGCAAGGAAATGAAAACTTAAACAAACATTTTTCAGCTTTCTATTTACCATACATTTTAAACTCTCAGGGTCTGCCTCTCTGGACCAGCTCTCCAGCAGTAGCTATAAAACAAAAACAAACACACACACACAAAACAAACTTGAAGGACAATTTTAATGTGATTTTGAAAAAATATTTCCTATACTAAAAATTTTAATGAAGAGTTGTGTATTACATGGAGCTATATATTTTTTTCTAAAAAGTTAACTTCCTAGAACATAAAGAGGAATATGGTGCTTTATGCTCAAAGGCAACATGAGTTAGGTATTTTGCACCTGCATAAATTTTAAGACTGATGTGTTTTGATCAATGTCTGACCAATTTTTCCTATTTTAGGCAGATGGACCATTGATTTATAAATGAAATCAATGAGGGGAACCTAGGTGGCTCAGTCAGTTATGTATTGGACTCTTGATTTTGGCTCAGACCATGATCTCATGATTCATGAATTTAAGTCCCACCTTGGGCTCTGTGCTGACAGCATGGAGCCTGCTTGGAATTCTGTTTCCTTCTCTCTAAAAGCCGTCCCCTGTTTCTCTCTATCTTTCTCTCGAAATAAATAAAAAATAAACTTAAAACTTATATAAATGAAATTAATGAATTCTGCAGCTCTTCCCTTCAGGGACTAGGATTTCAAGGGACTTTTTTTCTTAACCCTCCCTATGTAGGGTTCTTTTTGAAGGTATTGTGCAGAGCTCTCTCATTACTCTGTTCTCAGGAAATTAATTGTCTTTGTGTATTCATTCATCAATAGATATTTATTGTGTATCATCTATATGCTTGGTGCTGGGCTTGTTACTAGGTACCTAATGATTAATAAATCACCACGATTCCCATTTTCATGTAGATTACACTCCAGTGGGAGAGGCAGAAAATGAGCAAAAAGATAAATATTTCATTAAAAACTATGCAAAATTTTATGCAGGAAAACATGAACAGGGCAGTGACAGAGAAGATGTGGGGCAGCTTTCTAGCTGCTGCTTCATTCAGCCCTTATCTGCCTGCTCAGTTCTTCCCTGGAGACGGTGTGTGGTTTATTTACTTACAGCTCATGGCTCGATAGTTCAGTGCAAATACTGTCATTGGTTAACCGACCACGTCTCTTAGGACACCCAATATGAAACCTCCTTGTAGGTCCCTATCCCTTGACCAACCAAATCCAAATCTCCAGGCATGTATCTCATGCATATTTTTAGAAGATCCTCAGCTGATTCTAATATGCAATGAAGGTTGAGGAGTTCTCAAAGAATTGTCATGGCATGAACCCTCTACTGAGTCCCATTCCTCAACTCACAAGAGACTTTTATAACATTGGTCACAACCAGCAGTATTTACCCAGTCAGACTGAATCTTACAGCTAGGCTACAACTTCCACCTGGTTATGACCAGGTTCTTCCAGAGCAGGAGTCCACATACTTCCCACTATATTTCTGTCCATCAACCTGCTGCAGAAAAAAGCAGGTGAGCTGTGACTTGACAAGATAGGAAAAATATCTACAACTGAAAACTGCTTCACTTCCCCCTAAAGAATATACCTTAGGTCTTTTGTTTTTCATATTACCACCTTTTCTCTTGGTAGTTGAACAAGGAGATTGGATCCTCTCATCTTTCAGATGTAACCAACTTTGAGTTCCTGTACTTTTCCCCCTTGATATTTTCCTTTCTCTTCACTCTTATTGTTCCCATCTCAGGCATAATCCTTGGAGATCTTTTTTGGACATCAACAGCCTCCCTAATGATATATATACTTTTTTTTTTCTGATAAGACATCTTCTAAGGTGTCTTCAAAGATTTACCATTGTTAAGTTTCATTTTTTATTCCTGTATATCATCGCCTTACCCTGATATGCTCTGCCCTCCCACTGACCATAATTTATAGATCTTCTGAAATGGTTCATTACCATTTCAAATGGTTTTTGACCAAATGGTTTTATTCTGTTTCCTTTCTCACATAAAATTAAACAAATGTCTTAGCGTTCCAGTGATTGAGCATTAAAATCATATTCAAAATTTACTCCTTGCACCAAAATTATATATATTAATATAATACAAAACCATATTCAAAAATTACTCCTTGTACCATATATTATATGTATGTGTATATATGTATGTATGTATGTGTATGTTATACACACACACACACACACACACACACACATGTGAAATCCCCTTACCTTGTGAGAAAGCAAGATGCCACTATTACTCTTCCATGGTTTCCTGTTGAAATCCACTCATTTTCCATGGTCCACTTCAGAGGCAACTTTACTTATGAGGACTTATTAGATCCAACAAGAGAGAATGAAGCTGTTTTTCTCTTTTGATTTCCTGAGGCATACTCTCTATATATCTTTAGGAACTCATTACAAATTACCTCTATTATAGATATTTTTATAGGTATGGGACACACTTTCTTTTCCCTACTCAATTATATGTTCATTGAAGGCTTTATTTTTACCCTTTGCCAGTTTTTTTCACTGTCTTTCATAAGTAAGTGTTTTTTGAAATAAGTGGAATGATGGATAAACCAAGGAATGAAAATGTTAATCTGAAATATTACATTATCTAGGATTGATCATTTAGCTCAAGTCAGTCACACATTTCAGCAATGAACAAAAGTGTCAGCATAATTCCTTGTGGACTTTCTACCAAACTTTTCATATGATCACTATATCAGAAAATATTATTAAGCATTTACTATATTCTAGTCCCTGTGCTCAGAATATAGAACTTCATGGTAAGTGAAAAGAAAGCAGCAAGAGTTATCCACGCTCTCAAGAAACATATAGACTGTTGGGGGACATAGACATTACTCAGTTTATCACACAAAGGAGTTAGTAATGACAACTATATAAACAATCTGGAAGGAAACTTCCTTCCTTTTTGAAAGCCTAATAACCAGCAAGAATTGGCCCAGCCTGGGAAGTCAGGACAGGTTTCCCAGAAGGTGTATACCTTGAATTGTGATCAGAAGGAGAGGGGAGGGCATTACAGATGGAATGGTATGTGTAAAGTGTCTGCAGGAGGAGAGGATGTGGAGGAAAAGAAAATGAAGAGGTGCAATGTGGCTTGGGGTGGTTGTGCATGGAAGGTGTGGACAGAGGAAGTAGGTGGGGATGTGATATGATCACGTGGGCATTTTGCAGAAAGCACTCAGGCCATGGTGTTAACATTAGATGGGAAGGCAGAGCATGCTAGCTGTAAAAGGCCCAGACAGGAGAGCAGTATAGGAGAGACATGATAGGTTTGGACCAAGGCGGTGATGATGGAGAAGTGGTTATAATGGTGATGTCAGGAGACACACATGACATGAGGTGGCAATCCTTTGAACAAGAGAGGATGTGTAGCAAGGTAGGGAGCTGGTTCAGAGGGTTCTCAGGTTTTTATCCTGCCCACCTGTCTGACAGTGTCAACATTCACTGAGACAGGAAACACTGGACTAGAAACTGGATGGGTGAGGGGGTAAAGAGCACGTGAAATATCAAGAATCCAGTTTTAGACATACTGAATATTATGTTTAAAATATTGCTTGTCCTTGCTGCATTTATTCAATTCACCTTATATGTTTACTAGGCTCTGGCTCCAGAACTGAAACAGTCTTAGAAAATCTAACTAGAATGAATTATTGTAGTGTCTGTCCCACTGGAATTTAGCATTTCAGTCAGAGCTGATGCTTATACCTCAAGTGCTTATACACTTTAGGTATTTTCAAGAGGGCTCATAACCTTAACCAGGGAGATCATATGAGGGAGCTTAGAAGCTTAATTCTGTAGTTAGAGAAAAAAAAATACCCCTGGATCCTTCATTGTGAAAGTGGCACTTGAGAGCCTAGGAAAATGACTTAGTGTAATATAATCATTCTGAATGATTTGACTTTGATGCAAGCAGATTTATTTCCAAGTTCAGTGAAATTTGAACGTTATAAAGTAATCAATGGTAGAAGAGTATAAGTTTTTAAGTCCAAATCTTAATAATGCTTTCTACATTTAATGAGATTACAAGAGACTTTTATGTGAATTTTTTATAAGTTCCAAATTTTTAAAAGTCAGCATATATAATTTTTATCATTTAAAAATAGGTTTTTTTAGTTTACAAAATTCCATGTTCTCAATTCAAGTACACAGATTTTCCACTGAAGATATAAATGTTCTGCTGTGTGAAATGTAAGAGGGGAGGGGCCATGTCAGATGCTGATGTTTTGGCATCTGCTTTCATGTTAGGAATATCAGTGGAGGTTGATATAGATGCTATCATAGCAGATGCACATTCACAAGGATGGATAACTAATGGAGCCTCTTATCAGTGAATGCCTGGGCTTCCAGAACAACTGTTCTCCATTAAATTTGCTGGGCCAATAAGCAATTACAAGTACATTATGATACGCAGTGTCCTATGACTAGAAAATCCCCTGCATGCTTTGGGCTGACACAGTCCAGCAATTGTTTTGTTTTGAGCAAGAAAAGCCCTTCATTTCTCAGTTGGCCTTCAGATTGCAAGCCCATGTGCAGTGCACTGTTTTATGATGCTTTCTTTTGTATTTGTGTTACCATGGCTGCTGGTACTGTTGTTATATTTAATGAGCTTTTATTAGATAAGTTCCCTGAGGTTCTTTTTTAAATGGAAGGCCCAAATTTGAAAGCCTAGTCCATACACACACACACACACACACACACACATTCAAATGAGCTTTGATAAAGAGGACATTATACTTGGTTCAATTTTTTCAGATGCTGATATTTGCATTTGTCAGAAAATATTACCAGTATTTCCTCATCTGGTGTCTTAGTTAGTTTATACTGACATAACAAAATACCATAGACTGGGAAGTTTAAACAAATAGGCATTCTCTCAGAGTTCTGGAGGCTGGAAAGTCCAAGATCTAGGTGTCGGCTGATTTTGTTTGGTGAGAACTTTTTTCCTGGTTTGCAGATGGCCATTTTGCTGTGTTCTTGCTTCTTGTCAAGGCACTCTGGGTTAGGGCAGGAGAGGGTGAGGGGGGTCACATGTTGTGCACAGGCTGTCTTTGACCAGTGTAGCCCACAACTCAATCTTTCAAGGGCAATTGTTGGATCCTGTTATGTAGTATATTTCATAATTTCATAATTTCATTTTATTGTTCCTTCTCCGACATGGAGTTTTGGTAATAGTATACTTATTTATCTTTAGTTACTATGGGGGCAACTAATTTTTCTATTGATTTCTATTTCTTAAAATGACTCATTAATGACTCCTATTGTTAAGTTTCCAAGTTGTGATTACTGGTATAAACAAGTCACCCTAGGAATAGTAAGTATGTGAGCAGAGAATTGCGAACTATTTGAAACCACCTGCAATTAGATCAGTCCCAGTGTCTATCCCTGATGCACATTCACAAAGTCACAGGTTGTAATATATGTCTTTGCTGTGAACTACTGCCATCTGTGTTTTATCTTGCATAACACATGATCATCTTCTTTGTTTGAAGTATATATTAATATCTAGTTAAACATATTCTGAAGACAAAAAAAGTTCCCAGATAAAATGTTTTCCTTTTAAAAAGGTTGACAATAAATTGTATGATTTATTTAGCAAACTTTTGGAAACATATTTATGTACAAAATTAAGTATACTTTAATTAGAAGTATGCGTTCATCAATTTGAGGTATAAGTTAGGAATGGAATTGCTTGGTCATATAGTAACTTGGTGTTTAACATCTTGAAGGAGAGCCAGAATGCTTTACAAAGCAGCTGTACCATTATACAATCCCATCAGCAATGTATGAGGGTTCCATTTCCTTTATGTCCTTGCCAACATTTGTTATTGTTTGTCTTTTTTATTCATCCTAAATGGATGTGAAGTGCTATCTCATCACGGTTTTGATTTGCATTTCCCTACTGAATAATGATTTTGAGCATCAGGTCATGTGCTTATTGGCCATTTGTATATATTCTTTGGATAAGTGTCTATTCAACTCCTTTGCTAATTTTTTCCACCTTTATTGAGATATATTTGATGGATAACATTGGATAAGTTCGAGGTATACAATGTGATGATTTGATATATATTTATATTGTGAAATAATTACCACTGTAACATTAGTTAGCACATCCATCACCTCACACAGTTACCGTGTGTGTGTGTGTGTGTGTGTGTGTGTGTGTGTGTGTGTGTTGAGAACATTTAAGATCTATTCTCTTAGCAACTTTCAAGTATACAATATAGTATTGTTAACTATAGTCACCATGCTGTGTATTAGATCCTCAGAACTTATTCATCTTGTAACTGTAAGTTTGTAGCCCATGACCAGTATCTCTCATTTCCCTCCCTACCTGTCCTTGACAAACAGAATTTCTATGAGTTTAATTTCTTTAAATTATGCTTGTAAGTAAGATCATACAGTATTTGTCTTTTTCTGTTTGACTCATTTCACTTTGCATAGTGCCTGTAAATTTCATCCATATTGTCATAAATGGTAGGATTTGCTTCTTTTCATATGATATTATGGATAATTTTCCACTTAAAACACGTGAACACAAATATTTATGGCATCATTATTAATAACGATAAAAATTGAAAATTTCCAAATATCTATCAACTGATGGGTATATAAACAAAATATGGTATATCTATATAGTGGAATATAACTGGCAATTTAAAAAGATAAAGAGAAGATATATACTATTACATGGATGAACCTTGAAAACATCATGCTAAGTGAAAGAAGCCAATCACCAAAGTCCACATTGTATGTCTCCAATTATGGTTCCAAAATAAGCAAATTTGTAGGGACAGAAAGTAGATTACTGGTTGCTGGAAATATTAAGCATATTTCCTAATGATTACTGATGAGATCTCTTTCTCAAATGAAGAGATCTTTCTAAAATGAGATAATAGTGAAAGTTGTATAATTCTGTAAATATACTAAAAATTAATAACAAAACAGTGAATCATACATTTTAGATGGATAAATGTTATGATACATAAGTTATATCTTAATAAAACTGTTAATTTTCTTTTTAATTAAGTAAATGTTATTTTTCTCCTAAGTTTCAGGAGTGTTATAGTCTACTACAAGGCCTGAACAAGATTAAAGTTTGGAAAGTTGAATAAATATAGCCATTTATTTCCTCAATTAAATTAGCAATGGAAGTCGCAGATTTCCCACCAACTTTATATTTTTAAAAGTTTCAAACCTACAGAGGAACTTGGATACCTCAGTCAGTTGAGGGTATAGCTCTTGATTTTGGCTCAGGTCATGATCCCAGGGTCATGGGACTGAGCCCCACCACGGGCTCTGCACTAAGTGTGGAGTCTGCTTGGGATTCCCTTTCTCTCTCTCCTTTTCCCCCACTCCCTTTCTTGCATGATATCTCTCTAAATAATAATAATAATTAATGATAACAATAATTTCAAACCTGCATAAAAATTGAAAGAATAGTCCCCAAAACACCAGAGACACTTTGTCCATGTTCAATAATTATTAACATATTATCACATCTGTGTGTGTGTGTGTGTGTGTGTGTGTGTGTGTGTCTGTGTTCTGAGTCATTTGATTGTAAGTTGCAGATATCGATACTTTCTCATCAAATACTCCAGACCCAGAATGTCTCTGAAGAACAAGGACATTTTCATACATCAGCACAGAGCCATCATCAGGTAAGAGATCCCAGTGAGTATCCATAGCACAATGATATACATATTCAGCTTTTAGAATTGTTTTCTTGATTTTCCCAGTGATAAACTTTTCAGCTGTTTGTTTTTAGATCCAGGATATAATCACTTCATTGTATCTAATATCTTTTAATCAAAGGCAGTTTCCATGCTCCTTTTATTTTCCATGTCATTGACATTTTGACATTTTTGTTTATTTATTTATTTTGAGAGTGACAGCATGAGTGGGGAAGGGACAGAGATTATCAGTGCAGAGTCCAAGGTGGGGCTCGAATCCACCAACTGCAAGATCATGTCCAAAACCAATATCTAGAATCAGGCCACTTAACCAACTGAGCCACCCGAAAACCTAATGTCATTGACATTTTTAAGGAGACAATGCCAATTATTTTTAAAATGTCCTCTGATTGTTTGTTGTTGTTGTTTTGTTTTTGTTGTCACTGTTATTGTTGTTTAGATTCATGTTAAACACCTTGGGCAAGAATATCACATTAGTGCTAATGTACCATATCTGGAAACATGATATTAGCTGTCTCTTTCTTAGTGAAATTCAGTAGAATAACTTGTATAAGGTGGTATCTATCAGAGCTCTCCATTATAGTGGTCCCATTTTTTCTTTGTAATCAATTAACAATCTTTGCAATGAATAGGTAATAAAAGTGAATTATTCTGTTCCCCCCAAATAATGGAGCAGATATTGACATCTTTAAAAAACAATACATTTAAGGTGTTTTGTTTCTCTTTCAGTGTTAAGAATTTATGGAGAATATTTCTGATTTCCAGTGACCATTGTTGGCTGTGCCTACCCTGCACTGCCCAGTAGGAAAAGTCTGAGCAATTTTTAGTTCTCCAGCTAATTGTGTCACCACAGCAAGACCTTGAGTTAGGGAGTATTTCCTGATCCGTATCAGTAGTGCAATAAGTCATGTGGAAATCTGAAGACTCAACAGGGCTTCATAAAGGAAAAATATGAACTCCCTATGCACATACTGTTTCTACTTAAAATAGATTTAGTAGCACCTGCTTCTGTAGGATTTCCCAGAGGAGAGGAACTGGATGATATGAAAATGCCCATGGAAAATGTTACATTCTCTCAGACCTAGATACATTATTGTTTCTGACCCAAGAAGAACATATCTGAATGGACTGCACTTTTGAAAAGAAGCTTAGATATAACACTTTGCATATCAAGGACACTTGTGTGCTTAACAACAGGATGCACTGGCAAATCATTCTTCCATCTACCTCTAGGAGACCCGCAGGTGGCAATACACTAATGACATCTTTTCCTCTGAGGGCCAGAGAAAACCAGAACACAGAATTGTGACTCATTACATGAAGCCATTGCCTGTTTTCTTCTTTAACATTACTGAATAGCAGATTTATTTTGTCGTTGGAGGATGCTCTGAGCTAAATAAAAGGTGAGGTCAGTTGAACTTCTCCCTGCTTGGAAACTGCACAGTCACATCTTCTGAGACACTCTTAATTCTAAAAGCATGTTGGAGTAATAAGAGTAATTTAGACAAAAAGAATGAATTAATGCTAATGAGTGGAGAACAAAGAAATTAAGAAACCACTCAAAAACATTTCAAGGATTTAGTTCAGAGGCAGAGCTGGAAATTTAGAACCTTATTATTCCAGTTTTGAATAGGATTTCAAAACACTAATTATAGCCCTAACTCACCTCCAAAAGAAGATTGTTTTACTCAAAGGCCAGTTAGGAAGCAGAATTAGAAGTAAAAAGAGCTATTCTCTATGCAAGTTTGTTGGCCTTTATCTCTTGCCTTACTCAAATAGTTAAAGATGGGAGACACCAAGAGTGGGAATAAGATGGAAGACTTTGTGTGGGAGAGAAAGTTTTCCAGGGGCTGCAGAATACATCAGACATGCTGCTTAGTGCAAATAACGATGGTCTGTGAGCAGTCTGTGAGACAGCAAAACTCCTGAAGAACACAGACTTGGTAGTCAACCTTAAAAAAGATCAGACTGGAGGGCCTTGAGACTTTTGTCCATTGAGTCACATATACCCATGATATGAGGCATTACAGTCAGACATTGGGACCATCAGCCCCAGCTGCTATCCTACCAGCATCAGGATCAAGGATTTCTGGTGAGCCCTAAGGGGCAACCTGTTGCAATTCCCATAACTTCATGTGTCCCTGTCTTCACGGTGGACTCTGTTTTAGTAACGTAGATCATCTTCCTCCGTGAACTTATTCAGTCCCAAATGACACTTTGATTGTGTAATATTTGTTGTTAATGCCTTCTCTGCTCATCTTGAGGGGTTTGCATTTCATATGCATATAATTTCTAATACAGATAGCATCTAGTTCATGACCCAAAAATTTACATCACCTCATGAGGAAAGCTAATTGGCCTTCTCAATTTTCCACTGGCTGAGACATGAATGCCATCTTCGTGATGCCAAGCCTGGAGCCTTCTCATTATGTAGCCTGGGAAATGTGTCTTTTACCGGAGTCTGCTAGGCTCCCCACTGGATTGTGCAGTCCCTGCTACCACACCAATGCCTCTGGACGAACTGGTAAGCTGGATAACATTGGAGCATGGACTGACACATTTATCAGAAGTGCCTGAAATCAGTAGTCTTTGTAAATACAATTTTATGGAATTTTAGAGACTTCTGCTATATACCATAAATTAAATTAACTAGCTCTCTGAGAACATAAAGAGTCATTCTGACATGCAAAATACTTAAGTTTCTTTTACAGTTTTCAGGGCACAAATCATCCATCAGGTTTAGATTTTAGCTAGATCCATGGTTGTCCATTTTTTAAATTAATTTTTTGTCCAAAAACTAAGTATTTTTACAGGGTTCGTGCTTGAATAAGTTAAAGAAGAGTACTGGAAAGGAAGAAAAAGTCTAGCAATCTCTTCATAGAAAATAATTTTATCATGTTACTTTGACACTTGTATATCCTATGTAAAAGTTAAGAATATACTCCCTTCAGCAAGTTTATATTTTGGGACATGTCTAAAAATACAAAGCATCAGTTTACGAAGTTTAAATTCAAACTCTTAAAGAGGGAATTGCAACCATTCACTCTTATAAACCCTCCAATCTGCAGTTCTGATCACCCTTCCTCTCTACCTCTTGGAAAGCGAGTGTGTATTAACTTGGTGGGAACCAATAGTTTTACTGATTGCCATCCAGATAACACTATGGACAAAATGAATAGTATCAGAATTTCCACCTCTGCAAACTTAATTTAGACATGATTACAGAAAGAGAAAATAGTTCTAAAGCTAAAATGGGAGCATAACCCCACCATGAACTCTCCGAGCTACTAATTAACAACAGCTAGATATGAACCAATTACTCAGGAGCCAGCAAAATCTAATCTAAGACCCTGAGTGCTTATGTTCCCTGGAATCACAACAGCTAACATCTTTACTAAGATGGGGCAGTTTGTGTGCTTGGGACAAATTAATTTGTACTTATTTGCATGAAACACCTCCACTGCCTTCCCTGTGTCTAAAAGAAATTTTGGTTCCTATCCATTGATTGATCTTATCTGGCTAGGTTTTAGAGATGGATATAAAGAATGAAGAAGTAAGGAAGCCAAAGCACTCTTGACATACTTTTGTTTTCACCATTAAAGGATTAAAAGATACATTATTAGAAGTGAAGAGGAAAGATCAATGAGAAATAGTTGCTAAGAGTTGTAAGTGGGAACAAAATAAATAAAAGGAGCAGAAGAATTTTTTAAAGAAATTTTTAAAAAAATATTAGTTTCTACAATTAAGGGCCTTTTGAGTATTCCTGCATGAAAAAAAGAGAGAGAAAGAAGGAAAAAAGGAATAGAATAGAAGGAAGGAAGGAAGGAAGGAAGGAAGGAAGGAAGGAAGGAAGGAAGGAAGGAAGGAAGGAAGAAGGAATGAAGGAAGGAAAGAAAGGAGAGAGGGACGGAGGGAGGGACGGAGGCAGGCAAGCAGGCAGGCAGGCAGGCCACCCTATCATGGATATTAGCTAATTGCCTCCTTAGCTCCAGGTTTCCCTCTCTTCTTCCAGATAGCCCCTTATATCTGACTGGAGGCCCTGTGACTTTGGGAAAGCAGACTGACTTCACCCCAAGCCCTAGAGATAGACCACATAGAATATTTCACCCCCTGGTTACAAAGATTTGTTCTAAAGTGGGTAGGCTACTCATACAAACACAGTTACTGACTTTGAGTAGTTTTTCTCATAATACTGAGACAAACAAGTTTTAATGAGGAATGCTAGGTTCAAGCAAGGAAACAGGGAACTGCTATTGGCTAACTTGGTACCAGGATGGACACTGGAAGACTGAGTGGAGATACAGGAAGGAATCCACATCTCTGACATTAGAGCACATGAATTCCTTTATGGTTCAAGCTCTTCTGGGCTTGGGTTTATTTTTCTGTGAAAGAAAGTATTTATAATTGAATCACACAAAAACGAAGCTTATCAAGAAATTTCAGAATTTCTTCACCCTCCACCAAAGATGAAGTTATAATTCTAAAAATTTCTTTCAAGAAAAACTTAAATAGGTCATCTACAAGGAAATGATAGACTTGTAGTCAACTTTTCCTTAAAATTTCTATATGTTGAACACTACGAAGTCCCCAAATTTGAAGGGAAATTATTTTAATCTTAGAAATCTATATAGCTAATCTTTTTTTTTTATGTGAGGTTATGACATCTTCAGGTTTACATTTTTGTTAAATTCACCTCCCACATACCATTTCTTAGGAAGTTAAAGTTGTGCTTTTAAAGAAATGTGGATTTCAACAAGGGAGACAAAGACATGGTGCAGGCTGCATCCATCAACCAAGTTCTTGAAGAATGGACATCCAGGGACAGCAGCTGGGCAGTGGCTCTAGGGGTCACGAGCTAGGCAGGGGAGATCTTGGGGAAGAACATCTCTGCAAGAGAGGTTGCTTGTGAGAAAAGATATGAAGGGGCAGATTTGGAAAGAAAAGATACAGAGGAAATTAAGCAAGTGAAAAAATTGGAGTATTCACTATAGAAAAGAAGAGAATACTTTAAAATTTTTACCATGTGCAATTACTATCAGTGATAATGATTTGAACACCTCTTAACCTTCAATCATGAAAAGATGCACGACTCTATTGGAAGAATGTGATGTGGCTTTTGGAAGGCCTAATCTGCATCATACTTGTAGATAAGTATGAAAGAATTTACAGTTGATGAATTAATACGTGTTATATTTTCCAATCAACTGAGCAGTTATTAATTTTATTTTTGCATTTTTCTTTTCATATTTTGAAACACATTTTTTTTCAGATTTCAAATGTAGGCACTTGAAAATCCCATAGGCCCTAAGCAGTTGCCTGTATTGCTGAACAGATAACATGTCCTTGGAGTGGTGTTAGAACAATATGTCCTCGGCTCTTATCAAGTGAATTGACTGGAAAATATAATGAATTTGTGATTAATGACAGTATTAACAAAAACATGTTTCCAGTGCTTACTACATGCCAAACATATTCCAAACACTATTTATGTGTTTTTTCATTTAATAAAATCTCACCAAATATATGGTGTTGGTGTGATTCCTTTTATAGATGATGAATGGATGTATTGAAAGGTTAAATCACTAGCCTAGAGTCACCCATGCAGTCTTTCTCCAGAACCTGATAAAATCTAAAACATAAATCAGGAGACAGCAGAGAAGCACATTATTTGGAAACATGAAATTCAATACCAGAAGAAACAAATGAAAAACAAAACAAAACAAAACTTAAAGTGGTGATTTGAAAAGTGAGTTTAGGAAGGAGAGATAGAGAAAACACTCCTCATTTTTTACTATACATTTTTGTACTGTTTAATCTTTTAACTCCATGTTTGTATTACTTTACAAAAGACTTTAAAACTAAAAATAAAGAAAATGAAAGTAACAAATGGTAAAATTATGTCCCCAAATAAATTTTTTCACATGACCCTTTCCATATGGAGTTGACTCCTAGATGAGTGTGGTGACAGTAACAAGATACTCCAGAAGGCCACCGTAATGCCCAGAGGCTGATTCTCCTCTGCCTTCAGATTGAGTCTTGCCATACTAGGGTGTTTTCCATTCCATTTTAGAGTACAATAAGTACAATTATTAATAGAAAAAAGTGATAGAATAGAATTGAAAAGTTGTTATGGAAATGGGACAGAGAGAATCCCAATCAAACATTTGCAGTCTGAATTACAGGAGGGTGGGGGCAAGATCATTTGCTCTGCTAAGTATCTCTGCCTCCATTTATATATTTAAGTTTCTATTCCTTTGTTCATTCATGCAATTGCACTTAATTGTCAAATAGTAGCATATGTTAATTTTGTCATGTTAGGTACTGTTGGTGGAGGTAACTGCTAGATATGTGAATTAAAGGAGGAGCAAGCCACCACTAGAAATCTCAGAAACTTAGCTGGTACCTGTGTGTTTGTGTGTGTGTGTGTGTGTGTGTGTGTGTGTGTGTGTGTGTGTGTTTGTGTGGGCTGGAGGGGCGGTGGGTAGAGTTTAAAGATGTGAGACATTAATCTCAACTACTGAATTAGTCAAAAACCTGTAAGTTTAATTTTTATACTCCTATCCCAGTAGTTAAAATATCCTAACATAGTTAAATCTTGGTACACAGATTTGATCTAGACAGTGCAGTGAGAGAAACTGAATTCATTCTTTAGCATACTATCCCACATTTCGTCTCATATTATAATGATATTTTGAACCTCTCCTCATTGTTCATTTTTTTTTCTCAGTATACTCTGTCCGTGTCAAAACATTTCTCTTCATGGGGAATCATCACTCACTGCCACTGGTGATCACATAGCTGAAGACTTACAAAGATAGAATGCTGTAGGATGACAAAAATCATGATAAACATCAGTGACAATATCCTTCTTTCTGACAGAAACTTACTGACACTGAGAATCTACAACAATGTGGTAAAGTTGGGTGAAGATTAAAGTACATTAAGGTGTGATTCTCTTTTAGCAAAGGAAATTGAGTTATTAAATAGCCCCAACTCATGCTTAAAATGTAATGCATACAATAAATATGACAGAGTCCATGAGATGGAAACAACAGAAAAGTAGTCATCTGAGCCCAGGAGAAAAGGAGTGGATATGTCCTAGATGACAAGTTGTGGAACACAGAAGAGGAATATGAGGAACAGGGATTATGTGAACATGGAAACAAATACTAATAGCTGCCATCCAAAAAATTTGTCAGTAAATTTTGTAAAGACAACTTAAGTACTCTCAATTTTCTCCCTAAGACTGTTATCAGGGACATTATCACATGTATAGTGAAAGTCATGACATCTATTTCTATTATATCATCTTGTCCTGTTCATGTTTTTTCCAAATCTTGTTGAGTGACCATTAAGTAAAATTTTCTTGATAACTTGTGAATCAATTCAGTTCCATTGTACTTATCTACTTTTTGTTAAGGATGAGATATTGTTTACTGGAGCTTTGGAATCAGCATCTGTTTGACTATACCAAGGATTTTCATCACCTGAGGCATGGTCACACAGCATGGGCTATGGCCCCTGCTGCTGTTTACCACTAGGGAGACCAGGCTCCTAACTCTGCTTCAAAGTGTCCTCTTACCTACTGCCTAAGGTTACTGTGCTTTCTTCTCATTACCTGGGGGTGGGTGTATGATAGGGGAAATGACATTTATAATTTTTTACTAGTAATACATTAGGGAAACATGGTTGAGCCTTAAAACTTTAGTTTCTTGGGGCGCCTGGGTGGCTTAGTCGGTTGAGCGTCCGACTTTCGCTTAGGTCATGATCTCGCGGTTCGTGGGTTCGAGCCCCGCGTGGGCTCTGTGCTGACTGCCAGCTCAGAGCCTGGAGCCTGTTTCAGTCTGTGACTCCCTCTCTCTCTCTGACCCTCCCCTGCTCACACTGTCTCTCTCTCTCTCTCTTCTAGAAATAAATAAAAACATTAAATATTTAAATAATAAAAAAACTTTAGTTTCTTGTAACTTGACATTCTCTTGCCTTCTTCACCACAAGGAGTAAGTGAACTTCAGTATTAGAGATTCCAAATGGCTTTGAAGTACAACTGATATGTTTTTATTAAATAAAGACCAAATTTACTTAATTACTTAGGTGAGGTTTTTTGGGGTTTTTTTTGTGTTTTTTTTTCTTTTTTTTAGAAATAAAGAATTCTTTTTTTTTTTTTTTCCTTTGGTCTAACTCTACTAACTCAAGCCATTTAAGAAATGCCAATAAATGGCAGGGGAGGGGTTAAGGAAGAAAAGATTAAAAAAAGAAGAAATTCCTTCTACACTTGGAAGTAAGTCTGGGACCTGTATTTTTTAATATGTCAATTGAACACGTCTTAAGAAATTTATTCTTTAATTATGTCAACCGAATATGCTATCAATATGTCAATTGAATATGTGCCTGTTTAGCTCAGTCGGTTGAGCATCCGACTCTTGATTTTGGCTCAGTTCATGATTTTACAATTCATGAGATATGGTTTGTGAGATTGAGCCCTGTGTTGGGCTCTGTGCTGGGCACTGAGCACCGAGTATGGAGTGTGCTTGAGATTCTCTCTCTCTCTCCCACTCTCTCTGCCCCTCCATGACTAGTGCACATCCATACACTCTCTGTCTCAAAAATAATAAATAAACATTAGAAAAACATTTAAAATTTTTTAAAAAAGGTAAACAGATCCCACTGAATTTTTTCTGGAGGTTTTAATACCAAGACTTTTATTTTAAAAATATGAAAATTTTTACAAAGACAAAAATAGGAAAAGTAGAAAAATGTATGACCAGTCATGAGATACTGCAGTGGTCTCCAGCTTAGAGGAGTCACTGATCAAACACCCTGACAGATCTTTCAAGGGAATTGAACCAAATGACTGCTTTTTTATTTTACCAACTAAGGAAAAGCAAACAAGCAAAATCAACCCAACAAACAAAAAGCCCTTCCATGAGCTCTTATTAAAAATTTATAAAAGAAAGTATATGGTCTCAGAAAAAATTATTTTAATGATATTAGCTTTGTGAGAAGTGCAGTGTATTTTTCTGATTTCTTTTATGAGTTCTTTCCTGAGAGATGAAAACCTTATCACAAAATAGCCTGTGTCATTTTATTACTGTGTAGAAATCATTGATTTAAAGGGCTGGCACTTCACTCAGCACCATTAAAGGAAACAGTTCAGATAATGAAAACAACAACAACAAAGCATCTTAATTAGAAGCTCTATTCCTTCCATATGAATGAACAGGGTCACTGGGGACTAGAAAAAAATAAAAGCAGACATATTGGTGCCACCATTATTAATGGAGACAAAAATATGGAAATGAAGGTTTAAAAAGTTAAAAGGTAGATAAACATTTCCAAAAGAATGCTCCATAAAGCACTACTTTCAGAAATTGTTGAGTAAAATGACCTGATTCAGATCCATGACTTTTGGAAAATCACAATGGATGGTGAGTATCAAACTCTGTGAAACTGCTGTGCCACACAAGGAAATCTAATTTACTTTGTTCAGACAAATATTGTGCACCCATATTTAACCTCAGAACTCCCCTTATCATGACTGTAAACGGGAACACATGTCCTCTTCTCCAGTGTTCTGCTAATCTCTCTGACCCTCCTGAGATCTTTAAGAAAATTAAGATATTAAGAATATGAACATTCAAAACTATACCTTTTTGAATTGTATCCAATGACTTGGATTGTGTCTATTCACTCATTATCTCAGCATTCACAGAGAATGGACTACATACATAATAGTCTTTCCAACAGTGTGAAGAATTAAATAATAAATGAGTACAATATAAGATGTCTAACTTCAAAGATTATAATTTATGAAGAAAAATAAAACAGCTCGTGTTGTGATGAACACTGGGTCTTGTATGCAAGTGTTGATCACTAAATTCTACTCCCAGAACTGATATTATGCTGTGTGTTAACTAACTAGAATTTAAATAAAACCTTGAAACAAACAAACAAAAATATTCAAGAAGCAAAGCTAAAATTTAAGCATACTAAATAAAATTAAGAATAAATTGTTCAGAATGATTGAAAGTTGAAAATAAAGAGGAAAAAAGAGTGGGTTGAATATACACAAATTTCTAACAAGTTTTTCCCCAGGCCAAATCTTACAAAATTAATTCATTTTATGATCCTGAAAAACTAAATATCTGAAAATCAGAAAATTGAATTAAACCTTTTCATCCTGCTCTAAAACTCGGTGCTTTGATTCTAGGATAGCACTTCCTATCAGACAAAAATAACATCTGTGGAAATTCAGGAATGTTGTTTTATCACAACAAGTAGATCTTCTGTCACCCATATTCAGATCCATAATTATGGATTCAGATCCATAATTCAGAAATTATGCCAGATGAAAACTTCTATGTGGCATTTGTGGAAAATAATGTCCTTGACAAGACAAATAGCTCCTACAGCAATTTCAGGGCAGGAAGGGTATGCCTGTAATTCATGCCGCACACTAGTCCAGATTAATCTTTCTATAAGACTGGGACACACTAAACTCTTGTTCCAAACACTATAATAGCTTTTCATTGTGTACACAACTCCTCTTGCATTGATCATCGAAATATCCAGTGATTCATGTCAAACTGCCATACATTTATGTTTCATGGTTCCTTTCTTAATACAATGTTGATATTGGAACTAGACAACTTTCACAAGCTATTTTATGCAAAAGAAAAATATATTAAAAGGGTACATGATACCCTTGAAACATAGAGCAGTAAGAACAGCTTGTCTTGATGAGGGCTGCACTAAGGAAGGAGAATCATAAAGAATCAAAATACTTAATGTATTTTATTATCTATGTTGAGATATTTTTTAAAGTCGACTTCACCTCCAGTATGGAGCTCAATGTAAGGCTTGAACTTGTGACCCCGAGATCAAGACCTGAGCTGAGATCAGGAGGTGGAGTCTTAACCACCTGAACCACCCAGGTGCCCCAAGATATACTTCTAAAAATCTCAAAGTTCACCATTTTAAAGTATACAACTCAGTGGTCTTTTGTATGCTCACAGGGTTATGCAACCAGTACCATTGTCTGATTCCAGAAGATTTTTAGCGCCTGAAACGAACACTACTTCCTATAGTTATTCCCTACTCCCCCTTCCCCATCCTGTAGCAAAGAGTAATTTATTTACTATCCTACAGATTTTCATATTCTGGACATTTCATAAAAATAAAGTAATACAACCGGAGGCCTTTTGTTTCTGGCTTCTTATGGTTAGAAAATGTTTACTACATCTGTGTTGCTGTATGTATCAAGACTTCATTTCATGGGGCTCCTAGGTGGCTCAGTCAGTTAAGGGTTTGACTTCGGTTTAGGTCATGATCTTCACTGTTTGTGGGTTCAAGCCCAGCGTCAGGCTCTGTGCTGACAGCTAGCTCAGAGCCTGGAGCCTGTTTCAGATTCTGTGTCTCCCTCTATCTCTGCCCCTCCCCTGCTCATGATGCCTCTCTCTCTCTCTCTCAGAAATAAATAAAACATTAAAAAAAATTAAGACTGGGGCGCCCGGGTGGCTCAGTCGGTTAAGCGTCCGACTTTCGCTCAGGTCATGATCTCGCGGTTCGTGGGTTCGAGCCCCGCATCGGGCTCTGTGCTGCCTGCCAGCTCAGAGCCTGGAGCCTGTTTCAGTCTGTGACTCCCTCTCTCTCTGACCCTCCCCTGCTCACGCTGTCTCTCTCTCTCTCTCTCCTAGAAATAAATAAAAATATTTTAAAAAAATAAAAAATAAAAAAAATTAAGACTTCATTTCTTTTTAAGGCTGAATAACAATTCAATTGTGTGTCTATATCATGTTTTGATTATGTATTCATCACCTGTTTGTCTACTTTTTGGCTATTATGAATAATGCTGCTCTAAACATTCACGTTTAGGTTTTTATATAAACATGTTGCTGTGGGTATATGCTTAGCAATGAAGATGCTGGATCCTACAGTGTTAGGGATTAAGTTGTATAGCTCCTCCCACCAGACCCCCTCAATTCAGATGTTGAAATCCTAGTGTCCAGATCTCAGAATGTGACCTAATCTGGAAATAGAATGACTGCAGTTACAATTAAGATGTGGTGAAGGTGAATTTATATTCCAATCAGATAGATTGCTGATCCAAGAGTGCTGATCCAAGAGGAACAATTGGACACAGGCATACAGGGGGGATGCTACGTGAACTAGATGGCAAACTGAGATGATGGGTCTACAAACCATGGAACATAAAAAAATTGCCCACAAACCACCAGAAGGCTGGAGAAAAGCCTAGAACAAGTTCACCTCACAGCCCTCAGAAGGAACCAACAACTCTGTGAACACCTTGATGTTAGATTTCTAGTCTCCACTGTGACAGACTAGAATTCTGATGTTTCAGTCACCTAACTTATGCTGCTTGGTTACAGTAGCCCTAACAAGCTAACACATGTGATAACTCATTCTTTTCATAATTGTCAAAGTGTTTCCAAAATAGCGGCACCATTTACATCCTCACCAGAGACATGTGAGAGTTGCCAGTACATGTTATTGTCTAATTTTTTATTTATTGTTCTCTGTTGGGTGTGAAGTGGCACTTCATTGTGGTTCTGAGAGTATTTCCATATAATCCTCATTACTTTTGGAGAGTTAGTAGTCAAGTCTATTCTTTTACTCATGGTTTTAATAATTTAAGTCTTTCCCCCCCTTTTTCCTTAGTTAATCTAGTTAAAAGTTTGTAAATTTCATTGATCATTTCAAACAACCAACTTTTGGTTTTATTGATTTTTCTCTATTTTTTTAATGTGTTCCATATGCTAGACTCCAGGGAAATTCTTCAATGTATCTGTCTAGATGGAATATTGAATAATATAATGAAGGGTATTCTTTTATTTTTTCTTTAATTTCAGTGTAGTTCACTTAACAGTGCTTTTTTAGTTTCAGGTGTACAATATAGCGATCCAACAGTTCCAAACATTACTCAGTGCTCATCAAGAAAAGATTTGTCTAGGGGCGCCTGGGTGGCTTAGTCGGTTGAGCGTCCGGCTTTCGCTTGGGTCATGATCTCGCGGTTCGTGGGTTCGAGCCCCGCATCGGGCTTTGTGCTGACTGACAGCTCAGAGTCTGGAGCCTGTTTCAGTCTGTGACTCCCTCTCTCTCTGACCCTCCCCTGCTCACGCTGTCTCTCTCTCTCTCTCTCTCCTAGAAAGAAATAAAACTTCAAAAAAAAAAAAATTTAAAAAAAAAAAAAAGAAAAGATTTGTCTCTTTTGTTTTTTGAGTCTCCATTTTATTTATTTCTACTCTAGTCTTCATTCTTTCTTTCCCTCTTTTTCCTTTGGATTTAGTTTCTAATGTCTCTAGAGGGAACTCTAGGCTACTCACTTGAGATCTTTCTTCTTGCTTCATTCAGGCATTTATGGCTACAAATTTCCATTAGCAACACTTGTTGTGTCCTGTACGTTTTGGTACATTGTGTGTTTGTTTTGAATGATCTCAAATATCTTCTAATTTCTTTTGTGATTTCTTCTTCAATTCATTGGTTATTTTGAAGTATGCTGCTTCATTTCTACAAATTTCTACATCTTTCAAATTTCTTACAGTTCTTGTTTCCTAATTTCCTTCCATTGTGGTCAAAGAACATACTTTTTATTATTTCAAGCCTTTTAAACTTATCAAGATTTGTTTTATGGCATAAGATATGGTCTATTCTGGAGGACATTTCATGTGCACTTAACAGAAATGTGCATCTGTTGTTATTGGATGTTTTTATGGACCTTTGTTAGGTCTGTGTTTATAGAGTTGTTTGAGTCTTGTATTTCCTTACTGATCCTCTGTCTAGTTATTCTATCTATTATTGAGAGTGGTTTATTAAAGCCTCCAATTATTATTGTTGAGTTGTCTATTTCTCCCTACAATTCTGTCTTTGCTTCAAATATTTTGGGACTCTGATGTCTAGTGCAAATATGTTTGTACTTGTTACATTTTCTTACAATTATCATTATATTACATTACAAATATAACAATAGGTCCTTATTTCTAGTAATAATCTTTGTGTTAAAGTCTATCTTGCCATGTTAGCGTGGCCCCTCCAGCTCTCTCTCTTCTGGTTACTATGTGCATGGTATACCACTCCACATCCTTTCATTTCACCAATTTGTGTCTTTGAATCTGAACTGTGTTTTCTCTATACAATATATAATTTTGTCTTTTTATCCATTCTATTAATCTGCACATTAAATGGCAAGTTTAATACATTATATTTTGTGTAATTACTGATAAAGTCAGATGTGTGTATGCCATTTTGTTATGTGTTTCTTATATATCATATCTTTTTTGCTTTCCAATTCTTCCATTATTGTCTTTTTTGTTGGTGTTAAGTAGATATTTTTCTAGGGAAGCAGTTTAATTCTCTTGTCACTTTTTTTACTACACATTTTTGAGTTAAGATCTTAATGGTTCTTTTGAGGATAGTTGTCAACATCTTAATTTATTGTACTCTTGTTTGGATTACTGCCAGATTAATTTCAATAGTAGATGTGGTTTCCCTCTCCCTGCCAGATTAATTTCAATGTAGATGTGGTTTCCCTTCCCCACTTATTATCACAAGATATCTTTATACATTGTTTCCATTTACTTAGGCTTACTGTTATTACATAATGTATTCATGCTTTAAGTGAAATAGAGGAAAACGGAGTTCTAAATAAAAATATATATTCATATTGTCTTTTATATTTACCTATATGTTTATCTCTACTGGTGATCTTTATTTTTTCAAGTGGATCCAAATTACTGTCAAGTGTTCTTTATTTTCAAAATCAAGAACTACCTTTAGTGCTTCTTGTAGGACAAATCTGTTACCAATGAACTCTTTTGTTTACTTGGGATTTCTTAATTGCTTTTTCATTTTTCTGTAGAATAGCTTTGTTGAAAACAAAATTCTTGGTTGACACGGTTTATTTTTTCTTTCATACTTTTAATAAGTAAACCACTGCCTTCTGGCCTCTATGATATCTGCCTTTTTTACTGATATATTGTCATAACCAAGGCATTTGGACTTTCTGTTTTTCTTTCACTTCTATTTTTTAAATCTGGATTATTTCTAATGTTCATTACATGAATCTAGACCCTGATAAAAAATTTAGAATTCTTCAGTTTGCGCATATTCATAACAAAAGTGTGCACCCAAAGCAACTTGAACCCTATAGAATTCTAAACTCTTTGGCTTATTGCCATCAGAGGTTTTCACTGCCTACTGGCAAATTCTTATTCTAATGTGTCCCACCATTAGAATCTGACTGGGGCTTCTCTCTTCTCCTATTTCTATTTCCTTCCTACAATTTCCATGCTGAATCTCCCCTAATGGCTTCTGGTTCTCCTTTTACAATATGCTCAAATATTCGGTTCTTTCTGGATCTTATCCTCTAATTCACCTTTAGGCTCTCCGTTACATATCCAAGTTCATCAAACTGTTTATAAAAACAAAAATGACTTCTATATAGTATAAATGTATATAATAAGATTTAACCTCCTTTGGAAGCAATTATCAATTTACTATCTCTTTTTCTGTTAAATGGTTGCATTCACATTTCTATACATGAGGCACCATTGTTCTTCTTCCTTACATATAATTTCCTATAGCACGTTTTTATATCATGGAGTATGACTTGTTTGGTAGGGTCACTTACGTTGTTTCTCTATAAGTTATTCTAAATTATAAGTTTGTTTAAAGCAAGTAAAATGTAGTCAGTATATAGTAGATGATGAATAAATATTTTTAAAGAATAGTAATGTAAATTATGTTTAGTTCACAACAAGCAAATACCATAATTTATTGGTGTAGCTGAATGGTGCAGGAAGCCTTCTGTTGTAGTATGAGCAGTATTTATAAAGGAAGTAAGCCAATGACAGGATGCTTAAGGACCTATTCAGCTTGAACATTAGGTTCTATTCTACTGAAAACTGTAAAAGCAAATATCTTATTCTGAGATATTTGGTCTCTCTTCATTTATCTGAAAGGGCTGGGTATGACCTTGCCTTTCATATGGTGACAAAGAGGGTGTTTGCTTTCTTTAGTTGTTAATCTCCCTACAGTACATTCAGAAATTCCAGCAAGGTAGGCCAATGCAGACTGAATTTTCTTTCCTTTTATTCAGGTTTGATGAGTTTTTCAAACACAGAAACACAAGGTGAAACTTTGAAGGAAAAAAAAAAGAGAGAGAGTTTCCTGGTACAGCTTATTTGTATTCAAAAGTGAACCATCCAAAATCTATTATAATGACTTTTAATCAAAAGACAGGATGGGAACTCTTTTTGCTACAGGGGACATTTCTTTTTAAATGGACTATCCTACAAAAGTAATAGGTATCATGTAGGGACAGCATTTCAGACTCTGAGTATTGTTATATAAAGAATTGTATATGTTTTGTTACATAAAGCATTAAATAATTTTTTTTAATTTTTTTTAATGTTTTATTTATTTCTAGGAGAGAGAGAGAGAGACAGCGTGAGTAGGGGAGGGTCAGAGAGAGAGGGAGTCACAGACTGAAGCAGGCTCCAGGCTCTGAGCTGGCAGACAGCACAGAGCCCGACGCGGGGCTCTAACCCACGAACCGCGAGATCATGACCCAAGCGAAAGTCGGACGCTTACCCGACTAAGCCACCCAGGCGCCCCTAAATAATTTTATTCACTGTCTAGGAAGGGCAGGTTTTATAAACCTTTTTTATTTTTATTTTTATTTTAAATACTTTTTAAAAAATTAGGGGCGCCTGGGTGGCTTAGTCGGTTAAGCGTCCGACTTTCGCTTAGGTCATGATCTCACGGTTCGTGGGTTCGAGCCCCGCGTCGGGCTCTGTGCTGACTGCCAGCTCGGAGCCTGGAGCCTGTTTCAGTCTGTGACTCCCTCTCTCTCTGACCCTCCCCTGCTCACGCTGTCTCTCTCTCTCTAGAAATAAATAAAACATTAAAAAAATTTTTAAAAAAAAATTAAAAAAAAATTTTTTTTGAGAGAAAGAGAGACAGTATGAGCAGGGGAGGGTCAGAGAAAGAGGGAGACACAGAATCTGAAGCAGGCTTCAGGCTCTGAGCTGTCAGCACAGAGCCCGACTCGGGGCTCAAACCCATGAACTGTGTGAGATCATGACCTGAGCTGAAGTCTATGGTCAACCTACTGAGCCACCCAGATGCCCCACCCTTTTTTTTTTTTTTAATGAAGATACCAAAAACCAGAGCAATAAGATTTGCCTCGGTCACCCTGAAAGGTGAATTCCTCATATAGTGGGGTTGAAGCAGATTTTCACAATATCAGCAGTGACTGTTGGGCTGGAACAGGGGCTGAGTTAGGAAAATCAAGTTTAGGGAATTCTCAACAAATACGTTTTTTAAGAAACCATGAATAATAGTCTTTGAATCAAGGAGTCCATGTCACTTTTGCAATTCTTAATGATGATGAAGATAATGTTGATGATACTGATAAGGATTGTGATGATAGTGTTGATATTTATCAGAAACTAACTATAAGCCAAGAGTTGTAATAGGTGCTTATGTTGAGTTAATTTATTAAATCCTCACAGAATTATTAAAATGTAAATATATTGCTTTGGGTCACATCAGGAGACAGAAACCACACAATAATTTGAACAGAGGAAGTTTAATATAAAGAATTATAAAGTAATTATAGGAAGATAAAGACATAAAAGAATGTGAAAGAGTAAGTTAGAACTGAAGGGAATGTCTAAAAAAGGAAAACCTTGGAAGGGATGCCTCCCTCAAGGGTTGGGTACAGACCTTATCTGACAAACCCACTGAATAGTGCAGGCATTTGCTAGGTTGCTCAGGCCAGAGCCAGAGCATAGTCACAGGACAGAAGGAAGTTACCTTCTGGGGCACAGGTGAGTGTAGGTGATGGACATCTACACAAAGGAATTCCTGCTCACTCTTCAGCAGCTTTGTCATGTGATGTGTGGTGCATGGTGTCCATCCTGGGAGGACCATGGGAAGTACCCTCTTAAACACAGGTGAAGTGAAGCAGGTGGGAGGTGTGCAGGAGGACTTGAGATGCTATCACAGGAATAAACACAGGACATGGTGTGTCCATGACCTGGGAACTGAGGGAAACAACTACCAAGGCCAGGTCAGAGCCATATGGTCACTGAAAGACTGCATACTTGGTGTGTATGCACTTGCTGTGTATGGACTAGGGGCAGAGTCTAGTAGGATGGACTTGCAGTTCTGGGTATGACATTGCAGTGATGACCAGAAGAGCAGGAGACACAAGAGAGAGTAAAGTCTCAGTGTATCAGAACCAAGAAGAGGACCTCCCTTCCCCAACAATGCCCATCACACTACAGATAAAGCTTCACACTGTCCTAATCATAAAGTAGAAACTCATTACATCAGAGCAGGTACTAGAGGGTGAATTTCCAGCTGAGGGCAATAAATTAAACTGACACAGTAGGAAAGCTAATAATCCCTTTTTATTTAAAAAAAAAGTTATTACTTTTTGTGTGTTTTATATTCTTACTTTATTGGGGTATGATTGAAAAATAAGAATTGTATATTTTTATTTAGATTGCACATTATGATGTTTTACTAGGAACTTCTAGCTGTTCACCAAAATATGTTCTCACTTTCTATTTCTTTTGAAATTCTTACTTTGCTTATTCTTTGTTCTCCTGATCACATTTGGCATCTTTCTGACCATTAATTTTAAGTCTCTATTGGATAAAATCACTTATCTCCATTTTATTAAAGTTGGTTCCTGAAAGTTTATCTTGCTATTTTCATTGGGACCTACTCTGTTTCTTCCTTTGTCTTGACATTCTGGGTTGATGTCTGTACATTAAATAAAATGGCCGCTTTTCCCAGTCTTGACAGACTGGTCTTGTACAGGAGATAATACTCATCAGCTATCCCAGCTTTGGGATTATCCAAGCCTCTGTATTTATTCTTAGTGTGTTCCAGTAGTTGAGCTTGAAAATGCATCCATCTCTTAAAGACAAGGGTCACAGTCAGCATCCAGATGCTGGCTGAATGGAACCCGAAGCATCAGGCAGCAGCCTGTACAGTATGCACTCAAACCCCTTCCAGGAAGAAAGTGGGATATGAGCATTTTCCCCTTCTCTCTCTGTGCTGAGCCTGTCCTCCATACAGTAGCAGGGAGTTCTCCTTTACTGGAGAATACTCTATAATCCTGGGGAGATTATGAAAGCAAGTGCCATGGGCCATCAGAGTGGGTGATTTGGAGTCTTGCCCTATAGGAAGAATGACAGAAGTTGGGGCATTAGATTTGTGGACAAGCTTCTTCCAGAAAAATACTTCTAATTTTGTGTTTTATTTTGTTTTGTTTTTTATTTGTTTGTTTTGTTTTTTGTTTGTTTGTTTTTAATTTTTGTTTTGTTTTGTTTTGTCTGCTGGAATGAACTAGAGGGAGAATGTGGGTGAAGTTCCCAGAAGCTATTTTAAGGCACTGAGGAGGATCTCAGTAAACACCTAGATGTATATTAATTAGAAGCCAAGACCTCAGGCATCAACTTTAATATATGATGTCAAACCACTGCCAGAGTTAGATTGAGGAGATCATCATTTTTGCATGACCCTTCTGAGGGGTTGGTACAGTAAGTTGATACACCTGTTAGCAGCTGCTGCTTTATTTGCTGTAGACCTCAGGACTCAGAAACAAAAGCCCCCACTAGCTTTCAGAATTAAGTGGTTTGGGGGCCTTTCTTTTCAGCAACAGCTTTAAAAGTTGTAGCACTTCACTCCTTAGGAAGCGATGAGAAGTTGGGGGCTCCCTCCTGATTGTATAGAACTGTGCAGAGAGGGAATTTATGGTAACAGTGTGCCTCAGCCTTTCTTACATGTTTTGGTATGGATACTATTTCATTACCCAATGTGTAGGAGTGACTCAACTAGCATCTAGATTTCTCTCAGAGGGAATTGTGCCAAGTGTAGCAAGATGTTTGGTGAGCCCACAGGAGGAGGGAAATTCAGCAGTCACTTATGTCACCACCTTAGAAGAGAGTACAGCTTTAACTTTTACATCTCATACCAAGACTTTTTACTGACTATATCAGGAGTCTGGCATGAAGCCATCCTCTTTATATGTCCAACTACTACTACCAGGGATCATAGATAAAGGCAACTGTATACATTTTATATTATTTTTGAAGATATACCCTAGTGGAAGTAAAACTGGTTTAAAGTTTAAGCTGTCAGACATGTCAAACATATCCAGGATATCTTCCATAGAAGGTTTTGCATCAGTATTATTCTGCCTGAATTGCCAAGATGTTTATATAAAAATGGACTGGTTACTAAAACTTAATCATAGACACTTTGAATGTTACCTTTCATATGTTTCTCCAGGAAGTTTTGATGTCACTTTAAAATCCTACCCCAAAGCAAAATTATATTGGTGAGATTCAGTATCTTCCACAACCCACTGGAGAAAGGCTTAGAAATGTGGCAAGGGATTTTATTGGTTTATTTTGATTCAGTATGGTAAGCCCCAGTGGGGATCATTTCACTGCAAGAAAAATGAACTGATTTAAGGTATTTCAAGAGATAGGGAAAGAGTATCAAGCATTCAGAATAGTCTCATGAAAATCCAGAGAGAACTGAACAGCCAGATCTTGCAAAGGTCACAAACTGAGGCTCTAGGGGATAATTCCTCTTCCATTCTTCTCTCTCTGCCTCTTGGCCTATCTGGTTAGGGTCTCCCCATCTCTGTTTCTCATGGTGCATCGTTCCTGTACTCCTTTCCACC
Source organism: Proteles cristata cristata (assembly GCA_017311185.1). Classification (NCBI taxonomy): domain Eukaryota; kingdom Metazoa; phylum Chordata; class Mammalia; order Carnivora; family Hyaenidae; genus Proteles; species Proteles cristata. The sequence goes on from JAESUZ010005027.1 coordinate 495,877, forward strand.
TACCAATCAAGATTCTGTTTCATGTCTGTCTTGCTCTTGGATCCACCGTGGTGCCCACTGCTCTTCCTCAACTTCTCTCTTACTTCAAGTTTCTGAGAAACGATATACTTTGCCCAAGCTCATTCTTACCAATCCAGGAAATAAATCAGAGGAGTAGAGTCAGATGAGTTGTTGCCGACACAGTATGAGCTCTTGGTAGAACCTATTTTCTGAGACAAGTTTGGAAGGAGTTAGTATGCCACAACCTGGCTAGAACACAAACTATAATGCAAATAGACTGCTCAAGGGAGTAAGAACTTTTCTAGACGAGTTTTTACAATACTACCAATTAGTTATATGACCTTGGGTCCCTCAGTTGTAAATGAGATGAATGGAACTACTAGAGAGCTGTAATATCACCTCCAGCTTTAATCAAGCTGATTGTAGGAGCACATTAGGCTCATATAAGTACAGAACCAAATATAACACTTCTGTCATGGTTTTGTTTGTCTTGTTGATACCAGACAGTGAAATCAATAGGTTTGGCAATGAGATTAACAAACACTGTCATATTTGTTATAGTCATTTTGCACTGCTGGATCATTTACATAAAAGATCTATCTACTTAGAAGCATTTATTATTTATTATCTATTCTTTGTTAGGAAAGGGAAATATTTTTTATGAACAATCTCACCTTACATAAACAACATTTTATCCTATTACATCTACGGCCATAGAAGAAAGAAAACAATAGGAGAAAAACAATTCATCTTTTCTAGTTCCATGTTAAAAGCTACAGAATATAAAAATGACATAATTTATAAGGATCCCTAATAATGTAAAGCATGTACACTAAAAATATTAAAAACCTTCATATCATCAACATACACATATACATTATAATTATATTGTCATAGAAAACTAGAACAAAAAATAACTTAAATAATAAATAATAATGTGACCATAGTGCAATAGATCTAGAAAAAGAGAGAGAGAGAGAGAAGTTTTCACAACAAAAATAAATTTTAAAAAAGTCTCTTCAAAAATATTGGGCCAATGAGAAAATACAAATAAAAGTTATATAATATCCAGAAGGCACTTAAGAAATTAATTGGAGTCCGGTTTGTCTGATATAAGTATGGCTACTCCAGTTTTCTTTTGACTTCCAGTAGCATGATACAATTTTTCTCCATCCCCTTACTTTCAACCTGAAAGTGTCCTCAGGTCTAAAATGAATCTCTTTTAGACAGGAAATATATGGATTTTGCTTTTTTATCCATTCTGATATCCTATGTCTTTTGATTGGAGCATTTAGTCCATTTACATTCAGTGTTATTATTGAAAAATATGGGTTTAGAGTCATTATGTTCTTTGTAGGATTCATACTTGTGGTAATGTCTCCGGTACCTTGTGTTCCTTGCAACATTTCCCTCATAGAGTCCCCGTCAGGATTTCATGTAGGGCTGGTTAGTGGTGATGAATTCCTTCAATTTTTGTTTATTTGGAAAGACTTTTATCTCTCCTTCTATTCTGAATGACAGGCTTGCTGGATAGAAGATTCTTGGCTGCACATTTTTCTGTTCATCAAATTGAAGATTTCTTGCCATTCCTTTCTGGCCTGCCAAGTTTCAGTACATAGGCCTGCAACCACTCTGACTCCCTTTGAATGTTAGGGCTCTTCTATCCTTAGCCGCTTTCAGAATTATCTCTTTGCCCTCATATTTTGCCAGTTTCACTATGATATGTCATGCAGAAAATCAATTCAAGTTATGTCTGAGGGGAGTTCTCTGTGCTTCTTGGATTTCAATGTCGGTTTCCTTCCCCAGATTGGGGAAGTTCTCAGGTATAATTTGTTAAAGTACCCCTTCAGCTCCTTTCTCTCTTTATTCAGGGATTCCTAAGATATGGATATTGTTCCTTTTGATTGCATCACTCAGTTCTCGAATTCTCCTTTTGTGCTCCTGGATCAATTTCTTTCTTTTTTTCTTGGCTTCCTCTTTCTTTATAATTGTGTCCTCTAATTTGCCTAGTCTCTTCTCTGCCTCTTCAAGCCACGCAGTGGCTGCCTCCATTTTATTATGCACCTCATTTATAGCATTTTTTTATTTTTATTTTTTTTATTTTTTATTTTATTTTTATGTTTTTATTTATTTCTAGGAGAGAGAGACAGCGTGAACAGGGGAGGGTCAGAGAGAGAGGGAGTCACAGACTGAAACAGGCTCCAGGCTCCGAGCTGGCAGTCAGCACAGAGCCCGACGCGGGGCTCGAACCCACGAACCGCGAGATCATGACCCAAGCGAAAGTCGGACGCTTAACCGACTAAGCCACCCAGGCGCCCCATTTATAGCATTTTTTTAATGCATCACAAGTATTTTTAAGGTCCATAATCTTTGTAGCAATAGCTTCTCTGATGTCTCCCATGCCATTTTCAAGCCCAACGATTAATTTTATGACTATTGTTCTATATTCTTGGTCAATTATGTTGCTTGTATTTGTTTTGAGCAATTCTTTAGCTGTCATTTCTTCCTGGAATTTCTTTAGAGGAGAGTTCTTCGGTTTCATCATTTTGGCTAGCTTTCTCTCTCTTATAAGTTTTAAAAGCTTGTTGTGGCCTTCGCACCCGTGAGTTCTGCTGTATTAAAGGAAGCTCATTGACTGTCCATAGCCTGTCCATTCAGGAAGGGTTCTTTTAATGGTGTCCCTTGGTCTCTCTTGCTGTGCCTTTGGTTATTTTATTTCCCTACTCATAATGATATTTGGGACTTTCTACTATGTGTACTTTGGCTTGTTTCTTGAGGTAGCCCTGAAAAGGAAAACAGACAAACACACAGGGAACGAAAGCATACAAACACACATACAAATCAAACAAACAAGCAAACTGAATGGGAAAACAACAACAACTAAAGACAAAGGACAGTCTAAATGCATAAAACCAAAAATCCCAGCTATAAATAAAAAGCAGGGTGGAGACAGTGCTGATGGAAGAGCATATGCACAGAGAGAAATGACAGGGCTAGGGAGAAAGTGAAGTTGAACTTTGACCAGACAGAGAGACTAAAAGGCTAAATTAAGAGAGAGAAACAGGACAATATGGTAGGAGGCGAGGAGAAAGAAATTAAGATAATGTTACCCAAAGAAAGTATATAGTCTGATTATTCCAGAGAGGTAAAGGAGGGTAACAATAGAGGTGTAGGATATTCATCAAAAGAATGGATTAAATGTGACTATTTAAGCAAACCAATGACCAGAGTGCCCAGTCCATGGGAGGGGAGAGATAAGAATGAGATAAGGGAAAAAATATCTGAATAGCAAGAACTGATCTAAAATTAATCATGGCAATGTGTCAATATGGGTCTTGCCCTGGGTTCTGGTAAAAAAGAAAAAAAAGGCAACTCTCCAGCGCAGATGGGCATGGTTTGTTGTAAGCAGGTCTCACCTCCACTGCTGGTCCTATGGGCCTATCCCTGAGACCCCGCCTTGGTGGTTGTGGGGAGAAAACTGGTGGCAACCCAGTTCCTTCTTGAAGCCAGCGTTTGGGTCCAATTTTTTAAAAAGATACATATAATCAAGATTTTTATAGTGCATTCTGTAGAGTTATTTTTAAGTGTGTAGAACTATCAATGAAAATATGTGAATTCATATACACCTCTGTTACTTTATTTGATACTTTACAAAAACCTCTCAAAGTAGGGATAGACAGTATTAATATCATTCCTTTATGATGATGAGCTCACTTTGCTCAAGGTTACATGATAACTTCAATGTAAATGTCAAAGTAGACATAGAGTTTTTGAGTAGATCCTCCCTAGAAACCCATAACATGAATAAAACCCACAAAAATTATTCCAGCATCCAAGGATATCTACACTACAGACTTAATTACAGGCCATAGATTTTAATCACAAATTGACTTTGGTTGTCCAACAAAAACATGAAGTTTTGTCTTCTATTAATATTAGTAATAGAAAAAAATAGGCTCTAACCTCCTCAGGTTGGTTTGAGACTATCTTACCTGCATTATGGGCATAAAGATGTTCAGCCAGGATATGTTTATCTGCCCCTCAGAAGTCCCATAATATATATGATATGTATTGAAACAGATAAGGGACATTTGGGTAATTATTAATCCTTCAGCATGATTTTTCCAGAAGCCTTGCCATAAAATGAAAATTGTTTGGAGATTTTCAACTGTGAAGAATTTGTTTGGAGCTTAATTTTCATGATAAGTGAAATGGGCTTATTTTATCTCTGCCACCCCCCATATACCTTTCTTCAACCTCTGTTTTCTGTTTAGAAAGACTTTTAGACATGAAAACACAAGATAGAAACTAAATGACAATGTAGATGTTACCCGGGATATTTTGTTGGCTTACATGAACATGAAGAATTAAATATGACCTAATTCAAATGTTTATTTTATTTTATTATTGTATACTGAGGTGGAACCTCCAAAGTGCTGAGAAACAGGAACTCACCTATCCTTTTTGTAACTGCAGTGCATACATACCTTCAACTACTCTTTTTGCTCTTCCTGTAGAATCATCTTCAGGTACTACTGTTTTATTTGGATCTAGTATGTATCTGACTTAGTTTTAAGAATTTTCCAGATTTGGGGAACCTGAGTGGCTCAGTGGATTAAACATTTGATTTGGGCTCAGGTCATGATCTCACTATCTGTAGGTTCAAGCCCTGCATCAGGCTCTGTTCTGACAGCTTAGAGCCTGGAGCCTGCTTCAAATTCTGTGTCTCCCTTCCTCTCTGCACTCCCTGACTACTGCTCTGTCTCTCTCAAAAATGAATAACTGTTTAAACAATTTTTTGAAGAAAAAAAAGAATTTTCCAGATTCTTCTTAATATGCAGTGCTTAAATTCCAATCTTGCCAAGGCCTTCACCAGTTACGTATAACACAGGAGTTTTATTTCTCTGTATAGTTCAAAACCCAATTAACAAACAATGGAGTGGGATCGGTGATATCAGGGTTCTGATTTCACATCTACCATAACATAATTGTGTCCCCTTGGGAAAATCATAGTCAATTTGGGCCCCTTTCCTTTTCTTAATATTTTTTAAATTTCTGAGAGGGAGAGAGAGACAGCGAGAGAGCGAGAGAGAGAGAGAGAGGGAGAGAGAGGGAGAACGTGAGCAGGGGAGGGTCAGAGAGAGAGGAAGTTACAGAATCCGAAGCAGGCTCCCGGCTCTGAACTGTCAGCACAGAGCCCGATGCGGGGCTTGAACCCACGAACCATGAGATCATGATCTGAGCAGAAGTCAGATACTTAACTGACTGAGCCACCGAGGCGTCCCACTTTTTCTTTATTTTGACAGTTTTGTCGTAGATGATTCAAAATAGCATGTGTACTATTTGAGTAATAGTTTAAATGTTACCGGTATTCTAAACCAATGAAGACAGCTGTGTGCATAAAACTGTACATCGTTTCTGTGACTGTGGTTTTTGAGCTGCCTCCATTTTACAGATGACAAGACAGAGCACAGCAGAAGCAGATTAACTAGAGGCTACAAAGTAGATGTAACTAAACCACAAGTTTCTTCTTCTTTTTTTTTTTCCTGAAGCTCATTTAGCCAAAACATAGGCCACTGAATATTAAATTGTGAAACATATTATCAGTGTGTTAAAGGGAGGCTATTCTTATGGGATTGCCAATTAATAGAAGGAAGGTTTGAAATTCTTACAAGATCCTGTAATCTTGTGAGATTTACAGCTCTGTTTTCATATCAAGCAAGTCCTTCCAGTGTCAGGTAATCATCTGAATTTCTGGTTGCTTCTCTGAACTAAACTTCTGAGCCTCTTGAGGTTTTCTTCTTGCCATCTGAAATTTATGCCAGAATAGCCTTTTCTGTAGAGAGTAGGTTCAGGTTTCCACATAAGAAAAAGAGATTCAGTAAGTCAGGGTAGGGGTTAAACCCTCCTTCTCAGAGTGGTATCTTATTTTTTATTTGATTTTTGATTTTTGATCCTACAAAGTGACAAAATTAGGATGATGGGGCCAGAATTATGCATTTTTCATAATTAGTGATTAGTGAGCATTTCTGGCCTAGTCTAAAGGCAATCTGAGGAGTCCCTCTGGCCCCCTTTCTTTTTGGATCATATCTTTCAGTGTTATAGCTTCCAAACTGGGGAGGGGAGGTGCAAGCATTCTAGAAAAGGAAGGGACCCAGCCAAGTAAATAAAATAATATCACTTTATTTTAATAACATTGAAAATAAAGTATTTTTAATGTTCACATAGTGCAAGGATTAAAAGAAGAAAATAGTTCAAATTTTGGGAAAAATAATTTAAAATATATGAGAAGCATAAACCAAACTAAAATGTAGCATCATTTTGAACAATTGATGTTAAAGACAAGAAGGAGCGCTATACTGGCAGAGTAGAAAATACAATCCTATCACACTATTTTCCCCAAGACTAAGCGATACTTTATCAATACAGTTTATTGGTTTTTAACACTTGGAGCTAAGCTGTGGATAAAACACAGAACATTTTGCCATACAACTGTATGGCAAAATGTAAATGCTAACAGCACAAATAAAAGCAAGCATGTATTCACAGAAGATGATTTGTACAAGGGGAATGGAAATGCAGAGGGGCTACAGAGCACAGCCTCATGCACTGAGAGAATCCTGAGATTAAGGTGAAAGTTGATAACATAAGATATAAATAATTAAAGCTAATGTTTCTTGAGCTCTCTTGTGTGTTAGACACTAAAAGCTACAAATGCATTATTAGTTGCATTATCACAAGCAACCCCATAAGGTAGGGAGGAATCCTTTCCCCTGATTTAGGGATGAGAAAACAATGGGCACAGGTAGGATGTGGAAATTTCGCAGGGGTACAGAGCTAATAAAAGTTGAAGGACAAGGATTCTAATTCAAGCAGATCATCTCTAGGACCAGTGCTTTTTGCCCTCTACTACCGCCTCGCTCACCAATAGAGTCAGCAAAATTACATGAAATTACAAGAGAGAAGCAGCCAAATTAATTAAATATGACCTATTGAAAACGAAAAGGGAAGGAAAACAGGGGGAGTGGAGTTTTGTCGTCATCCATCATGGCAGAGTGTTAAAAATATTGTTTCAAATGAGTATGTCATGATGCACCAAGATAAGCATAATGTTTAGACTTAAAGGGATGACATCAAAGTAGCAAAAAACTGTCTCTGGAGAGGGGAATTCAGGAGAAAGGGTTACATTTTAATATGATTCAAGATGCTATTATGCTTATATATTATTTTCATAACAATGAAATATTTCTGTTTATTTAGAAATTGCTTCTAGGGGGCCCCTGGGTGGCTCAGTAGATTAAGTGTCCAACTTCAGCTAAGGTCACGATCTCACAGTTCGTGGGTTCCAGATCCATGTTGGGCTCTATGCTGATGGCTCACAGTCTGGAGCCTTCTTCAGATTCTGTGTCACCCTCTCTCTCTGCACCTCCCCCTCTGAAATAAACATTAAAGCAAATTTTAAAAAATAGAAATTGCTTCTACTGTATAAGTGCATCAAAATATGAAATTCAAGTGGCACTTGGGTGGCTCACTCCGTTGAATGTCCAACTTTGGGTCAGGTCATGATCTCAAAGTTTGAGTTCAAGCTCCGCATCAGGCTCTCTGCTGTCAGCTTGGAGCCCACTTCAGATCCTCTGTGTACCTGTCTCTCACCCCCTCCCAACTCATGCTGTCTCTCAAAAATAAATATTTAAACAAACATGAAATTCAAACTCTTCTTTACATCTACCACATGTTTGTTAAATGTTTATCAGGACATTAATTTTAGCTTAAAGGCTTTAACGAACGTTAAAGGTATGAACAAGCAGGTACGAACGTTTAAAAGTTGTCTCCAGTAATATTACCAGGCATGGCTGAGAGAGGGTGCAGGACTATTAGAAGCAAACTGGATTTCAACCTTGCTTCTGAGAGGTTGTTCTGACTTCAAAGGCAGGTGATTCTCTGAAGTCACAGAGCACGAGCAATGCCATGAATTTTTAGGCTCAGTTACTGTAGTTTTCCACATGTTTACTTCATAAAAGTAGGCATTTTTATGTTCCTGTTAAAATGGGATCTCTGTTTGAATTGCCTGGTAAAGACAACTAAAGCATTATTGCCTAAGGAACTCATTCACTGTTGATATATATATCTCCTGTCTTTATCCATGTATGTATGCATGTATGTATGTATGTATGTATGTATCTATCTATCTATCTATCTATCTATCTATCTACTATGCATCTATCCTTATTTATAGAACAAAACAACAACAATGATTTAAGTAAATTCCTTATTTTATTTTAGCCTTTCCAAAATCTTGCAAAGTAAATAGGCGATGGAAAAAGCATTGAGTTCACTGAAACACTTGAAAGATGGCTCTACTCTTTGTCATTGTGCAACCAATAAATGGTGCATGGAATTCAACCCACATCTTCTCTGTCCTCATCTCTTACTTCCATTTGCTGACTCTATTCCAAACATTAGTTTATAATTGCTCCCAGAGGGTATCAGGTATCTCTCCTCTGAGCTTTTGCAATGATTATTCCTATTATCTGGAAGGTTATTCCCTCAGATGTTTGTTTCATTCACCTCCCTCTAGCCTGTTAGAATCCCACCTTCCTAGTGAGGCTTATCCTGTCCACCATTTAAACTGAATGCTGTGATTCTGCCTATAATCTCAATGTTCCATATGCTACTTTATTCTCCATAACATTAGTTACTCGCTAACCTATTAGATATTTTGCATGTTTGTATTTCTGCTCCCATGCACCTATAATGTAGGTTCCATACAGTCAAGAATTTTGCCTTTTTCAAGTCTTGTGGAGATCCGGGGGGGGGGCGGGGGAGAAAGTCTAAGGTCAACCAGAACCATGCACAATTGTACCCCATGTGATTTGACAGTTTAGTGATTTAGATCAGAACTGGGCCAATTACTGAAGAAGATCTCATCTGCTGTATTTAAGCAGCACAATAAATTCAAAGAAACTGAAATTTCCAACAATTACAGAGCAGGTATGTGCTCTTTCTCTCTTCACTCCTCCAGGCTCAAATCGTTCCTCCCTGGGTGATAAGGGAATGTGTAAGAATGACTGGCCTAAGTCTAAATTAAATATGAAGACATAAAAGAAAACATTTAAAGATTTCTTTAAAAAAAAACCAAAACAAAATCATTGAGTGGTTTCCTTTGACACATCAGGGGTTATCTAGCCTTTAGTAAGGTCAGAGCAGAGTGAAAGAAGAGCCAAACACAGAGAGAAGAGGCAAGTGAGTCACCTCATCTCTCACTCCTTTGTACCTTACTTCCTCTAGGACTGTCATCCCTTACATTAAAAAGGCAGATTGCAGATGTCAGCACATGCAGGTAGAACATGAAGCCTCTTCCACATCCCAGTCATTTTGACATGGAAAATTCTGCATCCTTTAGTCTGGTTCACCTCATCACTATTCACACAGGTAAATTCTTTCTCTACTGCTAAGTCAAAAAGACACATGAGTAAAGGCAGATTAATAAGAACAAAGTTTTATACACATATGTATATATAAGTAACACAGTGTGGGAATGATAAAAGCCCGTCAAGGCAAATAGGTTGGGGAAACTACTATAGACAGCAGTAGTGTCCTACAAGTTCCACACCAGAGAAAACTGGCCAGGAGCTTGGGTCAGCTGAGTTCACAGTCATGCCAGGGATGGCACAGTTGATGGTTTATGCAGCTTTCTTCTATTTTTCACCATTGGAATTTCTTGAATCTGGTGTCATTCTGGAGTAGTTCTAAACTGGGGCTCATGTGCCCCTCACCCTCCAATACACATACATGCACATAACAACAACAAAAAAAGTACACATGTACACACTTGCTGTATGAAGCAATCAGTTTAAGTTTCATGTAAAGGAGTTGGGCCCTTTCTGTGCAACAAAATCCATTTCCAGTTATATACAATTTACAGAAGAATATTTGGTCCTTATTTGTTGAGATTCATGAGATGAGAAAGGAATTGTTTTGTGGAACAATTGATGAAGCCCTAAGCAGGTTATGAAGGTGCTCTAGTCATGCCCAGAACACAGACACAGTTGACCAGGATAAACACAGTGCTTGCTCCTCCAGAGGAGCACCTCACTAGGGCAAGCTCAAGTTCTGTTTAAAATTTCATGGTGTTATCCCCCATCGCATGGCCAGCACTGTGCATTTGAGAGGGAACACATGCACTCTGTGCATTGAGTGAGCATTGGTGTATCCAATCATAACATACATGGGGTTCTTCACCAGAGTACCACTGGTATCAGGGGTAAGAGAACTCCCAGTGTTCTTAGGGAAGGGTGCTGACATACATGCCTGCCATCATAGATATAATACTCTCCACTTCTGCTACAGCACTTGCCAGATCTGCATTGGGTGTTTTGCAATTGTTCTGCTGTGAAACAAGAATACCAGGTCCTACCATTGTGAGAATGAGGTTTTCCCTCCATGCTTACTGACTGTAGACTGGGCAGGTGGACAACCATTACTGGGAAGGAATGTGGAACTACAAGTGGGTCCAAGCACGGAGTAGGTGCTGCCACTTGCAACAGCGACAGAGGCAGTGTGGCCTGGCAAGTTGCAGGGGCTCTGTGGGGGGTGAACACAAACGTCTCTTGACAGCGTGTCTTCTCCGTGATAGTGGCTCTTCCACATGGAGCACTTGTTTTTTGTGTAGATAGGCCCCGATAGTGCTTACAGCTACCAGGAACAGCTGCTTCAATCTCTGGAAACAGCATGGCCATCTCCCACTGCTCAACCACCTGGGTTATTGACAGTTGGCCCCCTGTTGCTCAGATTTGAGGAGGAGACTGCCATGTCTTCTGATAAACCTTTCTTGTCTAGAGTAGTGTTTCTTTCATGTAGGCCTATTTACTTTGTGTAGAAGGGTTCCTGGCATAGATGCCTGCCAAGATAGATAAAATACTACCTATTCTGCTGCAGCACTTGCTGGATCTGTATTGGGTGCCTTGCAATTATTCTGCTGTGAAGCAAGAATACCTGGTCCTACCATCGTGTGAATAAAGTTGTCCTCTCCATGCTTACTGACTGTATGCTGGGCAAGAGGACTGCCATTACTGGGAAGGAATGTGGAAATACAAGTGAGTCCAAGCACAGAGTTGGTGCTGCCACTTGAAATTGAGACAGAGGCAGTGTGGCCAGGCAACCCACAGGGGCTTGTGTCTTCTCTCTGAGAGTGGGTTTTCCACATGGAGCAATTTGTGTTTGTGTAGATGAGTCCTGGTAGAACTTATGGTTACCAGGAACAGGTGTCTCTATCTCTGGGAGCAGCATGGCTCTCTCCCACTACTCCAACACCTGGATTTTTGACGTTTGGCCCCCTGCTGCTCAGATTTGAGGAGGAGACTGCCATGTCTTCTGATACACCTTTCTTCTCTGGAGTAGTCGTTCTTTCACATGAGTCAGGTTTATCTTGTGTAGAAGGCTCCCAGATACATTTATGGGTAAGTGGAACATCTGAGTCTCCATTCCTGGGAGGACAAGGCCCTCTCCTTCTACTCCTTCACCTGGGCTTTTAACGGTTGTTTCCCTAATGCTCTGAGTTAAGGAAAGACTGCCATGTCCCCTGACACACCCCTCCTCTCCTCATTAGTGGCTCTTTCGAGTGGGTCAAGTTTCCTTTATGTAGAAAGACCCCAGGTGCTTTTATGGGTACCAAGAACAGCACAGTCTCCATCTCTGGGAACAGCATGGCCCTCTCCCAATACTCAACAACCTGGGTTTTTGAATGTTGTTTCCTTGCTGCTCAGATTTGAGGAGAATGTCATGTCTTCTGATACACCTTTCTTCTCCAGAGAAGTGGTTCTATCACATGGGTCAACTTTACTTTGTGTAGAAGAGTCTCAGGTGTGTTTACTGGTACCAGGAATAGCTGAGTCTCCATCTCTGGGAACAGCATGGCCCTCTCCCACTACTCCACCACCTGGATTTCTGAAGGTTGGTCCCCAGGTGCTCTGATTTGAAGAGGAGACCGCCATGACCTCTGATACACCTTTCTTCTTCAGAGTAGTGGTTCTTTCACATCAGTCTAGTTTACACTGTGTAGAAGGGACCCAGGTGCATTTAAAGGTATCAGGAACAGTTGAGTCTCCATTTCTGGGAATAGTGTGGCCCTCTCCCACTCTCCACAACCTGCGTTGTAGACAGTTGTCCCCCTGCTGCTCAGATCTGAGGAGGAGACTTCCATGTCTCCTGAAACACCTCACTTCTCTTCAGTGGTGACTCTTTCACGTGAGTCTAGTTTGCTTTGTGTAGGTGAGTCCCAGGTGCTTTTATGGGTACCAGGAAAGGCTGAGTCTCCATCTGTGGAAATATGTCCCACTACTGCAGAAGGTTGGCCCCCTGTGGTTCAGATTTGAGGAGGAGACAGCCATGCCTTCTGACACCTCTCTTCTCCTCAGTGGTGGCTGTTTTACGTGGGTTTACACTACATTATGTAGAAGGGTCCCTGACATAGAGGCATGCCATCATAGATATAATACTGTCTATTTCTGCTACAGCACTTGATGGATCTGCTTTGAGTGCTCCACAGTTGTTCTGCTGTGAAGCAGGAATACCAGGTACTACCTTCATGTGACTAATGTTGTCCCCTCCATGCTTACTGACCATATGCTGGGCATGTGGACGACCATTACTGGGAAGGCATGTGGAACTACAAGTAGGTCCAAGCACAGAGTTGGTGCTCCCACTTGCAGCTGCGACAGAGACAGTGTGACCCACAAGCCACGGGGGCTCTGTGGGGGGGTAAACACACACGTCTCTTGACAGTGTGTCTTCTCCGAGGCAGTGGCTCTTCCACATGGAGCAATTTGTGTTTGTGTAGATGGGTCCCGGTAACACTCACGGTTACCAGGAACAGCTCTCTCCATCTCCGGGAAGAGCTGGCCATCTCTCACTACTGCGCCACCTGGGTTGTTGATGTTTGCTCCCCTGCTGCTTGGATTTGAGGAGGAGACTGTTATGTCTTCTGATACACCTTTCTTCTCCAGAGAAGAAAGTTTGGTTCTTTCACGTGATTCAAATTTTCTTTGTGTAGAAGGGTCCCAGGTAAGTTGATGGGTACTAGGAATAGCTGAATCTTCATCTCTGGGATCAGCATGGCCCTCTCCCACTACTCCTTGACCTGGGTTTTTGAAGGTTGTTTCCCTGCCTCTCTGAGTTAAGGAGAAGACTGCCATGTGTCCTGACACACCCTTCTCAGTGGTGGCTCTTTCACGTGGGTGTAATTTACTTTGTGTACATGGGTCCCAGGTGCTTTTATGGGTACAAGGAATAGCTGACTCTCCATCTCTGGGAACAGCATGGCCCTCTCACAACACTCCATCGTCTGGATTTTTGACCATTGGCTTCATGGGGCTCAGATTTGAGGAGGAGACCCCATGTATCCGGACATACATCTCTTTTTCTCAGTGGTGGTTCTTTCACATGGGTCTACTTTACTTTGTGCAGGTGCGTTCCAGGTAGTTTTTCGGGTACCAGGAACATCTGAGTCTCCATCTCTGGGAACAGCATTGCTGTCTCCCACTACTCCACCACCTGGGTTGTTGACAGTAGGCTTCTGTTGCTTGGAGTTAAGGAGAAGACTGCCATGTGTCCTGACACACCTCTCTTCTCCTCAGTGGTGGCTCTTTCATGTGGGTCTAGTTTACCTTGTGTTGAAGGGTCCCTGATATAGATGCCTGCCATCATAGGTATAATACTATCTACTTCTGCTACAGAACTTGCTGGATCTGTATTGGGTGCTCTTCAATTATTTAGCTGTGAAGCAAGTATTTTTGGTACACAGGTTATACCGTCTTGTGAATAATGTTGTCCTTTCCATGCTTACTGACTGTATGTTGGACAGGTAGATTGCCATTACTGGGGAGGAATGTGGAACTAAAGGTGGGTCCAAGCACAGAGTGGGTGCTGCCACTTGCAACTGCGCCATAGGCAGTGTGACCCAGTAAGCCACATGGTCTCTGTGGGGGGTGAACCCTCACGTCTCTTGGCACGCATGTCTTCTCCAAGATAGTGGCTCTTCCACGTGGACATTTTCTTTGCCTGTATGAGTTTCCAGTACACTTACAGGTCATGGAGACTGTAGAGTCTTCACCTGTGTGAATGCTGCAGTCCCGACACACTTCTCCACTAACTGGATATATGTGTGGGCCTGGATTCAAGCTGGAACTAGCATTGTTTCCAAATACTGGGACAGTATTTTCTCCTCCTTCAGCAGCAGCCATGTTTTTGCCATAGGGATTCCAGATTGTCTGATTTAATGTTGGAACAGAAATCATGCTTGGTGCCCTGTTCAGTCCTGCCCCAAGGTTGAATGCTCCAGATGCTTGTGAATACATGGGACCTGGGATGGACACACCAAATCCAATGCCTTGCTTGTCACTAGAAGTCATCTGGATACTGAGAGTAGTAATAAATGCAGAACCTGCCAAACCTGACTACACTGTGTTGTCTCTGGATGGCTGGGCTACAAGAGCAGCTGGGCCCATAGCTTGTGTTGAGGTTACTGGTGATCCTAACAGGTAAAATTGGTAGGCTGCTGCCCATTATGGCGCCCAGTTGTGGGCTGAGAGGTGATTCCTGGGTCAGACTGGTTGGAAACTGAGGTCTATGTAATGGATGACTTTGTAGGTAAATGGATAAAGTCCTGGACCACAATAGTACTGCTACCAGGTGGTGTCTTACCAGGATCCAGAAGCACTATGTAAAGTGGCACATGGTTGTCCCTGGACATAGGGGAGGAATAGATGATGGAAGCCTGAAGTGGGGATGTAGTATCAATGGCTTCATTGTCAGAAGGTGAGTTGCAGTTTGTAGGGGACTTGCCTACTGGAGTGGAGGTGACACCAGAACCCCCAAGGGGAAGCTAGTGGAAACAGCAACATTTGCAAGAAGGGCTGTCTTCTGAGACCCAGGTGCACTGGTGGAAACTGGAACCTTTTTAGGTTACCTCTGTTTCAAATTGCAACAGCCCTGGCAAAATGAAGGTGGTCCCACTCTGGATTCTTTGGGAGCTTTTGAAGGTGGGGTGGTGGTCATGTTGACAGCACGAGGATCTGAGGTAAGCTTAGAGGTAGATGTAGAGGCTGCGATGGTAGAAGCCTTTGCCTTAAAACTGATGGGCTGGAGGGGCAGCTGGGTGGCTAAGTTAGTTAAGCATCCGACTTTGGCTCAGGTCATTATCTCATGGTTCATGGGTTTGAGCCCCGTGTCGGGCTCTTTGCTGACAGCTCAAAGTCTAGAGCCTGTTTCAGATTCTGTGTTTCCCTCTCTCTCTGACCTTCCCCTGCTCTCTCTCTCAGAAATAAATAAAACATTAAAAAAAAAAAGAACCGTTGGTCTATATGTTTAAAACAGGGCTGTTTGTGGAAGGTTTGGAAGATGGGTGGGTAGCACAGGTGGGGGAAGATCTACACACATAGGCATTGGGGATTCTGCTTTGCAGGAGGGTGGCTGTAGGGTGGGTCTTGAGGTGTTAGGAAGCATGATGAAGTCAGTACTAGGAGATGATGTAGCAGTGACCAGCTGAAGAGGGCCTTCTTTTTACTGAGAAATTCCTCAAATGGCATTGAAACTAAGATGAGGAACAGACCCAGCAGGAGCAGCAGGAGATTTTAAAACTATGCTTGCTGTCTCTTGACCAATATTTGGTGGTGAAGATGGAGGAACAGATGGGATTGGGAGCCTGGCAGCTTGGTCAGCCAAGTCAGCTATAGGACTAGGGGTTTGCAAAGTGTTAATGCTCAAAGGCAGACAGTTAGCAGTCTCTGTTTCAAGTAAGGAGAAAGTAAGGGCAGGCTGAGTGTCCGAGCAGTCTGCTTTGATCTCTCCTCTGCCCTCCAAGATCTTATTCTTCTGACATTTGGTATTCTTCAAGGTGTCCAGGTTTTTGTCAATAGCTATGCAAGGAAGCTTAGGATGTGGGGGCAACTCACCGTGGCCCCACAACTGTGGCTGTGGTGTGGCAGTGACAGAGAAGGTGGCATGGATCTTTTCCATTTGCAGGGCCTACTGCTGGCAGATACAGGAGGAAAAGAGCTCCTTGATGAGACGCCTGAAGGCTCCTTAGCCTGTTTCTCTTTCCTGGATAGGTATGCTTTCCCCACAGGCTGATACTTTTCACCAGACACTTCCTTGTTGATGTCAGGCCTGAAGGCTCACCACCCCATATCTCCTTCCTGGAAAGTTTTGATGTGCTTTCAGAAGACTGATGGTTTTCACTCGACACTTCCTTTGCTGATGTCTCCTGCTGTAAGGGGCAGCATGGGGTTGGGTGGGAGAGCATGGCTGCATCTGTATGAGGCACGACATCTCTGGCAGGGCCATGTGAGGAGGTGACTACATGGACTTCAGGGGAGGAGTTAATCAGAGACTTGTGAGTGTCCTTCCTCAAACTGTCTTCTAGAGGACTAAGATGGAGGTCCAAAGGTGCAGGGCTGCACTGCCGGGAGCTGAGAATTCCACTGATCTCCAGGGGACTAGATCTTAACTGTATATCCCTGTAGCTATAGGGGGCTCTGTTCCCACCATCCTGCCCTTTGGTCTCTACAGGATCCTCCATCTTTCCTCTGGGATCTTTTTGGACCTTCTCTTCCATCCCATTTGGGCACAAAAGTAGGAGGTACCTGGATGGGACCAGCTCGGCAGCCCCCTCTGCAATCTGAGAGAGCGAACGCTGGAGAGTTAATTTGATCTCCAGAGGATGGATTCTTATGGCTTTGGAGTGCCAAAACATGACTGAATTATGAGAAGACAGCACAGGTTTTTTTCGGAGGGTTACTCCAGTTCACCAAGGGGAGGTTGCCCAGAGAGGTACATGCAGCCTAGGGGATGGGGTACCACCTCCTCCGGGGGACATGAAAGTTAGCTGGTAAAGCCTTATGATCCCAGTGGAATAGCCTATGCCCTGGGTCCAGGGCAGGTGAAGGAGAAGCGGGGTGGTCCCTGCCAGGTGGAGGATGGGGACCATGGGCGGGGAGGACCAGAGGCCGATCACTTCTAGGCAGGGGGCAGCTGCAGTGGATTGGAAACGAAACTTACTAAGTAGATTGCCCATATTGATCTGGTTGTGAGGCAAACGATGGCGAGGCTAAAGTATAAAAGCTGGAGAGCCCCTCCGGAGCTTCTAACTCCTCTCTAGTTCAAACACGCACTGAGCCTGAACCAGGCTAAGCTTGGCCCTAGTGATGCTTCCCTGGAACACGTCACAAAGAAGGATGCGCAGGCGCAGCTTCTCAAGAGACCACAGCACAGGGTTAAGGGGAGGCCCCAAAGCCCTGCCCATTAGGCCCCAGTGCCTAGGACTTCTAGTACAGGCTGCCAGTATAGGCTGCCAGCTGCCCTTGAGGGTGTGACCTTTGGCACGTGTATACAACCAGCAGGGCCACTGCATGGGGATGTAGGGGCTTGAAGTGGTTGTCGGGTCTCTCGGCGCCTCCGTGTGTGTCGCCAGCCTTCCCCCCCGAGAAAGATGAGCTCTGGGGGCCTCCCAACTCTGCGAGGGAGTGGCCCGCTGGCCCCGGATTCTCTCTGCTTTCCTGTGAGGTGTAGAGCCAGATTCATCTTAGCTGCGTCTGCTCAGGCTTTCAGCATCACTCTACAGACTGCGGCAGTTTCCAAGCATTCGCCAAACCCTCACCTGACTAGATGCTGCACCCCAAGACCTCCTTTCCTGGCAGGCAGGTTCTTGCTTTCTTCCTTTTGAGGAATTTGGTGAAACAACATTTACAATTTAGACCGCCCCTCAGGTTACACAGGTGGTGGTGCCTTAGCTGGGATTCAAACCCAGCAAGTGACTCCCAGAGCTCTTACTCTGGACTGTGGTGCTTCCTTACCATGTATGCATCATGTATTACCATGTTTTCTTTTTCTTTTTCCTAGTCCTTAGGGTACTTAGCACGGTACCATATATACAGTGAACACAAGCACTGCCCAGGACCAGGCCTTCTTGAACAAAAGCACAATTCACAAATTAATCAGGGACCACACTGGGTTCTGGTCTCAGAAGATGTAGGTCATGGACCACCAGTGGTAAGCATAGTACCATCCAACATTTGTAACTGAAACTTGCAGCTCAGATTTTCTCTTTGGTCTACTCTGAAGAATCCAAATACATAAGATTATATGGAAAGACTATACATAAAAGTATAAAAGATTATATTCTAGATATGTTGTAGTTTACGTGGAAGAAATTTACCAGTGGATTATTCCATATGAATTAGAAGCCAGCTTTTCTGGCCTTCTAAGGAACATGTCTAGTAAGGCACCTCACTTATGTCTAGAAAGCAAATATGTCATTTATTGTGAGTTAAAAGTGGAGCAATGTATTGGATTAAAGAAAGGTCAACACAATTTGGTCGTTGTGAGCATGCCAGGCAGGTTCATTCTTCACCCACATTGTTGGCACTTAAACAGAATTCTAGAGATTCTTATCACCAAGAGGGGAGAGATATACTTGGGTGTCTGGCAAGAGAAACATATATTATTGTCTAGGAGCTGGAAGCTTCAGCATGAGGAAGAAGGTTTGAAAAATCTTGGCCTACATGTGGCTTTTCCTGGTTTGAATCTTGTTTCTGTGGCTTACTTCATTGAAGTGTTTTCTCTCTCATGGGACTGATGTTGCATATCTGGGACATGACACGCATGAGTTTCAGAACCAAGAATCCTATAGATCAGTAAAAAATATATATATTAAAAATTTTATATATTATATTATATATACATCTAATCACAATAAAATATTGGACTGTGAGTAGCTTCTTCTGCAAGTGTTCCACAAGACAAGTAGACATTTCTTTTTTTTTAATGTTTTTATTTATTTCTAGGAGAGAGAGAGAGAGAGACAGCGTGAACAGGGGAGGGTCAGAGAGAGAGGGAGTCACAGACTGAAACAGGCTCCAGGCTCTGAGCTGGCAGTCAGCACAGAGCCTGACGCGGGGCTTGAACCCACGAACCGTGAGATCATGACGTAAGTGAAAGTAGGACGCTTAACCGACTAAGCCACCCAGGTGCTCCAAGACATTTCTGATAAATTTTAACTTGATAAACGAGTGATATCTTGTAATACAAGGAGTACATGATGCCAAATGTCACATGACAATTGAGCCAATGGTTCTCTCTGTCTTTCTGTCTCTGTGAGTCTCTCTCCCTATTTCTCTGTGGAATTGTGTGTAATCATCTCCCATGCTCTGATGCTCTGTCTCAGGCTACGATGTTTGGCAGAAATCAGTGATTTTTCAGAATATTAGAAGGTGTCCACAACTGGCACTGGTGTATTTTTTGTCACTTCAAAAGCACCTGTGGGCAGTTCTTTGCTTTTCCATACAAGAGTAAGCTTAGGACTGATTTGCTTCATTCTAGATCAGGCTGCCTGCAGATATGGCCCCTTTCCTCTGCTGCCTTAATGCCAGTTACATAAAATAGAACACATGACAAGAGCTTATTAATACTGGAGTGTAGTCACCATCCGTTAGCAATAATGAAACTCATCTTACACATTAACCCTTTTCTCTCTTGTCTCCTTCACACCAGCCACGAAGGTTTTTAAAGGGAAGTGCAGGTTAATTTGTATATTTTTCTTTATATTTTGTATTTTCTTTGTTTTTTGTATTATAGTGCAGTATTGTAAAGAATTTTATATGATTATTTTTGGTCTGTGGATAAATCATCTGAGTTTCCATTATTTATTATGGAGAAATTGGCTTTGATAGACAAGTGCTTAGGACTACAATCATGTTCCCGGAACAAATTATGCTCGTGAACCAAGGCTTTACTGTGTTTATTTTTTCATATTTATTTTGTTAATGTTTTAATTTTTTCGGAGAGAGTGATACAGACAGCATGAGCAGAGGAGGGTCAGAGAGAGAGGGAGACACAGAATCAGAAACATTTTCCCAGCTCTGAGCTAGCTGCCAGCACAGAGCCCAATGCGGGGTTCAAACTCACTAACCCTGAGATCATGACTTGGGCTGAAGTCGGAGGCTTAACCAACTGAGCTGCCCAGGCACCCCTTCATATTTAAAATAGCACTGGGCATAATTCATATATTACACAATTAGCTTTAGTGCTCTGATTCTGAGAGCTTTTATAGTATGTTAGAGCAAATTTGGACTTCCATTCCCATCAAAATTGGGGGTTGGTAGGACACAAAAGTTTTTTCTCAGATACTAATTCTGTTTGGGGGGAAAAGGAGAAATATTTCTAATCTCTCTAAGAGCAAAAATGATTTCCAGAGAACATATTTAAACACAAGTCCTTTCATATCCTTTGAGTTCAGTAAGGAACAGTCTCTTGGCAGTGTTTGTTTGAACAGAAATAGCAAGCTTGTACAAATTTTGGGCAGAGATTTCTTATTAGAACTCTGAAAAATCTAGGGGCGCCTGGGTGGCTTAGTCGGTTAAGTGTCCGACTTTCGCTTGGGTCATGATCTCGCGGTTCGTGGGTTCGAGCCCCACGTCGGACTCTGTGGTGACTGCCAGCTCAGAGCCTGGAGCCTGTTTCAGTCTGTGACTCCCTCTCTCTCTGACCCTCCCCTGCTCACGCTGTCTCTCTCTCTCTCTCCGAGAAATAAATAAAAATATTAAAAAAAAAAAGAACTCTGAAAAATCTAATGATGTCAGATATATTTAAAAACAATAAATTACAATCATCTTATTTCCATCGTTTTATTTCCCAGGGAGAAAAAATTAAGTACATGATAGATGTTGATGCTTCAGGACAATAGAAGGAAATTTGGGTAAGGATACCTCAGGAGGATCTCAGTCTTGACTTCTTTTGTCAAATGAGAGTAGATGGATAGGATGCTTTTTATTGAGATATAGATGTTCTCTTACTTGTCCTTACAGGCAAAATATATTAGATGGTAAGTGGTTATTCTGAGATAATATGCCTTGGCAAAAGCAAACATGTTGAGACAGAATTTATTAAAACAAAACATTTTTTAAATTATTAATTTAATCACTAATAAAATTATTTTTATAATAACCACAAATTATGGTTGCCAGGAAGATTCCTTCTCATTTGACAATTTATGAAGCAACAGTCTCCAGTTATAGTAAATGAAGTCATGGGTGTGCAGTCTTGGATGGAGGCCGTAGTAGTGACAATGAACCAGAGCTGACACCCTGTGTTTCAACACTCCTTCCCTTTTCTCTTGTCTTGCTCACCAATAATCTGTTGTAATTCCTACACAGTTACTATGGAGGGAAGAATGAGTGACCCATCGAACTCATTAAATGAACTTTTTTCCCCTAAATATCTTTTGTTTCCTTGTTTTCAATCCCTACTCTCTCTTATCTTGAGATAAGGTCTCTCTTATCTGTGTCTCTTGATTCTACACAGAACTCAGCAGAAGCAGACTGGCCTTGTGCAGCCCCTTCTTTGGACTGTATTTTCTTGATTATTTTATGTGTCAGTCCTGCATTTTGCTTTTTGCATTCTCAAAATGTATCAAAATCTTTCTGTAGTTGATTACTTCCAAATTCTCTTGGCTTTGATTGGTATTAATTTTGGTATTTCTTTACTTGTATTAAATATGGTTTCAGGAGGAACAGAAAGGAAATGTGCTTTTCAACTCTGCCTCCTTGAACTGAAAATACCTGTTCATTTAAGCATCCAACATAACCATATAAAAAAAAAAAAACAACCACCTCAGCATTCACAATCAATTTTTCTTGAGAAACCAGTAAGGATTTAGGAGGTGGTCATTTCTAATGGGAAAATAATACCTATCTCATGAGGTGATTTGAGGACTAAATGAGACAATGAACATGAAAATGATTTGTGCAGTTTAAAGATTTCTAAGAGACTGTGTGAAAGGAAAGATGGTGGAGAACTAGGAGCTCTGTACTTTTCGCCCTCCCACATCTCTCAAAGAAGGGCTGAAGCAATAGAACACTGAACCGCAAGAGTCTGGGTGGAAGAGAGACAGTGTCCGCTAAGAAGACAGCCTGATAGGTGCGTGATTGGGAACTGGGAACTGGGCTCCGGAGGCACAGAGGGGAGGGAACCCTCTCCACATACAGCCTTGGAGAGAAGAGGGGAAGAGAAAGAGAGGGTGAAACTGCTCACGGAACTGTCCTTGAAGAAGAGAAAAACCTCGGCGTGGGACGGAGAGGGATCCTATCATCCTGTCTCTAATCACAGCGTGTTCAGAGAGAGATCCTCTCTCTAGCTGTGGCGCTTTCTTTGGGGTGGGAGCCCGGGTCCCAGGCGGTGCTAGGAGAAATTACTCCCCTACTCTCCCTACTCGATCCCTGGCTAGGAAGCTGCCAGGCCTGCGGGGTTACATTTCAGGAGGTGTCATTAAAGTGCATGGACTAAGATCTGGAAACGAGGTGTTGTCGGGACATAGAATATGGCCCACCTTGGTTAAGCCCTCAGCACAGGGAAATCAGACCCAAAAGAGTGCTTTGCAACACTTGCTTCAAGAAGGATCTAGGGAGCCACCAGTTTTCTCCCCACATCAACCAAGGCAGGGACTCAGGGAGAAGCCCACAGGACCAGCAGTGGAAGCAAGACCTGCCTACACAAAACCACACCCAACTGCACTGGAGAGCTGCTTTTTTTTTTTTTAAACCAGAATCCGGGGCAAGACCCACATTGATGCATTGCCGTGATTTACTCTAGATCAACTCTTTCTATTCAGATATTTTTTCCTTTATCCCATTTTTATCTCTCTTCTTTGCTGGTCTGGGCACGCTGGTCATTGGTTTGCTTAAACAGTCATATTTAACCTATTCTCTTCATGCATATCCTACACCTCCCTCTTTACCTTCCTTTCTCTCTCTCTCTCAGGAATAATCTGAGTATATCGTTTCTTTGGGTAACATTATCTTCATTTCTTTCTCCTCACCTCCTACCATATTCTCCTGTTTCTCTCTCTGAATTAAGCCTTTTAGTCTCTCTGTCTGGTCAAGGTTCAACTTCACTTTCTCCCCTCCCCTTGTCATTTCTCTCTTTGCATATGCTCTTCCATCAGCACTGCCTCCACCCTGCTCTTTATTTGCAATGGGGTTTCTGGTTTTATGCTTTTAGACTGTCCTTTGTCTTCTGTTGTTGTTGTTGTTTTCCCATTTGGTTTGCTTGTTAGTTTTACTTGTATGTGTGTTTGCATGCTTTTGTTCCCTGTGTGTTTGTTTGTCTGTTTTTCTTTTCAGGGATACCTCAAGAAACAAGCCAAAGTACACATGGTGGAGAGTCCCAAATATCATTATGAGTAGGGAAATAAGATAATCAAAGGCACAGCAAGAGAGACCAAGGGACACCATTAAAAGAACACTTCGTGAATGGACAGATAATGGACAGTCAATGAGCCGCTTTTAATATAGCAGAACTCGCAAGTGCAAAGCCCATAACAATCTTTTAAAACTTACAAGAGACAGAGGGGCACCTGGGTGGCTCAATCGGTTAAGCATCCGACTTTGGCTCAGGTCATGAACTCACAGTTCGTGTGTTGGAACCCCGCGTTGGGCTCTGTGCTGACTGTCAGCTCAGAGCCTGGAGCCCCTTTCAGATTCTGTATCTCCCTCTCTCTCTGACCCTCCCCCACTCACACTGTATCTTTCTCTCTCTCAGAAATAAATAAAAAACATTAAAAAATAAAATAAATAAAATAAATAATAACTATAATAATAAATAACTTACAAGAGAGAGAAAGCTAGCCAAAATTGATGAAATGGAAGAACTCTCCTCAAAAGAGATTCCAGGAAGAAATGACAGCTAAAGAATTGCTCAAAAACAGATATAAGAAACATAACTGACCAAGAATTTAGAACAATAGTCATAAAATTAATTGTTGGGCTTGAGAACGGCATGGAAGACACCAGAGAAGCTATTGTTACAAAGATTATGGACCTTAAAAATAGTTGTGATGCAGTAAAAAATGCTTTAAATGGGGAGCATTCTAAAATGGAGGCAGCCACTGAGTGGTTTAAAGATGCAGAGAAGAGACTAGGCAAATTCGAAGACACAATTGGAGGAAAAGAGGAAGCCAAGAAAAAAAAAAGAGAGAAATTGATGCAGGAGCACAAAAGGATAATTTGAGAATGGAGTGATGCAATCAAAAGGAACAATATCCATATTCTAGGAATTCCATAAGAAGGAGAGAAAGGAGCTGAAAGGGTACTTTAACAAATTAGAGCCAAGAACTTCCACAATCTGCAGAAGGAACATTGAAATCCAAGAGGCACAGAGAACTCCCCTCAGACGTAACTTGAATTTATCTTCTGCATGACATCATAGTTAAACAGGCAAAATATAAGGACAAAGAGAGAACAGTGAAAGCAGCTAGGGATAAAAGGGCCCAAACATACAAAGGGAGACCTATCAAAGTGGCTGCAAACCTATCTAGTGAAACTTGGCAGGCCAGAAAGGAATGGCATGAAATCTTCAATGTGATGAACAGAAAAAATATGCAGTCAAGAATCTTCTATCCAGCAAGGCTCTCATTCAGAGTATAAGGAGATACAAAGGTTTTCCCAAATGAACAAAATTTGAAAGAATTCATCACCACTAACCAGCCCTACAAGAAATCCTGAGGGGGACGCTATGAGGAAAATGTTGCAAGGGACACAATGTACCAGAGACACCACTACAAGCAGGAATCCTACAGAGAACACAATGACTCTAAACCCATATTTTTCAATAGTAACACTGAATGTAAATGGACTAAATGCTCCAGTCAAAAGACATAGAGTATCAGAAGGGATAAAAAAACAAAATCCATCTCTTTGCTGTCTTCAAGAGACTCATTTTAGATCTCAGGACATGTTCAGGTTGAAAGTAAGGGGATGGAGAAATATCTATCATGCTACTAGAAGTCAAAAGAAAGCTAGAGTATCCATATTTATATCAGACCAACTGGATTTTAAAGCAAAGGTAGTAACAAGGGAAGAAGAAGGGCATTATATAATTACAGGGTCTATCCATCATGAAGAGCTAACAATTATAAATGTCTATGCACGGATTCAGGTGGACCCAAATACACAAAAAATATTAATCACTAACAGAAACAATCTTATTGATAAGAATGTGCTAATTGCAGGGAAGTTTAGTACTCCTCTTACAGCAATGGATAAATCAACTAGACAGAAAATCACTAAATAAACAATGGACTTTAATGACACATTGGACCAGATGGATTTGACAAATTTATTTAGAACTTTACATCCCAAGTCTATGGTATTCACTTTCTTCTCAAATGCACATAGCACAGTCTCCAGGATAGACCACAGACTGGGTCATAAAGCAGTCCTCAATAAATATAAAAGAATTAAGAGCATACCATGTACATTTTCAGATCACAATGTGATAAAACTTGAAATCAATCACATGAAAAATTCTGAAAACCCTCCAAAAACATGGAAGTTAAAGAACACTTTACTAAAAAATGAACATGTCAACCAGACAATTAAAGAAGAAATTAAACAATATATGAAAACATATGAAAATGAAAATACAACAATTCAAACTCTGGGATATGGCAAAAGCAGTCCTAAGAGGAAAGTACATTGCACTCCAGTTCTATTTCAAGAAACTAGAAAATAAGCAAGTAAAAAATCTAGCAACACACCTAAAGGAACTAGAAGCAGAGCAGAAGAGCACCTGATAAAGATCAGGGCAGAAATAAACAATATAGAATCCACAAAAATGGTTGAACAGATAAATGAAACCGAGTTGTTTTTTTGAAAAAAAAAATAAAATTGATAAACCTCTATCCAGGCTTCAGAAAAAAGGAGAGAGAGAGAGAGAGAGAGCACCCATATAGACAAAATCATGAATCAAAATGGATTTATTACATTCAGTCCTTCAGAAATACCAACAATTATCAGGGAATACTATGAAAAATTACACGCCAACAAACTGGACAACTTAGAAAAAATGGACAAATTCCTAATACACACACACTACCAAAATTCACACAAGAAGAAATAGAAAATCTGAACAGACCCATAACAAGTGAGGAAATCAAATCAGTTATCAAAAATCTCCCAACAAATAAAAGCCCTGGGCCAAATAGCTTCCCTGGGGAATTCTACCAGACATTTAAATTAGAGTTAATACCCATTCTTCTCAAGTTATTGCAAAAAATAGAAATGGAAGGAAAACTTCCAGACTCATTCTATGAAGCCAGCATCACTTTGATTCCCAAGCCAGACAGAGACCCAGCAAAAAAGGAGATCTACAGGCCAACATCCTTGATGAATATAGATGCAAAAATCCTCAACTAGATACTTGCAAATCAAATTCAACAGCACATAAAAAGAATTATCCACCAAGATCAAGTGGGATTCATTCCTGGGTTACAGGACTGGTTCAATATTCGCAAATCAATCAATGTGATACATCACATCAACAAAAGAAAAGATAAAAACCATATACTCCTGTTGGTAGATTCAGAAAAAGCATTTGACAAAATACAGCATCCCTTCTTAATTAAGACCCTCGAGAAAGTCGGGATAGAAGGAACTTACTTAAACATCATAACAGCCATTTATGAGAAACTCACAGCTAATATCATCCTCAATGGGGAAAAACTGCAAACTTTCTCCCTGAGATCAGGAACACGGCAGGGATGTCCACTCTCACCACCTTTGTTTAACAGTGCTGGAAGTCCTAGCATCAGCAAGCAGAGAACAAAAGGAAATAAAAGGCATCCAAATTGGCAAAGAAGAAGTTAAAGTTTCAATTTTCATAGATGACATGATACTCTAAGTGGAAAACCTGACAGAATCCACCAGAAGCCTACTAGAACTGATCCATGAATTCAGCAAAATGCAGGGTACAAAATCAACATACAGAAATCTGTTGCCTTTTTATACACCAATAATGAAGCAACAGAAAGAGAAATCAAGAAACTGATCCCATTCACAATTGCAAACACACACACACAAAACATGAAATACCTAGGAAGAAACCTAACCAAAGACATAATAGATCTGTGTAATGAAAACTATAGAAAACTTACGAAGGAAATTGAAGAAGACACAAAGAAATGGAAAAACATTCCATGCTCATGGATCAGAAGAATAAATATTGTTAAAATGTCATTACTAACCAAAGTAATCTACACATTCAATCTAATCCAATCAAAATTGCACCAGCATTCTTCTCAAAATGAGAACAAACCATCCTAAAATTTGTATGGAACCACAAAAGACCCTAAATACCAAAGTAATATTGAAGAAGAAAACCAAAATGCGACACATCACAATCCCAGACTTTAACCTCTACTACAAAGCTGTAGTCATCAGGACAATATGGTATTGGCACAAAAACAGACACATAAACCAATGGGATAGAATAGAAAACCCAGAATTGGACCCACAAATCTATCCAATTAGTGTGGCCAATTAGTCTTTGACAAAACAGGACAGAGTATCCAATGGAAAAAAGACAGCCTCTTTAACAGATGGTGCTGGGAGAACTGGATGCAACATGAAGAATAATGAATCTAGATCATTTTCTCACACCATACACAAAAATAAACTCAAAATGGATAAAAGACCTGAATGTGAAACAGGAAACCATCAAAACCCTAGAGGAGAAAGCAGGAAACAACCTCCTTGACCTCAACCGCAGCAATTTCTTACTTGACACATCCCTAAAGGCAAGGGAATCAAGAACAAAAATGAACTATTGAGATCTCATCAAGATAAAAAACTTCTGCATGGCAAAGGAAACAATCTATAATACTAATAGGCAACCGACAGATTGGGAAAATATAGTTGCAAATGAGATATCAGATAAAAGGCTAGTATCCAAAATCTATAAGGAACTCACCAAACTTCACACCTAAAAAACAAATAACCCAGTGATGAAATGGACAGAAGACATGAACAGACACTTCCCCAAAGAGGACATCCACATGGCCAACAGACACATGAAACGATGCTCATCATCTCCTCATCAGGGAAATACAGATCAAAACCACACTGAGGTACCACCTCATGACAGTCAGAGTGGTGAAAATGAACAAATAAGACTATAAATGCTGGTGAGGATGTGGAGAAATGAGCACCCTCCTACACTGTTGTTGGGAATGCAAACTGGTGCAGCCCCTTTGGAAAACAGTGTGAAGGTTCCTCAAAAAATTAACAATAGAACTCCCTTATAACCCAGGAATAGCACTGCTAGGGAATTTACCCAAGGGATAAATGAGTGCCTATAATAGGGGAACATGTACCCCAATGTTCACAGCAGCACTTTCAACAATTGCCAAATTATGGAAAGAGCCTAAATGTACATCAATGGACGAATGGATCAAGAAGATGTCATTTATCTATACAATGGAATACTACATGGCAATGAGAAAGAATGAAATCTGGCCATTTGTACCAATGTGGATGGAATTCTTTTATGTTATGCTGAGCAAAAGAAGTCAGGCAGAGAAGGACAGATACCATATGTTTTCACTTACAAGTAGAACAGGAGAAACTTAACAGAGGACCATGGTGGAGGAAAAGGGGAAAAAATACTTGGGGAGAGGGATGAAGGCAACTATGAGAGATTCTTGAATACTGAGAACAAACTGAGATCTGATGGTGGTGGGGTAGAGGGGAAGGGGGGTGATGGTCATGGAGGAGGGTACTTTTGGGATGAGTACTGGGTGTTACATGGAAACCAACTTGACAATAAGTTATGAAAAAAATAAGGTGAAAAAAATTTAAATGGAATTTCCTGGAATGCTACACATTGCAATATATAATAAGTCACGTACGATAGTACTCAGATGAAAAATGATTTCTTAAACACTCATACTTAGAAAAGAATTAATGGAATAAAATAATTGAGCATTTCATTTCAGATGTTAGAAAAATAATTAAAACAATTTTAAGGAAGATGCAAAAATAAATTAAAGTAAAAAGCATAAGTGAGCAAAAAACAGTTTCTCAAAGAAAGAATAAACTAAATAAAACATTAATTTAATATGAGAAAAAAATCAGGTAAAACACACAAGATCAACATAATAAATGATAGGGATGCAGTAAGTACAGATAGAGAAGAAATGTTTTAAAAAGTTTGTAGTTTACTTTGCTTAATAAAATCCGGTTTGATACTGGATATCTAAGTGACTTAAATAATTTTCAAAGAATGTATAATTTACTAAAACCGATTCCAGGTAGACAGATTCTAAAACACAGTTAGTTCCAACAGGTAAAGAAGTTAGAAGTCATAATTCTTGTACTCCCAGGGAGATAAATAATTGAACAACGAAAAATCAATATCCTTTCCTAGATATATCAGAGATTTAAAATCACATGGCAAGCATCCATCCAAAGGTTGGGGAAAAGGTGGATAAAAAGAATAAAGCTTAGCTCAGTTTACCCAACTTAGAAGCCATTGGATCAAGCATGTGTTGGGGACGCTGATATGGTCACTTTAAACAGTTCGTGAAGGCTGAGTGTGGACTGACTTGAGAGCTAAGAACTGTTGGGGCTCAGTGTTAGAGGCTCCCATGGTTACATAGATTTTACCCCCCTCCCCAGGAAATCATTGTAAATATTGTTGGAAAAAAAAAACCCTCCTGTTTAAGTCAAGTTTCCAATTTAGGAAAAAGGATGAGAATTACATTGGACTTCTCATCTGAAATCATTTTACCTACAAGGGGGGCTGACTGAAATACAGATAAATGTTTACAGAAAAAATCTGTGTCTGGTGAAATTACCTTTCAAAAGTAAAGAATAGAGATGTTCTCAGACAAAACCGAGGAAACTTATTACCAGCAGATGAGCCCTGCAAGAACTCTAAAATAACCTTGGATCTAAATAAAGGAAGAGCATTAAGGAAGGAAGGAATTAAGTAAAATTAAGTTTTTTAATTTTTTCTTGCTCTGTTGACCTCCTCTTCAGGTTTTAATAGCAACTACTACCACTAACTATTGGATGATTATAGTACCTGGTTGTGTGAAATAAATGATGTTAAAAGGGATTTGAGGGGAGAATAGGGTTTTTTTGCTAAAAGACTTCTGCACTGCCCATGAAGCCATATAGAATTATTTGAAAATAGATGTAGACTAGTTCTAATGGCATACTGAAAAGTTTAGGGAAGTCATCAAACATTTTTGAAGCTGTTTTTGATAATGCTCTAAAAGGAAAGAAAATCAAAGCATATAAAACATTCAATTAAAACAAGAGAAAACAGAAAAAAAGAGGAAACTGTTTTTTTTTTCTAATGTTTTATTTAGAGACAGTGTGAGCAGGGGAGGGTCAGAGAGAGAGGGATTCACAGACTGAAAGAGGCTCCAGGCTCTGAGCTGGCAGTCAGCACAGAGCCCGGCGCGGGGCCCGAACCCACGAACCGCGAGATCATGACCTAAGCGAAAGTCAGACGCTTAACCGACTAAGCCACCCAGGCGCCCCGAAACTGGTTTTTTAAAGGAACAAATAATACGTTCAACAAATAAAAAGCTAGAAACGTGGAAGATATTCATTCAATCGTACTTATGATCACTTTAAATGTGAATGGTATAAATACACCATATAAAGACAAAGACTGACAAAGTGAATATAAAAGTCAATCCCCAGCTATATGTTGTCTACAAAAAACCCACTTCAAATAGAAAGGTACAGATAGATTAAAAGTAAACAAATACAGGGGCGCCTGGGTGGCTTAGTCGGTTAAGCGTCCTACTTTCGCTTGGGTCATGATCTCGCGGTTTGTGGGTTCGAGCCCCACGTCGGGCTCTGTGCTGACTGCCAGCTCAGAGCCTGGAGACTGTTTCAGTTTGTGACTCCCTCTCTCTCTGACCCTCCTCTGCTCACGCTGTCTCTCTTTCTCTCTCTTAGAAATAAATAAAACATTAAAAAAATTTTTTTTAAAGTAAACAAATAGAGAAAGCTATCCTGCCAATATTAATGAAAAGAAAGCTAGAGTAGCCATATATCAGAGAAACCACAATCCAGAAGAAGGAAAAATATCAGTAAAAAGGGAAAACATTCCAAAATGATAAAGGGGCAAATTCTCCAAGAAGACATAACAATCCTTAACTTGTATGCACCTAATGACAGAGTGTCAAAATAAGTGGGGCAAAATCTGATAAAACTACAAGGAGAAACAGACAAATCCACTATTAGAGTTTGGAGATTTCAACACACCTCAGTAAGTAATTGGCAGATCCAGTAGGCAGAAAACCAGTAACAATACAGCTGAACTGAATAGCACCATCAATCAACTAGATGTAATTGATATTTACTGAATATATCATTCAATAACAGCAGAATACACATTCTTCTCAATTATATAGACTATTCATTAAGATAGGCCACATTGTTAGTCATAAAGCAAAACTGAAAAAAATTAAAAATAGAAATCATACCAAGTTTTCTCTCAGACCACAGTGAACTAAAGTAGAAAGCAATACAGAAAGATAACTAAGATATCTGAAAATATTTAGAGATTAAACAACGCACTTCCGGGGTGCCTGGGTGGCTCAGTCAGTTGAGTGTTCAACTTTGGCTCAGATCGTGATCTCACTGCTGGTGAGTTTGAGCCCTCACCAGGCTCTGTACTGACACCTCAGAGTCTGGAACCTGCTTCAGATTCTGTGTCTCCCTCTTTTTGCCCTCCCCTGCTTGTGCTCTCTCTGTCTCTCAAAAGAAATAAATATTTAAAAAATTTTTAAACAACACACTTCCACCTTGAGAAACTAGAGAATGAAGAACAACATGAAACTGAGCCATGTAGAATAAAAGAAATTATAAAAATTAGAATATAAATCAATGACATTCAAAACAAATCAACAGAGAAAATCAATGCAACAGAGAAAATCAAAGCTGGTTCTGTGGAAATACAATAGAATTGATAGACATCTATAGGGGATAGCTAAGAAAAAGAGAGAAAGCACAAATTACTAATATTGGAAACTGGAATCATCATTACTGATCTTGTGTCCATTAAAAGGATTATAAAATAATGTTGCAAATAATTCCATGCCCCCAAACTTGATAATTTAAATTAAATGCACCAATTTCTATAAAGACACTATTTACCAGAAGTTTGTGTGCCAAGGACATAAAGTCTTTCTCACAAGAGAATTAATCTAATTGGCCTTTATCTATTAAATATATTGACTTAATGATTAATACTCCTCCCCAGAAAAAGCATACACAGTTTTCATTGATGAATTCTACCAAATAAGAGATTATAGTAGTTGTCTATAATTTCTCCCAGCAAAAAGCAGAAAAGGAACATTTTCTAATTCATTCCAGGAGATGGGCATTACCTTAAAAACAACAACAACAACAATAAAACAGAAAAAGGCATTTCAAGAAAGGAACATTATTCTTCTGAATATTGGAAAATTCTTCAACAAAATTTTAGAATATCAAATCCAGCAGTGTATAGAAAGAATTATAATCAACTGCTATTTATTCATGCCACAGTTGGTTCAAGATACAAAAAGTAATATAATTTATCACACCAACAGGCTAAAGAAAAATCATATAATTATATTAAAAATATTAAGAATTTTAATACAACCAATGCCTACTCATACATAATAAAACCTCTCAGCAAGCCAAGAATTGAGAATAACATTTCTCAACTTGATAAAAAATGTTGACAAAACCTGATAGCTTAGCATCATACTTAATGGTTAGAAATTAAATGCTTTTCCTCTAAAATTAGGAGCAAAGCAGAATGTTCTCTCTCATCACTCTTATTCACGATTGTATCAGAACTCCTAACTAATACAATAAGACAAAAAGAAGAAGAAGAAGAAGAAGAGGAAAGAAAGAAAGAAAGAAAGAAAGAAAGAAAGAAAGAAAGAAAGAAAGAAAGAAAGAAAGAAGGAAGGAAGGAAAGAAAGAAAGAGAAAGAAAGAAAGAAAGAAAGAAAGAAAGAAAGAAAGAAAGAAAGAAAGAAAGAAAGAAAGAAAGAAAGAAAGAAAGATTACATAGATTGGGAAGGAAAAATAAAACTGTGTCCATAAGTGACATGACTGTCTATGTGGAAAATGCAAAATTGAGAAAACAAACTTTCCAGGAACTAAGAAGTGATTATAGGAAATTTTTAGGATACAAAGGGCTAATATGCAAAGTTAATTACAATAGGATCATAATGGACAATTAAAATTTGAAATTAAATATACAATATCATCTACATTAGCAGCAAAATGCTGAAATGCTTAAGTACAAATCCAACAAAATATATACAAGATTGACATGACAAAAATTATAAACATCTGATAAAATTTCCTAAATAAATGAAAATATACTTTATACTTTATTTTATGATACTTAATGAGAATTATAATTAATTCTATGCATCTATGTATTAAGAAAAAAGCTTTAGGAGAAGGACGTGGGGTTTGGGACAGGAAATGCTTCTTTAGCTGCTTGCTTTTATTTGCTCACATGTCCCTTGTGCATTAGACTAGATCCATCTGGAAGGCAGACAATATATTCTATCAATCCATGAGTACCCTGCTGCTAGCAATGTGCCTGGACCAAACTAAATAAATGTTTATACAAAGAAAAATGAGTATCTATTTGGGGAGATTATTCAACTCATGAACAGTGTGGCCAAAATGGATTTAAAAACAAGATTTAGATGGATTTAAAAACAAGATTAGTTGAAATTGCAATGTAAACATGGAAAAGAGAATTATATATGCAAGGAATAGAGTGACCATATCCAATAATATATTCTCTGCTAACTTTCAAAAGTGGGACCTTTTTAAACTCATGGGACATTTCGTGATCTCAATGAGATTTGAACTGATAGTCTTGGAACACCAGTATCACTGAGTTGCAAGTGACTCTGAGTGGAACCATACAATTAATGTGAAGACTGATAAATTGCCAAAATTATAAATGATTTGGCATAGAGGAAAAAAAGATCAACTGAGGAGGCTGAGAGCAGAAATCTATCCCATGGTAAATGAACTGAACCATCACAGTGTAACCCTGGGAATTCATGGATTTAGCTGGCAATGAGCCAGCCTGTTGGGGGTGGTAGTGCTGGGAAGTGGCTCTCTTCCTCTCGGGGAAATGTTAGAATATCCCTCAAGCCCAAAGCCTCAAGCTAGGCAGCTGTCCTTCCAGTCAGTCCTAGAAACAGCTGGTGCTCCAATCCAGGCAGCCAGGTTCTCCGGGGTCTATTTCCTTACCAAGTTCACATTCTCAGGCCAGTAGAATAAGAAGAGCCACCTCCAGATGGATAGAGGTCCTTGCATCAGAAAGAAACCCAGACTGTGCCCAGCAGATGTCCTGGCCTGGTGTGCATCTCTATAGAATGAGAGTATGAGGGCAGTCACGTCGACGTACTTGCATCTCTGCCTCCCTGACCTTGACCTAGCGAGGTTTCCCTTTTCTCAATAAAGCATTTCTTAATCTATGCTGCGTAATGGTATGATGTTGAGGAATTTGTTCTGCCCTCTTGCATGACAGATGGTAGCCCTGGAGAAACCCACCAGACACGACATATGTTCGGCCTTCCCCAAAAGCTATAGTTATCAGATACTGAGTGACATTGACTCTGTTCTTTTCGTACTTCATCCTACTTCAGGTTGCTGTTTTTGCTAGAGTTTGGCAACCTGTGAGCACCTTCCAGAGAATAAACACTACAGCTGTGCATACTTGAGTAAGGAACAGAGGCTCACCAGCAGTGTGTAGATGGATACATGGCCTCCAATAAGGTGGAGAAAACATATCCTTTCTGTTCTGTTTGTCTTTGAAACCCAAATTTCATGAAAGGGGATTTCTGACTAGCTAGTGTGTTGTTTAACCAGTCTTTGAATTGAACTGGAACAAATAACCATTTATTTAGTTAAGTGAGTATTATGAAGCACAATATTTTTTTTCCTTTATGTACCTTTCAGCTGTTCTGTTCTTTTTGTTTTATTTGGATAATATAAGCATTAACTATCATATTAAAGCATTGCGATATTTGAGGAGCCTCTGGGTGGCTCAGTCAGTTAAGCATCTGATTCTTGATTTGGGCTCAAGTCATGATCTCATGGTTGTGAGATTGAACCCTGTATGGGGCACTGCACTTCTTGCAACCTCTTTCGCTCCCTCTCCCTCTCTCTCTCTCCCCCTCTCTCTCAAAATAAATAAACAAACGTATTTTAAAAATACAATTGTTAGATTTGAGACTTAAGAATTTGAGAGAAAAGTTATTTCATCACATTGTACAAGAAATAATACTTCATATCAATGTGACTGTTATCAACGTTCCTTAACAAGAAAACAATGAAACAGTGACTCCTTTAGAAAATCTTCAGAGTGGATTTGAAACTTTTGTCTTTCAAAATTTAATGGAAATAATATACTTTTCTCTTTGATCACTCACGGATTACTTAGCCCTTTTTTGTTAGTCTTTGAAAATCCTTCAGTGTAATTTCCATTATGTTCTTAATACCTTTAGACATTAAAGAGATTAAAGGAAAGATAAATAATTTTTTCTCTCTTCTCTGTATCAGGCATATTAAATTGTTCGGGAGTAGCTTAACAAAAAATAATTGGGAGAGGCTACATTTACTATAGTTAAATAACTTGACCATGATGTAATTTTCAACAGTGGAACTATTCAAACATTTGTCACATTTGACTATTTGTTATAACTGCAAGTTGGCTTATTTTTTTAAAAAAATAAAAAGATATATAACCCATTAACAAGATGAACTCTCGAAGAAGATGTTTTTATTGCCTGTAGGGAGAGAGAAGAAAACATCAGATAATGTTGCCAGAGTACTAAGATTTTAATTCATATTTGCTTTCTAAATTCAAGATATCAACTCTGTGAATTAAACATATACTAAGTAAAGTTGATTTTCTATATTTAAAAAAATTTAGTTTACTTTAATAAATTTCAAAGTGAAGTGACCAGAAGGAGGCTTTGCTGGTTTCCTGGGGTTTCTTTTTATTTTTCTTCTTCTACTCCTCTCTCATTTTGCAAATACATTTTTTCTTCTGCTTTTTCTTTGCCTTTCATGTTATCCTGGCTAATAAGTCATTTACTAAAAATTGACCACAGAGAGTCTCTTTTTTTTATTATTTCAAAACCAAAGTAAATTTTGTTTAAAGTGTTTTATAGTAAAACTAAAACAGCATCTACGCTAATCTTATCTAAGGCTCAATTTTATTGCCCAAACTAAGTCAAATATCAACATAAACTACTTTTCAAAAATATATGGATAAAGGCTAACATCATTTTATATTAACTTTTTTGTTACCTTCATTATATTATATGTGTACAAACATATATACAAATCCTTAAGTGTATGCTCAATGAACATTTACAAGGTGAATCACAGATAAAGAAACAAACCAGCACCTCAGGAGACACTATTTTCTCTCCCAGAATATATCCCCACCTCTTCCCAAAGATAAATTCAGCCTCTGCTTTGCTTGTATTGAATTGA
The DNA here is from genome assembly GCA_017311185.1 of Proteles cristata cristata. NCBI lineage: Eukaryota > Metazoa > Chordata > Mammalia > Carnivora > Hyaenidae > Proteles > Proteles cristata. The sequence continues at coordinate 532,256 of JAESUZ010005027.1, forward strand.
CTTTGCTAGCTTCTGTAATTTATAAAAATGAAGTTGTAGAGTATATTTTCTTTTATGTCTTGATTCTTTAATTCAATTATTATGCTTGCATAAGATTCATCAGTGTTCATGTTGTAACAGTAGGTCCCTCACTTTTGTTGCTGTATATAGTATTCTAGTTTATAATATATGACAGTTTACATATACATTCTACTGTTAATGCATATTTTGGATATTTTTAGTGAGGATCTATAGCAAATGTATACAGACATTTCTACTGGATAAACATCTAGGAGTAAAATTGTTGGTTCATAGGGAATGCATAGGTTCATTTACTTTATATTGCCAACAGCTTTACAATTTATTTTACTAATTTTCCCAGCAAACTAGCAGGATATGAGAAAGCAAGTGTTTTATGTTCTCACCAAAACTGGACACTGGATATTTCAATCTTTTTTATTTTAGCTACTTTTTTTTGGTGTGTAGTGGTGTTGCATTATTGTTTTAGTTCATATTTCCTCAGAACTGATGAGATTGAGCAGTTTTTTAATATGCTGGCCATTTAGATATCTTGCCCATCTAAGTTTTTTTTAGTTCTTTGCCCATTAAAAAAAGCAACTTTTTAAAATTCTTTTTACAATTATTTTTAATGTTTATCTATTTTTGAGAAAGGGAGAGAGAGAAAGAGAGAGAGAGCACACATGCTTGAGAGGGGGAGGGGCAGAGAGACATAGAAACTGAAGCAGGCTCCAGGCTCCAGGCTCCAAGCTGTCAACACAGAGACTGATGCAGGGCTTGAACCCTCAAACTGCGAGTTCATGACCCAAGTAAAAGTCAGATGCTTAACTGACAAGGCCACTCAGGTGCCCCTCTTATTCTTTTTTTTAAATTGATTTGTAATTATTTTAAATTCTGAATATGAGTCTTTTGTTCAATATATACTGCAAATATCTCCTCTCATTTTGTGAATTGCATTTTAACTTGCTTAATGGCATATTTTGATGAGTAAGAGTTCTTAAGTAAGTCCAACTTATTGATATTTTCTATGGTAGTATTTTGTGTGTCCTATTTCAGAAATCTTTTTCTATCTCGAAGTTGTGAAGATAATCTCTGACTTTATATCCATTTTGTTTTACCTTCTACCTTTAAGTATAAATTAACAAGAAAATTATTTTTTATATGGATGATACTAGTAGTGGCAGTAGAAGTGGTTAAGATTCTTAATTAATTAATTAACCAATTAATTTAAGATTCATTTTTAAAATATATTAATACACTTTGTATTTTAGAGAAGTTTTAGGCTTACAGAAACATTGAGTAGAAAGAACTGAGTCCCCTTATGTCCCCTTCCCCAAGCTCTCTTGACTCCTCTGTTATTGACATCTTTCACTGGAGTAGCACCTTTGTTACAATTTATAAGCCAATAAAATACTGAAATAATATAATTACTACAATAATGCAATATTATTAACTAAGGTCTATGGTTTACATTACTGGGTTTCTCTCCTTTTGCCCCTCCCTGACTTGCAGGTTCTCACTCTCTCTCATTATCTCTCTCAAAAAATAAAAATACATTTAAAAAATTTTAGCAAATATTTTTAAAAACTGTATGTAACCAAGGAAGATGAATACCTCAGTTTGGTATAAAGTCCAGATAAACGTGGTGAGGTTATTATAAAGGATGGGTAACTAGCAGAGTCTGTATTTTGAGTTATAAAAATAACAGGAATTAGTGACACAGAAAAGCTGGCTCAAATGTTCTTTTTTAAAAAAATTTTTAACGTTTATTTATTTTTGAGAGACAGAGACACAGAGCACAAGTGAGGGAGGGGCAAAGAGAGACACAGAACCTGAAGCAGTCTCCAGGCTCTGAGCTGTCAACACAGAGCCTGATGCGGGGCTGGAAATCACAAACCATGAGATCATGACCTGAGCCAAAGTTGGCAACTTAACCTAGTGAGCCACGCAAACACCCCAGGCCCAAATGTCCTGGATAGAACTTTCACATATAATTGATTTAATCTGAATTGTTTCAGGACTTGAAGGAAAAGATTTGCTCTGATTAGCTTTTCATATTAAATCTTTTTTTTTTTAATGTTTTATTTGTTTCTAGGAGAGAAAGAGAGACAGCGTGAGCAGGGGAGGGTCAGAGAGAGAGGGAGTCACAGACTAAAACAGGCTCCAGGCTCTGAGCTGGCAGTCAGCACAGAGCCCGATGCAGGGCTCGAACCCAGGAACCGCGAGATCATGACCTGAGCGAAAGTCGGACGCTTAACCGACTAAGCCACCCAGGCGCCATAGATTTTCATATTAAATCTTAATGACACAGAACCCAAAAGAATTATGGATCTTTTTCAGGAAAAGCTAAAAAGTAAAACAAAGAGTAAAAATTTATCTCCAAGATAGGTATAGATGTTCACATCATGACATCAGATTTTAACATCCTAACACTGGTATTCTCTCAAATTTTCAATTACTTTCCAAATATCTGGATGCCTTCTATCTGTCATGATCAATGTACAGATCAGGGTTTCTCAGTAATATCACTATTAACATCTTAATTATTGACAAATAATTTCCTATGAATTATAGAATGTTTAACATCTATCCATTAGATTCCAATACCTCCTTCCACCCTCAACTTATAACAGAGGAATTATTTCCAGATAGTGCCAAATATCCCCTGAAGGGCAAATTTGCTGTTTCTTGAAAACCACTGGTATATATTGAGGCTTGATGAATCTGTCTATTTGAAAATTGTCTTTGATGATTTGTTTTTAAGTGAAAAATGCCTCTGCTGTTGATAAGAGAGAAACTTGTTCTTATGTTTTTAGATTTAACGTTTTCAGCTGGGCTCCATAGTAACCCCATTTTCTTATCTAGATGTACCAACATAAGAGATATATGGCCTCTTAGACTTTCTGCTACATGGCTTTTTTCAGAAATAACTTTTAAAAATGAGTCTCAGTAAGTTTATGGTTTATAAATATTTTGTAGCTGAAGAACCTACATTCAATCTAGACGTCTTTGGAGACAAGAAGTAGAAATGAGGGGGAATCAAGAGAAAAAATAAACTGTTGGGACCTCCTCAAGATTAAAAGCTTCTGCACAGCCAAGGAAACAACCCAGAAAATTAACAGGCTACCAACGGAATGGGAAAAGATAGTTGCAAATAACATATCAGATAAAGGGTTGATATCCAGAATCTACAAGGAACTCACCAAACTACACGCCTGAAAAACAAACAACCCAGTGAAGAAATGGGCAGAAGATATGAACAGACACTTCTCCAAAGAGGACATCCAGATGGCCAACAGACACATGAAACGATGCTCAGCATCCCTCCTCATCAGGGAAATACAAATCAAAACCACACTAAGATACCACCTCACGCCAGTCAGAGTGGCTAAAATGAGCCAATCAGAGAACTCTAGATGCTGGCGAGGATGTGGAGAAACGGGCACCCTCCTACACTGTTGGTGGGAATGTAAACTGGTACAGCCCCTCTGGAAAACAGTGTGGAGGTTCCTAAGGAAACTAACAATAGAACTCCCCTAGACCCAGCAATAGCACTGCTAGGAATTTACCCAAGGGATACAGAAATGTTGATGCATAGGAGCACATGGACCCCAGTGTTCATGGCAGCACTCTCCACAATAGCTAAAACCTGGAAAGAGCCTAAGTGTCCATCAACAGATGAATGGATCAAGAAGATGTGGTTTATCTATACCATGGAATACTACATGGCAATGAGAAACAATGAAATGTGGCCATGTGTAGCAACATGGATGGACCTTGAGGGTGTTATGCTGAGAGAAATAAGTCAGGCAGAGAAAGACAAATATCATATGTGTGCACGTATAGGAGGATTAGGAGGAACTTAACAGAGGACCAAGGGGGAGAAGAAGGGCGGAAATGGTGGGGGAAAGGGGGAGAGACAAACCATGAGAGACTCTTGAATGCTGACAAAAACTGAGGACTGGTGGATGTGGGGGGGAGGAGGGGTGGGCATAGAGGAGGACACTTGTGGGGATGAACACTGGGTGTTATGTGGAAACTAATTTGATAATAAGCTATTTGTAAAAAAAATAAATAAATAAATAAATAAAAGAAGTAGAAATGAGGGGTGAGAGGTTCAGGGAGGAGTTCTCAATCCCAAATTAGGAAAATATTTTTTAAAATAAAAATTTCAGATATATATCCGGCCTTTGATATTAACAGAAAATTCCTTGCATAAATGAATTTTCCTAACTCAAACTCATAATTTGTCCTTACAGTTAATACATTGTTCCTTTTTTTCTATTTAATGTAGCTTTTTTAAATTTAAGGATTCTGTTATTTCAAAATGCTACCCTTCTCTGGTTTGACATTTATAATCCAGTTCTTCATTGAAGGAGCTATTTCATTTATTTTGCATCTGAAAGATATGTACTATCTTGGATCTATTTATGATTTCCTTCAATTATTTAATCATAATTTGCTGAAATATTTTTATAAAATTGCATTCAGGTTGAGTTTGACAAGCCTGTGAATTACAGAACAGTTGTTCTTGATCTAAACAATTGTCAGTCTATGAAAATCAAGCACAGCTGGAGGTCAAGTTGTATGAGAAGGTTAATGCTCAGACCCTTAACTGTGTGGGCTTTTCTTACTCATACATTCCTGGCGTGACAAGTAAAGACAATGGCCAGTAATCTCAGCAGACCCTTAGCGAACACTTCTCTGGAACATATAATTTTCCTGAGCATTTAGCCCCTATGAGGGTAGAGTCTGAAGAGCCCTTTCATTTTAAATATTAGTTGGCAGAAGCTCACACAGGATAAATGACTCACTCAGAGTCTCACGGCTGGCTGGCTGGGAGAACTAAAAAGGTCAGCATTTACATTCTCTGTGTTTCTGATTCCCAGTCCATGTCTATTTCTTCTAGACCTTCCTGTAGGGCACAGAAAGCAGTCTGGTAGGTGATCCACTCAGTCAGGAACTCCAATCAGGGATTTTCTTCAGCAGAGAAATTCAGAGCCAGAGAAGGCCAAGCAAAGACATCCAGGGTGCAACACTACATTTCCCTGGAAAATTAAAATGGAGAGCATAAATGTGTCAGGAAAATGCAACCTTCCCTCATAAACGGCCAAGAGAAAAGGAAAATGAACATCACTAGTTGGGGAGAAAAATTAGTTAGTAATTACCGGGGCCTACTGGAATGTCAGGAGAAACAGAATGTGGATTCTTTGCTGCTATGGTTATCTTAGGTCATCGGGTAACCTTAAGTGACAGAAAAACACTACAAGCTCACACAGAAATCCATTCAATGGGAGGTTATAGGCAAATATGGAGAGTGCCTGCTTCATGACATTTATATCAGGGTCTTGGTAGGTCTAATAGAAAATGGAGGAATAAAAAGAAAAAAAAGAAGAATTCTTACATCTATAGCTAAAAAACATGTGTCTCCCAGTTAGAACAGCTGTTACGTGAAGCACTACAAAAGTTTATAATCCTTAGTAGAACATGAGGATTCTCAAACAAAGAAACACTCAAAACACCCAAAATAAAACAGACGAAAGTGTTAGGAATTTTCTAATAAGGCAGAAAGGGAATGACTTTATATAGCTTTCTGTAGTGTTGTGTATCCTATGTCAGAACCAGAAGTGGCTGTACACCCAAAAACAAACAAAAATTGTATCAATAAATATGCCTTAAATGCATTCGAATAATTGGAAATTTGATAAGATATCTGAATATTTGGCCAAATTTCCCCCATCAAACTGAAATGTAAGGTATAGTGATTCAGTAGCAGAACTGTTCACATTTTTAATTCTTTATAACCAAACATGATCACTGTCATTATTAGATCATCAATCTCTAGTGTTAACCGTAAAAGTAGAACAGGAAAAATGGGTTTACTCAGGAATACCAGAGAATTGCAATCTATGACAAGTAAACTAGGGCAAAAGCACTGCCAAGTTCAAAGAACAAAGGAGAACACTGCTCTTAAATAGAGAAAGGGGGACATTGGGAAGGGTGTTATAAACAGTTTGTTGGAGTAATCTGGGAGTTCGAAGTATGGTGACTTCTCATCAATTGAATTGTGACAGTCTGTCATTGGCTGGGCTGTTGCTCAGATAGAAGAAAGACTGTCTTCCTCCTGCTGGTACAGTAAAGTAGTATTTACACACCTGCAAGGTGGGTCTGCAATTGATGAAGAATGATAGGGCGTGAGAGCTCCCCTTTCTGGTCTTCACACTGTATTCTATATGAGAGTTCCTTTTATTAATTTTCACATTGGTATCAAGGTCATTAAGGTGGTTGGTCTTTGGTAAACTATTGATTGATGGAATTCATTGATAACTATTTGTCTGGCAATAATGATTTGACTAGTATAATTTACCTTAAACATCAATAAATTCAAGTATCAAGGATAATATTTGGGGCCCTTTATTCCCAAATGACTAAAGAACAGTAGGCAAAATAAACACCAGATCAGAATAATTAAAACCAAAGCCTTCTGCTCATTAGGGTCAGTAAACTTGACGAGTAGCAGAGCTGATGCACTAGTATAGCATATACGCTTTTATTACTGAAAATATTCTAAATATTTGCACCATCTGTCATTTTAGAACTTATAAAATTCTCTTCAATAAAGTGCCTATTTAATATTCTTTATAGTACTGTGTAGAAGTGTGTCCTAATACAAAAATATATGCGGTCTTTGTCCCTGGTTCCAGACACAGAATTCCTAAAAATACTTGGTATTTCCTGAGTGATAGGAGTGTCTTTTGTAATTCATTAAGCCCACTTCTACCCTCACACTTGCTTTTATGCTAATGAGGTGACTTTGGGAGGGGCATCTAGGGAACTTCAGGATAGGGCTGTTAACAAGAAACAAGGTGACTAAAGGATTGGAATTTCCAGCCCCACATACCAACCTTCCATAGGGGACCAGGGCTGGGGATTGAACTCTATAAAACTTAAACAAAATTTGGAAAGCTTCCAGATTGGTGAACACATTGAGGAGCAGAGCCAGTGGCACACCCAGAGAGGGCATGGGAGCTCCATGTCTCTTTCCCCATATCTTGTCCTGTGCATCACTTTCATTTGTCTGTTCCTGAGTTACATCTTATACTAAACTGGTAATAGTAAGCAAACCATTTTCCAGAGTTCTTTTTTTTTTTTAATTTTTTAATTTTTTTTTTTTTTTTAATTTCTAGGAGAGAGAGAGAGACAGCGTGAGCAGGGGAGGGTCAGAGAGAGAGGGAGTCACAGACTGAAACAGGCTCCAGGCTCTGAGCTGGCAGTCAGCACAGAGCCCGACGCGGGACCGGAACCCATGAACCAAGAGATCATGACCTAAGCGAAAGTCGGACGCCCAACCGACTAAGCCACCCAGGCGCCCTCATTTTCCAGAGTTCTGAAAGCCATTCTAGCAAATTATCAAAACTGAAGAGAGGTTCATGGAAACTCTCAATTTATAGCTGATTGGGCAGAAGCCTAGGTGACAACAGACATGGGAAATGGGGTAGTCTTCTGGGATTAAGCCCTTAACCTGTGGAGTCTGCACTAACTGTGAGTAGTTAGTATGAAAATTGAATTGAATTGAATTGAAGGACATCCTGTTGGTATCTGGAGAGTTGAAAGATTGGTTTGTATGGGGTACACCCTCCCCTCCTCAAAACCTGCATATTTCACATTAGAAATGTAAGTAAAAGAGGTTCAGGCAGGCAGGGCAATATCACTTTTTTTTAATAAGTGACAGAAATAAGGCTTACACAGTTGAATTCGTTAACTCAAAAGGTAAGTGCCAATGGTTGTACCTTAATCCTGAACTCAGTACCACCCCTTTTATTCTCTATTATTATCCCAGTTTGGCTCTCTGACTAGGCATAAGATCATATGTTTGAATATCAAAACTGCAAATATACAACTAACATGCAGAGACTAGGGTCGACTCAGAATAATTAACAATAGAACTCCCCTATAACCCAGGAATAGCACTGCTAGGAATTTACCCAAGGGATAAATGAGTGCCTATAATAGGGGAACATGTACCCCAATGTTCACAGCAGCACTTTCAACAATTGCCAAATTATGGAAAGAGTCTAAATGTACATCAACGGACGAATGGTTCAAGAAGATGTCATTTATCTATACAATGGAATCCTACATGGGAATGAGAAAGAATGAAATCTGGCCATTTGTACCAATGTGGATGGAACTCTTAGATGTTATGCTGAGTAAAAGAAGTCAGGCAGAGAAGGACAGATACCATATGTTTTCACTTACAAGTAGAACAGGAGAAACTTAACAGAGGATCATGAATAATTGGGCAAACAAGTCAGTATAAGCTATTTTCCTTAAAAACTGGGTTACAGAAATACTCCTCTTTGAAACTGTATGAGAGCTGTTTGTTGCTGTTTTTTAAAGTTATTATCCAAATTCCCTTGAAAGCAATTTCTGTTTTTTTCTTTGTTTTTTGTTTGTTTGTTTGCTTGCTTGCTTGCTTGTTTTTCTCAGCAAACTGCAGTAGTGGTACAACAGTTGATTTCCACAAAAGTAAAGTTCATCTGTACCATAAACTTATTGCAAGTGAAAATGCTATCTACGAAACCAGAGGGTCTATTTAGAGAGAGGGAGAGATCAGTTAATTTTATTAAGCAGAAAATTGGCAAAGGCTTCACAACCTCTTGCTAATGCTGTTGATAGCATTTCCTTCAGATGGCAGATTGAAAGGTTAGCCTGAATTGACAAATGGCAGCAGTGTGTGTGTGTGTGTGTGTGTGTGTGTATGTGTGTGTGTGTGTGTGTGTGTATGTGTGTGTGTGTGTGTAAGGAGTGGTTGTGGGCAGTGATAGGAAACAATTCAGGCCAAATAGAAAAAGCCATACTTAATGGTATCAGCAACTAACACCACAAAGTAACTTGTTGTGCATCACACTTATTAAGCATTACCGGGTAATTATAGTATGAAGCAGAGTCCTCTTAATGCAGTGATTGGTGAGAAATAGCACTTCAAACTACATTGGATGCTTTAGATCACACTTAGAAAACTTGAAATGGAAAAACCCAGCAATTTTCCTGAGACACTTTTATTGTAGCTGCCTTTTAAAATATGCAAATATTTTCTAATGACGTTAGCTTCATCTTACTTAGCCCATCCATGTATGACACATTAAGTGCCATTCTAAACTGATAAATCTGGGCTATAATTTCAACACAGCAGTCCCCTTGTATATTTCTTTTCTTCTGAAATGACCTCAGAAAGCTTCAAATGGAATATAACCCTAATTGCACTAGATAGATTCTGTTCTCATTTTCAAAATCTGAGTAAATAGATAAAAAATTTACTCTGATGGACAGCTTTCCTTGATTACTATAACCACACACTAAAACTGCAAATCTACAGATCCTACTCCTCTTAATATCCTTAATGCTTTTAAAATATTTCATGCTTAGCACTCTTGAACAGCTTCCAATAGTCTTGATGATCAACTCCAATCTCCTTGGAGAGCTCCAGAAGGGTGTCTGCTTTCTTTCCCATACCTGGTCTCCTGCCTCATTGCTTTGCCATCCCCACCATTATATACTCAAGGCATATGGAGCTTATTGCATTCCCACATCCTGCTATGCTCCCATATGTTCCTGAATTTTTCAAGAATCATTCGATTGTGTCCCTGGAATAGCCTTCTTCCACCTCTCCACCTGGCTGACTCTCTCCACTCATCATTCAAACCGACATCAGGTGTCACATTCTCCCACCTCCCCTGAGGATCCATCCCTTTTTAGGTTTTATGGTCTGGCTCTGTCTCCCACAATGGTCGATCTGTTACTCTTATAGCCAGTCTCTCACTGTATTGTCATTATCCATATTCTTGTCATTGAGAACTCTTGGAAAGCAGACACTGTCTAATTTTATGACCCTAGTGCCTAGCAGCATGATGGCATATAGCAGTAAATGAATGGTTTAGTGAATGAGTAAATTCAATATGAAATAAACTTCTTTTTGACACAGATCTATGAGAGATACATTTTATAGACCTACTGTGATGGTTCCAGCTTATTGAAAAGTGGTGTTGAGCAAGAAGGAAAATAGGCTGACCAAATTGTCCAAAGGTATTTAGAAAATGCTTCATGTGTATGGAAGATCTAATTTAGCAGAATTTAAGGGTAAGATATGGATTGGAAGAGAGTGACATTAGTTATGATTTTATCCTGGCAACTTTTTAAACATAATTGTATCATGCATTTTAGATCATACAAACGATCTTGATATGTATCATTTCACTTTTCGCTTAACCTCGCCTTTTTTTTTTTTCCTATTCTGTGTGAAAGCAATAGTGTTGGAACAATGGCCCAGAGTGGTAGCAAAGCAAGGGATGAGAGAGAGAGGAAGTGTTGGTTGAAATGATTAAGGTTTTTATTTCTTTTAAATTTTTTTAATTTTTGAGAGACAGAGAGAGAGAGAGGCAGAAAGAGAGGGAGACACAGAATCTGAAGCAGGCTCCAGGCTCTGAGCTGTCAGCACAGAGCCCAATGTGGAGCCTGAGCTCACAAACTGTGAGATCATGACCTGAGCCAAAGTCAGATGCTTAACTGACTTAACCACTCAGGTGTTACATGACAAAGGTTGTTTTTTAAAGGAGTGGATAATCTCTACTGGGCCATGTCACCATTAGCCAAATTGGCGGTACACTTCCATACACTTCCATAGTACAATTGCCCTCCCAGTGGCCTATTTAAACTATTTCATGACTTTTCCTCTCACCACAAACATCACATATCTCCCTCTAAGATGATGACTTTGTCTTCTACCAAGAAAACAAAAGCAACCAAAGGGAAACTTCATCTTCCTTCCATGAAATCTGCCAACCCTCTTGTATTTGCCTCCTTCTCTGAAAATAGGATGAAAGTATCCATGTATTTATTTTAATTCCTCACTACATGGTGGAAAGCATCCCTTCTCGCTTCCTCATAGATTTTGCTCCTGCACTGTATCCTCTTATTATTGTCCTGATACAGCCAACCACCCATGTTTCTGTTTTCCTAGGGCAGCCAGTAACTTCCATGTCCTATTTCTCAGTACAACTGATTACTTTTCTCCTTAAATCTCTTTGACAGCCCACACTCCTGGATTCTAGCCAAAGGACTGACTACCTCTTCTCTGTGTCTTAACTGGTTCATTCTCTATCTAATTTCTAAATGTTAATGTTGATGCTAAATGTTCTTAAGCCCCCCTCTTACTTATTCATCATTTTTCTTAATACAATTTCAATCACAGGATTTCAAATACACATTACATATTTGTTGCTGCCCAGATTTGCCTGGATTTCCATCTTTAATACAAATCTCCAACTCACACATCCAACTGGTCTATTTGAGATCTCAATCTAAATGGCTGATCCTATCACTAATTTGACATGCCAAAAATAGTCAGTTAACTTCACACCTGAGCCCTTAGAATTGCCTCCCTTATGGCCTTATTTGTCTCAGTAAATGCTACCATTTGTCCAGTTGGTCAGCCCAAAAATCCAGAAGCTAGGTTTTTCCTTCTCTTTCTCTCGTTCCCTTCAATTACTCCATCAGGAAGCCTCTCCCCACAAAATGTCTCATATGTGACAACTTCTCTCTTCTTCACAGATGCCACCCTAGTCTAAGCCAACATGGCGTTTTGTGACAAGCATCCTAAGTAATCTTTCTTCTGATCTTTTTGCTTCATGTAGCTGCTAAAGTGATATTTTTAAAATTATATTTTTTTAATTTTGGGAAGTGGGAGAGCAAGAGCATGATTGGAGAAAGGGGGAAAGGGAAGGGGACAGAGGATCTAAAGTGGGGTTTGCAATGATAGCAGATACCCCCAGGTGGGGCTTAAATTCATGAACCATGAGATCATGACTTGAACCCAAGTTAGAGGCTTAGCCAACTGAGCCACCCAGCACCCCCAAAGTGTTATGTTTTAATTTCAAGGTAGAGCACATCCCAAATCTGCTTAAATGTTTCAATGGTGGCTCTGTTCTTGGGATTTAAAAAAATGAGAATCCCTAAAACAATCCCAACACTCTCTATGATCTGGCTTCTACCTACTCCTTCAGCCTGCGTTCTGACAGCCCTGCCACTAATTGTGCTCAGTCCTGGTGGCCTTCTTATTGTTGTCTTAATAAGAGACATTCTTATTAATGTCTCTACTGCATTAAGACTTGTCGTGTAAGGGTTTTACTCTGTGTGGACACTTCCTTTACTAGATCTTTCTTTCCATATATTGCTCCTTCCGTGATTCGTGTCTCGGATCAAATTTAACATTACTGGTAATATCCTCCTTGACTATCCAATATAACTAGAAATTTCCTGGCTCTACCTGTCCCCATCTATCTCCTAATATATCGCTGTTAATTTTTTCTAATATAGTTAATTGGCCATGTGTGTTTATGAGTATAAAGATGACCACAAACTTAGTGATGCATGCAGATATCACACACACACGCGTGCATGCGCGCGCGCGCGCACACACACACACACACACATTTCAATTCAGAATGGAAAACATCTGAAACATTTGATACCTGCTAACTGCTTAGGGAAGGATAGTGGTCTGAAAACGGTGAAGGGGATTGGGCCTTCAAGGAGAAATAAGCAGCAAAAGCTCTAAGAGACCAAGGAAATGGAGAAGAATGGAAAGAAAGACCCAAGTAAGACATTCTCTATGGGATTTGGACAGTTGATGCAGGCACATCATGAATGCCTCTTGGTTGAAGTTCCTTGCTCTTATTCTTCTGCTCTTCTATCCTCTTGACTCCAGCTCAGAGAGAGTGGACCTGTGTACACAAAATGCTGAATTCTCTTAGCTTGGATCATACATGTGAGATGAGCTGGAAGTCTCCACCAAAGTAGTCTGCAAACCAAGATGCAAACAAGTGACCTAATTTGCCTGCAAATAACTATTTGTCTGAGTTAAGGCACACAGATTCTTCATTTTTAAAGTGTATTTTCACTTTCAAACTTTTTTTAAATTGCTAAAACCAGTAGATTCTTCACTCATTCTGCTCTGCTGAGAATTCCCAAACCTAAAACAAAGGGACCATTTGTTGACCTCCAAGAGACTGCTTGCCAAGGGCAATGTTAGTGTTCTGGAAGTGTACATTCCTTCTATACAAGTGAGCAGAAAAGAATATTTTAGCAGTCCAAGCACAACATAACATCAGGCAGATAGAAGACAATGAGCACGGGATGGCCCATTGGTTCAATACACTATGGGAGTTAATGGATATGCACCAATTGTCCCTTGAGCAGGAGCTTGGAGTACCCCAGGAATCAAGAAGGAGAAGGTCAGAAAAGCAGGAGGTAAGTGATGAGACATGAGATATATTACAGAATGAGGCTATATTTTTTTCTTTTTCTTTTTTTGCCTGGAGCTCACTGTGCAATTTCAATGATCTTCCTCACATAAACTGCTTTATTTGTACACATATGAAGTCAAGGCCATTCTAGAACAGGACGCTGGAGATACACACAATTTCCGACTCCAAAATAATTTGATCTGCACACCCTGGGAAAGCAGTTCCCCCCTAAGAAGAGGAAGGTTTGCGTAGATTAGTAAAACAACACACAGAAGCTACAAAAACTCAGGAAGGAGAAACTCATGATCAGAGAATAATTTAGTGTTAAATTAGTGTAGTGCTGGCTATCAGCATGAAAATACTACATGCAAATTCGCTGCAGGTAATTTAACACTAATTACTAAAGTGCTCTGTTTTTTTGACCTTCTCTCCAGCATTCCTCCCTGTTTATACACTTTCAGCTTGCCTGTATTTCCTTGTCAGTGTAGCTTTTAATGGGTCAACTGGGAGGTACGGCACATGGTTGTACTTATAGCATGAAACTTTGAGTTTATCTTGGGATTTCCAAATAGACAGCTCCATGCTATTACTACAGCAATTCCGATGAGTAGAGCTGGAAGCCTTTTAAATACACTGAGCTCACATATATATATTCATGTGTTTATTTCTAATAACAGCAGCTACATTATAGAATGCGCTGGTTTGATTACTTCAACCCTACTCTGCTTGGAAAGCTAATAGAACAAAGCCAAAAGAAAAGAAATCAAAGTTATGATTTATGTAGCATGATCTCCACCAGCCACTACAGAATTGAGTTGCTTGTAACCTTCAAGGGGGAATTTCTGCCAAGAAAATCTGGAAAAGCAGATCAGAGACCAAGAAACCTTGCTAATTTGTTTTTGAACACTCTTGTAGGTAGCTGCTATTTTCAAGACTGAGAAGGACTTATGTGTGTACCCCTGTTGCAATATTTCCCATTCAGTTATACAAAAGGGTTTTGGCTTAATATTGAGCAGATTCAGTCATGCCCTACCCTCTTTTTTGTATCTCCTTCTCCTTTAGACAATGTGTTTGCTTTCATCTGAGAGAACCACTGCTTCCTGACTCTCCTTTGATCATCTCACACTCAACACCTTCCTCATACTGGAATATAAAGACATAAACTGAAATATAAGGCTACTTTTCTCATCATCAATTGCAGTGGCAACCTAAGCAACAAGAACATGGAGGCGGTAGACACTGGTGCTGAAGAATGCAGCATCTTATTCTTCCATTCTATCAGTTATGGTTTGTTTGGTTTTGCTGTATATACTTGTCAATTTCATCTGCCTGCTAAACTATAAAGTCCATAGGGACAAAGACTTGAGTCTTGGCTATATTTTATTTCTAACATCTGGTAGGTGTCTAAGAGTTGAGAGACACATACAAACTAGCTGTTGGATTATTTTGAAATGTCATTGTTTGAAGGTTCATGAAGGATATAGGTCTTGCTCTGCTTATTAATCAGATAACTCGAGGAGATAAGAATCTTGAGGTCAAGTCTGTTACAAAGTCTAGGTTCATGAATTTAAAGGTAAATATGAATTTGAACATTTTATTCATTTCTTCAACAAATATTTAATGTTTATTATGTGTTGAGAAGCAGCCATGAAAAAACACATAAAGATCCCCACCTTGAGTAGTTATGGTGGGAGATTCAGACAAGACAAGAGAACTACACACACACAAATTTTACATGATTCTAAGGAAAACAAATAAGACAGGGAAGAGGTCTAGAAAGTACTGAGAGGGGTGTGAAGCATTGACATTTTAGGTACAGTGATCAGATACATACCTCACTTATGGTATCTCTGAGTAAGCACCAGGGACAGTGTGAAGTGAGCAGTGTATGTGTCTGAGGGAAGGTTGTTCTGGTGCACAGGCTATGAATAGCAGTATGATCATATGTTCTAGAAATAGCTGGTTAATCTGACTAGAGTGGAATGAATGAGGAGGTAAATAGGAGTTTAGAACTTTGCAGGTCGTAGTAGGGGGTTTCATTTTCTTACTGGGTAGAATGGGGTGACATTAAGCACAGCAGTGACTTACATGACATATTTTAACAGGATCACCCTAGCTGCTATGATAAGAATAAGGTCAGAAGCAAAGATACGAAATTAAAAAAAAAAAAAACTGTTAAAATAGTTTAGGCAAGTATGGTGGTAGCTTGAATGATGGCAGTAGTAGTGGAAATGATAGAAACTAATAAGGTTCTGGATCTATTTGATGTCATAACCAACAGGATTTTGTGATGTGATATGAAAGTAAAAAAAATTTTTTAAAGAATCAAGTATGAACTAAAGGTTTAGTCCTAAACAACTGAGAAGATTTGTAATTAATGAAGACAGAAAAGAGCATTTTAAATATTGGGGTGGTACAAGAAAGGTGAAATATCAGAAGCTCAGCTGAGGACATGTTAGTTTGAGATGCCTTTTGAGCATTCACATAGAATGCTGAGTGGTCAGTGGATACATGGGTGTGGAGTTTGGAAAAGGGGCCCAGAGATGTGAACTTGAAAGCTATCATAACATAGATCCATGAGACTGGATGAGATCATGTAGGGAATGAGTATGGATAGGAAAGAAAATAGGTCCAGGGGAATATCCAATCTTAGAGGCTGGAATGATAAAAAAAAATGATGAAGAAGACAAAGCAGCACCTCAAAGAAATAAGAAAATTGGATGAATTCATAAAAGCCAAGCGAAGAAAGTTTCAAGGATGAGAATGGTCAACTAACTATCAAATGCTAAGCATAAATGAAATGAGGAAAGACTAAATTGTAACCACTGTATTTTGATTTTTAGCTTTTAATTGTAGTCCTTTATTTTTTGCAACAGTTTTTATGATATAAGTTCAAACATAGGAGAGTTGCTAGAATAAAATAAAGAATCTGCTGATCTTTTCATCCATATTTACCAAGTGTTTACATTTTGCCCCACTTATAATATAAAATTCTCTATCTATCTATCTATCTATCATCATCATCATCTACCTATCTATTGAGTTACATGTATACATCTACATAAATGAATATATAGATATGATTTTTAATTTACTTTTTGGAAACATGCCCCATTACTCCTAAAATAGTTCAATAATTATTTCCTAAGAATGACTGTGTTCCTTTATCTAATGATGATATAGGTGGCTAAGTCAACAGACTAAAGAAATATGAATATATAATGATCTCATACATTGCCTCCATTTGCATTTTTTCAATTGTCCCCAAAATGTCTTTTATAGTTATTATTTTCTTAGTCTAAGATCAAATGCAGGATCATACATTGCAATTAGTTGTGATGCCTCTTTAGACCCTTTTAATTTGGAACAGCTTCTCAGCCTTTCCACATCTTTCCTGACCTTGATATTTTGTAAGAGTAGAGACAAATTACTTTTTACACTGTACTGAAATTTGAATTTGTCTGATGTTTCCTCATGTTTAGATTCTGCACTTTTGGCAGGAATAGCATCAAAGTGACATTACATCCTTCTCAGAACATTCTATTAGGAGACAAATAGTGTCAGTTAAGATGATGTTTGCCAGGTTTCTTTACAGTAAAGTGACTTATTTTTCCTTTAAGGTAATGTTTGTCTGGTGATAATTTGCAGAGATAGTTTTCAAAAAGCAAATATCCAATTACACATTAAATTTTTAGCTATTAATTTTAAGACACATTGATAATCTTTTTCCTCCACCATTCTTTTTATTTTAATTGACACTGTGAGCAAGAGCTTACTGTTTTTCAGTTTTTGTTATATGGTTCTTTGTTTTGCTTATATATGATAGGTGATAAATCACCATTATAATTATTTATCTAGCAATCTTATTTTCAAGCATGTGACATGATTATTATTTTCTTAGGTATGGTATGAGTGAGCAAAATATGTAAATACTGGTCATATTTACTCTGTCAATTTTTTCTTTTCTGTGTAATATTTCCTGTGTCCCATTTAATTAACCTTAGCCTACCCAAAATTACAGAAAAAATTCTGTATGATATCACTGGGAAGAATAGATTATGAATTTTCAAAAACCCTATTCTTCACAAAAGAAGAGAGAACTCTGGCAAAAATTGTCAATCAACTTTTTCAGAACTCTGATAATTAACCAATGGTTTAA
This sequence comes from Proteles cristata cristata, assembly GCA_017311185.1. NCBI lineage: Eukaryota > Metazoa > Chordata > Mammalia > Carnivora > Hyaenidae > Proteles > Proteles cristata. The sequence goes on from JAESUZ010005027.1 coordinate 549,716, forward strand.
AATTATTCTTGGAGTATTTATTTCAAAATAGCTAAATCACAGTAATAACAGTGAGTTTTATCACAGTTTAAATTGCCCTATACTCAACCACTCTCTCCAGCTCCTTGGTATCCTTAAAAGTCAACATTGCTCATACAGCAAACCAGCGACCTAGTGGCCATTGGAAATCTCAGTATAAATGGGAGCTCTCTCAAAGCCCCATTTTCAGAGAATTATCATTATTTGACCTTTCTGTAATTTCCCTAGAAAAATATCACTCGCAGAGGCTTGTCTTTTTTTTCAAGTTATTATTTAAATTCCAGTTAGGTAACATACAGTATAATATCGGTTTCAGGTCTAGATTTTAGTGTTTCATCGCTTAAACACCCAGTGTTCATCACTGTAAATTCTCTCCTTAATACCCCTCACCCATTTAATCCATCTCCCCACCCAACTCCCTACAACAACCCTCAGTTTGTTCTCTATAGTTCTGAATCCATTTCTTGGTTTGCCTCTCTTTTTTTCTCCCCTATGTTCATCTGTTTTGTTTCTTAAATTGCATATATGAGAGAAATCATACGGTTTATGGTCTGATTGATTGATTTCCCTTAGCATAAAACTCTCTAGCTCCATCCACATTGTTGAAAATGGCAAGATTTCATTCTTTTTTATGGCTGAACAATATTCCATTGTATTTATATACCACATCCTCCTTATCCATTCAGCAGTCAATGGACATTTGAGCTCTTTCCATAATTTGACTATTGTTGATAATGCTGCTATAAACACTCAGGTGCATGTATCCCTTTGAATCAGTATTTTTATATCCTTTGGGTAAATACCTAGTAGTGCAATTGCTGGATCATAGCAGCTTACGGAATGGGAGAAGATATTTACAAATGGCATACTTGATAAAAGGTTAGTATTCAAAATCTAGAAATCACAAAATTCAACACCCCCCAAAAATAAGCCAGTTGAAAAACGGACAGAGGGTATGAAGAGACATTTTTACAAAGAAGAGATACAGATGGCCAACAGAGACATAAAAAGATGCTTAACATCACTCATCATCAGGGAGATACAAATCAAAACCACAATGAGATATCACCTCACACCTGTCAGAATAGATAAAATTAACAACATGAAACAAGGCTGTGGCGAGGTGTGGAGAAAGAGGACCCCTCTTACACTATTAGTGGGAATGAAAACTGGGGCAGCCACTGTGGAAAAGTGTATGGGAGTTTCTCAAAAAGTCAAAGACTTGTCTTTATCTGATTTGACTCAGAGTTCATTTAGTGATAATGGCCTTTTCCTCAGAGGTGTTGAACAAAAAGAATCATCGGCAATTGTTCAATATTGGGACCACCTGAGGAGATGATGACAGTTGGGACAAACTCCAAGCTAACTGAAATTTTTAAAGGAAAAATTGGGGACTTAGATGCCAACAGGAAGTACTGTTAAAAGCTCAGGCATATTCCTTGAAATCTATGATGTCAAACCCATACACAAGGCTGTGCACATCCTCAAAAAAAGACTTAAGAAAAACCTATGCTTTCACCTCTGATTGAGTCTTTATTAAAGCAGGAAGTGAAGGTGAGGCAGAATTGTAAATTGCCTATCTGAACGCCACCCACATGCCCCAACACACAGGTCTCTCAGCAAAAAATTGAAAGGAGAAGATTATTGATTCCCTAAATTTAAGGAAATCTCTGTTCATTCAGTAAATTATTACTATTCTAACCAAACAGAGTTGCAGTGGTCACAAAAAACAAAGAATACAAACTTTGCAGAACTAGCTCAGCAAAATCCCTAAACAAGGAAATTATAAAAACAGTATAAATAAATTAAATAAAGAATAGAAAAATGAGAGAATAAATTAAACCTCACCAAATTAAAAAAAATTGTGCTTCAAAAACACTATCCAGAAAGTGAAAAGAAAACTCAGAGAATGTGAGAAAATATTTGCAATTACTTCTCTTACGACTGAACAAGTCAACATTGAATAAATGATCACATGACTTTTTCAGCTCCTTATCTCCTGGAATATACCAAATTAAACAAGATCAGGAGGACTGTTCACATGTAGTTTGTCACAAGGTATATTGTGACTTTTGGTAAAGATGCTTTTTTAAATCACCCAGTATAGTTACTGTTTGTATGTGGCATTATTAAATTTATCCTTTTGTTTGTCTCTTAGGCTTTTGGCATGTTCTTTTTAGTGCTTAGTCCATTTTTCTTAATGTAGACTTTTCTTTCATTTACCCATAATGGGATATGTACCACCATCCTTGCATCCTATGGACTGTCTTCCTAAATGCCTCTTTATTTGTAGTCTTTGTTCCTTGTGTTTGGAATTTCTGAAATTGAGCACTCCCTGCTATGTTGTACTCATTGCTCTGAATAAAGATTCCCTACAGTTATTTGCTCCAGCCAAAGATGGTCTGTATGTTCTCTCTTGCAGTTCCTGCATTTAGCCTTGACCTGACATCTTTCTGATGTTACTACACTTATAACAAGCTTTGCTACATTCCAGATAACCTCTCATAGACATACATCATTGTTCCAATTAGTAACTCTTCAGGTCTTTGTTTTATTTCATGTCTTCCCATTTTCCAACCTTATGTATGAAAAACAACACATCTCTTATTGCTCAGTAAATGCCCTACTGACAGCGGGTTCACAGAAGACTTTTATTTTGGCTAAGATAACTAAATATATTTAGTACTGAAATTTAACATCCAAGGCAGTTCAATCTAATATAGAAAGGGACCTATACAAAGATTGATGGCCAAGGGTATTAAAAATTAATGTATTTCAGAAAAAGTACTAGAAAATTATGAAGGGGATATCTTAATTAAATGAATATGGTATCCTGATATATTAAATTTCTGTCTTCCTCTCTGTAAGTATGTGCCTCTATATATACATATATACACATATGTATAGCTACCTATATCATCTAGATATTCTTCTGGTAGTGGATTATAAAAATGACACATATAAATTTTGTATAATTTTTAGGGCAAGTACTTTGAAACGTCAACCAAATATCTGAAAGTTCAAAAATAAAATGAAAAATACAGTTTGGTTTCTAAATGGAAGCAAGTCCAGTAAAAGATAAAGGAAAAAGCTAAGAAATCATATGAAGACTTCATGAGAAATGTTAAGACTTATCATTTCATTAGTATTGCCAGAGAAGATAACTCTATCACATCTTATCAAAGGGACAGTACAATGAATAAGCTTTCTAATAAATTTTTTCCCCTTAAGTTAAAGAGACTTTTTTTCTGCAAATGGCAGATTTCTTTCGAGTCATAAATACATATATAATTTTTCTTTTTTGGAAGACACAGGCTTTCATGAATATCTCCTTTAAAATACCTACTTGGCAGTAACTTGGAAATATCTCAGTTTTTACTAATAAGAGCTCTAAGATATTGTAAAGAGAAAATTAAAAAATGACGTTTTGAATAGAGAAGAATGTACACATTTAGAATATGGAAGAAAGAGAATCAGAGAGAATTGACTTCAACATACCAAGAGAAGCTTATAGTTGAATGAAGAAGACATTCTTAGAAAATGCTTCTTACATGTTGACAGTCTTTAATTTCTGAAATTTTATGATTTCCTCTTTTTTGTTTGTTTTGTTTTGATGTTTTTTTAAAAATGCTCATAAGAAATTATCCTGATTTCCTATGAATTTTATTACATAATGTCAGGACTATTGCTCTCTCTCTACATTTTCTTGTGATATCTATAACTGTGTTGAATTCTAGCAGTATAAAACTTGGAAGTATGTTTACTTTGTCTTTGTCGTCGCCCCAGGTATTTAAAGCAAGGTTAATTGTTTTATACAAAGAGAGCTAAGTTTTTCTTAAGATAATTTGCTGATATTTGCACAGATCCTGGTTGGCGAAATGTGCCCCAAGACAGAATCCTCAGAATATCTTAAACGTCAAGAGATATCTACTTCCTGAAGACCAGAAATGTCTAAGACTTGACGTATAGAAAAAGCTCAACAGGTTTGTTCTTTTCCCTTTCTTTACCTGGCCTGGAACTTCCTCCATCACAGAGACTGATAGAAACTTATTTTGTTGTACCAAGTAGCTATGATTTAGTGTTAGACCATGAGTATGAAGCATGTGTGTATATAAGAAAGATTTAGGGGCGCCTGGGTGGCTTAGTCGGTTAAACGTCAGACTTTCACTTAGGTCATGATCTCACGGTTTGTGGGTTCGAGTCCCGCGTCGGGCTCTGTGCTGACTGCCAGCTCGGAGCCTGGAGCCTCTTTCAGAGTCTGTGACTCCCTCTTTCTCTGACCCTCCCCTGCTCACGCTGTCTCTCTCTCTCCTAGAAATAAATAAAGCATTAATATTAAAAAAAAAAAAGAAAGATTTATTGCTTAAATTTGATTGCACTCATTATGTGTATGTGGCTATGTGTCCAAGAAATTATACATTTCTTTTATATACCAAAATTACCACCCTTATTATGGCATTATGCGAAGGGGATCAAGAGTACAAATTATGGGGGTGCCTGGATGGCTCAGTCGGTTACGTGTCCGACTTCGGCTCAGGTCATGATCTCACGGTTTGTTGGTTCGAGCCCCATGTCGGGCTCTGTGCTGACAACTAGTTCAAAGCCTGTAGCCTTCTTCAGATTCTGTATCTCCCTCTCTCTCTGGCCCTCCCCTGCTCAGGCTGTCTCTCTCTCTCTCTCTCTCTCTCAGAAATAAATAAAACATTAAAAAATTTGTAAAAAGTACAAATTATGATAATATTAATGTTAAGATTTGTTGAGTGTTTATATTTGCTAAGCACTGTAGACATCTGAGGTGTATTATCTCATCTAATCCTCATGTGAGCCATGAACTACCTCAATCACCATTTTACTTATATTTGATAGAATTGAAATTCAGGCAGGTTAAATAACTTAACTAAGCTCAAACAGTCAGGATTTAACTTGGCCTCTCACTCATTATATTTCTGTTCAGCTTTCTATATTACCAATCAATAACATGAATTCTTTCTTGTAGTTTTCTACTCCCTTTTATTTCAACCCTTCTGTTAAAAATTGAATGAGTTTTTATCTGTGATTTTATGGTTCCTTCTCTTTGTTTATTCACTGTCCCATCTGTAAACACTAACTACTGTGTTTCATCAATTAAACCCAGTGTCTTATTGATCGTTCTTCCTCAAGGTTCCATTACCCATGTCTTGAATGATTCACAGAATTCTAATAGAATACACTTGTTTGGGAAAATTGTATGATGGTCGCAGTGATCTTCAAAGTCACTTCCATTGTACATTTACTGCTATATGCAAAAATATTCTAGAAGATTATGTAGCTATTGTGAGAACTGACTCACTTTCTCTCTTATTTATAGATACACATCATGAAACATTGTTAAGAATTTGCATGTGTAATAGTTGATAATATTTTACTTATCATGAAAATTTTAATAGCCAACTACTTGTAAAGATGCAAATAGGGCACCTGGGTGGCCCAGTTGGTTAAGCCACCAACTTCAGCTCAGGTCATGGTCTCTTGGTCTGTGGGTTTGAGCCTCTCGTTGGGCTCTGTACTAGTAGCTCAGAGCCTGCAGCCTGCTTCCAATTATGTCTCTCTCTCTCTCCCACAAAAATAATAAATTTAAAAAAATTTTAAAGATGCAAATAAAAAATTCTTTATTTTTTAGGAGATTCATGGGAGCCCTATGCTTTTCGTCATCATAGTTCTTTCATTCATTTAAAAAAGTGTTAGAGTAAAAATATATAAAATACAAAATACAAATATAAAATATATCCAATAATATTTTTATTTTTATTTTTGAATCCTTTTTTATTTTTTTTTAATTTATTTATGAGAGAGTGAGAGACAGCATGAGCAGGGGAGGGTCAGAGAGAGAGGGAGACACAGAATCTGAAACAGGCTAAAGACTCTGAGCTAGCTGTCAGTACAGAGCCAGATATGGGGCTTGAACCCATGAACCGTGAGATCATGACCTGAGCCAAAGTCAGACGCTTAATCGACTGAGCCACCCAGGTGCCTCTATATTTTTAAATGTAAATACATTTTTTAAATCCATTGAGAAAGTTTGAAAATACATATTTTATTATGATTAGCTCTACTTAAAAATGAGTTTTATTGATGTATTATTTACATATAGTAAAATCCAATCACTTTTAAGTGCATAATTCAGTGAGTTTTGAAAAATCACACCCGCATAAAATTATGATATAGACTATTCCTATCCTTGAAAGCAGCTCCCTTGCTCACCTTTGCAGTCAGTTTTCTCCCTCTGTCACTGCCCCCTGGGAACCAGTGTTCTGCTATCTGTTGTTTACTGTTTTGCTTTTTCTAAAATTTTATGTAAGTATAATCATAAATGTATCATCTTGCTTGTGTCTGGTTTTTTTTCATGTAACCTAATGCTTTTGAGAATCACCCACATGGTTGTGTCTATTATAGCTCATGCCTTCTTATTGCTGAGTAGTATCCCATTGCCTGGATGTTTCACATTTGTTTATCTTTTCACCACTGCTGAACACAAACTCCCCATATATGGGTTTTCCCAGTTTTTTATTTCCCAGTTTTGTGACTATTGTCACTAAAGCTACTATGAACACTCATGTAGAACACTTTATGTGAAAATATCATTTGATTTATCTTAGTTATACATCTATTTAACCTTAATGGGTTAAATGTCTATTTAAATTGATAGATTATATGGAAAATGTACAAGTAACATTTTAAGAAGCTCGAGCTTCTTAAAGTTATTAAAGTGCTTCTTAAAGCAATGGCCAACATTTCTCATCAAACTAGATTAAGAATTCCATCTGTAAATTTCTTGTTTATCATTTGTATGCAAGTAGTTCTCATTTTGCATGGAAATTCAGGATTATAAACTTCGTGTGGATATGAGTCCTTCCTGAAAAGGATTGTATAAGTTGAAATTATGCAAAAGGACCATAATAGTAAGTGGGAAAAATTATGATGATTTCATGACTTCTAATTTCTTTTTTTTTTCTTACAAATAGTTTATTGTCAAGTTGGTTTCCATATAACACCCAGTGCCATCCCCACAAGTGCCCTCCTCCATGCCCATCTCCCCCCTCCTCCCCACGTCCATCAGTCCTCAGTTTGTTCTCAGCATTCAAGAGTCTCTCATGGTTTGCCTCTCTCCCTTTCCCCCACCATTTCCCCCCTTCATCTCCCTCATGGTCCTCAGTTAAGTTCCTCCTAATCCTCCTATGTGTGCAAACATGATATTTGTCCTTCTCTGCCTGAATTATTTCGCTCAGCATAACACCCTCAAGGTCCATCCATGTTGCTACACATGGCCAGATTTCATTGTTTCTCATTGCCATGTAGTATTCCAGCATGACTTTTAATTTATTTCACAAAATATCAAAAATCTTTCATTGCTAGTTTTAAGTGTATAAAAGATGAAAAATAGCAAAACTAGTATTTAATACACTATATTGGAAACACTGAGAAGTATAATCTAATACATTGAAAACAACAATAATTAAAATATTTCATTTTTTTATTAAAAATGACCACAAATATATCCACTACTCTTTAACTGCTCAAGAGTAGCTTAAACAATATTTCCTTCCTTCTCTCCCTGTATGTATAACATGCAATACAAAATGAGTATCTTTTCTGTGCCTTGGCAAATTTTTTAGAATCCTTCCTAACTTTGGATCAGCTTCCAGTATTTTATCCTTTGTCCTTTCAATGCCATGAAATATCTCTGAGAGTCTGGAAATGTGAAATTTTATGCTGAGTTTGCCTCATCTGGAACAACTTCATCTTTATATCATAATCACTTTCTGCATTCATGTCAAAGTTGGATTTCACTACTTCCTATGGCGGCCTAGCTGCAGTCTCAAACAGTGCTGTCAATCCTCCCAGAGTTCCTGTTTCTTCTATTCACATTTGAGTCAAATTTCATTTCCAGCATATCACTTTTCATTTTTTGCTACATTTTCCTCTTTGACCATTTGCTGCTTTTGGTTATGTCATTGCAAAGTATCATGGCAGATCGCCACTGGAAGACAAAGAGACAACACTACCACACTTTGCTGTCTGTGAGTGCATTGAATAACAAATGCTCAGTTGTCAATCACTGATGGGCATGGAAAAAAGTGATGTGTTTGGCCACTGCTAATGATACACATCTGTTGTTGATGCAGTGAATCTGGGGCTGAACAGCTAGCAGCAAAATGGTACTTTATGTGATTACTTACATTTAATAAACCATGGTAGCTGAAATTCAAACAATGTTGCTAGAGGATTGCTATTATTAAAGTGAACTATGGTAATGGCAATCATGTAAATTGGATTTTTGTAAATCAAAGCCTTCCTGTATTTGTTTGACTGATGTATTCTATTGAAATCTTTTGTCGATTAAAAAGAATCAGGTTGTTTATATTATCATCGTGTTGTAAGAAATTTTTTTTACCTTTTGGATATTTTTATCAGATATATATTTTGTAAATATTTTTCCTAGCTGTTTATTTAGAGTGTCTTTTGAGGATAAAAGATTTTAATCTGGAGACCAAATTGATAATTTTTTAAAATTTTGTTGTTCATTCTTCTTGCATGTTACCCAGGGAATCTTGATTAACCCAGGACCACAGATAGTTCTTCCTATTTATTTTTCCTAGAAGCTTTATAGTTTGGGACTCATGCTTAGATCTATGCTACATTTTTAATTAACCTATGACCTTGCTATCTCATTTATTATTTCTTTTTTTAAGGTTTTTTTTTTTTATGTTTTCTTTATTTCTGAGAGAGAGAGAGACAGCATGAACAGGGAAGAGGCAGAGAGAGAGGGAGATACAGAATCTGAAACAGGCTCCAGGCTCTGAGCTAGCTGTCAGCACAGAGCCCGATGCGGGGCTCGAACCCACGAACCGTGAGATCATGACCTGAGCTGAAATCGGATGCTAAACTGATTGACCACCTAGGCGCCTCTCTCATTTATTATTTCTATGGCTTTTATGTAGATATCTTAATGCTATCTGATTAGATGATTATTCTGTTTGTGAATAAAGGAGATTTCCAATATCCCTTTTCAAACTATACGTCTTTAAATTTTTTTTTGCCTTGTATCACTTATTAACCCCCAGCCCCAATACAATAGAATTTAAATAAAAGTGATGAGAACAGTCTTAACTTGACCTCAATTTTAAAAGGAAAACAATATTTATTTCCCTTGCCTCTGAAGACATCTCTAGTGAGAAGTTGCTGTGGCCAAGGTTAAAGAGGTTGCTGCCTGATTTCTCTTCTAAGATTTTGATGATTTCCTGTCTCACATTTAGGTCTTTCTCCATTTTGAATTTATCTTTGTGTATGATATAATAAAGTGGTCCAGTTTCATTCTTCTACATGTCGCTGTCTAGTCTTCCTAGTACCGCTTGCTGAAGAGACCATCTTTTTTCCATTGAATACCACACAGTCTTGATGATTACAGCTCTACAATATAGCTTAAAGTCCAGAATTGTGATGCCTCTGGCTATGGTTTTCTTTTTCAGTGTTACTTTGGCTATTCAAGGTCTTTTCTGGTTCCATACAAATTTTAGGGTTATTTATTCTAGCTCTGTGAAGAATGTTAGTGATTTTTGAAACAAAAATAAAGTTTTGGAACCTCATCAAGTAAAAGTCTTCTGCACAGAAAAGGAAACAGTCAACAAAACTAAAAGGCAACTGACTGCATGGAAGAAGATATTTTCAAATGACGTATCTAATAAATGCTTAGTATCCAAAGTCCATAAAGAATTTATCAAACTCAACACCCCCCCAAAAAAATCCTGTGAATAAATGGGCAAAGGACATGAATAGACACTTTTTCAAAGAAGACATCAAGATGGCTAATAGACACATGAGAAGTTGCTCAACATCACTCATCATCAGGACCACCAGGTGGCAGAAATAATGGAGCTGAAATTCTGCCTACTATTATATTCCCAATCATATAATTAGTTTCTTTGGGTCATATAGGTATTTATATACTCCCTAATAAGGAAATAATATTCCTTCCTGACCCCATTTCTATTCTTAGAGTTGCTCATTTTATACCTATAATCACCAAAGGTGAAGTTATTCTCCTAAGTGAATATGAGGACGCTTCCTCGTTTTATGTATGGTTATATTTCCAGGTACCAATAGTTAAGCATTGTTTTCTTGATTAAACTCATGTATATGCCCTGAGATAATTCATTTGTTAAATGTCTAGAGATTATGCTCTTAATACCTTCTAAATGACAGGAACACTGATAAGAATTCCGATTACAAACAGGACATATTCTAGAAATAACTTATTCATAAATTACAAAGACAGATTAAAACTTCCAAAAATTTGTGAAAATCTTTTATGTAGTATGTAAAGTGAAAATTAATCAATGTCATCTTATTATACTTTATTTCACTTCAAGGCATGAACACTTTGTCTTGCTTTCACTAAGACTTTAAATTGGAAAGGATATTTTCAAATGAAAATAACTGAAGACAATAGGACTATGTGAATATTTAGAATATATGTTGTACAGTCTTCTGAAATAGATCTATTCACATAAAAATATAAAATATTAAGTAGTAATTATGTACATTATAAAACAGGCCAATGACATTATTTCTGTGATGTAAAAATGTAAGCAAATTTAAATATTTCAGATTATGAATTCAGATTCCAATATTTCATATTTTACTGTGTAGTTTTCTCTATTTTCTACCTTGAATTTTCTCAAAGTGTGAATTAATTAAACTCAAATGGAAACACAGACAAGGAGAAATTCCTAGAGGGAATCATCGTTCTGTTCTGAGGAAAACTCCACAAATCAAAGACATAGATTTTTTTCATAAAACATGATATTACAGAGGGGAATAATATAAGTACCTGTTCTGCTCTCATTATTGGAAGGTTAAATTCCTTTGCTCTTTTCCTCAATCAACCTTAATATATCCCCGTGGATTAAATCACCAACATAATATCCCAACACTGAGATTAGTATTAAATAAATTAGAATAATTATTGGTTAGTTATTATATATGTTTAAAATGAATTATATCCTTTCTAAACAATGACACAATACTTGTACATGTAGCACATTCTATTAAAATCTGTGTCAGTCATTTGATTTGAGATATACAATATTTTGTCTAAATTATTAAATATTCACTTAGCTGTTAACTATATTTCCTATTTTATACCATGTAGCAAGGCAAAATTAACAAAAATAAGCTAGAAACAAAATCAGTCTTATTAACATGTACTTAGCACTATGACTTTAGACCAACAGTATCCAATAGAATTTTCTTCAATGGCATAAATATTCTATAACTGCACTGTTCAAAATAACAACCTTTAACCAGTTATAGCTATTGAGTACTTAAACTACAGTTAATGTTATTTATGGATTGACTTTATATTTTATTAAATTTTGATTAATTATAATTTAAATAGCTGTATTTGGTTGGCTAGTGGTTACCATCTTAGACAGAAGACAGTGGGGTTAGACTTCTTTAAAGAAAGAGGTTTTTTTTTTTTGTAATTTTATCATGGTTCATGGCAAATAAAAATATGCATTTTAAAAAATAAGTTGAGAGGCGCCTGGGGTGGCTCAGTTGGTTAAGCGTCCAACTTCGGCGCAGGTCGTGATCTCATGGTTTATGGGTTCGAGCCCCACGTCAGGCTCTGTGCTGACAGCTAGCTCAGAGCCTGGAGCCTGTTTCAGATCCTGTGTCTCCCTCTCTTTCTCTCACCCTCCCCTGCTCATGCGGTCTCTCTCTCAAAAATAAACATTAAAAATTTTTTTAAAATAAATAAAAATAAATTGAAGTATAATTAACCTATAACATTCTATTAGTTTCAGTGTACACATAATGACTTGGTATTTGTATATATATTGCAAAATGTTCACAACAGTAAGTCTAGTTAATATCTATCACTATACAAAGTTACAATTTTTTGTTGTTGTCCTTATGATGTAGGACTTTTTAGTTTTACTGTCTTGGCAAATTTCAAAGATGAAATACACCATTATGTATATGAGTTAATTATGTTATAAGTGGAAATTTATATATTTTGATCCTCTCCATCCATTTTTTTTTTCTTACAAATTCTTTATCCACTCATTCCACATATTCTTTATGCACTCATTCCTCTTTGGACATTTAGGTTGGTTTCATATCTTGGATATTGAAACTAACATGGCAATAAACATAAGGGTACATATATCTTTTTGAATTCGTGTTTTCATTTTTTTAGATAAATGTCCAGAAATAGAATTGCTGGATCATATGATAGTTTATTTTTAATTATTTGAAAAGCCTCTGTACTATTTTCCACAGTGACTATACCAATTTACATTCCTCCAAGAGTGTATGAAGGTTCCCTTTTCTCCACATCATAACCAACACTTTTATTTCTCATCTTTTTTTTTTTTTTTACTTTTGTAATGTTTATTTATTTTTGAGAGAGAAAGAGACAGAGCGCAAGTGGGAGAGAGTCAGGGAGAGAAGGAGACACACAATCCAAAGCAGGCTCCAGGCGTTGAGCAGGGCTCGAACTCAGGAGCCCCGAGATCATGACCTGAGCTGAAGTCTGATGCGTAACCAACTGAGCCACCAGGCACCCCATCTTATCTTTCTTTCTTTTTTTGAATGTTTTGTTTATTTCTAGGAGAGAGAGAGACAGCGCGAGCAGAGGAGGGTCAGAGTGAGAGGGAGTCACAGACTGAAACAGGCTCCAGGCTCTGAGCTGGCAGTCAGCACAGAGCCCGACGCGTGGCTCGAACCCATGAACCGCGAGATCATGACCTAAGCGAAAGTCGGACGCTTAACCGACTAAGCCACCGGGGCGCCCCTCCCCCCCATCTTATCTTTCTGATAATAGCTACCTAACAGGTCTGAAGTGATATCTTGTTTGTTTTCCCTTATGCTTAGTGATATTGAACATCCTTTCTTATATCCGTTAGCCATCTGTACCTTTTTTCATATGCTTATTTACCATCTGTAAGTCTTCTTTTGTGAGGTTGCTTTAAAATTTTTTGCTCATTTTGAGAGCGATTTTTTGTTGAGTTTAAAGAATTATTTGTATGTTTTTTATAATAGTCCTTTACCAGATATGTCTTTTGAAAATACTTTCTTCAAGTCTGTGACTTATAATTCTTTTTATATGTTTTTTTTTTTTTGGAAGTGCAGAATTTTTTGATTTAAAAAAGTCCAACTTTTCCATTATTTCTTCTAAGAATCATGCCTTTGGTGTTGTATATAAAAAGTAGAAAAGGTCATCTAGATTTTCTCCTACATTATCTTCCAGGAGTTTTATAATTTTGATATAATATCTCATTGACTTAATCTTTCTGAGGGTCAGAAGATTTTGTCAAAAGCTTTTTCTGGATATGTTAATATGATCATGTGAATATGATATGTCACATTATATGACTTTCAAATATTGAACCATTGTATAATTGAATTTATCCCACTCTGCCTTGCTATTTGGTTCCTTTTATACTTTGTTGGACTTGATTTACTAATATTTTTTGATGTCTATGTTTAAAATTTATTGTGTTTTGTTTTATGGTATGACTATAGTCTATCTTAATGAAGTTTCCATATATCTTTGAAAGTATATGGTGGAGCTTTCTATAATATCAGGTCTAATTCATTGTTAGTAATGTTTAATTTTTTTATAGCCTTACTAATTTTGTTTGTTGTATCAATTACTCAGCTAGGAAAGTTGAGTTTCCCAGCTATAATGAAATATTTCTGTCTCTTTCTTTCCCCCTTCCTCCCTCCCTCCTTTCCTTCCTTCCTTCCTTCTTTTTTCTTCCTTCCCCCTCTCTTTCCTTCTCTCTCTCCCTCCTTACTCCCTTCTTTGTTTCTTTCTTTGTTTCTGTCTTTGTTTCTTTCTTTGTTTCTTTGTTTCTTTGTTTCTTTGTTTCGTTTCTTTTTCTTTCTTTCTTTCTTTCTTTCCTTCTTTCGTTTCTTTCTTTCCTTCTTTCCTTCTTTCTTTCTTTCTTTCTTTCTTTCTTTCTTTCTTTCTTTCTTTCTTTCCTTCCTTCTTTCTTTCTTTCTTTCTTTGTCTCTCCTTTTCCTTTTTATTTAATTATTGGTTTCTGTATTTTAAAAATCTGTTATTAATTGAATACATATTTAGGATTGTTATTTCTGCTTAAGTAACAGTGATTTTCGGACTGCCTGAATCTTTCTATAAAGTCTATACTGTCTAATATTGATATTGTCACTCTGTTTTTCTTAATCATTTTTATTCCTTTCTCTTTCCTGGTGTTATTTGAAGATTTTATATTTGTTTGCTTTTTAACATTTAAATTTCAGATCCACTATTGGATTATTAGTTACATATCATTGGTAACTTTAGAGTTTGCAAGAGACATCTTTAATTATCACAATCTACTTACAAATAATAAATACTTTTGTGCGTAGTAGACTTCTCCTTTGTTCTTGTTGTGTTAATGGCTTACATTCTGCTTTTGCATGTGCTATAAAAGTATTCATATGAATGTATAGCAATGACATATTTTATTGCATAAATCTATTATTTTATGGATACAAATATATTGTTAGTTTAAATTTTTAACAGATCAATTATATGTTAAAGATACTGAACAATAATAACACATTTTTACATATTTCCACATATCATTTCCATTTATCATTTGCAGTGCGTTTTGATCTTTCTTGTAGGTCTAAATTTATATCTGTCGTCATTTTTCTTCTTCATGATAAGCTTCAATATTTCTTACAAGGTAGGTCTGCTGGCAATGAAATTTCTCTCATTTTGATATTCCCAAAAGTCTTTATTTCACCTTTGGTGTTCAAAGTGATTTTTGCTGGTAAAGAATTCTAAACTTATGGGTTCCCTGGCCCCATCTAAGTACTTTAAAGATGCCCTTCCACATAGTTCTGAAAAGCAATCTGCGTGTATTTGGTCCTTTGTGCACATACTGTGTCCTTGTTTTCTGGCTTCTATTTTTTCTCTTTATTCCTCACATTTTTGCCATTTGATTATCATATGCCCTGTGGGGTTTTCTTTATATTTATATCATCTGATCTCTTTGAGCTTCTCGAATATGTAGATTTAAATTTTTTATTATACTTTGAAAACTTTGGTTATATTAGTTACCATAATGTTACTGTTCCTTATTCTCCTTCTTTCTCTTTTTGGAACTTTTTGAATCACACATATACAATGAATGCCTTGTTTTGGAACTTAAGCACCCACTAGTCTGTATGACACTGCCCTACAAGTATCCAGGAATCTGTTGGTCTTTTTCATCTTTTTCTCACTGCACTTTTCTTTATGGATAGCTTGTATTTCTATGTCTTTAAGTTAGCTGAACAATCTTTTCTTCTGTATTGTTAAATCTGCTCTTAATCCAATTCAGTAAATATATATAATATATATACAAATCAGATATTATATTTTTCTTCCTTTGAAACTCTATTTAAATAGCTTTTACATATTCTCTTTCTACCCTCATCACAGTCATATTTTCCTTTATTTTCTTGGATACATATAAATATTTCGTATTTATAACAGATATTTTTGTGTTCTTGTCTGCTGCTTCCATCATCTTTTTTATTTCTTGCTTTCATGCTATTGACTCATTTTTCCTCTGAATTATGACTTCTATTTTCCTGACTCATTTGTATGCCTAGTAATTTTTTTTGATACCAGATATTGTGAATTTTACCATGTTGGTTCCTTGATATTCTTGTATTCACTTGGATAGTTTTGGGTTTTATTCTTGTTTTCAGTGTTTTAGGATTTGGCCCAAGCACCCTTTAGGCTTAATTTGTCTCCATGTGATGAACTTCTGAAAATTCTACTTGATATCCATAGGAACACAAATTATCTCTACTCTTATGTCATCTCCATAAAGCTTTCTGCCTGCTTTCTCCTGATAGCTCTTTTCATAACCTGGGATATTTTCCTCTTGTGCATGGGCAGATCAGCACCAAGCCAGAGTTTACCAGGGCATTCTGATGCTTTTGTGTTCTGTAGTTACCTCCTCTTCTCTTCTGTTCCAGAAGATTTTTTTCTTTTGGAAAATATAATTTCCAGTTGCCTATTCTCCCAGCACTGGCCTTAGGTTAGCAAAATTCCAGGGCTCTGTTTGGATCGTGACCCTACAACACAGGGTGAATACTTAAAGGATTCTGTGCTGACAATGGCCCCTGTCTGCAAAATATTGTTTCATTTATTTCATCCATTTTTCAATTATGTAGGACTGAGTGGTAAAACAAGTTCTTGATACTTCCTTTTGGCCAAAGCAGAACACTCTATCTCAATTGTGTCAACAGTTTTTCATTTCATTATGATTATGACTCTTCCTCTGTATATCACTAAGGGGAAGACAAGGAACATAGAAGTTAGTTTAACTATAAACACTAAGCTATGATTTCTCAAAGCTACTGCAGTGACTTTAATCTTTAACCTTTCCCTTCTTGAAAAAATTACCTTACTGAAAAGTTTATAAATTTGTCACAAATTAATCAGAATTCCAAATCAATACTAATTCAAGTTAGTAGGAATTCAACCATAATGCATATCACTTAAAAGAACTATGACAACCAGCAAGGTTAAAACTGCATTTCTAAATATTCTAATATTCAAAAATCAGTTTTTATTGAGTATTTTTATGAGTTCAGTGTTTACTGAGTATTCTAATATTTAATACTCAATGTTCAATGTTCACTAATATTCAGTGATATGGACATACCATTATTTGTTAAAGCATTCATCTATGGAAGGACATCCCCACACACACACACAACCCCTGATTTTGGCAATTATGAGTAAAACTGTTATAAATAGGATTTTATTTGAACCTAAAATTTCATTTCCCTATGACAGATACCCAAGAGGACAATTGCTAGGCTGTGTGGTAAGTGCGTGTTTAGGTTCATAAAAAACTAGATTGGTTTTCTGTATGACCAGACTATTTTACATTTGTATAACTAGTGCGTGAAAAGGATTACTCTGAATTTTCCCTAATATTTAATGTCACTATTATTTGTTTTAGCTTTTCTAATTGCTGTATAATGTGTTGTGGATATAATATGCATTTTCCCATGGCTAATGATCTCGAACATCTTTTTATCTTCTATTTGCCATCTATATATCTTCTTCAGTGAAATGACTTGTGTTTGAACTTTGCCTATTTTCTCATTGGATTGTCTGTTTATTTTTACGATTCAATTTTGAGCTCTTTTCCCCTAGATGCACGTCCATTGCTTGATAGTTGGCAAATAATTTTCCCAGCCTGCACCTTAACTTCTTTCCTCTTCACAGGGTCTTTTTCATAGCAAAAGTAGTTAGTTCATTTGGACCAGGTTTAATTTATCATTTTTATGACTTATGGATTATATTTTTGGTATCCATTCTAAGAACTCTTAGCTTGGCCCCAGGTTCAAAGATTGCTGATTTTTTCCCAAGTCATTTCATAGTTTTATATTTTACACTTAAGTCCAAGATCCAATTTGAACTATTTTTTATGTATTTAAAAAATAACATTATTGAGATATAATTCACAAACCATACAATTCCTCCATTTAATAAACTATATATTCAATAGCTTTAGTATATTTATAGATATATGCAACTATCATCTTTGACAATTTCATCATCTCAGAGAAACACCAGACTCTGGTCACTATTCCTCACCCTCACTACTTCCAGGCCTAGGGAATCCCTAATCTTCTGTCTCCATATATATTCTTATTCTGAATATTGCATATAAATGGATCATATAGTGTGTGACCTTTTGTGTCTGGCTTCTTTGACTCAGCATAACATCTTCAAGGTTCATTCATGTTGTATCATTATGTATCATTTCTTTTTATACTTGAATAATATTCTGTTGTATAGACAGACACCATATTGTTATCCTTTCTTTCATTGATGGACATTTGGGTTACTTCTACCTTTAGGCTATTATGAAAAATACCACTATGAACATTAGTGATTCCGATTCCAATTCTAGCATACAGAGTTGGAGGTTCCCACATAACCATGCAATTATCTGGAATAAGCTGGATGTCCTACAATCCAACTCAATTCTGATACCATCTACCTGGACATTGTATCATATCCCACATGTTAAGGGCTCCGTCTTACAAAACTGCCTCTCGCACGCACTTCAGACATCAATCAAAAGTCCAAGTGGACTGTTGTGTTTCTGACTACCTGGCTGTAGATTGGAGGTTTCAGTGACCTGCTCCTTAGGTTTGATTAATTTGCTACAGTGACTCACAGAATTCAGAGAAACATATTACTTACTAGATTACTGGTTTACCATAAAAAGATATAACTCAAGAATAGCCAGGTGGAAAAGATACATGGGACAAGGTGTGGGGAAAAGGCATGGAGCTTCCATGACTTTTAGCATGCCACCCTCCCCAGATTTCCATGTGGTTAACCATGAGGACATTCTCTGAACACTGTCCATTGGTTTCTTATGGAGATGTCACTACACAAGCAAAATTATTAAAATATTGACCTTTGGTGGTTGAACTCAATCTCCAGTCCCTCTCTGTTCCTGGAGATTTGGGGGATGGAACTAAAAGTTCCAACCCTCTAATCACTTAGCTGGCTCCCCTGGTAACCAAACCATGGTCATCCTTAGGTTACCTAGGAGTTTTCCAAAAATCACCACCTTAACATAACAAAAAACACCAGAGTCAGTGTTCCTGTTGGGACTTATTCATAGCCCTGCAGTGTTGACAGTATTAATCTGACTGGCCAGCCATGTTCAGGGGCTTCCCACCATAGTTATCTGCAGTTTCTGGAAGTCTCTGCCATCTGTTGGCAGAAAGAACAGTTCTTATTGGCATTGTGTGCCTCGGAGTGTACAAAAAGAATGCCTACATTCATTCCACCTCTGCATTGTTGCAGTACCCCAATATACACTCATTTCATTGACCTAGGTAACCCTCTCAAGGAAGCCCATGGAGATATCTGCTAGCTGATTCCTGCCACCTTCCAAATATGAAAGGGAGTTTTTTTTATAACATTGCCATGTCTTATTATTACTGGACTCAAATGCTTGGACTCAGTGATGGTAGAAATGAAGCTGGACTCAAAATCCACAGGTAAGGCTTTAGAGCAACAACTCAGGCTAAAGGAAACCCGGTTGGAACAGGGGCATCAGACCAGATTTCCAGAAAATAACCAGGGAAAGTTTTAAAGGGACTGAAGTGGAAAAGGAATGATATCCAAGTCTGTATTTCCCTGTTGAGATAGGGAAATACAGGGAATTGGGCTTGCAGGCACAGTTGACAGAATATACTTCTTCATTCATCATGTTTTATTTTCATATTAAGTCTCACCTTTGGGCATGATATTTAACATTATAATGAGGAAAAACGTTGGTGAAAGGTGAAATTTGGTGACAATCTTGTCTCATACTAGTCTGAACTGATCTGGGCTTACTCCTTAATTCATTCTTTGTTTTGCAAGAGAAGTGATAACAACCAGCAGGGAATGCTAGAGTGCATAGGGGCTTCTTTCCAAGGTTTCTGATTGTCTCACTACTTTAATGCATGCTCAAAGTCCCACCGTGATGTCCAAGGGGATGTGTTCCATGCAGACATCCTTTCAATAGACCTAGTTTCAGTTGTTCTTCTACCTACTATGCGGCCAGGCAATTGGCCACTGTCCATGCACCAATAAAAAACCAAAGATGGAATATTTTATCACTGTTCAATTCTTTCACCACTGATAGGAAAGCAGCATGCAATTTAGCACACCAGGCTGATCTGTTTTTACCTTCCTCAATCGAGAAGTGGCTTTCCAAATAAGATATTGTCCATTTGCATTGGGATGGTTGTGCACAGGAAAAAAAGCTCTTTTTCAGTCAGTCAAGGACTCTTCATAGGGAACTACTCAAGTGACAATAGAATCCAGGAGCTCTTCACACTTTTCCAGAACCAGTCCCAGGGGAAAAGAGGCTCCCTGCTTGTGACAATCACCTCCTTGCATTCCGTCAGTAATGATAACCTGTACAAACCATTTCCATGGTATTATGGAACTCTCCTGGGCATTGCCACCCCATTAGAACATTTCTCTGACATCAGCCTAGACATCTTGGGTATTTCTTGTTTTAAGGTCACTTTATGTCTTCAGTCATAAGGGGAGCTTTAGTTAATGCCCAATAGCAGGGCAGTAAATGCCCCTCAAATGGATACCCTCAAGTCCAAAGCTTTAGTAATCATCACTGGAAGGTGTTCACAAGCTTTTGCCACTAGCTCCATTCTGCTCTTCCCTTAAGGATATTTTGTATCTGAATGTAAACTTTCTTGTTCATGTCTCCAGGACCTCAAGTCTCTGAGGTTTTTTTTCTCTCTCTTTTGTTCCTATTTTCTATTTTCTGTTGTCCAAATTAGATAAATTCTATCTATTTGTCCTCAAGTTCACAGATGCTATACTATTCAGCCCATCCATCAAATTTCATCCCGTGTATTGGAGTTTTCAGTTCCATACTTTTCATTTTGTTATTTTCATAAAATAGGTAACTTCTCTTTGAAATTTTTCTATTTATTTGTTTCCAATGAATTTTTAATTATTGTTGAAGTGATTTTATTTTATTTGTTTTAGATTCCTCATTAGATCATTCTGACAAATGATTTAACTCAATGTTGTCATCCAACATTGAATGAGATTTACTTTTCTCATCCAAGCTGTAATTTTCCTGGCTCTTGATATGATGAGTGAATGTACCCTAGACAATTTAATCATTTATTTTTTTAACAATCTCCTTGTTGAGATATATTTCTATAATTCTTGGACATGATGTATAAGTGTGTTCAGCTTCACACTGGGCCCCATCGACATCACTATGGCAAAAATGGAGCTCTGTCTTGTTGAAGATGAATCAATGAAAGTTCAGCCTCTCCCTAGGTCTCTGCTACATTACTTTCCCAGAAAAGGTGAACACCTACTTGGCTTGCTCAATGTCTCCTAGTGGGGGTATACATTCAACTTCCTGCTAGACCCCATGATATCAGGAAGGGTGGAAATTGAGAACTAAAACTACTTTTTGTGTGACAAGTTTGAGGAAGAAGCTTTGTTTCTCCCTGGGCATACTGACACCATAGATTAAAAGGTAGAGCAGCAGAGTGCCTATCTTACATTACCTTGTTTTCTTTAATAATGTTAAGTTGGTGAGCGAGTTGAGCTACACAGTTGGTGTTATTGACAGTGCATGGGAATGAGTTAAGAGATGAGTATGTCACTATATTAAATCTCCCTGCTCCTTGATGAGGGATGCTCACAGCTGGATCCTACTGACACTACCCTAGTGGAAAAATCAAAGCATCACTTGTTCCTATGGTGGTGGAATTTCAGAGTGCAGCTTGCATAGGTGGGTGGGAGAGTGTGGTGAAAGATCAGCTTCCTTCTCAGCTCTCCTGAAACCATGTGGTATAGAAGGGTTCTGTTGGTGTTGGCCTCAAGTCTGGAAGATATATGATCAAAAAAGTTTTCTGTTCTGTTAAGCCAATCCTTTTGCAGTCCTGTTGCTGATAGGAATAGGCTTTCCTTGGAGTTTTTATTATCTTTACTTTTGGTTTCCTTTCTTTTCTTTTCCTTTCCTTTCTTTCTTTTCTTTTCTTTCTCTTTTGCCTGTGCCTATTGGTTCAATTGGAGATACTGTAGTGCCCTATCCAGGATCTATGAGAGGCAAAAAGAAAAGACAGGGACCTCAACCCTCGTCTTTTCTCAAGTCCCAGGCTCCGACGCAGTTTGCCTTCTTTCTCCTTCTTAGACTTTTTCTATGTTTTTTGTTGTGTTATGTCAGGTATTTTATAGTTTTAAGAGGGAGGAATAGGACTACTCAGTCTTTGCTGGAATTGGATTTCAAAATGCATTATTAAAAACTTTTTGTGAATAACAAGACCTTAGAGCTTGAAGCAATTAGTTTACAAATTTCATTCAAATCTAAAACTTTCAGAATTTTTTGCCCTTTCTTGATTGTCTTTAAGTGAGTAGAATGACAAACTCCTTGCTAATAATCTCAGTGTGAACAAAGGGATGTTCCAGGCAAGAGCTGTCCCACACACGTTAGGCCCTGGCCAAGGGAGAGTATAGTTTCAAAGTCAATGACAGGTAGGTGATGTAGGATTTAATTTATGTGAAGCACAAACACATATGGGATTGATATATGCTGACAGAAGTGGTGGTCACTGCTGTGGGGTCTCCAGAGACAGTCAGAGCTCAAGGGGTTCTGGGAAAGTAGGTATGCTGGGTTTCTTGCCTGGGGCCTGGTGACATTATACTCGAGTGGAAGGAATAGTTCACCAGAGGAAGTCAGTAAACAAGAAAAGAAAGGAATCTTAAGAAAATGACATCATCTTTCTGGAAACAGTGACTTTTTTCTTTGCAGATTGGAATTGCACTGAACTCCTTAACTCAGTATTTAGAGAATAAGATGACTCATATTTTAGATCCTGTCCTTCCCTCCCCCAAATCTTCTTTTGAATAAGTTTTTAAAAATGAAATGGTAAGTGTAGATGCTAACTTGTAGCTATAAAACATGTTCTTCATTATTTTTTTAAAAGGCAGGAAGATATACTTCATCTTTACTATTTTGTTCTCCACTTGAAAAATAAAAATCTGCTAAGAAAAAAAAAAAAGAAGGGAAGTTTTTTCCCCCTGACATTAGCATTATAACATTTTGTAACATAGCACAATTTCTTTCCTGAAAACAGGGAAAATGCAAATATGCTAAGATGCTGGAAATTCAAAATCATCAAAATATAACTATAATATGACCTTGGCAGAAGGAGGTAAGGAAAGGCAAACATAAGAAGACAATATCCTACTCTCAGGATTATAGCAATAATTTAGCATTCAATGTTTTATCATATAGTCAAGTTCCCAATATAAATTATTCTAGCTCCAGTGCTGCTGCTTTTTATGCAATTGCTTTTAAAATAGAGCACATTCTTATGCTAAGTAAGTATGCATACCCTGGTGCTGAATATCATTTCTTATTCTGAGAGCAGAATATTAAAAATAAATATTTCCAGCCCCTATGATAATAGAAGCAACATAACATGAGATTCAATGACAATGTAAGGCAAAAGAAGAAAAACATTTAAATGTTGAACTTATAAAAAAGAAAAAAAAAAACACAAACTGCTGTCAGACATTTTAGAACACATGAGCTTGAAATAAATTATTTACTGATTAGGAATTTTGTTGTTGCTGTTTGAGATGAATTTTATTATCTAGTTAGATTAGCAAATCTATCCTTTTTTGATTAAGTCCCATATTATGTAACAGCATAGAACTTTATTAATTAACTTTCCACTAATGTAAATCAATGTCCTTCACACAAAGCAGCCAAGTAAAATCACCAATAAAATCATGGTTTAATTATTTCCTTAATAGCAACTTGGAATCAATACATCAACTGAATACCCTCTCCCAAGACTTAATTTCCACCACAGTGACTTGCTTTTATGTGGTTTCCAGCAATCGGAATAGAGAAGAAGAGGAGGAAAGTGAACACATTTCATTCACATTTTAATGACAGCTTCAAAAAATAACAGATTTAATGTTTCAAGGGGAGCAAAGCAAGGAAAAGGCAACTGAATAAAGAACACAAGCCATGGTGTGTTTCACTTCTCTGGCATTCACTTACACTGCTAAGAAAAACAGAATCAATCATCTTCTCACACCTGGACTCCAGCTTCACCTCCAATGTAAATAAAGCAGTTGAGCAGTAGTCCATGAATCCAGACTTTTGAATTCTCTTCCTGATTTGGCCACCATTTGACTGTATGACCTCAGAAAGCTTACCTCCTTTGCCTATCTTTCCATTTATTTTTTATCGTCAAAATAGAGATAATCAACTATTTCACATTTTTTTTCGGAAGATGTAGCATGACAGCATGATGTAGGTGGTTTTAGAAACAGGTACCCCTTTGTGTAGATGGGCAATCACTAAATTATGCTTTCTAGAAGGGGTGCATCCCAGTAAGTTGTTTGTTGTGCATATTTCCTCAAAATGAATCATATTTTTTATTATCTTTCTTGATACAATCAAAGTTGTGTTCTTGTAAGAAAAATATAAATTACCCAGAGACAACTTCAGAGTCAGATTCTACTTAATGTTTATTTGTTGAGCACTGAAAATATGTCTGACAGTTGTTAGAGATGTTCATATGCTTCATGAAATTTAATCCTACAACAACCAGCTATGAATTTAATCTTACTTTTTCACAACAATATGTTGGTACTTTTTTTTTCATAGAAGCATTTTGAGGATCAATGTCATTAAGCGACTTGGGGAGATGATTAACTCCAATGGCAGTTTGAGGATTTAAACGAGAGAGAGAGAGAAAGATCTTTGTTTATTTATTGCATTAAATTCCTCATAGCACTCCATTTCTATAATCCAGAATAAAAATGATTCAAAACATTTTTCTTTGTGCTCAGTTTTGAGAAATACAAAAATGAACATTAGGATTACAGGAATTTGTTAATATGCTGAACGGAAAGTGCATACAAACTGCCTGGCTATCAACCCTGCTGTATGATTCTCAAGCACCTATAATACCTCCTGGATGGGAGGATGCCAAGAGCTCTCCATGGATGTGAGGCAGCCAGAACACAGGCTAGTCACCCCTATACAGGGAGATCAACAGTGATTTGTTGCTGGGCCAGTGGCCGGCATCACCAATTGGAAACTGGACACTTCCATGAATGTTTCCTATGTTGTGAACTATTACTGTGGAGAGAGCCCACCTTACAGCAATGTCTAAAGATCTGCCATCAGCCTACAACTCTGCCAGGCAACAGGCTTCTGCCTGCAGGAAGCCTTATCTCTGTAGGCTTCTATTGCCTGTGTGCTGCTTTGGTGGATCTGATCTTGCCTGCACCCCTTAAAACCTCCCATCTGGATCATAAAAATAGTGTCTGTCTACACCCCTAATGACTTAACAGCTTCTACACCAGAACTCACCTTACTTTGTGTAGCCAAAATTTCTTTTTTTTTTTTTTTTAGTGTTTATTTATTTTTGAGAGAGACAGAACACAAGTAGTGGAGGGGCATAGAGACAGGAAGACACAGAATCTGAAGCATGGAGACACAATTTCTCAAAGATCTGGGCTGTGGTATTGCCTTACAAAGAGGTATATCCATAGTATGAGCATTTTTGCATTTATGATGCACTTTTAATGGGGATTTATATGTGTCAGGCACTGTATTAGACACTGGGAATAAAACATAATCCGACTAGTAACACCTTAGTAGAAAGATAGAAATAGCCACAGTCAAAATTGTGCTGGCTAAGTCCCACAACAGAAGTATGTGTAAGAATTTGTTAATGTACAGAGAGGGGCTCCATTAGGTCTGTCTAGGTCAATCCAGAGAGGCTCTGTGGAAGTGCTTTGGGCTTTCTGAAACACGAATGCTCACATTGCTCCGAAGATCTCTACCATTTGAGATATTCGACTCTGAAAAATTAATTAATGTTGTATATCAAGTTACAGCTCTGTATTTAAAAAATTAAATACCTTATCATTCTCCAGAAGAGTTAATCAGATCAATGCCAGACAAAGTGACACACTGAACACACTTTTGTATACACCTCCAATTTCTTGTTGATAGCTTGTTCTTCTTCTTCTTTTTTTTTTTTTAATATTTTTATTTATTTCTAGGAGAGAGAGAGAGAGACAGCGTGAGAAGGGGCGGGTCAGAGAGAGAGGGAGATACAGACTCTGAAACAGGCTCCAGGCTCTGAGCTGGCAGTCAGCACAGAGCCCGACGCGGGGCTGGAACCCACGAACCGCGAGGTCATGACCTAAGCGAAAGTCGGACGCTTAACCGACTAAGCCACCCAGGCGCCCCGATAGCTTGCTCTTCTTAACAATGAAAGACTGAAGGTCAGCTGATGTCACCAAGTTTTCTTTGATAAATCACCCCTGAATAAGTGTCTGTATAAAAACATCTGATATTTTCTTTCATGTCAATCAACATTACATAAATGTTATCAAAATATCTTTATAATGATATTTAGCCTACAGTCAAATTAATAAGCTTTATTTATTTATAATAAGATAAAATGTTTACAGGTAACAATTTTAAGAGCAATTAACTTCCCAAATATTTCAAGCTTTCATAATACCATTCTTTGTTGCTTTCTCCCTAGGTTTATTTTTAAAGCCTACATACTGATGATCTTCAAAGCAATAGGAAAATAAATGAAGGAGTAACAGGAGATAAGAATTAGGTATTTTAACTTGGGGCTCTCTTTTATAACAGCTAAGGTGGCCCTTTGATTTGAAGACTATCTAGCTTTTAGTCCAGAAAAGCCTGGTTACAGAAAATCAGAGATCACCAGAGTAAGGGAACCACAGTGGAGATAGTGACAGGTTGTGAATAAAATCTAGCATTTTGACTTTCAAGTTCTTTTAGCCTGATTCACTTAGCCATTTCAAGAAATAGCTTTGGCAGACTGCTGATCAGATGCCTTGAGGGCTGCTGTGCACCAGTCAAGACATCACAGGACCCTCGTGGGCAAAGGTAAAGAAGAGCCATGGATGAAACATTTTGTGTTGGAAGCTCAGTGTTTCTGATAGGATGCTGCGGTCATGGTAGTGCTCCTTTGCTCCTCCTGGATAAACAGCTGTGAGAAAAATGAGGAATGAGTTCCAAAGTGTATTCAGTGTCTGATATATTTATAGCACAGCGAAGTGTCCATGTTCTCAAGTATAGTTTTTATAAAATCTATACACTTGGGGAAATTTTTGGTGCATCCAGAGGGAATTAGCTGCAGGCAAGTAGTTCAGGTGGTCCCTGAGATCACATGGATGCTTTGATTAGCATTGGTCCTAAAGAAGCTTACAGGTCAGTTGGTTCTTATTAAAATATATGTGTATATATATATATATATATATATATATATATATATATATATTTACATGGAAGTGTAGGGAAATGTACACTTTCAGAAAATACAAATAAAGAGACTTAAAAATTTTGTTTGATGTATGAAAAAATCAAGCTAAATATTTAGCTGATTTTATGAGGTCTGCTTATAAAAGAACTAAACAGGGGAACAAAAGAAGGAGCAGAAGAAAGATAAAGATTGTCTTCCCCTCAAAACTCTCAGAGGTAAGGTCAGGGCCCAGTGCATCATGGGCCCTCAGGACACTGGTGTTGCCTGGAGAGGAGCTGGAGGGATAAGGGATGGGGAAGAGATGGGGGACAGGGGGAACTGGAGGAGCTGGAAGAAAGGGGGATGGAGAGGAGATGGGAATTGGGGAGGGGAGGATTTGGAGGGATGGGGGTGGGGTGAGGGATGAGGGGTAGGGAAGAGATGGAGGGATGGGGGTGGGAGGAGATGGAGGGATGAAGGATGAGGAGCAGATGGAGGGATGAAGGATGAGGAGGAAATGGAGGGATGGGGGTGGGGTGGAGATGGAGGGATGGGGGATGGAGAGGAGATGCAAATGAGGGAGGTGAGGAGATGGAGGGATGGGGGTGGGGTGAGGAATGGGAGTGGGGAGGAGATGGGGGGATGGGGGGTGGGGAGGAAATGGAGGGATGGGTGATGAGGTAGAGATGGAAGGATGGGGGAGGAAGAGGAGGTGAGAAGGGAGAGGGAGTGAAGAAGGACAGAAAAAGCAAAGGATAAGGCAGGAGATGCATCTGCCATAGAGTAAAGAAATAAGGAAGAAAAAACCCACATAACAGGACTGAAGAGGAGCTCATGGTAAGGGAATTAATACAATAACACATATAAGTCAGCAAGGAATAGGCAATGGATCACAGAGTATCTTAATAATACAGTGTGGAAATGGAGATTCTTAAAACAATACCATGAAGGGGAGTAAAGGACTATAATTAATATAACTAACTTCCTGGATCGTGAAGTGGGCCACCAGTAAGAGTGAAAGATGAATTTGAGCTAACAGCAGCTTACACCTTGGTATAAGGTAATGTCTTTTTCTTTTTTCTTTACCAAACTGTATTATTATTCCATGTAAAATTGTAACCTCATTCTCTGTGCCATACCAGATCCTGGAGTGAAAGCTGTAACAAACAAAAATCCCTATTTGAGTTTACCTACGCGAGAGCGAGAACTAGTTCAGCCCATAGCGGTGGAATGGAGAAGGTAATACAAGTTTGCACCCCAGGTACACAATGAGCAGGCAGGCTTGTGTGGCCAGCACAGCAAGGTTTTAGTGGCTTCAAAGCTTGTCTCGGTTTCCAGAGCTCAGGTTTGCAATAGGGAGCCTTCGGGGGCTGGTGACAGAGCTAATAGTTGTAAGGGAGCAGGGGCTCTGGCTTTCTTTCTCCTACTAATTGATGGTGTGTCCTGAGGCAATCATTCCAACTCAGAGCCTCAGTTTACTTATTTTGAAATTGAGAGAGTTGCCTTGTCTTGTGACTAAGATCCTTTCCTGTTCTGAACCTCTAAAAAGTTAATTGGCTTCCTTATATCTATTTAATAACCCCTAATGTGCCTCCTTAAAGGTCTCTGAGGGTTCATTTCAATTAAAGTTAGTCTTTAACCAGCTACTACTAAATGTAAGAGCAAAACTGTAAGGGATGTGATTTTGTTGTTCCTAATGAACTTTTACAATCTCGTGAGTGTGTGTGTGTGTGTGTGTGTGTGTGTGTGTGTGTGTATTTGTTGATATTGTTAACACAATTTCTGCTATTTGCAATCACCTTTCAGAAGGATTTGTTGAATATTCTACTTTTCCATGATGGTGAGCATAATAAGCCATTTACTTTTACATGCTAATTAATAGTTTGTGTCAAGTTCTTTAGAGATGCTTACGTAATCTGCATTAATGCCAAAAACAGGCAGTGTATCAATAGTCATTTGCTTAGAAATTTTGTATTGTCAGATAAATTAGGTTGAATTTAGCCAGTGTAAAGCAAGGTGGAGCAAGGATCTCAACCACTGAGAGTTTACTGCCAATGTCAGAACCCAGAAAACTATCTGCTTTACTGCAGGGCATTAACTAGAACAGCTTTGGCAGAGAATTAGAGCAGAATTCATCCCAATTCCCAGAGTAAAACATTGCAATTGGGTTTTTATATATGTCTTTAGTTATGCTTATGCACTTATAAGCATTTGCCCAAAGATATTCTATATCTTTGCTTTTTTTCACATTATAATATACCTGGTGATCTTTCCAACCTGCACTATCTATTTTTCCAAAATATATTTTTATCACATGTATTTCAAGAGCTGTGAACGTAAACTCACATTCCCTCATTCCAAATCCTTAGGGACATATGTATTTCGGTATTCACAATTTTTCAAATTTTAGTAAGATAATGCTTATATAATAAAACTCCCAGAAGAGTGTGGGGAGGCACCTCTTATTCAACCATACTGATATCTTCAAAATGTAACAAATGAATATTTATATGAACTGGAATGAACAGACAATCTACAACACAAACAGGTTTCTCCATTAAACAAATCTGCAACTCTTTTTAAAACTTTGGAGTTCCAGAGCTTTTGCATTTTTGAAGTGCTGATAAAATATTGTAGAATCATACTACACAGAATCATGTGATTTATTATCCATTTTCCTATGGATGGAAAGTTAAGCTATTTTTGGAATTTGGTTATTAAAAACAACAGCACAATGAACGTTTTAGAAAGTACATCTTTGGAAAAATACAAGAATATACCCTTATAATGAATTTCTAGAAGTAGAATTGATATGTTGAATGAAGAGTCGCTTGACCTATGGTTTTACATTTGGACAAATATTGCCAAGTTACCTTCCAAAGAAGCTTGTGCCAATTTATTAGCTCACTTAGCAGTAAGGATATTAGTGTCTATTTCCCCAAACTTCTCCTGAATTGGGTTCCTAAGCCTGCTGTAACAAAGTACTATAAACTGGGCGGAGTACATAGTAAAAATTTATTGTCTCACAGTTTTGTAGGGTAGAAGTCTGAGATCAAAGTGTAGGAAGGGTTTGTTCCTTCTGAAGGTTGTGAGGGACATTCTGTTCAGGACTCTCTCCCAACGTTTGGTAGCCTCAGACATCTGTTAGCTTGTAGATGGCTGTCTTTTCCCTGTGTCTTTATATCTGCTGTATGTACATGCTTGTCTCTTTGTCAAAATTTTTGTTTGAGTAAAGACATCAGTCATATTGGATTAAGGCCTACCCTCATGACCTCATCTTTCCTTGACCTTCATATTTCCACATAAGGTCACATTCACAAGTACTGGCAGTTAGGGCCTCAAAACATTTTCAGCAGACTCAATTCAACCCATAGTAGTTCCTAACATTGGTTATTATTATTATTATTTTAATTTTTAAAGTTCATTTACTTATTTTGGGAGAGAGAGAGAGAATGAGAACACACAGGCAGGGGAGGTGCTAAAAGGAGAGAGAAAATCCCAAGCAGGCTCCATACCATCAGTGCAGAGCCTGATGTGGAGCTTGAACTCACAAACTATGAGATCATGATCTGAGCCAAGATCAAGAGTAGAAAGCTTAGATGTGTCACCCAGGTGCCCCAACAATGACAATTATTAAAGTTTTCCAATATGATAAGTAAAAATATGTCTCACAATTTCCATTTGCATTTCTTTAAGTTAGATTTGAGTATTTTAAAAAACTTTTTATTTTGGAATGAATATAGATTCACAGAAAGATTCATAAGTAGTACTAGAGTCCTGTACACCCCTCATCTAGCTTTCTTCAAAAATGATATCTCCTAGTGGCACACGGGTGGCTCAGTCGGTTAAGCGTTTGACTTCAGCTCGGGTCATGATCTCACGATTCTTGAGTTCAAGCCCCATGTCGGGCTCTGTGCTAACAGCTCAGAGCCTGGAGCCTGCTTCGAATTCTGTGTCTCCCTCTCTCTCTCTCTGCCCCTCCCCGCTCATGCTCTGTCCCTCCTCTCTCAAATAAATAAACATTAATTTTTTTAATGATATCTCTTATAACTCCAGTACAATAGCAAAACTCAGAAACTGATGCTGGTATAATGCTGCTCATCCCACTCCATATTTTATTCAGTTTTCACCAGATTTTATGGGCACTTATATGTGTGTGTAGTGGGTGTGGATAATCATTCTTTGAAATTTCATCCTCTGTGTAGATCTCATGTACAGATCTATATAATTACCACTCCTTTCACCCACACAGAAGCATGGAAATGCTCTCCATCTCTCTGGCTCTGACAGTTCAAGGGTGTTCTAGGATGATGTCATACAGCACACAACCTTTAGAAATCAGCTCTTGTCACTTAATGTAAGGAATTTTTTTTTAATTGTTTTTATGTTTATTTTTGAGACAGAGAGCAAGTACAAATGGGGGAGGGGCAGAGAGAGAGAGAGAGAGAGACAGAATCTGAAGCAGGCTCCAGGCTCTGAGCTAGGTGTCAGCACAGAGCCCGACGCAGGGCTCAAACCCATGAACTATGAAATCATGACCTGACCTGAAGTTAGACACTTAACTGACTGAGCCATCGAGGTGCCCCAAGAATGCTCTTATGTTGCAGGATACAGTTGTACATGATACATGCATCAATCATGTATTTTTATTGTTAAGTAATATTCAATTTAATTATTTTTGATATTATTAGTCAGATATATGTTTGGCATATCAATTGTCTGTTAAAAAAAAGTATTGTCCCTCATTTTTGTTATTACCTTTGTCTTGCCTTATAGTTTTTTTTTTTTTCCCATTTAGAATTTTCCTCATCATATCAAACTTAACCATATATTTTCTGGGTCCTTGATTTTTTATTAATTCAGAGAGGACTTCCACTCAAAAATTAAAATGTTAATTCTCAAACCTGTCTAGAATTATTCTGTGTGTATTTAAGGAATGAGGTAGTGATCCAGATATTCTATGGGTCTTAAATATTCATTTATTACTGCTTATGCTATGGAAACATTTGGACCAACCTCATGTATATGTGCATTTGGGAACCTCCACAAACCAGTACTTCTGCTTGGCAAGAATAGGGTTTATGAGCCCTGGGTTAATTATGACATAAAACTCACTTAGCTGCTAAAAGTCACCTGCCTGTTTGATAGGACAATTGTCCAGAATTCCAGATCTATGTGAAAAATGGGAATCTAGGCAGGCATAGCTAAACCTTTGGAAAATATACAAAGTGTTAACATGCAAAATACAGAGTGTAGGTTTTCTAGATGATGTAGGTTTGTGGGCTTCTAGCCAAGTTACCAAGGTACCTACATCTAAGTCTATCATCTGCTTTTTTTTTTTTTAATGTTAACATAATGTCCTCCCTCCTCCCTAACACTAAGACTAGCAAATGTAATGCAGGTTATGTAGGATACTGGGCAGTCGCAACAGAGATTTCCCACTTATGGGAAGGGCAGGTTCTCAGTAGTTAGGCTGTACTTCTACCTGTAAGACATAGTGACCTGCCTTGTGACAGCCCTCATGCCTGGCCTCTAGCACTGTGTTGAATGCCCCAGCAAAGACAAAGATAACTTAAAGAACCCAGTGTGTTAATGGCCTTCAGAGTTGGAAGGACATCCATATTTTGTCTATGTGAACCCTCACTCGATATACTCTTTTCCTCCATAGCATCTATACTCATGCATCCTGATAACATCAACATCACCTTGAAATGAAGTAGTCTTGGGAATTCATTCTGCTCCATGACTTAATAAGTTGTGTGACCTTGACTAAGCTACTTAAGTTTCTCTGTCATAAAATAGGGATAGTAATAGTGTTACTATAGTGTTACTATAGTGTTACTTATAATGTTCTGGAGCAGATTAGATTATATAATTTAGGTAACATGCCTAGCATAGTGCCAAGTACTAAATGTTAATCTGCCATTATTACCTCCAGTGTCTGGACACTCTTCCTTTCTGAGATCATCCCAATAACTTAGAGGTAAACTGCAGTCAAGATTTCTGAACTCATTGTCATCTGCTATTGAGTCCATACTTCAGGATTAATCTCCTCAAAGGTCAATTCATTTTGTTTCTTTCTTTGAATATTAACTGAACCCAGCATTTCAGAAATATGTATTACTCAGAGCCTGCCCTGGGCAAAACCAGGAGATAAAATGGACAATCTGAAAAGTTCTTTCCTAATAAACTGTTAATGGATGATGTGTGTTCCCATATAAGATACTTGTCATTTTAAGAAGAGCCCTCAATGCCTTATCCTAAAAGAGTTGTTAACAATGGAATCCCCATATTCAAGAAAGATTATGTGGGAAGACAGGGGTGAATAATGCTGTTTTTCCCCCTTGCTATTCCCATGATACCATACAGACATCTGCAATAATATAAGGGGCATTTGTTTGTTTGCCTACATAGCTTTCCTTTTCATTGTAAAGGAATAGAACTCAGCTCTTCCTTTTGGGTACTACCCTTTCCTGATTTGGTAGGACCACCAAGCTCAGGGTCCTTGAGAGCTTATCTCATTCTGGTCATGAGCATTAGGGAACAACCAGGTAAGCCTGGGGAAATATCTTGCTCCACTTACAGATCAAAAGAGAAATGAGAGATGGAATGAGTGAGAGACACATTTTTTATTATATCTCTTAGATACCTAGATACAGAGATGCCTGTTCTAGCTAGCTAGTTATTTAGTTCCTGATACAATAGCATTTGACTTGTGACTCACATCCTCAGCTTATTTTTCCCCTTTGTCTAAGGGGTTTGAGGGATTCATACTACAGGCAACCAAAAGAGTTTTGATTAGTACAGCTGTGTACAAATGGGTCGGTAGCTGAGGAGGGGAAGACTTACAAAAATCTGTTACCACCATTAAATGGAGAACTTGCAATTTATGCCATGTTGATCAGAAGCCAACAGCATAAAAGTGTAAAGCATAGACCTTAAGAACGTATCTTGACTGCACAAAAACCCTCTGATGGTTCTCCTTGCTTTCTGATAACAACATACCATCCTCTTTGAATCAGACTCAAGTCTTAGTTCCTACATTAGTCATTCTCCAAATGCTCATCCAGTTTCCTGCACTAACACCTCTATGATGCTCTATATGTCTGTCATGTCAGTTACTGACTTTTTTTGTTGATTAGAAATTTAAGAGCTTGGGGTCTGCCCTTCCAGAGATTCTATTTTACCACTTCATTGGTCTTGAGCAAGTGGCCCAAAGAATCTAACCTTCAATTTTTTTTCAACAGAAGAGTGTAAGAAATAAGTAACTACTGCATAATATTGTTGTATGATTTAAATGATAGTGAACTAAAATGTCTGGTTCATAGTAAGTTCTCAATAACTGTAAGCAATTGTTCTTGTTATTACTTTATCTCTTTGGCATATACTGCGCAGCCTGCATATGACAGTATCTAGATAAATTGAAAAGTTATTCAGTGCATATTCTTCTCTACCACATTGGAAATTCCTTGTTTTGTGAAGACAGAGCAATAATGGTCAAGACAGTTGAGGGACTATGAAGCCAGTCAAACATGTTTTAATGTTGGCCATGCAATTTTTTTATGGGACATTGGCAAGTCACTTTCTGGGAACCTCTGTTTCATCACCTGTATTTGGTGATAGTCAGAGTACATACTCTTAGGGTTGTCAAGAGGATGAACTAAGATGATCTATTTAAGTTAGTTTCATGAACTATTTAACCATCCTCTCCTCCTCCCTTTAGTGTCTGGTGTTTAGCACACACTGGTAGAGTAATCCCTGTGTAAGTAGATATTATTAATATTCTTTTACATATTGTTGTTTGGGCTGCAAATAACAAGAAGACAAAAAAATAAAATCCTAAGGCAAGCTCAGTTTGGTTATGTATATCTGTATGTGCCTGATGTCTGTTGCCAAAACTCTTTATTCTGTTTTACATAGAATGGAAAATAGATCACATAACTTTTACCGATAGTCCTTGACAAGACCAACTTTTTTCATGACTGCTCAAAATCACTGATGTCCACTTTTCACTGAAAGGCTTTCAGAGAAACTATGCTATTGTGTCTCCACCTTGCTTCTTTTCCACCACACAAATCATACCAAAGCTTAACCCATTCCAATCATGGTGACAACACCCATTCCTATGCTAAGTGGTTCTTCTGGGTTTAGTTATGCAAAGCCTGGTATTCCTGTTGCACAACAGCTTTGAAAAGTCAAGATGAATGAAGCTATCCATTCCAGCACGTATCCAGAGTTACCTGAATCCTTCTGTCAAGGAAGGAAAAAATTCAATGTAGTCCATCATCAATTAAGTTTCTGTGGAAAGTGTATTATAAGAATTAGGGATGAGAAATGCTGAGAAAATAGCTTATACCATCTTTAAAAGACCCCAGCCAGGTGCTTCATTTTCAAAAGAGTTGCTACTGAATAAGTGATTGTAGCTTATACAATAAGACTAGTCCTTAGTAATTTCCTCCCATTTGTATAATACTACATTTCTTATATTTTCAAACCTCATCTGGCATGAAAGTGGATAAACTCCACAAGCACATGGTCCAACAGATCTTGGTGACTGATACCTAGACTATTTTTCAGCTCAGTGAGCAGGCAATGAAGGTAATGATGAGGTCAGCATAGGTGTTCATCAGTTTCTTTTAAGAAGCACAAGTTTCTACAGAAAATCTGATGAGGGCAGTTCAGTTTTCGTGAATGCCTAACTCAGTGTAGCCGAATTAACGAATAGGGATAATCCAGGGATTTATTACATTTATTGGATTTGTTAATCCAATGCAACATTGGAAAATTAAAATGAAATCATTTCACAAAATTTTGTTTAAATTTTAGATTTATTCATGGAAGTTTGTATAGCTGTGAAGAAAGGGAATTTAATGTAGCTATTTTTTTTTTTATTTCTAGGAGAGAGAGAGAGAGAGAGGCAGCGTGAGCAGGGGAGGGTCAGAGAGAGAGGGAGTCACAGACTGAAACAGGCTCCAGGCTCTGAGTTGGCAGTCAGCACCGAACCCGACGTGGGGCTCGAACCCACGAACCGCGAGATCATGACCTAAGCGAAAGTCGGACGCTTAACCGACTAAGCCACCCAGGAGCCCCTTAATGTAACTATTAAGAGCTTAAGTTTTAGGTGCACCTGGGTGGCACAAATAGCCAAAGCCTGGTCATTATGGAACACTAGGTTATAAGGCATGCATTCTTGAGGCAGTCACACACTGCTTGTGATGTTAAAATGAGGTTACGGATTCTACAGGTCAGCCTCAGGGACCCTAAAAAAATAGATTTTGATGGGATTATCAAATATAAGGGAACATTTTACACTCTTCACTTAGAAACCACTACCCACGTTAATCAGAAGTCTTTCATGTCTCTCATGGTCTCCCATTAGCCAATTCATCTCCCTCCTAAGAGAAAGTAATTAGAACAAGAGAACT
Organism: Proteles cristata cristata; assembly: GCA_017311185.1. Taxonomy (NCBI): domain Eukaryota; kingdom Metazoa; phylum Chordata; class Mammalia; order Carnivora; family Hyaenidae; genus Proteles; species Proteles cristata. The sequence goes on from JAESUZ010005027.1 coordinate 586,042, forward strand.
GCAGGCAATTTTTCAAATTTGTCTTTTATTCCTATTGTAGACAATGACATCCATTGAATAAGAGCATTCTGGAAGAAATCCCATGCATTCAGTGCTGTTTGGGTTCTGCGTGAATAGCTTGTAAAAGCTTTTCTCTGTGCTCACTTACTTTGTGTATCTTCCCATTGTCCTCCCTGGTGTCTGGCCTACCTGCATTAACATAAAATGATGGGTCTCTCAACTCTAAACTAAACTTCCAGTCTCATTACTATGTATGAGGTCTTATTTTACTCCAATTTAGCATTAATAGTCTAATTTGTAGTTAGAACAACTACAACTGAACAGCAACATTTTAAATGACCATTTTGTTTGAGATGTGCCATTCCTACTATTTTCAAGTATATGCCAACATCAACACCAACTACCAACTGCTAACAAAGGGACTTAATCACTTATCTGCATTAGGAAAGAAGCCTGGAATAGCCTCTGTCTGCTGTGGCCAAGTCTCAGCAATTTGCTTTTGGAGACCACTGTTATTTAAAGGCTATTTTACTGCCCTCTGAGATCATCCCTTAGGCTACCAGGGAGCAGTAGATAGTAGGGCTGTGAGTGACCTTGATAATGTGAGATTATTGCCAATATTTTCTTTCACTTTTGAGAAAACAGCTCTCCTGTCTATGTGGACAACACAGGAGATAAGGTGTTGCTTAATTATTGTATAAAAGCCAGTCCATGCAATGCACACTTTCTGTTCCCAGAATATCTTTTACAGCCAGTTAGGTTTATGGCAAAGAATGGGAAGAGAGAGCATTTCATGTGGTGCTGTTTTCAACATTTCTCTTTATTTTTGTCATTCTGGATGGAATAGCTTCCAGATTCAATATCTGCCATCAGTCTTTTTTGTAAAATGAAATTTCACATGGAAGAAGAGAAACATTTTTTAAAAAATCAAAAGTGAATAGATAAAAGCAACTAAATGCTGTTAGGATACAAAATGGTTTCCGAAGAACCCAGTTTGCAGGTTTGAAGCTGGGATCTGTCATTGCAGTGGAGGAGATGTATGAACAGAGTCTCTTTCCCTTGTAATTTAATTGAACATTTTGGAAACAATGTCAAAAAGGAAAAATAAAAGTGAAAGTAAAAGCAAACTAAAGTATCTTCGTAACTCCCTGGCAAACTATTCTAGTTTTGAGACTGTTAAAGCAGCTTCCTTAGAGTTTCCCTCCCCTCAAACACTCTCTTCCATCAAAAGAGGAAACAAGAGAGCCTGATAAAGAGCTCTTAGGGTCCTGCAGCAGCAAACACCTAAAGTCTTCAGTTTTTTCAATCCGCCTCCCCAACTCTTCAGCTCTTGCATCCCCTTCTTCAAACCAGCAATGTTACTCATTTATTCTTTTATATTCCATGTACAAGGGACTTTATTCATGCTCCCTTCTGTCACTGGAACAAAGCATTTTATTCCTATTCTCTTAACAGCAGCACATTTGCTTTCTAGTAGCCAGAAAAAAAAAAAAAAAAGATGACTTCTACCTTCTGAATTTCATAAATGATGAAACACAGAATGTATCTAAGCCTATAAATGGGACTTGAGAAGACAAAAGAGCTTCACAGGAAGAAAGAAAGGGGGATAGGAAGTTTGCAGGGAGGCTAACGGTTGTTTCTGTGCTGAGGTTTACCTCCATCAGGATGACCCACCGCACAGGGGCACTGGTCGCTCCCCCGCCCTGACCTTTGGGTCTTGGTTCCAACCCAGTGGAGGGGAGATTGTCATAAGATCTTCTCAAGACAAGCAAAAGCAAGGTATTTGAATGGGAAAATTTATCACAGGCATTTGTGACCTTGTTAATTGTTAGCATCCGAGATGAATGAAAAGATTTTCTGTAATCTCACAGGTTTCTGAAAAGTTAATGCTTCCTGATTAGTTGAAGCATCCTTTAACCAGAACCCAACGCAGAAACGAGAGGGGAGACCAGATGCTGGACAGCTTGGAGCACTCTCAAAGGGACATCTCCACTAATCAGGGCATGACTCCGCCTGTTCTGAAATGATACTGCAGTGGAGAGAAATGACAGGAGAAAACACAACCACCTGCAGATTGCCTGGGGCTCTCTCAGTGTACATTTTCTTCCTGACGCCTCATCCTCCTGGTCCTGATGGAGGATTCTAGAATTCTTTCTTTTTCTCAATATTTTAAACAGAGATTTTTAACAAAAGACCTATACTCTTTCATGTATGATCTTTTCTGTCAGGTAAGGCAGAAGGAAATGGCAGATAAGATTATATTTCCTTGTAACTTACAATCCATTGACAAATACTTGAGGCTGGCAGAGTAAAACGTTTCTCCAGGAACTCCCTACGGTCTTAATGTTAGTGCTTGCTACAGGGAAAATGACTTTAGTTTGACAATAGCTAGGCCTTCAAGAATCCAGAAAAATCCCCTTGACTTTACCTCCCTCAAACTCCCAAGTATATAATCAGTCTCTCCTCATGGTCCCAGGACAGCTCTTTCTGCCAACTGGTCCTGCCCCTGTGCTTCAATAAAATCACCTTTTTTGCACCAAAGACATCTCAAGAATTCTTTCTTGGTTGTCAGTTCTGAACCCCACCATCACCCCCAAACCCCATCATTTTCCTGCTTGTTTTTCCACATCTACTAAATTTTTCTCTTCTGCATCCCTCCAAACTGGAGTTTGTCAGTAGTTTTGGTGCTGTTTCCTACCTAGAAGACTCAGGAACTGATAGTCACTGGGAGGAAGACAAACCTGCTTTGAGATGCTAGTGCATCCAGATATTTTTTACTTCTGTTTCCCCTGGAGAGAGATCAATCCTCTATTGATTCAGTGACAATGTCTTTTGTGTGCAGAAAAGAAAGGCTTTTATAGATTGTCACTTTTCTTGGCAAGACATTGTTTTGCATGAAGGAATTAAAGCTGCCTTCTTCATGGGTTTCAGTGATATTCTCTAAAAACAAAAACAAGCTAATGGCACAAGTTTCCACCACAGCCTAGCAGAATTGCCAGTCACCCAGCATTTTACCTCCTCTTACTGCCTTGCAAGTAGGGATATAGTAAGACAGACAGATTTTGTTGGCAAAAGTGTTTCCAAGTTAATGTCAAGAGATCAGATTTTTAAGAACTCTTGGAAACCAGAGTCAAGAATCACAGAAAAGAAATACCATTCTCTGTCTGTTTCCCTGCAGGAGAGGGGGCCCAGTTAAAAGTTGAGTATTTACAAATTGCAAAGTCTTTAAGAGTCTAATTATCTTACCTGGAGTATCAATTAGTAAGACTTAGACAGGAAGAGAGAAATTCATTTGTTTAGAAGACCCTGGATGGGGTACATCCCCACTGACTGCAGTTCTTCCTTATAAGGGGCCACAATGTGGCTTCCTGTTCTCTGATCCCCAGGGAAGACCTCTTACAGACTGCAGCCTGCTTTTAGCTGGGCACTGTTGTATTGTCACACCACATGCATTTTTTTACACTCTGATTTGTTTGTGTCCTTCAGCGGGTCAAAGATCCTGTCAATCCTTGATACATGGTTTGGCTGGAGGTAGGGTTCTTTTTGATATGCTGTCCAGCAACCACCCTTCAAAGGGTGGAGAGGGAAGGACTGATTTGACCAGACATAATATTCCCCTCCTGTAGCTCTAAAACACATAGGAAATTCCAGACTAAATTGATAGAATGGGCCATCCATTGCAGGCTACATATTCAGGTTTTCAGAAAAATGAGTGGAAAGTACAGAGAATTCTCTCAAATAACCATGTCTTTTGTTTTTTGTATTCTGATGCTTTCGCATCTGGGAGATAGCTTACCTTGGAGGGATGGCCCTTTTGAGGACGGGTCAATTCTAGGGGTAGTAAACAACTCCTCCACGACAGTGCTTTTGAAATGCAAAGCAAACAACCCAATGTCCACACTTCCAACCACCTCTTCTGTGGGGCTTTCACACTTTGGACCCCTTGCCACCTGCCCTCATCATGCCATAGCAGGTACTAGGCAACCAGGATGTCCCTGTGCCTGAGAGCCCACTGAAATCATTCAAACTAGCCAATCCCAAGCCTGCTGGCCCTGCCTCACCTGTTCCTTCATACAGAAACCAGAATAAAGCCTCACAGTTCTTCCTTCTGCCCCTGCCTCCGGGGATCCCAATGCTTCCTTGTGTGACCCCAATAGTGTGGTGTACTCTCTCCTTTTGGAAACTGTGAATAACAAACTATACTTCAATGGCAGCCATCTCCTAGTCTGTTGGCCTTGCTACATGTAAGTGATAATAAAATCTACATTTTAATGCATTTCCCCACACGCCATCAGCAACCCCAGTTTGCCTATTATTAACATCTTTCACTGGTGGAGTACATTTGTTATGACTGATGAACTAACATTGATACATGATTTACTAGAGTCCACAGTTTACCTTAGGGTTCAGCCTTCCCACTATATATTCTGTTGGTTTTGGCAAATGCATAATAACATGAAACCATAGTTATAGGATCTTACAGAGCAATTTCACTGCCCTAAAATGTGTGTGTGTGTGTGTGTGTGTGTGTGTGTGTGTGTAGGCACATAGAAGGGTGAGCTCTGAGTTGATAGATTGCCTTCCACTTCTGCTCTAAATTTTTATTCAAAGTAGGTCTTCCAAGTGCTTTTGGAGTGGCTTATATTATAAAACATGTCTTTCTGCCTTTGAGTCTGAGTTCTGAGTCCATATTTCATAAGTACCTACCAAGAGGTTCATGCCTTGCCTGAGCTTTGTCCACCAAGATCCTCTCAGGAAAGTTAACCTCCCTCACTGTCAAGGACCTATGGCTGATCTGATATATCTCTTCAAAGGCTTGGTGGTTTCATCTCACAAAATGAACTACTAATGTAAAATTGTATCCCATGGTAAGTGATAAATGTTATTTTAGAGTTATAATTATTTAGTGGTTACTTTAGGGTTGACAACCTCAGGGGGCATCATGTGGCTTCTCAAATACCCTCACATAGTAGACACCTACTCTATCCACTGACCAGAAAGTAAGTCCTGCCATTTAGGTGATGGTAACAGATTCACATTACTCAAGCACTTTATTCTTTCACAAATTCAACAAGAGTGTTATTCCCTAGTGAGAATCAAATTCAGTTTTATTTTTTGAGGTACGTATGGCATATGTAGTTACCCTGAGAGTGAACACATACCCCTTTGAAAATGACCTGCCTTATTACAAAACATCTTTGTAGAGACTACTGGATAGTACAATTGAGTAATTATATCAGATGTTTAAATATGATCCCATTTGCCAGTGATTGGAAACAACCCTTTAAAAAGTAGAATGTTAGACCCATTAAACTTGAAAGTGGAAAGTGGCACAAGCCTCATGTGAGATGCACTATCTGTGGAGTGTGTAATGATCATATTAACAGCAAAATAAACAGTCCAACCATATGGGAACATTGTTGGCAGCACAGTACAAAAAATAGCAGGGAACTATTTAGTACTATTGTACTAATACAATTTGGAAGGATATATGGCTATTTAGATTTCACAGTAAGTGGAGGTTCAAGATGAAAGGTGATCCTGAAACACAACTTATATTATTACCAGCATTCATTATCATTAAGAATAGTGTTTGGGTAAATTTAATTGTGCATTGCTGTGGACATGGTTATTACCAAGAAGCTATAAGGCTGTATGCCATTTGTCACACTTAAATCTAATTCTAGACTACTCAGTCCACTGCTTTCAGTAATATCAAGAGGGTAGCAATTACCTATTGCTCTCTAGTATTTGGAAATAAGAAATATGAACCTTATTATCAAGTGCAAAACTTCACATCAAAACCTGACATGAGCCCTAATTAGGGGCATACAAAATTTCACATTACACCAAAATAAATGCATTACTTCTATAGATTTATCTTATTCATTTGATGAAGAGGGGAAGAGTATAAGGAAAAAAAGGAAGGGATGGAGGCAGGTAGGTAGGCAGGCAGGCAGAAAAGAAGACAGGAGGAAACAGGAGGAAAGGAAGGAAGGAAGGAAGGAAGGAAGGAAGGAAGGAAGGAAGGAAGGAAGGAAGGACCATTTATTACCTAAGCACTCCAAAGGGCAATGGTCATAGACAAGAATTGTAGATAGAGTTGGTACCATGACACCGAAACCATATTTCTGGAAATATGCTATCAATACATAATACAGTGATACTACAGAGAACAGTGCACTGCATAGAGAGGGTTAGAAATTCTTTGCAAGAGCACTCTTCTTATTCTCTTTTCTCCATTCTTAAGGGACTACAGGATAACTATCACTCAACAAATTTCAATGGGGTCTTGAATAAGGGAAATCAAGAAATATTGTCTGAAACAAATGCAGACTTCTGAATTTTTCACCTTAGAGGTACCGTGAGGTTTAATGAATCTTTTCATCACAAATATCAGGAAATGATAATGTAAGATCTGAGTAATTTACTAAGACTGGAGTGCTGGTTTTCTAAAGCCAAGTCCCAAGTTTTTCCCACTATGTAGACAGCTGTCCAAGGACAAAATTGAATTTCCTTATGATATTATTTTTTTTTAATGTTTTATTTATTTTTAGGAGAGAGAGAGAGACAGCGTGAGCAGGGGAGGGTCAGAGAGAGAGGGAGTCACAGGCTGAAACAGGCTCCAGGCTCTGAGCTGGCAGTCAGCACAGAGCCGGATGCGGGGCTCGAACCCACGAACTGTGAGATCATGACCTAAGCGAAAGTCGGATGCTTAACCGACTAAGCCACCCAGGCGCCCCTTTCTTATGATATTATTAGTAAATAACTATTTCTCCGTACTTACTTTTATCTAAGTTGTCAGAAGCACCTCATGTTCCTCCCATCAGGAGAGAGGATGTACCCAAGGAACTGGGGCCCTGAGGGCATGTAGGCAACTGGTAATTGCAGGGAAGGATGAGTATGGGAACTTGAGTTCAAACTGGACCTCCTTTCTGCTTTTGCTCTTTCATGGGTGTGCTTAGCACACCTGTAGGCTTACCCCACCTGTTAGCTTAATGACAATCCTGAACATCTGCGGGAAACTTGACCTCACTCTCATCCAAGGGTGTTCATCTTGAAATGTTTTTTCTTTCCCTGTGATTATATAAGGCAACTTCCAACTTGGGCTCTAGGGGACATGCTAGAGAGCCTGTGGTTTCAACCATCCCAGATAACTGAAGCCTGTTTCTAATACTGGGACTATATTAACTATTTCACTTATGTTTTTCATGGTCCCCTTAAAGCTGTATTCCATGCAGTACTTTCTGAGGACCATATGTGATACTTTGTGGAAAAATATGAGTGCCATCATCAAACGAGTTGAGTGGCACTGCATATTCTATTTCCCCCTTTCAATTGCATTATGTGTTTATCATTTTCAAGGTTCTAAGAACTCCTGTAGAATATAACCCAATTTACTTCACAGTTTGCTAGGTATAGATGGCAGTGTAAGACCTTTCTTCACATATTACTAGCATCATCCCCCGAAACTGCTGAACTCTGAGGTAAAATGTATGCCAAAGCTAGGAGGTTTGCACTAAATGTTCTGGAGCCTATGCTTATCAAACCTCCAACTCCTAATTACATAGATTTTCAACTAAGCCAAGAAGAGAAGAGCTCTACTATCTCTCATGAAATGGTGGATAGATACTCTTGCTGTGTTTTCATCTTTATTTTAAAGAGTGCTGACAGGGAGTGCTTGGCTGACCCAGTCACCGAAGCATGTGAATCTTGATCTCAGGGCTGTGGGGTACAGTTCCACGTTGATTGTAGAGATTACCTAAAAAAAAAAAAAAAAAAAAAGAACAAAAGGAAGAAAGAAAACATAAAGAATTCTCACAGAAATGTCCTAGCTAGAGTGCAGACCCCAGCCATAGAACTCTAATATCCTTCTGCCAGACCTATGTCCTTCTAAGTATCCCACCCCCAAGGAGAATCCTGTATGGAAGGATGCATGATTTAGCACCAGGGCATCTCAAGGGACACAAGCCCAGCTTCAAGTGTCCTCATACCACAGGTGGTCAAGAACCAATAGCTGCTACCTCTTCTCAATTAGTCTTCATCTATTGAAAGAAATGAGTTCAGAGCTTTAACATAGTCTCCCTCAAAATAATGGGGAAAGTGTCTGCCAGGTGTTTTCAAAGAAGTATTTTGAAAAATTATATTTTGACTACACCCTGTAAAACAAAACAGGCGATTGTGAGCACCTCATTTGTATTGAAATATCAACCCAGACCACTGATGATTCCAACCTTCTGGAGACTGATTCTTAACCCAACAAGATAAAATTACTGCCATTGGCTTCCCTTGGAACAGAGCTCCAGTGAGTGCTCCATTTTCATTACCAGGCGTTTCTCTTGAGACAATCTTTTGGATATTAAATATTTTCTGTTTGAGGAGGCCCATTCATTTGCCACAACTGAGTGACAGAGTTTGCATAAACTCAAGAAGTTTTAGCAGTCACCTTTGTCTGAAGTTCAGACAGCTTTTGTATATTTAAGGAATATCGACACCTGTGCCAAGCCACCTGATCAATTTGCTTGGAAAACATACTTAGGGTCCAAGGTTCTTTGAAACAGATGTTTGCCTATGGTGGGGAAAGGTGCTTGGACAAGGTTTCAACTCAGATGACTTGTTTTTTAAATAAAATGACACAATGTAATATGACATGGAATAACAGAAAATCACCTGATTCCCTGGGCTGTTCTTTGAGAGAGCCCTTAACTTTCCAGAATAGAGGCAGGTGGCTGAATTTTAAATTTGATTTATGTATGACAAGCCTCAGTTTGGATTGGCATCAAGACAAAAGAGTAATGGCTTGGCAAACATTAATAAATCATGTCTACACTTTCTCTTTATACTTCTGAAGAATTTGCCAGCCAGGGTTTTGAGTTGGAAGCTTTCTGAGGTAGTAGAGATGATACTAATAGGCAATACTTTTAAGCATGTATTTTCACCTGTTCTAAGTCCTTTGATTTATCTTATCCAAGTTTTTCCATAGCCCCATGTAATACATACTATGAAAATGGAAGTTGAGAGAGGTTATAAAATATACTAAGGATCACATGTATTATTAGCTCCTCCTGTGTGATAAACTATCAGCTGGGTGGTTCTCTGGTCTTGGCTGGGCTCACTCATGCATGTGGTCAGCTGAGGGTCAAATAGTAGGCAGCTCTTTTGAACTTGATTGGGCTCTCTCACATATTTGGGGTGGGTTGGCAGTTTAACGGCCTTAGCTGCAACATTTGGACTTTCATCCATGTGTGTAGTTATTCTTGGACCAGCTAATCTGAAACTATTCATGCGAAGGAGGGCAGGTGAAAGACAAAATGTCTTTTGAATCATAATGTTGGAGCTAGAACACCATTATTCCACCACATATTTTGACCAGGGAAGACACCAATTCAGTACTGATTCAAGGGGTGAAAAAATAGACTTTACATTCTAATAGGAGAATGGGCAAAGTTATAGCAGATCCTTAGGGAAAAAAATTATAACATGGGAAAGTTAAAGCAATATCATAACAAGGACCCACATATCTACAACCTAGTTTTTATAGTTAATATTTTACTATATTTGCTTTATTACACATCTGCCCATCGTTTTATCTTCTATCCATAAAAACTCTTTTTTTAAGGCATATTTTGAAATAAATTTCAGGCATACGTGTACCTTCTCACAAATATATCACTAACTAGAGATCAGTATTTATCCTTGCTCCTTTTGTTTGTTTTGAAGCATGATCTGCAATAGAATGCACAATTTATAAGTGTGCTATCTGATGAGTCTCCACTAATGCATATGCCAATGTGCAACCCCAATGCCTGTCAAGATACAGGATAATCAAGCACCCTAGAAATTTCCCTCACCCTCCTTCTCCTAAATCCCCATTTCTACAACAAAGAGGCAACCACTATTCTGATTTTCTTTTTTTTAACATAGATATTGTTTGTCTGTTCTAGTACTAGGTGGAATCATAAGGATAATCAAACACTTGCTCTGGTGAAAATCTTTCATTCAGCATAATGTTGCTGAGAGCCATGCACATTGTTTTGTGTATAAGCAATTCATTCATTTTTATCAGTCACTAGCATTTCATTTTATGTATACTCTCCAGGTGTGTGTGTGTGTGTGTGTGTGTGTGTGTGTGTGTGTGTGTGTGTGTATTCTCCTGTTGGTGAACACATGGGCTGTTTCTAGTTTGGAGCTATTAAGAATAAGAATGATAGGCACTTCTTCTACAAGTGTTTTTGTGTATATATGTAGTTGCCTAGAGTAAATAGCTAGGAGTAAATAGAAAATAAGGTCATAGGATAGACATGTTTAGATTGTTTGGAGTTTTACAAACAATGATATATAATTGATGCATGGCAAATGTACATATTTAAAGTGCAACATTTGATAAATTTTGACATATGTGTCTATTAAAAAAACTCATCACTAAGATGAAGATAACATATCCATCACACCAGGAAATTTCTTCATGCTCCTCTTGTAAGCCTTTCCTGCTTTCCTCCATCCGCAGGCACTCAGCTTTCTCTAATAAGAGATCAGTTTGCAATTTCTAGAATTCTATATAGATGGAATCATAGTTTATGTACTCTTTCTTTGTTTTTTTATTCAGCATAATTGGTTATGGTATCAATACCGATAATCATTATTCTCAATTGTGATCAATCATCAAAGCATTATCAATAGTGTCTTTTCCTTTTTTTGCAGACCATCATCCTACTCTATAGATATACCACAATTTGTTTATTCATGCATGTGTTGTTAGACTTTTGTGTTGTTTTAAATTATTTTAGTGATTACAACCAATGCTGATATATACAGTTTTGTACAAAAGTCCTGGTGAGGGCATGTGCTTTTGTTTTTCTTAGGTAAAATTTGAAGTGTAGATTGAATGCCCAGTCACATGGGAAGTATGTTTATCTCATCAAGAAATCTTTTTCAAAATGGTTGTACTGTATTTCATTTCCAAAACCAATATTAGACACAGAATATCAATGTTATATGTATAATACCAGTTGTTACAGGTGCTTGCGAACATTTGGCATGGGCTGTTTTTTAAAATTTTGACTAATGCAGTGGATAATGTGTATTGGAAAACTTTAGTTTTAATCTTAATTTACATTTTCTCATTACAAATGATGTTGAACATTTTTTAATGTGCTTATGTCCTATCCAAATACTATGTCAATTAAATATTTTATACATCTTTTATTGGCTTTTTATTGGTTTCTTTTTAATTTGAGTTGTCAATATGTGTACATATGTGTGTGGGTCTTATGGTCAGTATATATTTAGATAATTTTGTAGCTTCATTGGGATATAATTGATATATGACAAGCTTCACATATTTAAAATATAACATTTGTTTAATTCTATATGAACATGACACACTGACAATACAGCTTAATAATATATCACAGATGCAAGACCTTAGTCTTGAGAGATATATGTTTTGTAAATATTTTATTCCATGGCTTCCCTTCTCAATTTTTTTGTAAATATATATTTTGAAGGACAAAGCTTTAAATTTGACCATGTTTACATTATTTGTGTATGTATTATGAGCTTTCTGTGTTGTATTTAATAAATCTTTGTCAAAGACAAGATAACTAAAATTTCCTCCTATTTTCTTCTTGGACTTTTATAGTTTTAACTCATGCACATAGATATATGATCCATTTTGAGTTAATTTCTGTATATTGTATATGGTAAATGTTGAGAACTTTTGCACATGACTAATTATTCCAATAGAGTTTGATGTAAATAATACTATTTCCCCATTTAATTTTCTTACACCCTTTGTCAGAAATCAAATGACTATACATGTGTGGGCCTATTTCTGGGTAGCTTATTATATTCCCTTGACTTAAAGATTTATTTTTGTTCCATTATTCTATTGTGCTGATTATTATGGTTGGAAGTAAATCCTAAAATCAAGTATTATAGGTTTTCCATATTTGTTCTATTTGTCAAATTGTTTTAATTTTTCTAGATAATTTGTATTTCTATGTAAATTTTAGAATCAGATTGTCATTTCTACACAAAAGCCTACTGGGATTTTGATTAAAATAACATTGGCGGGTGCTTGAGTGCCTCAGTCTGTTAAGCATTTGACTCTTGATTTCAGCTCAGGTTATAGTCTCAGAGTTGTGTAATCAAGCCCCAACTTGGGCTCCATTCTGAGTAGGGAGTCTGCTTAAGATTCATTCTCTCTTGGGATACCTAAATGTCTGACTCTTGGTTTCAGCTCTGTTCATTATCTCACGGTTCTTAGGATCGATCCCTGCATTGGGCGGTGTGCTGATGGCACAGAGCCTACTTGGAATTCTGCCTCCTTCTCTCTCTGCCCCTCCCCTGATCACACTATCTCAAGCTCTTTCTCTTTCTCTCTCTCTCAAAATAAATAAATAAATAAACATTATTTAAAAGATTACCCCTCTCTCTCCTTCTGCCCCTCTCCCCTGCTTGTGTTCTCTCTCTCTCTAAAATAAAAAAATAAATATTGAATCCATGGATACATAGATAAATTTGGGGAAGCAACAACAGCTAAAACACAGATTCTTCTGATCCCCGACTAAAACGTATCTCTCCATTTATTTGTCCTCTTTAAGAAATATTTTGTAAATTTGACTGTACAAGTCCTGTACAAATTTTTGAAATTTATCCATAAGCATTTCATAATTTGTAATTATACTACAAATGTAATTGTTTTTTTATTTCTTTTTCTTATTGTCCATTTCCCGGATCTGTAAGTAGAATTGATATTTGTGTACTAACTTCATATCTTGCATTGTTGCTAAAGTTATTTATTATTTCTAGTCCTGTTCTTACAGAGTCCATAGTATTTTCTACATTTGAGATCATCCCATCCACAAAAAAGACCATTTGAATTCCCCGTTACTAATCTGTATGACTCTAATTTTCATGGTTAGGAATTCTGGGACTATGTTGAATAGAAACGGTGAGATCAGGAATCATTACCTCATTTTCCTTCTTACAGAGACTACATATTATTTTGTCACTAAGTATGATGCTAGCTGTATGATTTTCAGAGATTCTTCCTATCAGATTAAGGAACATCCATTTTATTCCCAGTTTATTAGGAATAAAACTAGGAAGACTTTTTATTAAATGTAGGCTAGATTTTGCCAAATACTTTTCTTTGGACAAATTAAGATAATCACATTTTTTTAGTTCTTTAATATTATGAATGACATTAATTAATTTTCAAATTTTAAGCCAAACTTGAATTTTTGTGATAACTCACACATGCTCATGATGCATTTTATATTGTGTATATTTTTGGATTTAACTTCTAAATTTTTCTTGGGAATTATTGCTCTATGTTTAGGAGGAAATTATTTTTTGTTTTGTGAGCTTTGAAAGTATATGTATTTCAAGAAATTCATCTATTTCATTTAATTTGTGGAATTTATTGGTATAAATTTGTTCATAGTATCCCTTATTGTACTTTTAATGTCTTAGGATGTATAATGATGTCAACACTCTCATCACCCTTTTTTTTTTTTTCTAAGTAGGCTTCAACCCCAGTGTGGAGCCCAATGCACGGCTTCATCTCTTAAGTCTAAGATCAAGACGTGAGCTGTAAATCAAGACTCAAACACTTAAATGACTGAGCCATCCAGATGCCCCTCATCACTCATTTTTCTTATTAATTTTTTAAATGCTTATTTATTTTTGAGAGAGGGAGAGACAGAAACAGAGATAGAGCATAAGCAGGGGAGAGGCAGAGACATGGAGACAAAGAATCTGAAGCAGGATCCAGGCTCTGAGCTGGCTGTCAGTACAGAGCCCAACGTGGGGCTCAAACCCATGAATTATAAAATCATGACCTGAGCCAAAGTCATACACTTAACCAACTAAGCCACCCAGGTGACCCTCATCACTCATATTTTTAAATGTTTCTTCTCTTTTGTTTTTTTGATTAGCCTGGCTAGTACTCTA